>JAPTHN010000006.1:56948524-57576050 GCA_026936325.1 Platynereis dumerilii | reverse complement strand
ACGACTCGGCAGCGCCTTTTCTCCTTTTGTCAGTGTCTGTGCAGAGCATGCAATAAAGATCCATCAAATGGAGTAAATTTGCAAAATGCTGAGAACTCAAAATTTTCTTCCATCTCAAGGATCAACCCTCATGAGTGCCAAAAACTGGCCTAAGAGAGCACTCAGACCAGCTTTGCTTTATATCATCTTATCCAATATATCTCTATCATATGTATAAACCTCAAGCAGCCAGTGAAAGGTGCCCACGGGCAAAATCAAGGTGCCAATGCTGTCGTATTCTCCAGTTTTGGTGATCACTATATGGCTCATGACGATGAGTGATGAGAAGACTGTAACATGACGTTTAGTTGCCTTATGCAGCAAGGAACGTTGGATATTATACCATTCGACACCTCTGTCAGCCAATCACATTACAGTATTTCAGGGGAATAATTCCCATATTCTTTGTTGTCCAGTTATCCTCTCATGTTTGACTGTTTGAGTGTTTGTCTCACGGTATAAGCCAGTTATTCACCATGGGATCAGGAATATGTGTTTATCACACCTCGGCCTAAAGGCCTCGGGTGATAAATCACATATTCCCTCTCCCGTGGTGAATAACCTTTACTTATCCGCCTTCATTTGTGTGACCCATGGGCTCGGACCAAATCGACCTCAAGGAGTTGGATTTGAACCTGTAACCTCAAACCTAGTGGTATCATTAATAAACACTTAACCATGTTTTCATTCCCTCCTTCTTTCCCTCCTTCTATTCTTCCTTTCCTCCTTCCCTCCTTATTCTTCCTTTTTTCATTCTTCGCTCCTTTTTTCCTTCCTTCCTCCTGTTTTCCTTCCTTCTTATCGTGACTTTCCCTTTTTCTCATTCGGCATTATTTTTCTTCATCCATTTCCCTGTGAGCAATTTGACCTAAACTGACGTCAGGGGACGTCAGTATGACATCACATACGTTATCCTGACGTCAGATGAGGTCAGAATGCCTGCTGGGTTTAGTACTTTTTTTCTATCATAATTTTCTAAATTTAATTTTTCTTTAGTCTTTGTATGCATTATCCTTAATTTTATATACATACGTTATTTTCCATTTTGTGCTTTATTTACTACAGATTCCTTCGTGCATGAAGAGGTCACTGTGTCATTCCAATGCATGGTTGCATGTTGATCATAGAGTTGAATGACCCCCTCATGTGGCCTCGCTACACAATGCACTCGTCTTAAAATAACACCTTCCCAGAATCTCCCAAAGTAGAATCTTAAGAGTTCTTTAGGGTTATTTTCAGAATGCATCAAACCGTATCCCATTATGTTAAAAAATAGGACCTGGGTTTTGTAAGGTTGTAGCCATTTTTGAGTATATACCATATTCACACAATTAAAACTCCCTTTTTACATTTTTAGTTGTTTTTTTTTTAACATGGAGCTATCTTTGACACTGGATCATCATCAGCATTGTCGTTGTAATGGAATTTGGTACATGTATTGGCATGCATAGTGGGAGCAGATCAGGATCATTTGGAGAAATCCAAGATGGCTACCAAAATGGCCACCATTCTTTAGTTACCCATTGTGATGTTAGTGATTCACCACGAGCAAAGGAATTTGACACAGATATTGACCTGAAAGTGTGGATCAGGAATATCTTCAGAAATCCGAAATGGCAGACACAAGATGGCTACCATTCTTGAATTGTCCCCTGTAACCTGAGTGTTTCACTTCGGGTCATGAAATTTGGTACAGAAATTCACTTGAAGGTATAGGGATCAGGAACACATAGGGAAAAGGTGACTTATTAGATAGATAGGGAAGGCGTTATTTATTTGGAAATGCACAAAATCAGGGCCTCTATTCGAGAAGGGCCTTTATTTGACTATATATGGCGAATGTTGTTTACATGCAGATCTTTTGACACTCCCGGTGAAAGTAACTGTTCTTTTCCTGTTGTCGTACACAACCCTCTGATAGTTTGAACACACATGAAAAAGTAATGTCCCTTCAATAGCACTTCATTTTATAGACACAAATTTTCATTTTTTCCTTGCATCAAACAATATGAGGCCCCACAATTTAGGGTGTCCCGAAAAAATTGAAAGTCTGAAATTCATTGGGGCCAACCTCTAAATGCGTTCTATGGGCCCTCTCTGACTCCCATGTAAAATTTCAGCTCATTTAAATGTGTTTTAGAAGTTTCTCAAAAGCCTCAAAGATAGATGGGGGTTTAACATTGAATTTTTCATGCGAAAATGGCTATTTTAGCTGATAGCTCACAAATTATCGTTTTCGGTCCACCCAAACACATGGATAGTTGATACAAAGATGTATAAATTATTTCGCACACTGTCAGGTACCATTTTCATATTTGTAACTTGCTTGGGAATTGAGAAAATCTGCATGTGCTGGATGTACTTATTTACGCCATTTTCTGTGATTTCAGATAATTTCTTAGATTGTTTAAATAGTCTTAAATAGATTGTAAGACATTGGTTGATATTCGTTTGTCTCTGTCACACTATGGAACCAATATGTGATTGTCTCTTGTTTAAAATTCAAAATTAGACTACAATTAATCTTCATTAAGAAAGGTGCTTTGCCTTGGCATCAAATTGTCATGCAAAATAGTGCACATTTGCCAATTACACAAAAACCAAATAAGGCCATATAAGGTACAGGCATGAAATTTGTACCACTGTGTGTAGAATAATTTATACATCTTTGTGTCAACTATCCATGCGTTTGGGTAGACTGAAACTTATAATATGTGAGCACTTAGTTAAAATAGCCATTTACACATGAAAGTTCAATGTTGACACCCCATCTGTCTTTGGGGCTCTTGAGAAACTTCTAAAACACATTTAAATGAGCTGAAATTGAGCCAGAGAGGGGATATATAACACATTCAGAGGTTAGCCCTAATGAATTTCTGACTTTAATTATTTTTTTGGCACACCCTACCTCACATCAAGGCTAAGGTATCTTATAGTTTCTTTGTTTTAAGTCAGTTTGGCACCATTTTCCAAAACTGAAAGTCAATATTCTGTGAGGAATGAGTAGAATGCAATAATCAATGTTGTGAATTCAGTATCGGCTGCGAGGAGATCCAATTGGAAGACATAATGACCATGACATGTCTTTTTTGTGACTTTTACCATTCGACACCTGTGTCAACCAATCACACGCCAGCATTACAGGGGAATAATTCCTATATTCTTTGTTGTCCAATTATCCTCTGATGTTTGAGAGTTTGTCTCACAGCATAATCCAGTTATTCACCATGGGATCAGGAATATGTGTTTATCACACGTCTGGCTAAAGCCCTCGGGTGGTAAATCACATATTCCCTCTTCTGTGGTGAATGACCTATACTAATAATTGCAGCTTTGCGAATTTTCAGGAAAGTCTCGAGTGTAACCCCTATTTCACAAATAACCTAAACTGATATGAAGCAATTGAAAAATGTCAAGAGTGAAATGGGTAGTAGGCCTACTGTTATCAATTATTATACAAACAAAGGTTTACAATCATTTAAAGTATTTCTCTTTGAGACCACTTCTTCCTATTATGGAAGAAGTGGTATTCAAGATAAAGCAAGTAAATAACAAATTCATGTTGTCAGCAATCGGATTACAATACAAAGACATCAATTGAAAAATAATGTGATTACTCACTTTTTTCAAAAAGTATAAGAAGTTTGCTGCCTAGATTAATTCAAAATTTTCATCTGACATGTATACTGTATAGTTACCCTCCAGTGGAAAAATACAACAAATGTTTCGATCGTTGTGGATTTAAAGAGCATAATAATGACCACAACTGCTATTCTGATTGAATTCCACTAGTTTGCTCGCAAAATATTTCATGAGATAAATTTTTTTCTGGAATCTTTTCACATCTGACAAGATTATGGGGTCCTTGTGCACCAATAAAACCTGGTAAAACGGTTCTTACAGTTACGGGGTTTTGCTAAGCCACACCAATGGTCCATTCTCCTGAATATGACAGGGCCCTTGTTAATGGTCATGTGGTCACATTTTGTCTTTGGTCATGCTGAAATGGTCTCAGACGATGTTACGGGACCTTTTAATATTAACAGTATGTTCTGCATCGGTTGAGGAGCCCATGTACCACTGAATGGATCCCTGTGATTTTCAATAGAGTGGACAATTAATGTGGCTCAGCAAAACCACGTATCCAGTTTGTCACAAAGCTGTATAAGAACAGTTTTATCAGGTTTTATTGATGCTCAAGGACCCCATAATCTCATCAGATGTGAAAATATTCCAGAAAAAAATTTATTTTAGGAAATATTTTGCACGCAAACCAGCGGAATTCAATCAGAATAGCAGTTGTGGTCATTATTATGCTCTTTAAATCCACAATGATCAAAACACTTGTTGTATTTTTCTACTGGAGGGTAACTAGATATGTCAGATGAACATTTTGAATTAATCTAGGCAGCAAACTTCTTATACTTTTTGAAAAAAGTGAGTTTTTGTACACGGCCATGGCGTTTACCAGGAGACCAACAATTTTGGGGGCCTACAATGAATTTCAAGGAAGAAAGGACACTAAATGTTCTGTCTGAGATTAGTTGAAAGATCTTTTTAATATTCTGGAGTGTTATAAATCATTTAAAAGCAGGCAGATGATGCCCAGAGGTGATAAGCCTCATGGGGCTTATAATTTTGTCCCATGTCAATTTTGTTTTATTCGCTTATCTCAATTACTTTTGACATTTTTGCAAAAATTTTGCTTTTGTAATTGAAACACCATATAAATACAGCTTAGGTGAAATTATGGTTGTACTGTGACACCCCATTTTGGAGAAAAGTGGAATTAAAGGGGTATCCAGAGGGGGGCTAATAATCTTGTGTCAATAAAACAATATATATAATAATTTTGTCCTCAACTGTATAGCCTGTTAAAGTTGGTAAAACCGTCTTATACTTTCCTATATTTTACCTTAAAAAATTCCCTTAATATTTTTTTGCGATGTTGGGTGGGCACCCTGCAATATACTTCGAATGCATGAATTTTCAGATGACTAAGATGAGGCGACCCTGAACTTGATTGTGTGAACTTGAACTTGGCAATCTTAAAAGCAAGTAAAAAGTATTTTATTGCTTGGGTGCTTGCTTTCTGGCAAATGCATGGGTATAGTATGCAAGAACATTCCATTAGTTGTTTTTCTTGTAGTATATGCTTCAAGAACCAGGTTACTTTGTCACTCAAGGTTTTTTAAGTACCAGGTACTAAAAGAATTATTGTTTAAAAATAGGTTCCTCCAATTCAGAAAAAGTTGGACGAAAATGTTACTGGAGAAAACCTGAGTAAAAAAAAAGGCAATGTGGTGAATTCAAATACCAGATTTGATTATCAAATGGGGATTTCAGTAGATTTATTCAGTGTACATGGCCAATTGTGCAGCGTATATAAAATTTATACGAAGCTCTTTCTTGCATGTTTCATATGTAAATCGGTTGTTCTCACTTATGAAACTTATGAAATTTGTATGAAAGTTTACGTATGGAAAACATATGTACATTTTTGTATGAATTTCATTGGCGTTTTGTTGGTTTTTGGGCTTTAACTTGATTTTTTTGCTAATTTTTGTTTTACATAGGCCAATGCTCTAAACTTGAACCATTTGTTACAACCATATTGCACTAAAATGGCCAAAGTATCTGAAACGTACCTGTGTTAAATTTGAATGAATTCTTACGAAATTCATACAAAAATGTACGTAATTACCACGGATCAGCTCTTTTTTGTGAGTTTCGCACGTAGAATTTACATACGTTATTAATACGCTGCACAATTGCTGTAATCAGTAATCTGAAACAAAGTGACATTTATTTTATATTTCCCCCCTATTCGATTAATTGATAGTGTAACTAGGTAATCTGTCTGATAACTTTCAAAAACTGTCAAATACTCTGATTACCATAGGCGTATCGGAGGGGGGGCAGGGGGGGCGATCGCCCCCCCAAAAGTTTGGGAAACAGTAAGATTCGGGCAAAAAGGCAAAAAAATTTGGGTAGATGATTAAATTATCACTGTTGAAAATCAATGATTTCCAGGCAATTTGATATGAAATGTTATTAAATCTAGATCTTGAAATTCGGGCAAATGTCGCTCGCCCCCCCCAAAAATTGCGCGCGCCGTACGCCTATGCTGATTACAGTTACTTTTGTTCTTGGTGAAAAATTTTTAGTTACTTTTTCAATTTCCCATCATTACCCATCACGAAATCCATCCATCAATGACTGGGTAATCTTTTTTGTAAAAGTGGCCTTTCATGCAGTTTTATTTTTATTGCAGTATTCTTAATAAGCACATACAAAAAAAGTTATTTGATTTATTAATCGTAAACAACATTTTGGCAAAAATTGCCTGTACGTCATTGTTTGCCTAAATTCACAACGGCTCAGAGTCTAAAAGTAACTGAAAGTAATCTAACTACTTGTCTATTATAGTTACCTTGCTCTCACAAGTATTTTGCAATGTACCTACACAATACACATCTGCCTCATGTGAGGGATCTTGTGTTTATTCATCTCTTTGATTAATTATCTTAAAGTGACTAATTAAATTATTCATTTCATGGTGCCTTAGATTATTTGTCATGTTTTGTGATTACCTCAATAAGTATTTTGTCTAAGCTGCTAAATAAATTGGTCAAGTTGAAGTGCCTACTTTTAAGTGTTAACCAATTGGTAAAAAATAAGGGAATGATAGATTGGCAATTATTGGATCTTGAAAACTGATCAGCCAGCCATTTGAAAAGCTTGTCTGCAAATGCTGCAATTTGACTAAGCCCCTTGTCTACAAGTGGACTGCTCTTGCATTGCCACTTCTTTTTCCAGCCTTGGCAGATCAGAACATGTGCTGTCTTGTGTTGCCATCTAGTGACTAGTGTGCTATTCCGCGAGCTCCTGCAAGCGTCCACATAATTTCAATCATAGGAACTCACACAATTTTGTATGGAAGAAACCGGGGCTGTTTCTGAGTGTGCTGATGGCCTTGTCTACTTCCTTAGAGAATGTGATTGCCGAGTCTGGCTCTGATATACATAAATGTTGAATAGAAATTTTGTGAATGTGCAATGAAATTGGAACTATTTCTTGGGACAGTAATGCTGTAGCATAGAAAATCAATTTTTGTGCAAGGTGGCCGCAGCATGCAGTTCTCATTTTCACCAGACTGCTGAGCCCCCATATCACTCCAATTTGGGTTGGTGGAAAAACCATACTGCTGTATAGTCATGAATGCTCTAGGTTTTTGGAAGAACCAAACTTCCATGCGAAAAACCATCCGGAATATGAAAAAAAAAAAGTCCTGAACTTTTTGGGGCATTCAATGAAGGGACAGACTGTCCAGTCTATGCTGAAAAGTGCAAGGTGCCAAACAATGAAAAATAATGAAAAAGCTAAAATGTCTCGAATACATAACTATGATACAATAAAACTTCTCGGTTAGGGCCCCAATGTTTCGTGCATATGTACAATTGGGGAAAAAAGGAGGCCCATCGACATTTTGCCACGGGGCCTGAAATGTCGCCAGTCCTCCTCCCCCTGTTCAATGACCGCCAAGGTTGTGCAGCTTTTCTTGTTAATTTACATAATAAATATTCTATTGCCATAGGTCATCATACAAGACACCTATGCCCCAAGGCCCAAGTTCATAAAACACATCGGATGGATACGAAATGTGTACGTTACAACATTATTGACTTACTTATTTGAATTATTGAACATGAATTAGAAGTTTCTCAGACCACTTAAATTAATTAATTTCTCATAAACACTCTTGAAAGTAAAATTTTTGAAAGTGAATTTAATAACACTGACAGACGGGAAGATAGATAGATAGATAGATAGATAGATAGATAGATAGAAAGATAGATAGATAGAAAGATAGATAGATAGAAAGATAGATAGATAGATAGATAGATAGATAGATATTCATTCTTGGTTTTGGTTTTCAATATTTTTTTTACAATGTGTTAACATAACTGAGAATAACACTATGAAAATAATGAAGTATGCTCTTTTAGACTGTTAAAACAGAATAAACTAGTCTATTCGTAAGTCCAAAATTCATAGACTTGTAAGAGAAACTATTTTGAAAAAAGAAAAGAAAAAAATGGCTCAATCCAAGTAAAATTGGCAAATTCCAGTCTAAAAAAAAAAGGGACGGAAATTTTTGCTCAATATCTTTTATACATCGTCAAGAGGTGCAGTTTCTGGAATATGTTTCACTGATCTTAACTTTAATTTTGCTCATTTCCAATGCAATTTCACAGATTTAAATGAGAAATGGTAACATAATTTACACTGTTTAGAACATATGTTTACTCAAATTTGGACATTTTGCCCATTCTCAGTAAAAAATAGTCATCACAAATTCATGAAATTTACCAGATGATGTCAGGAATCAAGGGCCTAGTAGAAAAATAAAAAGTTGAGAATTGGCAAATATTAACATGATTAAAGGGGTCTTGAATCTTGGAAACGTAATTTACAAGAATTATGTCACTTTTTTAAATAGCCTTAAAAACGTATTTGTATATTTCAAAAGAGTTATAAATTTTTTTGTTTGACGGACATTATTGTTAGGCACATTTCCATTCATTTCTCAAGTCAATACCAGCAAAAATTGGGCAACAGAGTCATATTATACATATTAGGGTGCCGATGAAAAGCAAACTGTGGAAATGTCAAGGTCTTACCCCCTGAATTTTTTCCTTTTGGTCTTGGGATAAAGTGTGCCAAATTTCTGGAAAATTAATTGATATTTAGAGGTTACTCAACGGCACTGAAGTTTATAATGCAAATTCAATGGGGTTCGGAGTCAAAAATGAACTTGCAATTCCCTGCAGACACACCAAAGTGAAAACCTGTTGGAATTATTGGTTTTGGGACCCTAATAGTGTCCTTTTATCAAAACAATTGTATTTCTGCAAAAACAATGATGATCAGGGCTTATATGGCAGCCATTTTGAAAAATGGCTGCCGAGACCAATTTTAAGCCAGAATTTTGACTTAAATTGTTATAAGACTATCACATTTTTAAACAAAAATATGTTTTTATGTATATTAACCACAATTAATGTGTCTTAGTCACTTTCAATAAAAATGTTGTTAGTCCAAGACCAGTTAGAGCCTAAAATATAGGCAAAAATCAGTTGAGGCCTATGTAATAACACCGGTCTATGAAAAATGGCATTTTGATGAAAGGATACTAGTAGGATCCCAAAACCAATAATTCCAATACTTTTTCATTTTGGTGTATCTACTGGAACCTGTAAGTGAATTTTTGACTCCGAACCCCATTGGATTTACATCAATGCCATTGAGCAACCCCTAAAAATCAATTGATTTTCATGAGATTTGGCACAGGTGATCCTATGATCCAAAGGAAAAAGTTCAGGGGGTAAGACCTTGACATTTCTCTATTTTATTTTTCCAATGCATTTCGTTGGCACCCTAATATATATATATATGAGACCAGACAGCCATTGGACACGCCATTTTTCCATTTTTCAGTCATTCAACGTGGAATTTACCCCAGCTCCTATTATCACATGTTGCATGTATATTGTATATTGTACATGTATATTGTATATGACTAAATTTCTATATAAGCATTCTAAATATCTGCCAAATTTCAAAATTGTAAAATCGTTCTACTAGAAACGACAGCCAATAGTCAATACTCTTTGAACATTCTTTGTTTTTGCAATTTGCGCGTTTAACTGGGATTGAGCCAAATTCAAACGTGGTAAAATGTTAATCTATCATGTCTCTTGAGTGGGCCTACATGAATGGACTATTATCCTGGTGGTTAGTAGCTTTAATTTATTTCACTTAAGCTATCAGGATTAACATGCAAGAAACAGGGATAATCTAAGATTGAGCCGCCACATGCGTACATGTACTGTTCTCTCACACAACACTTCTTGGGAAGACACCTGGTAGAACCTGTAGATATCATTCATTGAAATGAAAGAAATATTCAATTATTTAGCAAATTAGTCACAAAACAAAAATCCAAATGTATTAGTGTCCTTTTCATAATTACGTAGAATTTTTCATATTTATGCAGAATATACGTAAAACAACTTCAAGCTGAGATGTCATTTTAAACTGGGTCGGATTAACCAGCTTCTGGGCAATACGAGTATCATCGTTTTTTTTTTTGTACAGCCAGTGTGTTATTTTTTTCACAAGACACTAGTCATAACAATTTTAAATAATTTTTTTATTAAAATTCTCTTAAAATTTTCTGTCAGTCATTGTAACTCTCCTTTGAGGAGTTGTTGAGTGACACAACATCCAGTTGCCTGCAGCGCTTGTGATTTGAAGAGATATTGTGATAAAATGAAAGCTCAATGAGATATATCAAGAATGTTTGTTTGTGATATTGATAATCAGTAAACTTCAATCTCACTGGGTTGCAGCTGATGGTTATGGTTCAGCGCCTGCTCCCCCGAAGGCATTACCTGCATGGGTTTGAGCCCAAGATGCACTCTAAAAAATTTCAGACAAAATTGGTTTCTTAGATTCAAAATGGTTTTTTGAAAAACCAATTTTGAATCTAAAAAAAACAATTTTGTCCCAACATTTTTTAGAGTGTGGTGAACAATTTTGGTGCACCTTCAAGAGCAAAATCCCTTCTGCATCTTGCTAGGAAGAGATGTTAAATATTTGGCCTCTTGTGTCAATGTCTGTTATGGAGAAGATAAGATCCCTCACATGGGGCCTATCTAAAAAATAATGAAGCCACACAGCTGGTTTTCACTGAGGGTCACAAATTTTTATAACAGCTCTTAGCTCTATGAAACAACTTCATATTACAGTCTTGCCTTAAATACAGGGCTTTGGAGTCGGAGTCGGGAGTCGGAGTCGTGGAGTCGGAGGTTTTTGGGTGGAGTCGGAGTCGGAGTCGGAGTCGAACTTTAATTTTCAGGTGGAGTCGGAGTCAGAGTCGGAGTCGTAAATTAAAGTGGTGACTCCTGACTCCTAAAAATAATTAATATAGTTTACAAAAACACCGTTTCAAAAATGCTAAATGAACTCCAAATTTTACTTAAAACTTCCTGCACAAGTATTCATGTAAAAAATCCTATGAAAACTTTGTAGAATGACTTTTTGTTCTCTGTTAATCATGTAATATTAATGTACAAAAATGCTGATAAGCAGAGTCGGGAGTCGGAGTCGGAGTCGGAATTCAGGAGACCAAAGGAGTCGGAGTCGGAGTCGGAGTCGTTTTTCAGACAGTCAAAGGAGTCGGGAGTCGGAGTCGGTTCACTTATCACCCGACTCCAAAACCCTGCTTAAATACTTTCTTATGCCAAAATCCTGAAAATTTCATGGCAATTTGTCAAAAGGTTATTGAGATAGAGATGAAAGTATATCGGAAAACATGCATTTTTTCACTTCTATAGCGTGACACAGACTTTTTCACCTGATGAATTCTTTCAATTTTACAAAGTTTGACATGTTCCATTGCTATTTCCTTTTACTTTTTGGAATCTCCACATCCCCAGGCTTCATAAATCCATTGAAACAAGCACTTCCATCCAGTTGTTTTGACATGATTGAGTTATTTGGGTTCAAAGGTTGACTTTGTAAAATTGAGTCAAATTTGAATGTTCCTGATCAGAAATGCTCTAGTTTCCCTTTAGCATATTTCAGTTGAATCTTTTTGCCATTGAGATCTAGTATTAGGCCTACATCTACTTAGTTGTTTTGGAGCTTTTTATGATTCTGGAAAATTTAGTTCACGGAAAAATTCCAATGAATAGCTGGAAAGGTGAATGTGTCGCACGCGTAACGCCGAGAGTACTTTCAAACGGTATAAAGCTGTGAAAGCTCTGTTTTTAATCTGGATTGGCTCAAAATATAGTACATCTATGAAGTTTTATTAATCTATGAACTAACCCAAGTTTTTGACTGGTTTCTGGTGATTAAATTCAAAAGTTATGTTCGTCGCACGCGTAACGCTCTGAAAAATTTTGATCGTATTCAATTTTTTTTCTGACAAACAGTGAAGCGATCATTCTAATATTACTTGGAGCGAAAATTAACAACTAATTTCAATAGTTGGAGTACGTTTCATTGCCTAATTACAAAAATTTTAACATTTATGTAGCATTCTTTAAAATTTGGGGCCAAATTGTCTAAAAAGGCAATAAACAGTAACAAAATAGTTTTTATTTTGTAAATGGTTGTATTTTACCCCCAGTTATGATTGATAATTAATATAAAATCGATTTGAGTCAAAACCAGGACATTTTCTGAAGATTCATTTCACACCAGTACTTAAAATCAGCTTTTTATGTCGAAAAAAGGGCAAAAAATCACTCTTCTATCATCATTTGCAGAGCAGACATTCACTTCGGTGGCACTTATTTGGTATCAATTTGAAGCCCACATGTAGACGCATAACATAGGGCAGTTAAAATCATTTTAAACAAAAAAATGCTTCTGGGGTTAATATATGTAAGTTTTGAAAAGAAATTTCCGAAAATTTTCGAAAAATTGGGTGTTTTTCAAAATATATTTGGTGTATTTGAATGACAATCGTCCAGAAGACTTTTAAAAATGTGCCAGTTGTTGTCAAATAAAGAAAACGGATTTAAGTTCATGACAAATTACCATTCAGCCCAGTTATGTTTTTCACTGCCATGAAAAACAAACTTTTAAAAATTCTGTAATATTCAGCTGTTATCAATTATTTCCACTCATCAAAGCACCATGACCAATATAGTTTCTGGAACTTAAATATGTTTTTTGCAATATGCTTAGGTCATTTCATACAAAAATACATTTTAAAATTTTGATGGTCATGTCACACTTTGGCTTCATTATTTTTGAGATAGGCCATGGGTGTATATATATCCTCTCCTCTCTCCCATCTCATCAATCAACCCTCATTGGCACCCACCTGGGCATAGAGGGCTGCACTTCCCATATCAGATTCTATAAATAAATTTATCATGCTGATTGAGCTTGATGGCCAAGTCTGTCAAGGCACCAATTTATTGAGTTGCATCAAACATACCTTTATTTGATTTATTGGCATGCATTTTAACACAATAATGCAGTAACACTTTCGATCAGTGGTCTGACTAGTCACAGAATCCGCAAAAGTAGTAGCTGCAAAATAATATGTACAGATCTATACAAAGTGTGGCACTACCAAGAAGCAGTGGAACGGAGATATTGTTGTCATTGCCATGATTAGAGCTTCACAGATTGACAGTCCATTGAAAAAAAAAACAATTTTCTTATTTTAAATTTGCAAACTGGCTTTGACAGTTTTCTGTTGGTCTCCAAATCTTTATTATGGGAAGTACTGTAAGTCAATTAATTAGTTTGTTTACTGTCACCTATGTTGTTAGATATGATAAGCACTGAATACTGATTAACCATGACTGACACAAACAAAACATTTTTAAGCCAATGACATCACATGACCAATTGAAAGTTAATTTGGAAACTGTTTGAACCACCAATCTGCAAACAGCTATAATGAGAATTGAAAGATTGTATTGAATACAACAAAGTGGTTCTGACTGACTCTAGTATAGGAGACATGAAATTGTGAAAGAACTCCAATTCTGTTTTTTTTCCTTTCTTTCAGTTCCAATCAAAGACCCAGGACTCCTGAAAATGATTCTAAAGTTTCTGAAAAGTCACCAGAGGTCTCTTCAGCAGACGTAACACCAGGGAACAGCACCATGTCTCCCTCTAGTGGAAAGGAAGAGAAGCAGGACCAAGAAGGACTGAGCGATGAGATAGCTTTGATGAGAGCCCAGTACTCCAGTAATCCGGATATCAGAGTTAAGATAGAAAAAATATATCAGGAAAATAATGTATACATTGTCAAAGATGAGAAGCAAGATAGTTATGCCCAGTTTCATATCACAAAAGTGAAAAAGGTCGAGCGCAGTCCAGAGTCGCAGTCAAATGCGTACGATACTATAACTTCGCTGTTAGAGAATGATGCAGATTTAGATAAAGCCATAGGCCAATTACTGCAGAGTAATGAAAAGAATAAGGAAGAAGTTAAGACAGAAAGGCAGAGCCCCCCTGCAATCATGGAAGGAAAAATTAAAGTGGAAAAGTCAGGGAAAGATAGCGAAGAGTTTCAGAAATCATTTCCAGGGCAGGGTCAACCAGTGTTTCCATCGCAAGGGGACTTTCTGTACAACAATTCATTTCAGTTCGCAAATGGGGCAGTCCATTTTGACCCAAGTAACAGCAACCCAAGTGGTCAGAGTGGTTCGGAAATGAAATTATTTGAGAACCAGCCACAGAATAGCATCAGTGGACCTCCACAAGGTCCACAACCAAATGCTATGCCTGGTCCTCCGCCTAATTTTGGCCCTTCGATGATGGGGCCTGGGATGAGCCAAGGAATGGGTCCTACCCAGTTTGGGAGCTTCCAGGGGTGGTATACATTACAAGGGGTGGGTATGGGACCACAGATGGCCCCCAACCACTTTGAATGTCCCTTTTGCGGGGTGATACTAGCAAACAAAACCAACCTTAAGAATCATATCAACAGCGCGCACACCCGCACCAAAAAATTTAATTGTCCCACATGTGGCAAAGTGTTTTACACCAGTTCTGCTATGAACATCCACCGTCGTAGAAACCACCTTGGTCTAGCCAAGAAGTATCGCTGCTCCCTCTGTTCCAAGATGTTCAAAATCAAATCCGATCTCTCTGCGCACATGTTGGACGTCCACAACAAACCAAGAAAACTTTCGCCAAAAACCCTTCACCGCTTGTCGCAAAAAGTTGCACAGCATCTTGAAGACAGTGGTAATGAGTAAATGAACTGAAAAGATAGGAAAATTAATAGATGAAAATAGTTTCACCGTCACAGAAATTTATGGAAGTCAATTTGATATTTTGCACTGTAAAATTAGCAACAAGATCCATACAATATATTTAACAATGCTGATCATATTAAAAAATCTAATATACATCAATTAGATTATTTATGACACTTTTTTATAGTTTATCTTCGATATTTTGACATTTTTTATTGAAATTGGGCCTACAAATTGCATTTAGGTTCAATATGCATGATATCGATAAAAGGGGTGACAACAGTTCTTCATGTAAAAAAGTGAAATATCTATTGTCCTAACAGTGAAAAATTTTGGGCTTCTTAACCATCTAAAGTTCTTTCTTACTCTGTGCTTCCTAATTTCCATCCCTAAACTTAAATTGGACTATAATTTTTTCTTGAGCTTCTGTAGCTATCAAAATCTTCCTTTCTGCAGTGGAGACCTAAAGCCAGTATTTTTACTTTGCTATCTTTATCATCCTTCCAATAACTATGTATTCCTCAATTGTTCCTCTTTGCCAGCAAGCATGATGTCATGCTGAGGCTGGTTGTGGACCATCCTTGTGTTTGGAAATCCTCAGTGAAGGATCACTAAAAAAAACATATTAAGTAATCAATAACATGTACAAGCTTACAGCTTGCGTCAAAAGGACAGACTAAGAAGGGCGCTATATATATAACATGCAAAACTGTCAGGTAGATACCAGCTTTTCCAATGGTATTAGTATCTTGGTGATGTCTAAGCACGGTTAGATACAATGTCATGTAAAGCACGACATGTTCAGTGGTTTTTTTTCCGATAGGGGTTTCATGAAATTTCGATACATCAATATATCGCGATATTTTGCTCAGAGGTACACATATCGTATCGTGGTCCTTGTGCCGAGATACTCACTTTATTGAAAAAAAAACAATAGAAAAGCAACTCAAACAGCTGACAAATTTGTCACATTTTGCAAATTTGTTTCCCTTTTGGAAATTGGTGTCTCAGAGAAATTTGCTCCCAATAAATGTTATGCACTTGCGACATCACTGCCCGGTTGTGGCATTTTTGTCTGCTTTTTTGCTGTCTGCAGCATATCGTATCGTGTATCGTATCGTACCTCAGTATCGAGGTAGTATTGTATCGTAGGACAGGTGCATCGTGACACCCCTAGTTTCCGAGTCTATCCTTTTGATTCTGGCTGTAAAATAACTGTCTGGATGCATAGTGATCCTGTATGTATATTTGATTACCATAGTTTTTATGGGCTAATTTTACTTGCCAAACACAAGGCTGATCCATAACCTGCCTGGGCATGGCATCAGTGACATGATCTCAGTCAATAAAACAAATTTGAAGGATTCAAAGTTATTGGATGCCTAATAAGTACCAATTTATATCATTTATACACTGCTTCCTTAATAATTGTAGATTGAAGCATATCATAAAAACCTGTGTTAGAGCTAAAGTGTGATCTAGTCATATTTATGAAATATATATTACAACAGGGTAAAACACTGTTAGTTGTTGTGCTGCCATAACATGGTATTAGATAGTTAACCTGTTAGCTATAAGCTGTAATTGTTACATGACCATTATACATATATACATAAATTGCATATGAAATACAGTATTTGGCAAACAAATGAAACTTTTCTTTCAATTCTGCTGAGTGAAATCCTTTCAATCAACCGTGTGGTGTAAATATTGTAATGACAAATTTGTCACTGACGGTTCCTCATTAGGGTTGTAACCCGGTTGTTAGAAATGTTGAATTCAATGAGGGTTCCAACAATTTTGCCCAGTACTGTAAAAAATACCATACTAAATGTTGTTAGTATTTGTGATAACCCTGCTGGTTAGTTATATAATCATTTACTAATTATATCATTGATACATGTGACTTTCCTCACTGAAAAAATAGTATAATGTGAAATAATTTTGCCAATATTTGATACCGCTTCAATGTGTTAGTTGATCTCAAGAACCGTATTTTACGTAGTTGTTTCACAAGCATTTATTTTTTATGAATTTACTGCATATATACTAAGGTGATATCCTCCATATCAAATGCTTGCAATATCAACTGTTTTTATGAAAGGGTCAGTTACTGCATTTGTCCAAGACAGATTTTTTTAGAAATTGATTTTTAAATTTGGATTGCATAACTTACAAGTGTTGTAGACATTTTTAGTGCTATTTTGTGATCGTATGCCACTGTGATGCTATAGATTATCTGCATAGTTATTGTATATGTTGATAATTTGCCAATGGACCAGATGAACGTGTAATTCCAACACCCACCTGCTTGTATAAGACACCAGATATGCTATATTATTATACTGTGCTACTTGGAATTAAGTGAAGTCGGTGAGTTTTTGACATTGGGTCAATGCTAAACATTCTCAACCAAACTGCTTAGTTGTGGGGGTTCCGATTGAAGTTAAGATTCTCATATCAGAGGGATGCAGTGGGAATGGGAGTGATGCATTCTCCCCCTCCCAACAGCCATAGCCCATAGGCGTACGGCAAGTGGATATTTTGGAAGGGCGAGCGACGTTTGCCCAAATTTTATAATCAAAATTCCATGGCACTTTATCATAAAATGCCTTGGGAACCATTGATTTTCAATAATGTTTGTTTGATCATTTGCCCGAAATTTTAGCCTGCTTGCCCGAAATTTTAGTCTGCTTGCCCGCATTTCCACTGTTTTCCAATTTTTTTTTTGGGAGGGGGGGGGGGTAATCGCTCCCCTGCCCCTCTGTCTGAACGCCTATGTCACCAGCTGGACATTTTTATACATTTTACATGCTAATTAATTTTTTTTGTATTATATCAGCGGGGAGTCACATTTGTCAAGAGCTATGTGTTCCATGACTCAAAGATCCCGATAGGCCCCTCATACTTCCGAAAGCAGGTTGGTTGGGGATAATTAACATTGACACAATAACAAAACTTTGCCTCTTTCACTAAATTTTAAGCAGCACTGTAATGAACCATATATATATTATACATGAATGTGATTGTATACTTACATGTCGTAATCCATATTGATCAAGTGCTGTATTTACCCAGTATTGTGATTAGATAATGCTTGCCCTGCAGTTATGTCAAAATAACCAGTATTATAACAACCATGTAATTTATGCTATGACAGAATGGATTTAGTTATTTTTGCAGTGATATATCAAAAATTAAGTTATATTATGGTATTGTCATTCTTTGCAGTGTCAGATTCTCTATAATTTAATTACATTGTATCAGGAAGGGTAAGAATTAGTAATTGTGGAAACAATTTTGCCATGATTGCATTTATATTGACTTCTGTTTTTGGTATTATGCATTTTACATTAAAGGGACAACCATTAGATATCCGGGGGGGGGGCAGCTTGGATATTTGTCTTTAAGTATTGTTAGAAATGATCCAGATTGTTCTGGTTTTTTCTATTTATTAATGCTATATTATTCAGTTTAGAAACCAATATTTTTCCCAAAATAAACAAATACATCCAGCTTTTCTGGAGAATCTACACTCTAAAAAATTTGGTGACAAAATTGGTTTTTTAGATTCAAAATGGTTTATTGAAAAACCAAATTTCAATGCAAAACCAAGATGGTTTAAAAAAAAAATCCATATTGGTTTTTTGCATTGAAATTTGGTTTTTCAAAAAACCATTTTGAATCTAAAAAAACAATTTTGTCCCGACATTTTTTAGAGTGTATGGATTATGATCTTTCAACCCCAAGTCAACAGCCCTTTTGAATGCCTGATGGTTGCCCTCTTACTGGTTCAATTTATGTTCTTTTTTACAATTCTCTAGTCAGATGATGTGTTATTTTATTGATGATTGATTTTTAATTGAGTTTGTGGACCAATGTTTGTTATTTGTGCTGTTGATTCTAATAAAATCGATACCCACTGAACAACCGATGTTACTAATTTTTCTATTTGGATTATATTTTGTAATTAAGATAAGACCGGATCAGCAAACACTGTGTTTCAACAGGGCCCTTTATAATCTTAAAAGTTGCTCGCCATAGGAACTTCTGAAAATAACATGTAACACATAACATAGGCCTACATTTATTGGTCCCATATGTGAAATTTGGTGGCTCTGACATCCAAAAATTCAAGAAATTTAAAAATAGAGACAAATTGAATTTTTGCATCAAGATACCTTGATGGAGTTCCAAGTCTTTATGGACATAGGAATAAAAGTGTTTTTAAATCTGTTTTGTCCTGGCACAAGGGACTCCGAGCCTGCGACCACTGAGAAGCATTTGATATTCATTCGCAAGAGGGTGACTGGGGTCCTTCATTATTTTATCCGTCAGTGATCTAAGTCTCTGATTGTATATCTCTGTAAAAATGGTTCAACTTTACTAATGAATGCTTAATGACAAGTTTTTGGACATCACTTTTGATGAATAATAAGGAATGCGATGCGGCATTTATACCAGAATCGCTTCAAAATTGGGCGGAAAAAATGATACCTGGCTTTGCATCAAAAGAAGGATCGCCAGAAGCTGTGTGGAGAAAACTGCAAAAATTCCTGTAGAGGAGCTAGCTGTTAACTGGTCACGGACGGTGCTTCCACCTTGTGTGGAATAACGCTCTGATAAAAGCAATGGTTGCCGACAGTTTGCTGTACAATTCTAGTATAAACGGTCTTTCCTTTGCTTTCACTTGAGTCTGAAACTATTTTTCATTAAAACAACAATGCGCACTGACAAGTTAATCAAAACGATGTAATAGCGGTTCAAAGTATACGTCATTTCCTTTTATTGGTGTCCAAATTGTTGCAAATATTTGGACACTTTCCAAGCTATGAAAAGCTACTTCAGGACTTCATTTTTTTTTTTTAAATATATTTCTAGACTGAAAGTTTGACAAATTAAATTTTAGTTTATACATTTTAAAATAAGGGTTCGGTGGTTTTAGGGAACTGGGGACAAAATGGATGGTCTAACTTCGAAAGGCTAGCTGTTCTAATTTGGCATATCATACGAATCGCAAATAAGGTATGGACCATGAAGAAGTACGAAAACCAATGGCTAAAAACAGAAAAGTTCTTTTTTAACAGCGTGCAGCCGTGCACCAATTCTAATTTTTCCATATTTTCAAAAATGCTATTTTATCCCATTTCGCCTCATGCTTCAGTTGTCACAACTTAAAACAACAAGATATGTTAGCTCAAACGAATCGTGCTACCATCTCACTCAATCATTAAGACTCAGAATTCAAATTTTAATGTGTTGATGCGTCCGTAAATGAGATACTGCTTTTATTAGTTGAAAGACCCTGTCTACGTATACAAATGCTTTAGTATGATATCGGTAGTTTAACATCCGCTTGGAAGGTCTGTTTCTGTAGTCAAATATAAAACGCCTCGAAAATATAACCAGCTCAGTCTCCTCAACGACTTACAGTGCCGCCTGTAAGTAAGTGAAACGAGTGAAATTGTGCCATTGCATCAATGCTAAACATCCTCAACCGAACTGCTTGTGGAAGCTTGAATTGTCATTCGTTGAGAAGAAAACATAATATTATTAGGTCATGAAGGCCGATATGTAAGGCATACACAAATGGCAGCCAATTTTCTTTGATGTAGCTGGAGTTAGGTATGGGTCAAAGTCTTCGATAAGTAAGTGGAACACAGGCGCAATGTTATTTAATAGGGAAGGGTGGCTGAGGATGTTTAGCATTGATGCAATGGCACAATATCATGTGTTTCACTTACTTTGTTTGTTTGTTTGTGTTTTATGCCTCTGCAGCATCTTAGTGGGCTATACCGAGGCAGGCGATCGCCGTATGATGATGAGATGAGAAGACTGTGAGTCTGGCACATACCCTATTAATTCAGGGATGCCCAGGGTCTTTCAGTTGCCTCAACATAGAATACTGGATACAACCCGCCTCCATTTAAAATCCCATGGGCTCGGACTAAAGTGAGTTCACGGGGTGAGATTTGAACCCACGCCCTCAAAGCCAGTTGACAAGCGCACTTACCAATTAGGCCACGGGGGATCTCTGTTTCACTTACTTACAGGCAGCACTGTAAGTCCTGTTGGCATTCTCTGTAATGACTTTCATCCACTTCTTATACATGTATGGTTCTTCTTTTCTTGACCAAGAGCTAAATGTCTTTGAATTGCCATAATAACTCCTGGCATTGTTCTGTCCCATGGATCATAAGGCTGGTGATTGTATTGTGGAAAGTCGTTTCTTGACCATAAATTCTTGCCCTCATAGGATTACTCGCAAAGGCATCTTGTCCCCATCCGTCTGTCCATAAAATACTCCAAGTATTATTATTATTATTATTATTATTATCATTATTCATTTATTTAGCGCTACACTTTGCTATAGGAAAGCATTCTGGTGCGCTTTACATAAAGGATAAAAACTAGCTAGGCCGCGTTGGCTGCCTCCTAGTATCATCATACCCTTAATTCATGGATGCTTTACGCTACTCCTCCCAAACTACACAATGCCCACAACTAAAACTTTGCAAGCAACACTTTTTCACCTCTTACAACAACCATAAGTCGGTCTGGTTCCTCAAACTGTTCATATTATACCACTGCACCTAATAATCATTTATGCACGACTATCAATAGCTATCAATCGTCTCAAATATAGTAGTTGTCTGTTTTCCCTAGACTCCAGTTGAAGGAGGGAGGGCCCACAGTCTTCAAAGACTGCAAGGATAGGACTACATGTATACCTACAATTCCTTCTCTATCTGCCATTCTTAATCTCATTATACCCATTATCACGGGTACTATGCTAGTAATCATTAAAATTGGAAAGGACAATAATGGGATGAGAATTTAAAAAAAATTAAAAAGTAATCAATTTAAAAGTAATCTTTTCCACCACAATGCAACTGGATACAATATCATTTCACTTGAGGTTATTGGTATAGATGGAAAATTTTTGTCGGAGGAGCTCTTGGCTGAGGCCACGGATGGGAATATGGGGGACAGGGAACTCAAAAGTAATAAAATGATCAAGGGACAGGTAGAATGGCCTAGGGACAGAGGGACATAAAACTCCATTCAGTGCTGAGGGACAGGGAATTCAAAAGTAAGGGAGACCGGGGTAAGTTGTGCCTCGGGGTAAGTTGTGCCACCCACTGTTGGGGTGAAATGAAGAACTGTGTAAAGAAGGCAATGCCACCCATATATACCCACTTCGCCAAGATCATTAGGCACCAAGAAAAAAACTACCAAATATAGTAGTAAGATGATTGAATCGACTTTCCCAAATTAAGTGAAATTAAAATAGGCCATCAGAAGAGGTGCCTGAGAATATTTTGTGATTGAAACTTACTTCAAGGATCTTCAAATAGCAGTACATTAATATGACGAAATTTGACAGTTTTATTTAAATATGGTTAAAACTGAAAATAATCTGATTTACATTGTAAATCTGACTTTTTTAAAATTTAGATCCGAGTGTTCATGGTTCTGGCACTTCAGCAAATGTTCTCTCGGATTCTCTGCTCTGGGTTCGTATCGAGATGTTTGGCAATGACCAAGTTGAATGGCCAACTATTTAGTTTAAAGCGGCACAATAATTCTGAAAATTGATCATCAACGCACCATTCCAAAAAAGGATTATCTTCATAGCCTGCTCATTTGCAGAACGACATGCGACTTTATGATTCTCTGCTTCTTCTTCTTCTTTTGCCAAAGAGCTAAACGTCTTTGAATTACCAGAATAACCCCTGGGCAATCCCCAGTCCCAGGGATCATAAGGTTGGTGATTGTATTGTAGGAAGTCATTCATGAATTCCTTCTCTTGGGATTACTAATGGAGGCATCTTGTGCCCTCTTTTCTGTCCTGAAAATATTCCAAGAAAGATATTTATGAGCCACCATCTGATGAGACACAGCTCTAAAAACAATATAATTTCACTTCAGGTGATCTGTCTGAAGCCCACGTGCACATGCATGGACATCAGCTCTCTTACAAGTAAAGTAGCTTCAATTATATATATATATATATATATAGTAGTTATACCATGGGCATATGTGGTATACGGAGATATATACAGCCGAGGTGGTAAATATAACCCGAGGGCGTAGCCCGAGGGTTATATTTACCACCGAGGCTGTATATATCCCGTATACCACAAATATGGCTTTGGTATAACTGATTTATACCATTATTCGCTGTTTCAGAGGATTATTTTGTTATCATGTGTTTGGAGATAAAGACCGATTTACTAAAAATGTCTTTATTTTATTACCAAAAATACCAAAATGGTCATAAAATTTTTCTTTATTTAACAAAATTAACAACTTTTCTTTAAAATCAATATTCCAGTGTCAATAACTTAAATTATGTTCAAGCTACAAAAGCTCTTGTAAACTCCAGAGTGAGGCTCAATGGCATCTGTCATGACGTCATGATTCAAATGCTGGCTTCTGATTGGCTGATTCAGTGTTTGTGCATTGTGACATCACCACTTATCACGTGACCACTAAATATATGGGATATACGGCGAGATATATCATGGTAAATATTGAAGGATTTATCAGCGAGTATGGTATAAATATATATATATATAGTCTGATATAGTGTGCTTATTGAGGGTCTTAATTTGGATTTGGTGTGACAGACACTCAGGAGCTGTACTATTCACGCATTCAAATACTACACAAAGTATCTTGAAATCAAGTAAATTTTGAAAATATACCTTAATCAGAAGTATTTATTATTTGACTACGCATAGTTTCATGCCGCTATTCTGATTTAAACGCAAATTCGTTTTCCCGTTTATCCCAAAAAGGTTAGAAAAATGTGGTGGAAGAACACTTGAATGAACACAAAATTTGTAGCCGTCATTGAACTCATTCAGGGACTCAGACGGAAATGCAAAGAATTGTATATCATCATAATGCACGGAAAAAATTGAAATCAGCAAATTTTGATTGGATGGCCTATGATCAGTCAATTTTGAGACATTACCATGGGAGGATTTATATATTCTGTATTCTAATAACAACACTCACCAAATAACTTATATCTGACTGGTCTAGGACAAGACCATTCTCAACAAATGCCATAATCACTGTGGCAAAACTAGACGAGGGTAACTGAGTTACCCTCGTCTCTAAATCAGCCTTAAATATTATGTAACATTGAATTTGAGCCTATGGCTTCGGTTACTGTTTATCCAAGTAGTGTATGACCATTGTATATGATCGAAAATCCCATTCCAAAAGAAAGCCACGTTGAATTCAGGCTCTGAGAGTCGAGAAAGGGCTTAAAGCATCGTGAAAATGACGAGGGTAACTGCATCCCAAGACGAGGGTAACTGTGACCATGCTTGTTGACATGACGAGGGTATTTGTCCTTTTCAAGGTGATCACTGAGACTGATTTTGTGCATGAGACTGCTGTTTCTGGGGTTTACTATACACACTAATCACCAATATCACTCAAACTTCCAATATGCTTATTATTATGTACATATCATGCCTCCGTGGCCTCATTGGTATAGCGCTCGCGCTTCAAACCAGAGTGGCTCTCAGGGACCAGGTTCGAATCCCGCTCCTGGCACTACACAACAGGGTGAATCTCTGCGCCTGAAATGGCTGCGAATCCCCTGTGTCACTCACCTCATCATTCCTCATGTCCGCAGAGTTCGGTTAAGTCTGACTAGGGGACGTGAAACAACAAAATCATTTCATTTCATCATAAATGCACGTGAATGCCTGCTTTTTTCTTCAATGTTGTCTTTGTTACAGAGGCCTGAATGCTAGCTGGGATCAAGTGCAGTAAAACCAAGCGTCAAAACCCCAAGATATTCTTAAGTGGACTGACAAAATGTTATACAGAAAGAACATTTCAAATGTCTTCATACAGGCGTTATTCTTCTTCATTGTGATATGATATGCCATTGTAAAGTAGCTTAGAGTGGCACACATGATGCCCTGTCTTAATATATAGATGAATTCAAATTCAAGCATAGTTCATTACAAAATGTATCACTCTGTGTCTGGGGTGAGCCCACTTGTTGTTTTAACAGTCAGAATACAGTCTGTCCACTTGATATTAATTGCTTTCGAGATTTTGAGCTCATCATTGAGGGCGACCATTTAATAATCAAGCGAAGGCTTGGAGTTTTCTTCGGAGGGAAATTATTTATTTCATGGTGATGGCGAGAGTAATTATTTATTTCAAGTGCTTCAGGTCCCCAAATATTTGATCCTAAGTTAAGCAACACCTTCTTGAGAAATATCCCCCACCAGAAATTATTTATTTCAAGACTGCACAAGAAGAAATTATTATTTCACAAAAACTGAGTAAGAAATCATTTGTTTAAAGAAGAAGTCCAAGCCTACTTGAGATCAAATGGTCGCCCCCTTAGGAAACTGCAGCCAATCCTTTCGCCCACAGATTTTATTTTCCAGATACTTATACTAGAAATATAATTTTCTATGCTCAATATCCAATGGACCAGAAAATCGACATGCCTTTTCCTGCCTTGACAGGAGCAGGGATTCACACTCTGCTCAGTCCATAAGAATACCTCCACATAATTATGAGGTCCAAAAGCTGAATTCCACCAACAAATTGTACTTCATATATACATAATTGAGTGAAATCAGATTTTAATGCTCAGAAAGACTGCAGAACCAGTTTTGAAAAAAAAAACTGGAAGCAATCACCATTGGTACCGAGAATGGAATTAAAGCTAATTTTATAAGTTGGAAAATGTTAAAAAATATATGACTGAAATCTACTCATGAATAGACATGTCTTAAAAATATATGCCTCACGCCTAGCAACAATTGTTACCGTAGAAGTGGTTATTCATTGCCCAGCAAGCACTAAACATTAAAATAACCATTTGAAACGTCAGTTTTCGTTTCTAACTGTTTTTTTTACACTGATTCTATATTTTGCAAATGTGAACTGCTTGTTCGGTGCCAACATCATTCAAGCACACCTATATATTGGCATATTCATGAGCGTAGTTAGCAACTCCCCCCCCCCAGCCATCAAGGTAAATGGGAATTGGAGGGCAGACCTTAAACAATATATATCACGACACATCCACTGGCACTGCCCTGGTCAGTGGTCATATGTGTAGCACATGGGCTATCCCATAACACATATTTTCAAGCAGGCTGATGTGACTGTAATTAAAAATTTAAATTGTGATATGAGGCAATCAACTTCACAAATCATAAAAAGGACATACCGAGTAGCTCCCAAAGCATAATACTGGGGAAATTAACATTTAGGTACAACCATAGTAAAACAAGCAATTCAACTGTTTCAAAACAAAAATTGTAAATAGGGAATCTATCACTTCAGCAGAGCCCATAGAATTAACCTGGACAAATCACTCCATCATCAGATTTTATGTCGGAGGGTCACTTCCAATCAATGAGCAATATTTTGGTGATTTGCAACAGGGTAGCGAGAGCATGGAGGATTCATAATATAATACGGAAATTTTGTGATAAACCTTGACAAGAACAAATTATATGTTCACACTTTGTGGCATGCTAACCAAAATGCTGACCTACCACATTTAAATAACTTATAGTCCAGGCAACTGGTGGTCATATGGGGGGTAACCCACCACAAATTGCAATAGTTTTTAACCATATATTTTATGAATCCTATACCACCCAGGGATAACATATCAAAAGTTTACCAAAAAATAATTAGTGGAAGGCACTTTTCTGGAGGTATCTTCGTTAAGCTCCGTGAGCATGTAAGTTCAGATAAAACGGAGCACGATATTGGTTTTAAATGACCTGATGTTTGATGGAACTCCACTGTATCTAAAGTTCTGTACACCCAACAGCATCAGAAACACTAAATGATACAGAAATGTAAAAAAAAAGTCGGCATAATTAGGAAAAATTACCCTAATTAGTCATATTTTCTTCTAACGAGGTAACATTAAATTTTGTTTTGTGCTGGAAGCCTGAAAAAGTTGAAATTGTAAAAGTTGCAGAAGAGATAGCTTTGAAGAACAATATATTTTTTCACACCAAGTAGATATAATTATGTCTTTAGAGATTCATAAATACAGATAAGCAGACTTGTTTGCTAACCAAGTGATGGTGACAAGCCTTTAGTGCAAGATTCCAAAACGCAATCTTGAGTATTGATGCATTTCAACTGATCAATATCCTTATACCCACATTATTAAGACTTATTTTTTTGCTGGTGATACAAATGATTATAACAATTGCAGGCCACTTATTTCTAAGGAGGGTATGAACATGGATGCAATATTAGTTGTCAAAGGAACAATTCCCTGCTCGTCATGCCTTCTTCTATTTCCATTCCTCAGGAATAATATTCTCCTCTTCACTTGGTTAGCCAAAATTTGCTGCTAAACACAAAAGTTAGTGGCTCTGATATAACAGAAGCTGTTGATGGGGGCAGTGATCGTGGTCAGCTCCTCCTTTTCTTCAAGAACTTATGATATTGCTGTCCATTAAGATTATGATTCTCATTTCCATGGATAATTATAATGAAAGACGGAAGCTAGGATTTATGTTCTGTCTTTCTGTCTGGTTTCATGAATCTGTGTGCTGTCTCTCTGAATTACGATCAATTACCAATTTTGCATTGCATTTCTTTTTTCAATTCCACATATTATATCTGAGAAAAGGCGTCATAACAAAAAGGGCTGATCGACACTTCACCTAGCACATTGAATCTATTTTTCCAGGAGCTGCTTTGTAGCCATCTGTCATGTTCTGCCTGTTTGTATTTTCTCACTTATTACTAAGAATGTGCATGAACAAATAGTTTTCTTTTTTTTTGCAATTGTTGAAGAGTTGAAGAGGAATCCTCCTTTCTTAGTTTCAACAGGTTGATCAGCCGTTGATTTTAGTGAAATCAACCTGAACGTGCATGGTGTGCATTCCCTCCATTTGTCTACCATGTGTGTTGTCCTTGGTAGAAGAATATTCATTATACCATACCTATGAGCCAGCAGCCAATCAGAAGCCTGTATTTGGCTGGTATATTTCATATATTCTTTGTTGTTCACTTATACGCCCATGGGAGTATATAGAATATATAAGCCTCATTGTTTAACAAAGATCAAAACACAAACAGCAAAGCTGTACCAAACAGTCGATTACCAACAAAATTAAACGAAAGTATTATAAAACAAAACGCCCGAGACAAATCCGTAAATCCTTAAATTTGACCCCCTTCAGATTTTAATGTCAAGAAGACAACAAATAAGGGGTCAACGCTGTCAACCATATTGGATCTCTAGGAGTCGGAGGAGGCTTGAATTTTTTTTTTATAGATAATTTCTTGTCCAGTTTAGGTGAAATAGATAATTCCTATTGAGTCTTCTTGAATAAAATAATTGCTGGCGATGGAGGTATTTCTTAACATGGTTTTGTTTAATTTAAAAAGAAATATTTTAAGACATCATTTATTCAAAATCAATAGGCCTTATTACTGCTGCTGTTATAATGAAATGAATGATTTCCTGTCAATTGAAACATTAAAGCTCCCAGTGCCCCCCCCCCCCTTTATATCTGATGGTGATCCCCAACTATCCAAATGCATATATTCTTCTAATTTTTTAACATTTTTTTCCAACAATTTTTTCTTTTGCCTGCTTTTCCCCCCCTTATATCTAATTTTCAAATTCTCCCTCCCCCTTTTTTTAATAACTTCCCCCCCCCCTCCAAATTTTGTCTTCTAATTTTTTTTTCTCAAAAATCCCCCCCCCCCCCAAATTGTTTACCCCCAATTTTTTTTAGAAGTTTCTTTTGTAACACTGTTGTTTTTTGGTCAAATTAATTTTCTTTCCAAACATTCCTCCCCCACATTTTCCAGATTTTTTTTTCCACTTTTAAAGATTCAAACTATTTCGTTTTAAATTTTCAATCCAAATATTTTTCCTTATAATTTTGCCACTAAATAGCTTATCACAAACTATTGTCTTTAAAATCAATCTTTTGGATCCAGGCAGCACCGTCTTCAAGGTTTGGAGTTGACACCTGTTATTTGAGCATATATATTAAAGTGAGCAATTGGGAGAGACCCCTATATTTCAATTAACTAACACAATGTCAAGGTCCACAGTATTAAAATCACAGTTGTTTTCCTAATTTATAACCAAATTCTAAAAATGTAAGGGATGTCTCTGTAGCTTTTTTTGTGTGTGATTGAAAATTTCAAATACCTTTCAGATGCATTAGCCTTGTATATCCAAGAAAATTATCAGAATATTTATAAATTTAATATCATATAAATGTCAACTGTGATTCCTTTTGGATTTTATTCTTCAACTAATACTTTCATGTGATTAAATTAATCCCACATGCCAAATTGTTTGTAGCAGTTTTCTTCTTCTCGCAAATCCTTCTTGTTATATTTTTTTCATTTTTAAATCTCTTTGTTTTGTTTTATTTTGTTTTGTTTAAGGTATAAGTTAGTTATATCCCTTGTTTTCGTGAATATGTGATAATCCTCGGCTACGCCTCGGATATATCACATATTCCCTCAAACGCGGGATATAACTGGCACTTATAATTGTTAGATGGATCTACATATACTTTTGCCTTTGTCAATAACGGAGACATGTCCTCTTTATTCATCCCTTGTCCAGGAAATATTTTGTGTAGAAGCACACATCCATTAATTAGCCACTGAACATTTACTGTGACAGTCCAAACCTTCACCTGAATTTTCAGATGATCTTAAAAGGACACTAAGAGGGCTGCGAGGTAGCTGCAAACTACTTATCTGACTCACACATATGTGTATCTTGCTGACTGACAACAGGTACATGAGCAAGCATGGCTGCAGACTAACAAAATTCAAGTCAAATTGGGTGTCTACCAGGTCAGCCTCAGCAGAACTGTGCAGAACTACGGTGGGCTGTTTCAGATTTGCGTGCATTCGCGGACATGAAATACAGCAGCTCCAGTGAAATATTGTAGCCTGCTTCCTCCGCTCGCAACACAAGAAGACTATTTACTGTAGCATGCATATCTTGACTGTTATCTGCCAAGTATATTGTAAAAAGTGCTGATCGATCTCTCACATTTGGTCTTTCCATTTTTCTCCAAATGGGAAGCACTCCTTCCATTAAAAAATGTTCGCCTCACTGTAGAAGCGTAAAAAGCTATGACAATACAGTGAGTCAGCTGACTTCTTTGACTGGAATATATTTTGTAGTTGTCCCCTCCCCCCAAGCTGATTATCATAGTAGTTTGTTCAATGCAAGCCAATTTCTTTGTTAAATTATATCATTATTTCCATAATTTGCAAGACCAAAACTGACAGAGAATTTGGTAAACACAGCCGAGCTGCTTCGGATGAGGAGTCATATATATATCCTTGTCATCTTGTTGCTGTCTGGATCTCCTGAGTACATTGGGACTCTGGTTTCTTTAGCAATCTTTGTTGATGTTTTTGAAGAAATGCTGAAGCATCAGATTAAAATTAATGTAAACAAACATTCTTTGCCATCAACCTCTAATATTATATTGCATAGGAGTCAGTGTTGGAGGTCTCAGGGCCATATTTTGATTGCCTAGGCCTTGGTCTCGGATGCCCAATCCTTGGCCTTGCCTCGGTCTCAACAACCTTTATTGATGTTTTTGAACAAGTGCTGAAGCCATCCTGTAATTCCTCTAATATTGCATAGGAGTCTTTGTTGGCGGTCTCAGGGCCATATTTTGATCGCCTCGGCCTTGGTCTCAGTCTCGGATGCCCAATCCTTGGCCTTGCCTCAGTCTCAGCTGTCTTTGGGCCAGTGTTGGAAGCCTCGATATTTGATGGCCTCGATATTTGATGGCCTCTGGCTTGGTCTCGGCCGTTGAGGCTCATGCCTTACTTCCGGCCTCGACTTAGGAGTTACCTAGCTGTATGTCTGTAGCTCACAGTATGTATAATGAAGGATCTCCACCAGTGCCATGAAGCAACTTTTACATTTTGTTGATTATCCAACTTTTGGACAATTTTTCGGTCTGCATTCTCCTGGTTCCTGGGCTTGATAAAAGATTTCATGGATCTGGCATCCTTTGTACAAGATAAAAATGCAAATTTTAATGTGCACAGATCTGCAGCAAGAGATCTCTAATATATAGTGCCATTATCTAATTACATTGGCCACCCCATTCCGCCAGGATGAAATTCTCTGACCACCATTAAGGGCAGGCATCATTAGGGTCAGATGCAGGAGCTTTGAAAGGGAGGGGTCAAGCACAATGAAAGCACAAATTCTGGCCTGTTCGTTTAACTGCAAACCTTCTTCGTATGCGAAAGTATCATCATTTTTCAAGGAAGAGGGGCAGGATCTGGACCCCCTTCCTTATCAAAAATGCATACAAATCAGGACAACTTTAGTGTATGAACAAAACAGTTATCTTTATAGTTAAATGTACAGGTACATAGCCCTGACCAAACATAGTGTGCAATAGACTTCCTAATCTCATCAAATAAGTGAGAATGTTCTTTGGATTTACATATTTGTCTTTTTTCTCACATGCCTTCGGGATCTACACCTTTTTTATGTCCATTTTACAAACTGTTCCTGAAGGGCCTATGGTTACTAGCAAAACACGATTGTCCCTGTCTTCATTCTGTGCATCGTCTGTACATGTTCAGTCAGTTCTTAATATTTCTATTGCTTGAGTTAGTCAAGTGCAGTTGTGCTGCTTGTCGACGGAAGTGATAAAAATGAGGTACTTCTTCACAAAGAAATGATCTATCATACCTCCCATCCCCACCAAAAAAGGAATTATTCAAAGATATGACCTGACCCCACAAGGCATTAGGACTGCAGTGTGTGAATTTCATAAGAAAAGATTTACCACATCTTGATGAAAATGAAGCCATGAATATCTTCCGGGCTTGCCGCAGTGACAGCCGTACTGCATGATATTTATTGTTTTATTTGTTCTAAATAAGAGTACAGATCCCTGAATATATTATGTAGCACATATTTGAAAGTAGATCTTTACTTTTAAATGGAATCTGGATTGTTTTCATTGGATATTTGAAATTTATTTTGTACTTTTCGTCATTTTACCCCGAAGCTTCCTTTCGCACTGCCGGAAAATGTTCCCACATTTGAAAAAGGGTCTTCCACTAAATATATTTTGGTAAACTTTTGATATGTTATAGAGGAAGATGTAAGCTTTCAAATGGTATATGACACAAAACTATTGCAATTTGTGGTGGGTCATTCCACCAGTTGCCCGGACTATTAAGTTAAGTAGAACCTCCTCAACCGAGACTTGTTTAACATGATTGTATTGAATAATTTTGGTGACTTAAATGTGTCTATAGGCCCTATGACTTGGTCTTCCTTGTTTGTAGAATACTACTTTGATATCTCTGCTACAAAACATGGAATTAATCAGTTCCAAATATCAATTTCGGCCAACTTGATTCACAATTTACATGCAGTTACCTTAGTCATCACCTGCAGTTACCTTAGTCATCATCTGCAGTTACCCTCGTCATCCCATTATTGGAAAAGCAGTTACCTTCGTCCTCTTTTAACATGGGATCCAATGGGATGACCTAGATTTTTCAATTTATTTTGACAAAATGAGACGAGGGTAACTCAGTTACCCTCGTCCAGTTTTGCCACAGTGATAATGTCTTTTTTATAAGCTGTCTGATCTTGGTGACTGCCAGTAAATATTTCATCAAGCCGAGTTGACCTGTTGTGACAGCGTCTGACCTCCTCTACAACAAAAGAGCCTTGCTGGAACTTTTGTGAACCTTGGGCGTAGGGCACAGCTGGACAATGTGGGTGGTCAATGCCACTATATTGGCTGCTTTTTATTGACCCATTAATCATATCTGTAGTCCACCTTTAGTTGTCCGTTATCACATTTTACTGCAATTTCAACAAGTATGAGTTTCTGCAGCTGAACAGGAAAACGTAGCAAATATAGCCAATCTGATTGGTTGAGAGACTGAATTACATAGTAGGAATGTAATTTGAATGGCTTAAAAATGTTTACCAAAGGCACTGACGTGTTTCTCGGTGGCAGTTTCTGTTGATGTTTCCATGCTAATCTTATCTACTTTTCAAACTATGCTGTTCACTGAAGCAGAATGTTATAGTTATCATTGCTTACTACGTTCAACTATGAGATTTGGAGGACGTTTTATTGCTTGTGGACCAATCAGGCAAGCTGAAAATACTACGCAGACATGGAGAAAACCAGCCAGAGAAACACATACTAAATGAATCTGCAGTAAAGCACACGGTATCCATACTCCTACATGATTTTCAGTTTGCCAATGTTCTCATAATATGTTTCTCAATTCTCTTCATGTCTAAGAATTCACTCTGTCAATTAGTCAAATTTCTTTCATTGGGTCTTGACACGAAAATGTTTAATTCCAAATGAGATGATAGCATTTCAGGATAATGACAGGAGGCATCAAGTTGCAGTCATCTCATTTGATTAAAATCTATCCTCAGAAACCTCCTAGGTAGTGGAATTGCTTTGGCTAATAAAATATTTTAGATGTGCCGTTGACTGTTTTAAATTTAATCTGCTACAGTCAAGCAAATAGGGATGCTTACCAAAATTCATCCAAATATTTCTTGGGAGGTCGTATCCCTTTACTCTCGATTTCATACTGGACGACTCATATCGAGATTCCTAAAAATGAAGAAAAATTTTCCTAAATGATTTCCCCCGTTCCCTCTCACTTTGGTATTAGGTTATTGTTCAGAAAGCCATCAGCTATTTCAAGAAACATTTAGGTTGGCTGACTTTACCTATCTACAAATTATCTTTGATTTATGTATTTAGAAGATCTATCTAACCATCAAAATCACCATTTCCATGTTTAAAACAAGTCACAATCATGTTTTTTAATAGTTTATTTCAAAAGCCTCTCTGGGGTTTTTATAATTTTGAAGTATTCAACTTAAATTGCTTCTTAACCACGAGCATAAAAAATTTGGTCAAAACGGTTTTTGCAATTTCCCAAGCTTCGGAATTTCATTGTCGGTTTCTTCAACCTGCCTCCCGTGGATCCAAGTCTAAAAAAGTACTTTTTTCATTTATAAATGCACTCTGTACAATATATTTTGGACCATTTACAAAAGCTCATCTTGAAGGAGGCTCAGCATTTCATTTATAAGTAGTGTTGGGACGATACTATCACAATCGCGATACTTCATCGCCAATGCAGTCACAATACAACAGTCGTGAGGAAAAATTAGGCATGATATATCACGATGCACTATTGCCAAAGGCAGCAAGTATCACGATTATCGCGATAGTAATTGTCTGCTTAAAAGCATAGCTCTGCTAATTTCTGACGTGCCCTTCAATGCGCATCACACCTCTATCTTGTGAGAAATCCATGAAAATCGCGACTTTTTTGCTTTAGTTTTGTGAAGTAGAGAATAATTTTTTGTCTCACTTTCCTAATACTAACCTCATACAGCAATGATGTTGAATTTATACCATAATAAATGATGTTTTTCAAGCTTTTTCTGATAATTTACCTATCGCAATAGTATTGTATCGTTCACCACAATTGTTGGCAATATATTGAATCGCTTCCTCACTTGATAGTATGTATTGTTCAGGTATTGTATATCGCTAACTAAGTATCGTTTAAACTAATGTGTCGCAAAATCCTCACGATACCCAACACTATTTATAAGTCAAATGCCACACCTCCAAGCTTTGCACATAGCTCTGTTGGACTTAACTCAGTGGCGTATTGACATTTTTGGCCCAGCCAAAGGGCAGGATGATTTATAGGCCATAAACTCTCACTATATCAATGGAGGTTCCTTATCAGTGACATATGAAGTGACACCTGTGCCTTGACCAGCCTTGTTGTCAATAGGTGAATGCCGCCATAATATTATGCGCCATAATTTATCTTTATCGAAGGTTGCTTTACATTGCTGGTGGTCTCGGTTAACAGTGTGCATGTAGTTTGTATGCATGTAGGTAGCGATTGTGCATGTGGCAAATGTGCTTGTGGCTAATGCGCTTGTGGCAAACGGGCATGTGGTAAGTGTGCATGTGGTTAATGTGCTTGTGGCAAATGGGCATGTGATAAGTATGAATTTGGTGAGTATATATGTGGCAAATGGTCGTATGGTAAGTGTGCATGCATGCAGCATATGTGCACATAGAAAATGTGCATGTGGCAAGAGTGCATGTGGCGAATGCGCATGTTGTGGCATCCCCTATCACTCTATTGATGTAGTCGAACATACGTTCTATGGTATATAGCCCCTTACTGTCTCATTATTGAACTTTCAGAGATAATGCACCTTCTTTATGTTATGATCATGACATAGGATGGAACAGCATCGTGATCACAAAGTGATATCTTCGCAATGAAACTGTCCTTTCATAACCTTGTTGCTTATAAAAGGAAACCATCTGTATGCGCTGCTCTATGATCTACTCATGAGAAATACGTAATATATGATACAAGAAGAATATACAGTACATAACTTCCGAAAGTGGATTTTGATTACCCATAAATTTATGCTAAAGATGTTTTGAGTAGGATCATGCCCTGCCAGCATTCACCGGTGACAATCGCAATAATTCTCTTGACAATGTCCACAAGGAATCAAAGCAACTGCCCACAAATCTTCATCCTGGTCACGAAGTCCCAAATTATGTTATTTGTTCCTCAATCAAATCAAGACAGCAGCTGTCAGCACTTAATGGACATCTGCTTCAATCGCTAATATGATTTGTTAAGCATCTTGAATGGACATCCAGAAAAAGGCATTTGATGGATTCATGACAAGCTCCTTTTATAAGAAATTACACAACTTTCGCTGAAGAACTGTCTGATGGACCTGACTTCAGAGCTCACATTTGATTAAAGAAACATTCACTAAATTATGCTATACAGTTTTCATCAAAGACAAAATAGAGACGCTTGCAAACTGGTGCTTCCAAACAATGATATAATATAGATGTATAAATAGACATACTTTTCGTGCTGTAAATTGATATGCTTAACTCTATGATCCTGCTGCTCCAGACATGAGAAACCAGCTTTACTAACAATAAAAATGAGAATTCCAAGACCAAGCTTTCTGCTCTCTGATGGAAAATGTCATGGCTAGCAACAAATTAAGTGTTCGTCTGGCTTCATAGAAATTCCTTTGCCTGGGAAATGCTTCCGCGGTTGACATTAATCAAATGAGATTTCTGCCAAATTTCTTCTGTCAGTCCCAATGCCTTTATCTCATTTGAAATTAAACATTTTTCTGTTGAGACCTGATAAAAGACATTTGACAAATTGGCAGAGTGAATTCTCAGACATTGAGAAAATTGTCTCACAGAAATGAAGAGCAAAACCAAAGTCAATGTAATTATTAGTGCGAACATTGCTTCTGATCTTAGTTACATCAGGATAGTGTAGTTTGAAGGCATGTGCCAATTCTCTGATATTCATTGACCAATTAAACTCCTTTTCAGAGACATTAATAATCAGGGTATACAGTGTAAATGTTTATTTATGGCTTTGTATCTACATTACAAACTTATAACTTCAGTTTGATACTGTTTTTCCCTGTCGAAAATATACTCCTCACTGACTTCACGTCGGTGGCACTGAAAAATGTTCAAAAATATTCAGTATCAGCAGGGTAGGAATAAGGTTGGACAGTACTTGCAACTGGAGTTCGAACCCATGCATGCCAAGAACAGAAACAGAGCAGTCAGGAATTGGTCTGAGGTTTGCCTTGACCTCAATTGGAGAAAACTATAACTGTAATGAAATTATCCATTTTCCATTTTCCAGACCTAATATGGAGAACTTGGGATGATGCAATTAGTTCATAATGTGCTTTAGAGGCTTTTGGGGTTCAAATTAGATGCATTTGGAAATAAAGATAATGACAAGCACACGTTCCAAGTTGGTAAAATGAGCCAAGTGCTCTTTGGCAGACTCCAAGGGCCATAAGCATGGTTAAGATAAAGCATGAGCCTTTTAAACTTTATTTCTTACAAAAATTAACACGAGAGGGCGCTCGAGGCATATAACAGCAATAATCAACAGGTGGAGCCTGTGTACTATGTTTCTGGATCTCTGCTGGATCTCTACTTGATCCTCATATATCACAACCTCACAAGATCAGCTGGGCAGCTAGACCTCCTTTTTTTCTGTATGATAATGAGATGAGATGAAAAGACAAGGAGTTTGGCACAAGCCCCGGCTTTTAAATCTGGGATTCTCAGGATTTTAAGTTTCAGTTGCTCCTGCATAGAATACTGGATATAACCAGCCTCCATTTTACGTCCCTTGGACTCGGACAGAAGCAAGTTCCTGAGGTGAGATTTGGACCCACACCCTCTCGGCCAGTGGAACCACATCATTACATCTATTCATTCAGTAACCTAGACAAGTAATAACTGGCAAACAGTGCATTTAGAAATATTTATAATCCCTTTCTTTTAATTGACCTTTTGGCCTCTTCATCTCCAGTGACAATTACCTTCATGTCTAAGGATTCACTCTGCCAATTTGTCAAATGTCTTTTATCTGGTCTCAACAGAAAAATGTTTAATTCCAAATAAGATAAAGGCATTGAGACTGACAGAAGACATTTTGCAAGAACTCTCATTTGATTAATGTCAACCGCAGAAACATTTCCTGGGTAATGGAATATCAGCAACTCACAAGTAGCCAAATTTTGCGTCTAACCTGAAAGAGCGCTTAGATCACAAGCCATTATTTGTTACATAATTGGATTCTCTTGAGTTGTTGATGGGCAAGATGAATGCCTTTTATTGTTGAGTATAAGATTACAGAAAGTCAGATATTGCAACAGAAGATGAAGTGTTTTGAATTGACATAAAATGCAACTGAAAGTTTATGAAATAATTTATATCAAATATGGTAGGAAGCTTATAAGTTAAATGAATTGTTTAATGATACCAATCTCCAAATATCAAAAAGACTGAAAAATACTTGATTTAGATATTGGCAAAGAAAAAACCATGCCCATTTCTCTAATTATCGCTCATTACGTGTCTTTTTGGACCCTTAGAACATTCACAAATAGTTAATGCCCATCTCTGCAATTATCGCCCATATGTCTTTTCTGAAATGCAGAACGCGGTTGCGGGAAGCGGGATCGCGGGATTTGCCGATTTTTCTAAAGGAATAATTGAGTTAAGCTGGTTCTTGGAAAGTGTCCAAATATTCGTTAAAAGTAAATTTGAAATTTAATAATCTGAGCCTTAAATTTCGCATCTATCATTTATTTCAATTCAAATTAAGGACTTCTAATAATGATAGATGCGACAGTTTTTGCACCAATAGATGGGTCTTGGAGAGACTTGTTCTTTCAGCTAGATAAGAAGTTCATAGCTTGGAAAATGTTCAAATATTCGTTAAAATTGAAAAATTAATAAATATGAGAAATTTTGATTAAATCCGCTGAACTGCTTGAAACTAAGAATCCGAGCTAGGTGGTCATCTGTGGTATGAGGGTGATGAGCAATGAGACTCAAGCCAGAAAGAAAGCTGAACAGTTTTTTCTTGTTTTTTTAAATATTTAGTTTATTTTCCAATGGCCTAGGCCTATAGGTGGGAAGGTTAGCTCAGTGTGTAGCACACTGGTTATTAAATTGACCTGTCAAATGTTTATAAATCAGTGATCCATGCCAGGTCCTTTGACATAATTGTACAAGAGCGTAGGCCTGTATGGATTCTCAAATTCAGACTTTTTAAAACAAGTATTTAAAATGTTCAAATATTCGTTAAAAAGGGGGCCAGTCAATTTCACCTTTTTCAAAAATCACCTTTCCTGAAATCACCTTCTGACAAAATCACCTTTTGAAAAAATCACCTTTTTTTTGGCCAAAATCACCTTTTTTTCAAGAATCACCTTTTTCATACCAAAATCTCCTTTTTAATTTTTTCTTATTTTTTATGGGTTTTTCAGTGTGATAATAATTGCGCTGCCCTGGGGGTGCCCCCCCTTGGCAAGCCTTGGTTTCGTAAGCAAGCTTTTTTGCACACACTGAAATGTTAACATTCTTGCCCCAATTTTATGTAAAAGCTACTGGGCACCTGCCACTACTTTCAGAGCCCTTCTTCACTGTATGTTACGTTACTGTCATAAAGTTTTCCCCGAATCTTTAAACTAACATTTAGTGCCTTTATTGTGACATTTTGAAAGTATTTCTTGCCCAGTTCTACACACACACTCCCCCAGTGTGGCTATGGCTGCATTAGCCTGGTCTCCTGGCCTGTATGCATTCACATAGCAGGGCACAGGACTATGGCTGCATCACAGTCATCATTGAGGGGGGGCACTCGCTTTCAATTCAGTGAGATTTGTTTTACAGCTTTTTGGGTTCCTATGACATAGTGGGGCTCTACTGGAGTTAATAAAATTAATTGAACTCACTTAATTCAGACAGACATGCAATTGTGTTGATTGGTATTGTTTCATATCACCCCGATGTTGTGAATTTACCAGTTTGTGTTATTTTAATGCAATTTGAATTCTATGTAGAATTGGCAGATCTAATCTTTAATTTCAAATATAATTACAATGATTTTTTTTACTTGATTTGTGCAGTTGGTCTATGTCAGTGCTTGCTTGCACTCAATTAATCTCAACAGGAAGTTTATTGAAAATGGTGCAATCATATTAAAAATCTAATAGACAATATTTCATGTGACATGTTATTTACTATTAGTTGACAATGATAAGAAAGCCTAAAGAAAAACATACCTTAATTCACATTGTTCACACATCAAGTATTCCCTTAGAAGTGAAAAAAGCAGGTCAGCATATACTTTATACTTCAAGAATGTCAATTTATCACATGGAACTATGTGTGAGTAAAATGACACACCTTGTAGCAGTCCTGTTTGATGTTAACTGTAAAAGTTAGCTGTTATCATCAACTTGTTTATACTAAATTTGTCCTAAAAGCATCCTAGTGCCAGCTAGATCCAGTGTTTACAAATTCAGTAGAAAGAATGCAGGAAGGAATGAAGAAAAGAAGGAATGAAGGAAGGAATGAACAAAGGAATGAACAAAGGCATGAAGGGAGGAATGTAGGGCATAATCACGAAATAAGCCCCGCACCTCTGACGGAATGAGTGGCAGCCTATGCTTTTCAATGGTCTCGCTCATTCCGTTATCAGAAGGCTGGGGCTATTTTGTAATTATGCCGAATGTAGTGGGGGAAGGAAGGGAAGGCCTCGAGATAGATAGACAGATAGATAGACAGATAGATAGACAGCTAAACACATAGATAGATAGATAGATAGATAGATAGATAGATAGATAGATAGATAGATAGATAGATAGATGCAAGCAACTCTTAAAAGTGCTTGCACGTTTTTTTAAAAGGAATAACAGTGGTGCCAATCGTAAATAAGAGAGCAATAACAAGCTGGTAAATTACTCCTGGGCAGAAAGACAGGAGAGTAAAATCAAAGACTGGTGGATAGTTTGGGTCAGTGGGATGGCCAGGAAATGTGTATTTAGACAAGACAGCAGTGATCCTGTGAGTGAAGATTTGACTGAAATATTACGTGGAGGGATATACACTAACTACAGATACATGTGTGATTCACCCTTAGGACTAAGTCCGGGCAGCGCAACACTCACCGGTTTCCGGTTATGACATTTCTAGTTGAAGTTTATGTTTGAAAAAATAAAACATATAAATTGATATAATGAAGTCTAAATAATTTAATAAATGCAACATTTTATAACCAAATTATTATTCTGTAATTAAAGATAAGACAAAAAAGATGACAGAATTTATGTTGATGATTACAGACATGAGATTGATTACAAAAAAAAAGATGAAATAGGTTATGTGTCTGATTCTTCCAAGCGCTTTCTATTAATCTACAAGCATCATTAGCACCAATTTTGATTAGAGTTCACACACTGACATTGCAATAATCGGCAACATACTTGAGGTTTTTATAAAGTCTTGAATTAACTTATAAGCAGGATTTGAAAATCTCATTCACTCCTACATTTGAGTGATTATACCCATTTAAAAAGTGTTTGATGAACCTTTTGTACAGAACTACATTACATGGCATGCAGTCACTAATATGAGGCAAAAGTAAGCTGTGAGTCCTGTATGGCAATGACCAAACTCTTCTTATAGCCTTACGCCATGCAACATTAAGGTCATTGAATGACTTATCATACATCATACATGCATTACTGCCATATATACTCATACAGTATTGATTAAATAATTTACTTTTCACATTAGCAGAAACACCTGCAAAATTTGCAAGATATTTATTTACCTTACCAATGAAATCTGTTTTTACATGTTTTATTAGAGGGTCATTAACATCATTAGTCAGGGTATGACCAAGATATTTAATTTCGTTTACAAGTGGCACCTTTACACCATTTACATGGATATCACCAGTATTTACAAATTTACCAAAAACAATAAGTTGGCTCTTCTTACCATTAAACATTATGCAGTGATAATTACAATCCTACTATTAATTCATAGACCTGTTCGTCTTTCCCAGCCAAAGTATTAGTTGCCCATCCACAAAGACTTCCATGCAACCTTTTCTCACCTACTACAAGGTTTTAGGATGGGTTTTATGTTCAAAATTTATATTTCATATTTTGCCCCCCCCCAATCCGCATTTTTAAAACGGGTATAATGCTTGTTACATTAATTTGTAATTGACAGATAATCAACCATGAGCAATTGCAATTCAGTACAAATTTTCAAATATTTGAAATGGCTGCATATCATTGGTTGAGCCAGAACTTATAAATTGCAATTATAAGATGGTTCTTATTATATAATATAGGGTTTGTGTAGTATATATATTGTAAATAGTAGTTATACATTTGAATGCCATTTTATTTATTTTGTTTTGCAACTTTAGTTACCCTGTTGTCAAATATTTAGGCCTAATAAATGAGCTTTTCAACTAAGAATTTTTTATTATTTTTTTCAAAATGATTGTTGATATACAATACAGCTATGTCCTGTGACCAGTAAATAAGGCAATAAGTACAAAATTTATCAAGTTCTGGTCTATGGTGGGGGGAAAAAATAAAAAAATTAAAAAGGTGATTTTGGTATGAAAAAGGTGATTTTTGAAAAAAAAGGTGATTTTGGTCAAAATAAAAAAGGTGATTTTGACCGAAAAGGAGATTTTGGAAAAGGTGATTTTTGAAAAAGGTGATTATAACTGGCATTCAAATTGAAAATTAATAAATATGTGAAATTTTGATTAAATCCCCTGAACTGCTTGAAACTAAGAATCCGAGCTAGGTGGTCATCTGTGGTATATGAGGGTGATGAGCAATGAGACTCAAGCCAGAAAGAAAGCTGAACAGTTTTTTTTTATATTTAGTTTATTTTCCAATGACCTAGGCCTATAGGTGGGAAGGTTAGCTCAGTTGGTAGCACACTGGCTATTAAATTGACCTGTCAAATGTTTATAAATCAGTGATCCATGCCAGGTCCTTTGACATAATTGTACAAGAGCGTAGGCCTGTATGGATTCTCAAATTCAGACTTTTTCAAACAAGTATTTAAAATGCATTAACCATGAATATCGGACTTTCCAATCAGTCAATTTTGAATTTTATGAAGAATTTATATTTTATTCCGACTTTTGGAGATTTTCTGTGCACAACTTTATGACACCAACTGCAAAAATTCTCGTAAATGTTCTAATCTAGCTACGGCGATGAAACTGACCTTTAAAAATAGCTATTTTCAAGCCGCATTTAATGGTAAAATAATCAAGTTTGTATCTTTACTAGAAGTTACGCAAATCGCAAAAAAACCGAATCCCGCATTTTCGGGATTTCCGCTACTGTGCACTCTAAAAAATTTGGATATTAGTGGTATTGTGCAAAACCAGTGTGTACAATAAAAAACCAGTTTGGTATTTTTCAACTATATTTGGTTTTCTTCAGAGAAAGTGGTATTTTTCATGAAAATTGGTTTTGGTCATGGGGAATTATGGTATTTATAAAAGCCAAACTTCTGAAAAAGCACCTTTATTAACATCCATTTTTAATATACTTGTGGAACAATGATTTGAGATGTTTTTAAAAAATGTTAATGTTGTGGTTCATGTTTTTAAAATTCATGCATGTTACTTTATTTAGAAGTTTTAAGAGAGAGGACTAACTATGCTGTATATCAGCCATGGCTACTGGAATATCCATTTAGGCATTTTAATAATCTCTCAGGGCTCACTCACTGGTTGACCTCATCTAAGAACACAAAACTGTGAATATGTTGCCTGACAAGAAAAGCTGTTTGTTGATCAATTAAGACTTAAGAAGATTTAAGGCAGAGTTTATTAGTCTCAACACTGCAGTGGAAGAGTGTGCATGTCAGTGCACAGAAGATTGAGAAGAACTTGGTAAGTTTTTTTTCTTAAATTCCTTAATTAAACTCCTAAGAAATAAGCATTCAGAATGCAACTGTGTTTATTTGGGTATGGTGTACACAATGTCTGGTTCATATATATGACATTATACATAAATCAAACACATGGATAGTGTTCTGATATATAACAATGACCCAAGGCATTCAATACTATGAATATTGCATACTACCTAAAAGGATTCATGATAATTTAAGGCAGCATGAAATTGTGGTTTGGCATATGGAATACCCAGTTCCATAATTTTTACCGGTCTTCTGCTGTAGGGGAGACCGGGGTATTGTGCCACCAACTGCAGGGTTGAATTGAAGAACCATCAAATTATGAACAAAACAACTGCCAAATATATAATGTGAAAAAGTGTCTATCAGAAATTTAGTATTTTTGGTTGAATGTACTCTGAACACCAGCATTATTGCACTGCGCCAGCCCACCGCTAGGTGGCTATAGCAGTGCCCTTGTTTTCATAGGCTTCCAGATTCGTCAACTAACATTTGATGTAAATTTTATGTATGAGCTCCTGGTTCATTGACATAACTTTTAATGTTCTCCTTCACATGTATGTTCTGTATCTATCATGAAGTTTTTCCCCCACATGTTTAGACTTGTGTTAGGGGGTTAATTGTGTCAGATTCCAACTATTGTGCCTGCGACATTTCTCAACTGTTCACTACTCAGCACATTGAGGCCTGCAGGCTGCTGCACAATGCACCTGGTTAATCGGTTGCATGGGGTGCAGTGAATGCACCAGGTCAACCAGGTTCTTCTGTTAAATAAAATGCACTGGTCAGACAAAAATGGGTACTTGTAAAAAGGTGCATGGCTAACATTGAAATGAAGGAAGGGAATACTTTGATTATAGAATTATCTCATCACATTTTGTAATACTGCTCAGCATGGTTAGTTTGGTTACCCATAAACAAGGACCGGTGAAAATGGCTCCATTTCTTATGAGATTTCCATGCATTTAAGCTAATGTACTGGCAATAATGGTGGTGGAGATCATGTGGACTGGAGACTACAACATGTCTTTTTCGGTTTTATTTTCTGGCAAATTTAAGAAAAAAATACAAAATGCCCTATGGTTTTGCACAACAAAAACCAGGAAACATGTACTGTAACCTAAATGGCACACCCAAGTCTAAGTCCTCCATGTTACAGTGTGCCTTAGGGCAACTGTGGGAGTGCTTTTTAGGAGACCTGGTGCCTGAAAGCCCAATTTTGTCTCAAGACTATTGCATCCTGTAAAAAATATATAAAGTGTGATATTTAGTATCCTGGGCATCTTTTGATAGAATATGTCTTACAGATATGTAGAAGCTTATAAACATTTATTAGTGAATATCATTCTGATATTCGAAGGGATGCGTCATGTTGCAAACTCAGTATAGCGCAGTGCATCATTCATCGCTATGCGATTATGACATATCTAGTTGTTGTTTTATTGCTAGGCTGGGGGTCACCTCAGGGGAAGGTACATTGAAATTCTATATTTTACAAGGCCCAAGGGGGGCACTTCCAGGGGGGGGTACTTGCAGGGGGGGTCTCGTAAAAATGTTTTTTCTTGCTAATTACATTGCTAGGCTGGGGGTCACCTCGGGGGAAGGTACATTTAAATCCTATATTTTACAAGGCCCAAGCGGGTCACCTCGGGGGAGGGGGGGTACTCGCATATAAATTTTTTCTTTCCTAATTATATTGCTAGGCTGGGGGTCACCTCAGGTAGGTATATCAAAAATTTTATATTTTGCAAGGCCAGAGGGGGTCAACTCGGAGGGGTGTACTCGCAAAAAAATTTTTTTTGCTAATTATATTGCTAGGCTGGGGGTCACCTCAAGGGGAAGTATATTGAAAATTCTATATTTTGCAAGGCCCGAGGGTGTCACCTCGGTCGGGGGGTACTGGCAAAAAAAAAATTTTCTTTTTGCTAATTATATTGCTCAGAGGGAGGTACATTGAAAATTCTATATTTTACAAGGCCGGAGGGGGTTACTTTGGGGGGAGGGTACTCGCAAATAAATTTAATTTTTGCCAATTGTATTGCTGGGCTGGGGTCACCTCAGGGGGAGGTATATTGAAAATTCTATATTTTGCAGGGCCTGAGGGGGTCACATTGAGGGGTTCTCGCAAAAAAAATTTTTTTGCTAATTATATTGCTAGGCTGGGGTCACCTCAGGGGAGGTACATTGAAAATTCTATATTTTAAAAAGCCGGAGATGGTCAACTGGGGGGGGGCAGTTGTTAGAAAAAAATTTTTTTGCTAGTTGTATTACTAGGCTGGGGACATCTCGGGGAGTACTTATCAAATTATATATTTTACAAGGCCCGAAGGTGTCACCTCGGCAGGGGGGTGCTCGCAAAAAATTTAATTTTTTTTGCTATTTATATTGCAAGGCTGGGGATCACCTCGGGGGACACTTTGCCAGATATATTGCTGGGCTCGGGTCATCTCAGGGGAGGTACTTTTTTATTTTACATGGCCTGAGGGGGTCACCTTCGGGACGGGTTCTCACAAATGAGAATTTCCTGGGATGTACTCAAGTTCTCACTTCTTCTTCATAAAAGCTTACCATTTACATTACCCCCGCCAAGTCAATTTTCAAAAGTTATTTCAGCTCTGATCGAAGAACACTTTAGCACCGCACCGGTTCTAGTTATTATTTTCATATCTGATATTCACGTTTTTCTGACAAAGGTACGGTACTCACAAATTTTTACCCCACATTGGGTTGAGTTTTATAGTGTTTCTAATGCGCTTTACTATTCTTGGGGTGAAATGTGTTACACATGCCTGAGAATTATGCAAAATTACATACAGTACTTTTACTGGTAAGTTGAAATTTTAAAAGATTTGGAAGAAGTTTGCGCCATAAAGCAAGTTGGGAAAAATATAGACAATGTTTCTCAAGGTACATAAGTTGAATAACAGCTCTTCCTTATCTTTTCCAATAGACAAATACTTATAGTGTAGTATTCTGATATTCCCTTGTGTTAAAATGAGCTTGCTTTGACCAATCTTCAGTCAAATAATGAGTGAACAAGGGATGTTGCACAACCAAGGCATGGATTTAATTGAATAAAGTTATTTGATATATTTTTTTGCATTATCCTCCTCATGGATGTATCTACCTGCTATTTTAGATCTCACCAGGAAATGGTTACCTTGCCCCGCCTAGAGTACCAAAGGAAAATATCTACATCCTTTTTGCAATATTGAGGTGAGTGCAAACAGTATGAGATCTTTTATTGGTAAAGCACCCAGTGACAAGACAATAATTCAGAATTCATATTCTGCCAGATTATAAGGAAACTAAAAAAATTATGAAATTTTTGTAAATGTTAGTCAGTAATGAAATGTGGCGTTTTAACACCAAAAGTTCCATTGAAGGTTTTGCAAATAAAGTATTAGATTTGTATGTAATGACAACCTTGACTGAGTAATTTAGTTTTTTTGCATAAAAGTGATATTTGGATAACAATGCTTCTCCACTTTCCACTTTCAGGATCCGAATGATGTACACCGTCAAGGTTCGATTCAAGAACAGTCGTTCATCTTTCATTCAACCGAATTGATCTAAAAGAGCATAAATAGTGATACAAGAACGAAAACTTCAACCAACAATCATACCATCCCAATGCTGTGCATTAATAATGACAAAAAATATTCTCTTCACTAAAGAGAGAGTAGGGTTGGACTCGTGATAGCGTGCTGGACTACCAATCACCAAGTCTCGGGTTCGAATCCCGCTCTAGCCGGACTCATTGCTTTGTCCACCTACTGTCCAAGTTAGGCTACCAAGTACACTAATACAGCACGTAAAGCTCCAGTCATCCATCCATCCATCCATCCTCAAGATTGGCTACTGAAGAATTTTGATACAAACTAATGATACTGACATTTCGATTGGCATTGCCACCCTGGCTTGCCGCTTCTAGATTACAATATAACGTTTTCTACCTGTAATGTGTCTTTATTTCAACCAATTCATACTCTTGTTAAGGTTCCCCCGTGGCCTAATTGGTAAGTGCACTTGTCAACTGGCTTTGAGGGCGTGGGTTCAAATCTCACTTTAGTCCGAGCCCATGGGACATTAAATGGAGGCGGGTTGTATCCAGTATTCTATGCTGGGGCAACTGAAAGACCCTGGGCATCCCTGAATTAATAAGGTATCTGCCAGACTCACAGTCTTCTCATCTCATCATCATACGGGGATCGCCTGCCTTGAAATGGCCCACTAAGGTGCTGCAGAGGCGTAAAACACAAACAACAAACGAACATCATACTTTTGTTAATCTCTGCTTTCCTGTGTTTTGATTTCCCAATGACTGCTGTGATGTTTTGATTTTGTGTGTTTGATTACCAATGACTGCTGTGATGTTTTCATTTCATGTGTTTGATTACCAATGACTGCTGTGATGTTTTCATTTTGTGTGTTTGATTATCATTATGACTGCTGCGATGTTTTTTATTTCCAAGGCCAAACTGTGTGATAATTGAGTGTCAATATTGGTTTTTCAATAAATTTTAATCTTGTAATATCAATATTTACAATTATTATGAATGTGTGTGAATGTGTATATGTAAAAATAAAACTTGAAATCAGATCCATGGAATCATTGTTTTTATTTACTTTTAACTACATAATATTCTAAGAGAAACATGAAAAAAAAAAGATTTATTGATACTAATGCTCAAATACTGGTAAACCAGCATTCGGATCATAATAGATCAAATTTGGGATTTTCCATACCGCGACATTTTTAAAATGGTCTTAATAAAATACCCACTGATGCATAATGGCAGAATCAATTTTGATATTTTTAGTGATATACTGGTTGTTGTAAGTGCAGGAAATGGTTTAATTTTCAATTAACGATAAATCCCAAAGATTTCAAATTTCAAGGAATAAAAAACCCATTGTGTTTTCTATTGTATGCATGTAGGTATAAATGGATTTCTGTGATGGAATTACAGTATCTGCAATTTGAAACATTAATATTCACTACTGACTTCCTGCAAATTAAACAAAAAACCAATACTGATTTTTTCTTGTACAAATGCCACTGGTTTTTGAAAATATCAATTGTTAATGGTCTTTAAAATAATCAAAAGGTGTTCAAAATACGGGACAAGCTAAAATACCAATATTGGTATCTTATTAGAACTTTAGTTTTTAGAGTGTGCCCCGCTTTTTAATATCGAAAGTGAGCAATAAATGCAGAAATGGGCACGATTTAACTATTTGTTAATGTTCTAAGTGGCCCGAAAAGACATTTAGAGATTGGCAAATTTTGCCAATAGTTAGAATAGTGTGCCAATAGTTAGAATAGCAATGTTCTTAGTTTGAAAAGATAATTGTGGAGATTGGCAAAGTTTGCCAATAGTTGGAATAGTTGGCCAAAAGGAGAAATAGGAAATTGTGCCTGTGGGAAAGATGGCAAGATTTTGCCAAAAGGAGAAATAATTTGCCAATAGTCACAATAGTTTCCCTATAGGAGAAATAGTCATGCCCGATTGTAAAATTGGGCACGATTTAGAGATTGTCTGCAACATCTAGATTACCAATAAATGTTCAGTTGTCTTTTGCTCGAGCATGGACTGCCTGTGATCTGTATTGAAACGATAGAAACTGAACATTTAACTAAATTCAACATTTCATTGGATTTCACCTACAGAATTGCTGCCTTTCCTCCTTCTTTATTTATAAACGTTGCCACTGTGGTTTATTCAACACAAAAGGTATGATATTCTCTTAAAGTCTGCACATTATACTCCTTCACTGCGTAGCATGGTATTCATCATAATTCCAGCCTGCAGCTTATCACTTCGTCATCCATCTCACTACAAGGCAAATAAAAGAAGAGTATTCGTCGCAGGATTAAATGTGAGTTATGAGCATTGCTGATGAAATCCTCCTCAGAAATTATGGAGTTTGCATTATGCATGGAGAAATGAAATATCACAGAAATAGAATGGATGGAGAAATGCATTATTCATGATAAGAAGAAATGCAGATATTGTTCAAAGATTTGACTGAATAATTTACATATGGAATCTCATGAGATCAGAGACAATGACTATTAAACATGTGCTCTATTTTTGGTCCAAACTCAGTGTGCAAAACAAAAGCAAACGGACCAGTACTGTTTCCTTGAAAGTCAGACTGAGGAAAGTAGGAAAGACATGGGAGGGATAAAAACCGCAACCACTTTTTTATTATTATTATTATTAATGTTACTTATATAGCGCTACAAATTGCAGATATGCATTCAAGTGCGCTTTACAAATTAGGTATGAAATGTACTGGAAAATAGAAAAGTCTTCAATTGTCTTTTGAAGGAAATATAATTGTTAATGCTTTGAATGTCTGTTGGCAAGTTGTTCCACTGCCTTGGACCATATACGCTGAACGCTCTTCGAGCGAATGTAGCTATTACTCCTACTTTGATACATCAGGAAGGAAACTCAGGCTAAAAGCAATAAAAAAAATTTAACAAACAACCCCATTGTTACTGCCTGTCTAAAAAGTGTGTAGAAAGTGTTTTTTCTTTCATTTAATGTGGGAGTACAACATGATGCGGCAGTTCCCATAGGCTGGCATTAGAAGTCATGCAAATCAGGTGTTCAGTGTGAGGTCACAGATCTATTCAGCCAATGATGGCCAAGCCTTGATGGGTATCACACTGTTGAAGACTGCAAAAACTGATTACATACAGTACAACCCAAAATAAAGTACGATTACCCCAGCAGGAAGGAAGAATCAGCCACTACTTTACCCTTTCACACCTTTTGACTACCTCTGAATCACTTCCTACGTTAAGCTACTTAAAACCACCTTTTAAAATTGCATTAAAATCATATTTAGACAACCCCAATTTAAACTCAATCACCCCCATTGTGTTTGATTTACTTGATATTTTGCACCTCTGCTAATTGCAGTTACATTGGTAGCTGTTTAAATAGAGTTCTTAATGCGGGCTAAGGTTGAACATAGTAAGGAGTCAAAGGGAGCGGTAACGAGATTTGGGGTGGAGAGGAGAACAGACGGCCAAATAGGTAAACAGTGGACTTCTGACAGAAAATGTTCTTACTTTATTTTGGGTTGTACTGTACCACATCATATTTGTTGTATTTCACAGCTGTGTTTGTTCACTAAGATAATAGTCCCAACATTTTTCTTTTGACCACTGGGGGACTGGCCCATGTGGCAGAGTGGCAGCTGCCACAGGCCCATCCTCTCAGGGGGGCCCATTCAAATGTCAAAAAATAAAAAGTTAAAGAAAAAGCTTAAAAGCAAAACTTTGCCATCATGTTTATAACTTTGTGATGAAACAGAATTAACTGAATAGGACAGAAGCCTCTCACATGGGGCCCCATCCTGATAGAACTTCATCATTCTATATAATTATATGCTATTGTATTAATTAAGCTTTTCTTTTCTGAAATAACCCCGATGGTAGAAACTTTGGGGGCGCCCTGACTTACTTTAACACTGGGCCCGAAATGCCACCAGTCCGCCCCTGTTTGACCAACACCCTGCATCATTTTATGTTTTACAAAGCTAATGCCTAGTTCACACGAGAGTGGTTAAGTGACGGCGAAGTTGTAGAGGTGCCAGGAACTCAAGTTTCGCCAACTTTCGGCGTTTCAAGCCATTTTTGGACAATTATATAATCAATTAGAGCTTATAAATCGTCGTTGATGGTTCCTATTACGACGAGGCTCTCGTTTTCTACGCCGAATCGCTCGTAATTTCTGACGAAAGAGAGACTTGTGTCGGCGAGTTGTGAGGAGCCTCGTCGCAGTTCCATTGCTTCAATGTTAAACTAGATTCGCCCAAGGAGTCTCTTGGTTCGCCCAATCTGCCTCTAACTTCGCCCTAGCATCCTCTTACTTCGTCCTTATCTTCAATTACGCCCAAGCAAATACATTTTACGGTGAAGCAAGTAGCTGTTTCGGCGTTTCAAAAGCCTGTTTGCGTCGGCGAGTTGTTCTCTTTTTTCGCCGAAGTTCCATTGACTCAATGATAAGTAGCCTCGCCCAACCTGCCTCTCACTTCGCCCAACCTGTCTCTAACTTCGCCCAACCTGTCTCTAACTTCGCCAAATCATTTTGGGGGTCTTTCTGGTCTTTTGCATCGTGGCTTCTTCCTTCGTAAAGATTCAACCGGTTGAATATTTTGTGAGGCAAGTTCTTGCTTCACTAACCTGTCACGTGACTTCTAGGAACTTTTGGCGAGGAAGTTTAAGAAGCGCCGTAGACGAAAATATCGTCGCCGAATTGTTGAATGTAGCTTAAGAACCTCCCACTTTCCTGGAAAAGCAAGAAGCGCCACAACAGGAACCCTCTGTTACGTCTCCGTGAGAACTAAGCATTAGCCTCATAAGACTGACTAATTAATATAAATGAGCTAAGCCTCATAAGACTGACTAATCAATATAAATGATTTCGAATACCAAAATAAAACTTTGTTTCAGTACAACCCATAATAATGTACGACTTCCCCAGCAGAAGGAAGAATCAGCCACTACTTTATCCTTTCACCTTAATCTACTTTCAACTACCTTTTAAAGTTATATTAAATCTACATATAGCCAGCGCAAATTGAAACTCCATCACCCACATTATGTTTGATTTCTTTGATATTGGGCACCTTTGCTAATTACAATTACATTGCTAGCTGTCTTGAAGGAGTTCTAAACAATGGGTAATAAGGATTTGGTGGGGAGTCAAAGGTGGTTGTAAGGAGATTTAGAATGGAGAGGTGAAAGCAGGGCAAAATAGGTGAACAGGGGACTTCTGACTGAAAATGTTCGTACTTTAATTTGAGTTGTACTGTATGTTGTAGCTAAATTGGCTTCTGGTCCGGAATTAAAGATTTTATGCTTTTTGAAACTGGGCCATGGACTTTTGACATTGAGCCAGCGGCACACAGTGTACTAGGCTACCAGCCCTCATCTAATGTAATTTTCAGCTTTATGGTCTAATATTAAAATATTGTCTGTCTGGGTCCGTCTAACCTGACTGGCTCAAGAAGGCACGAGGACTTCGAGAAGACAGCAGACCTTCTCATAAATCATTCAGACCTCCCAATGATAATTGCTTTTACTGCCACTTGCAAGAGGCTTCGCCATGGTTTACGATGAATTGTTTTCCTGACCGCAGGGCATGGTCAGTGGCAGAGCAGAAGATGCTTTTTCTTCAAGAGCAGGTTAGTTATGTTTTCCATAGAAGTGAGTGGGCTTACAAGTAATGGTTTGAGACAGATGAACTTTCTCCAATGCTATATAGCAATGGAATAAATGTATTTTATTGGTTATGCAAGACCAACAGTTTTCAAGTACTATTAAAAATATATATTCCACAGACTCTGAGAATTCATTTCATCCTATTTTCATAGTGGGTTTTCATTTTTTCAAGTACATTAAATTTGCTGTATATAGTTGTTGAGTACTCTCACATTTTTCTGAAGAATTATGGTCAGACCTGGCTGAACTCTGTTGGTGAAACTCAGCCTAAATGTCTAGGCCTCACTCTGGCTCTGCACTCTAAAGGTAGCCGTCTTTCTTGGATGAGTGAAACGCAGTGTGCCAATGCTTTAAAATACCTTTCTGTGTGTTTTATCAATGGCCTCAAGGCCTGTGAGACCCGCCTTTCTGAGTTTAATCGAATGAGTAAATCCCAAGTAAAGTCGTTGTTGACATTACAGCTAATCGAATTCTGGTAGTTTCTTTACAGGTTCAGAGTTTGTCACTTGTGAAAGAACCTTTTAATCCCCACTTCGGGCAAAATTATCTCAGAACAGTAAGAGAAATAAATGAGTAAATCCACTCCTAAACAAGAAATTAAGGCCTTTGGAATAGAAATGTATGTCACCCACCCTCTTTGCACTGTCCAAAAACTCAACTCTGTACAATGAGAAACTCTTGAACTTGTAAAATCATTGCAAGTTTGTGTGGACGTGAATAACATACCAAAAAAGTTTGGCCCTTTAAAATCTTGAACGAATGACTATAAAAATACCATTGTTCATCAGGAGAATAACTTTGATCTTGAATGAAAGCCCTTTTACCATGGTATTTTAACCGATTTAGTGTCTGAATAAAGAATTAATTATAGCTGTAAATAGGGTTTAACAGGTTTGTTTTTTCCATGATTATGACCTTTACAGACACTGATTGTGAAGCATCGTCTGGACGCAATCTTATAAGTACCTATTTTCCTACCCCTTGGTGCCAAAAGTGATTACTATCATCTGGTCCAACAAGATTTTAAGACAATCACTATCACAGATCTACAATGTACCTCTAATAGGGTGATGCAAAAAAGTGAAGTTTTGAAATGTTAATGGGGCACCCCTGAAGTTGTTCCAATATATGAAAAAAAAAATCAGTAAAAATTTGAGCTCAATCGGACAAAAATTAGAGGGTGCTACTGCATCATAAAAATTAACATTAGTATTCAATACAAAAATATCCAACATTTTGGCATGTAGCGAGTTCAACTATACCTGGTTCACCAAACCAATGCGGCATGGTCATAATTTTTGGGTCTGGTTGTCAGAACAGCGGATCAATGCAAATTTGGATTAATTTTACTTCTCCATGCTGCTACCACCAGACTAACGAAGATAAAATAGTCAAAATATACCAAATTCGCGGTATTTAATAACATGACGGGTTTTAATGTCACGGAAATGAAAGTTACTTCAATGGATGGAGCATGAAAAGAGCTTTAACTGAATACCAACACTGCTATACTCTGACCATCTGACTCCATTGAATTAGGTTATTTGTCATTAACAATTATTTGCAAAAATTCTCATTATTCAAAGCAATGCTGTAGTACTGTAGAATATAGCAACATAGTAATGTTGGTATTCAAATTAAAGCTCTTTTCCTACTTAATAAGATGGTGTAACTTAAATTTGTGTACCTTTATTCCTGGTTATGTTATTCAATACCGCGTATAACCTTTATACCCTAACCTCTAACCTTTCTATGGCCATCATTGGCCACTACTTAATGATTTCAAATTTCTTTTGATATCATGGCTAATAATCATTATCCAAATAGTTTTTTATTGTCTTTGTTAAAATAAGCAGAAATATCATAGAATTATATAGAAGATAGCTTGATGTATAGCATCACACTCCTTCAGGTATTGTCAAAAAATAAAAAAAATAATAGAACTCAAATACTCATACATAGAAAATTGTAAAACACAAATATTGTGCTAGAGATAGACAGATGGATAGATAGATATCATATTAAGTGCAGCGCCCTCTTATTTCAGTCCTGGCCGCTCATGGATGGTGACTTGAGGGTTCTCCTGCCCGGCACAGATACTGAATACTGATTCGAGGTTACACGTTAACTTCTCATCCTAGCATCACTTGTGGTGTGTAACTTGTGCTGGCATATCCAGTATGAACCTCCATATTTTTGCTCAAGGAGATGTCCATTAATTGTATTACGGCCGCGCTATGATGATAAAATGAGAAGACCAGCAGTCTGGCACATGCTCTATTGATTCAGGGATGTCCAGGGTCTTTCAGTTGCCACAACATACAGTAGGTTCCAAATTATTACGCAAGTTGTTTTTTTATGATATCTCCAAAACGACTCAACACTTTTTAAAATCCTTCCCACATAACAATTTGAGTTCCATGAAGGCAACATCCTGTAAGTTTTGTCCAATTCTAGTGGTGCAGTGAGGAGTTACAGTTGTGCTTGAAAATTAGTGAACCCATAGAGATTTACCATTGAAGACAATGATAAAGTTGTCTCACCGTACTGGCCATAACATAAATGATATTGCATGAATCATTGAACCAATGACTGTATTATACCATTGAGGTTTCCCACTTCATGTACCAGCCTGGCCGTTGGATTTGTATCAGGGGTCTTTGCGCTAGATAGGGGTCATAATTGTGCAAAAGTAAGTGCACCCTCTGCTCCTATCTTTTAACATTACGCTTGCACTTACTTTTGCACAATTATAACCCCTATCTAGTACAAAAACCCCTGATACAAATCCAATGGTTAGGCTGGTACATGTAGAGGGAAACCTTAATGGTATAATACAGTCATTGTTTCAATGATTCGTGCAATATCATTTATGTTATGGCCAGTACGGTGAGACAACTTTATCATTGTCTTCAATGGTAAATCTCTTTGGGTTCACTAATTTTCAAGCACAACTGTACGCCACAGAGCACCATATACCCTGTTTTTCGATGTCCCAAATTATTATGCAAATGTAAGAAAAAGTGATCTAAAAGTATTTAGTTGTTTTTGAGATATCATAAAAAAACCAACTAGCGTAATAATTTGGACCTACTGTAGAATACCCGCCTTCATTTTACCATGTCTCATGGGCTCGGACGAAAGTGAGTTCTCGGGGTGAGTCTTGAACACACAGCCTAAGAGCAAGTTATACCAGACAGGGCCTTTAATCGTAAGGCCTCAGGGGAACCTGACTGACATCTCGCTGCACATGATGTTTCTCTTGAAGAAACAGTGAAAATGTTTTTGATTCACTGCCCTGAACTTGAAGTCATGCCATCCAACTAAAACCTTCGATTAAGAATTGAGTGCCTCTTGTGAGCTGCTAAAACTGTTGTTTAATGGGAACCCTATCAGCGTGCCTCGGCGGCCCAACGTCGGCCCAACGTCGGCCCAACATCGGCCCAACGTCGGCCCAAAGTCGGCCCAAAGTCGGCCCAAAGTCGGCCCAAAGCTGCTGATATCAGACCGACGCCGGGCCGACGCCGGACCACCGAGGCACGCTGACAGGGAAATGCCTCTGCAGTTGGTATTAATCAAATGAGATTTCTGACAAATGTCTCCTGTCAGTCTCAGTGTTTCCATCTCATTTGGAATCATACATTTTCCTGTCAAGACCTGATAAAATATATTTGACAAATTGGCACAGTGAATTCTTTGACATTGAGATAATTGTCATGGCAAAGACAGCAGAAGCAAAATAGAAAGGCTATTGAATTATTGAGAAGATATATATAATATTTTTTTAATGACATGGTCTTTATTTCTTCACAGAAAGCAATATACAAATTGAAACAGTAATAGTTGGTGGCTCTCGAACTCATTAAGAGTTATTTGAGAGCTCACCAAGAATCACATGAGCGAATATTTCCAGGATCGATGGTGTTTAAATATATTGCATCAACACTGATGAGTTGATGGAATTTTTTCAAAATAAATTTAAGATACCTGTTCAATACAGTTTCTTACACTGATAGCTATGTACAATGATTGTTCATGTAAAAAATTGAGAGACTTCCCATGTTTTTTTTTTCCTAATATTTGAGGTAATGCACAAGAAAATCGGTGTTTAGCAAACCTAAATGTTTTTATTTTTTTAAATTGCTCACTTTAAGTTTATCTTGCCATTCAATGTGCATGCATCCCGTGTTGTAAAATGAGATATATGAGAGATTGTGATGTTACAACAGCGTTGGTTCTTCAGGCCTAGCCACCTTGCCAGGCTTTACTCCATGAGGCATTGATAAACATGACAAATGAGAGCCAAATGAGATCTAAGCATTGTTGAGGTTAGACACAAAATTAGGCTTCGCTTGTGAGTTGATGAAATCCCATTACCCTGGAAATGCTTCTGCAGTTGACATTAATCAAATTAGAGTTCTGGAAAAATGTCTTCTGTCAGTCCCAATGCCTTTATCTCATTTGGAATTAAATATTCTTGTTGTTGAGAACTGATAAAAGAGACTTGACAAATTGGCAGAGTGAATTCTCAGACATGAAGGTAATTGTCACTGGAGATGAAGAGGCCAAAAGGTCAATTAAAAGAAATGGATTATAAATATTTCTAGAAGCTGTGTTACCAGTTACAGTTACTTGTCTAGGCTACTGAATGAATAGATGTAATGAGGTGGTTCCACCAGCCCTGAGGGTATGGGTTCAAATCCCACCTCAGGAACTTACTTCAGTCCGATCGAGTCCAATGGATGTGAAATGGAGGCTGGTTGTATCCAGTATTCTATGCAGGGGCAACTGAAACTTAAAACCCTGGGCTTCCCTGATTTAACAAGGCATGTTCCAGACTCCCAGTCTTAACATCTCATCATCATACAGAGGTCACCAACAATTCGTATTAACCTCTGCAATCAAAAAAAGGAGGTTGAGCTGCCTGGCAGATCCGGGAAATACAACACAACCCCAGGAACTGTGAATGAAGAAGGACCTAAAGTCAAGACATTTTATTTTGGCAGTAAGTTTTTAGCCAATAAAAGAATACATGATTAAGTCTGAGGTTTAATTTTTGGTTTATCAGGGTGAGTACTCCATGACCAAGCATGATTTGGACTAAATTTATGTCCTCTGACCCCCCAGCTCCATCATGCAGGCACTTACAATGCTAAATTACTGCTGCTCTTCAGCACATTTAGAGCTATTTTTAGCCTTCTGTTGTTACGTCATCAGCATTGTTGGCTCTATGACATCACTGAAACAATGGTGACGTCACAACAGCAGCAATAGAAGCAGTAGAAGAAAATGGCTTCTTGAGCTGTGTTGACAGCAATGTTATTCTAATGGGACTACCTCAAAACTAGGGCTATAAGATGCCAATACTTCCAAATGTTTATGAAACTGTTTGGTCAAGGTGTCAGGAACAGGAGACTACAAGTATTTTTGTCAAGAGTAAGGTATGTTTTTAATAATCAGCCAAAAACTTACTGCCAAAATAAAATGTCTTGACTTTAGTTTATAACTATGATGAGCCTAGCTGTTTTGATCACCAACAATGTAGTCCATTCATATAAATGGCAAAAACTTTCCTGAGAGACCCGCACTACGTATATTCTAAATCCAAACCTCACAAACCTATCTACCAATGTCAGTTTCACAATGTTCAAAGGCTCATGCCATATCTAAACCATGCTCATACGGCCCTTAAATTCTGCCGGAGAGCACTTGGCTCATTTTACCAACTTGTAACATGTGCTTGTCATTATCTTATTTCCAAATGAGAGCTTATTTGAAACCTCAAAAGCCTCTAAAGCACATTATGAGGTTATTGCATCATCTCAAGTTCGCAACATTAGGTCTGGAAAATGGATTTGATAATTTAATTACAGAAATAGTTTTCTCCAATTGATGTCAAGGCAAAACTCAGACCAATTCCCACTTGCTCTGTTGAAGTTCTTCGCACGCATGCACTCTAAAAAATGTCGGGACAAAATTGGTTTTTTAGATTCAAAATGGTTTTTTGAAAAACCAAATTTCAATGCAAAACCAACATGGATTTTTAAAAAAATCCATGTTGGTTTTTTGCATTGAAATTTGGTTTTTCAAAAAACCATTTTGAATCTAAAAAACCAATTTTGTCTGAAATTTTTTAGAGTGTGGGTTCGAACTCCAGTTGGCAGTTGGAAGCAAAGTCCAACTTTATTCATACCCAGGTGATAGTGAATCTTTGTGAATAGTTATTACAGTGCCACCAAAATGAAGTGAGTGAGGACTATATTTTCAACAAGGGAAAAGGTTTGTAATATGGAGACAAAGCCATAACAAACTTTGAACAAAAAATTATGGTTTGAAAAGTCGCAATTAGAAGTATATAGGTCATGATTCGTTGCGTGATTTCAATTCTTATATCATTGTTCTTAGAAGAAAATTGTCTTTAAATGGTAGAAAGCGATATTTCTGAAAATTTCTCATGCTTAAGTTTTTTGAAAAAAGCCGAAAGTTTCTGACTGTTATGACAAAATGTTTGAAATAATCAACTTAAAAGGTCAACTTCTGCCTAACTTTCACATGATCATTAGAATAAAACACGAGGAACACTTTGCTGAAGAAAGTAGGAAATTTAATATGTTTTCCAAATAGTTATTAATCAAATTCAAATGTGCATACATGTATTTGCATAAATTACAAGTAAATATGAAAAATACAACAGTTCATTGATGCACAATTCTGCTTATCCTTTTCTTCTGACAACATCATAATTTAATCATGGTTTTATCAGATGATGCAGTGGATTTCATCCTCACATTGTGACTTTTTTGAGTTCCAAAAGTCAATAATAACATCCTTTTTTGGATTTATCACATTTTTCCTGATAAGAAATAAAATATCTCCACACAATTGTGACTTCTCCTCAATGGAAACCGTATTAAAATTAAAGCTTTTATTTAAGGAATCTAACATGCAGTGCCATCCAGAAATCAGTTCAATCAAAATTGTCAATACTATTAATAACCGCGAATCGCTAAAATATGACCCAATACTGAAATTTCAAGGCTGTTGTGCCACCCTTTGGCACTAGAATTTTTTCCTAAAATTTCGCAGGGCTTCTTTTATGGTATAGGGGAACAATCATGCAAAAGTGCATGATGTTTTGAAGATATAGGGGCAGACGATGCACCTAGCCCTGATTTTTTATGTCTCCAACAAAAAATGAATATTAGAGGCACCTGCCTTCAAACTATATTATCCTGATGTAACAAGGATCAGCAGCAATTTTCAGACTAGTAATTACATTGACTTTTGTTTTGTTCTTCATTTCCTATAGACAATTTTCTCATTGTCTGAGAATTCACTGGGCCAATTTGTCAAATGTCTTTTATCTGGTCTCAACGGAAAAATGTTAAATTCCAAATGAGATAAAGGCATTGGGACTGACAGAAGACATTTGGCAGAAATCTTGTTTGATTAATGTCAACCGCAGAAGCATTTCCCGGGCAAAATTATTTCTATGAAGGCTGAAGAACATTTAATTTTGTTGTTAGCCATGCAATTTTCCGTCTGAGAGCAGAAAGCTTGATCTTGGAACTCTGTCATTTCTATTGCTAAGCAATGCTGGTGTCCCATGTCTGTAACAGTTTTAAAGTTTGATCATGACACTTCATAAGCTATCATGAATCATAAAGTACACATATCACAGAGAAATAGTGTAGTTTCCACATATCATATTGACTGACTCTAGTCTCAAAATACGGGCAATATTTTTAATGTCGGTCAATGTGTCAAAAATATTTTTATACATCAGATGCTATTTCCACAAAGATTAGTGTCTTTTATTGATACACGTATTACAATATCTGCAAAAGTTTCATGCTGTTTCCTTTAAATCCCATTGGCTGATAGATGTGCAGTGAGATCTGATACAGTTTGTTCATTGAAAGAAAAAGGCACAGCCGTTGAAGATCGATCAAGTCCATTAATGATGCCTATATTACATTGTTGAACCAACAGTTAATAATTATAAGGTTGACACAATTAAAGTAAATAGCAAGGGGGGGGGTGAAGTTTTTTAAATATTTCTTGCTCAGTTCAGGTGAAAAAAAATCAATTATATTCGGCCAGTATTGAAATAAATAATTTCTGGTAGGGGTATTTCTTGAGAAGGTGTTGCTTGATTTAGGAATGAATATTTGGCAACTTTGAGCACCCGAAATAGATAATTAACAGTGGTGTTACAATGACATAAATCCTTTCCCGCCGAGGAAAAGTCCAAACCCCAGGGGGGGGGGGAATAAAATGGTAGCCCTCTAAGCGTGTAAAATCAAAACACAGACCATGCAGTGAAAGGTACTTAATATATCACAATTTGTTAAAATACATTCATGGCTATGACAAAAATCACGCTATTTTTGGTTGTAATTAAACGCCGATGCTTTTGAATAGAAAACTGCAGCGATGAAGTATATTTTAATGCCAAATACAATGAGAAGTACATTTAGGCAATGAACTGCTGTGAATCAGGCTGCTGTTAGTTCAGCCATTTTCCCTGGGTGTGGCACTGCCAGCATGATGCAATGCTGGTGTCGACACCTGTGAGCAAAATAAGCTATTCATGCAGACGACACAAACAAGCATGAAAATGAAGTTTTCGAAACAGAATAGGATAGTTAAGCACCAAATGGAATGTTTCAGACACTACTGCGACATAGCAAGATAAATTCAGGTATGTTTACTTTTACCAAAACTAACTGTTTGATAAGGGACCAGCTCCATCGCAGGTACAGGCTGTCCCTCATTCTCACCCCACTGTCAGATTCAAATTTATGAGCTGCTGTTATGCTAACTCACAGTTCGCAGGCAAAATGACTAGCAAAACTGGTGTTAAATAATCACATGCTCACTTATCACATAAATTATACAGTAAATCCATTTGATATCATGTTAAAAACTAATCAAACACGTCAATATATGCTACGAAGCATATTAGTATTTTTCCTGAAAGAACTCATCACATCCGTGTCATTGCAATGCTCATTAATTGCGTACCAATGACATTAGTCCATTATTCATGCTCACTAATCACATTGGAGGGCTCTTCATGCTCACAAATCACATCAGTGCGAACTTAATGCTCACCAATCACATAATTCCTTTTGTCATGCTCACTAATCACATTGGTGTTCTTCATAATCACTAATCACATCAGTCTGATCATAATGCTCACTTTTCATCAGTCGATTAATCATGCTCACCAATCACATTGGCGTGTTCTTTGTAGTCACTAATCACATCAATCTAGTCAGAATGCCCATCAATCAGTATTTATAAATCCATTAACCATGCTCAATAATCACCTTTGTGTTTTCTTCTTGCTCACTACTCACATCAGTAGATCACAATACCCGTTATTAACATCAGGCACCCGTTATTAACATCAGGCAGGAAATGATGCTCACTAACCACGCTGGTGTTTTCTTCGTACTCACAATTCACATCAATCTGATCATAATGCTCAATATTCACATCAGTCCATTAATCTTGCTCACTAATCACATCAGTGCTTTCAGCATGCTCATTTATCACATCAACATCAGTCTACTTCTGTCCCTTTGCAGCCGCTAGTACTGCAACTCGGAATGCCTCAGGGTCTACCAAGACATCACACAATTTGCCGATATTAGGGGGAAGTTTCCAGAATTGTAGATTACGTTTGTCTTGTAAGATAAGATTTGCTTCCTCATCAGTGAAGTTGCCTTTGGTGTAAGTCATATCTTCGTAATATATGTTGACTGTTTTTGGGTTGTATTTGCACGTGACTCTGGAAACTTGGGCGAAGGTCAGAGGTCGGATGACACCCGTCTCACGGCTACCGTAAATGTCAAATTCCTTAAAACCTGAAATGAGAAGAGTCATTTAGATTTAGAGTTGACGTATATGTCAAATTCCTTATAGCCTGAAAATAAGAAGAGCCGTTTAGTGTTGATGCCCGAGCTGTATAATAATTGTTCAAGGTGCTGGAATATGGTTGAAAATGAAGACTGGGATTCAACTAAATCATGTTTGATCTGATTAACTCCATCGAGGGCCTTCAAGGATGAACCCCCTAGAGTTTACCCATATTTGCCAGGTCCCTCCGAAGTTACATAAAAAAGTATGGCAAAATACGTGCCAGACTACACCGTCTTGACAGATAACAATACAATCATAGATTCGACAAAACAATCATTATGACTAAAATGTGGCACAATGTCATCTAACATCAGATAGAAATGGTGTATCACTAGAAAACGTTCAATTTGATATAATCCCAGTATTTATATTTCTTTCACATAAGAAGTAGGAAGGACTTGCTTAAAGGCAATGTTGAGGTACAGTTATAGAGGGAGCCACTTGTTGCATGTTTAACATGTCACAAGTGGCTACATCTATAATCTGCTAAAATTCAAACATTAACTGAGATGTCTAATTGCAAAAATTTTGCTAATTAATGCAAAACTGCCTTTGATAGAGCAGCATTTGAAGGACTAGCAGTGTAGCCCTCATAAAGCTCAAAAATGCATTACAGTAGACGAAAAATGAGTGCTTGCATATAGGCGTATGGGAAACAGTAGATTAGGGACAAAAAAACAAAAATTCAGGCACATGATTTAATCTAATATACTATTTAAAATTAATGATTTCCAGGGAATTTCAATTGAAACAGTATTAAATGTAGATCTTGAAATTTGGGCAAATATCGCTCCCCCCCCCCCCCCAAAATCGCGGGCTCCGTAGTCTATGTTCTTAAAGAATAGGACTAAAATGTTTCTTGTGATATCATAGCCCTATTCATGCCATGTTTCACAAGCAATCTATGAGGTCATAGCCTACACTTGCAATGCTATCAAAAGAAGTGATGGAGTATCAAAGAGGTTACAAGTTGCTCAATGACAAGTTGACAGCTTATTTCGATGTGTTTGATGGGGCTTGTTGCGAGGTCATTGATGACCGCAACAGCTTTTCTGTAAGCACTCGTTTTTCATCGGCTGTGACAAATCTGAGATTGCCAAGTGTACAAAGAAAGCAAAACAGTCACCTCCAGACCCAGAAAAGAAGAACGGCCATTGGTTCTGTGGCCAGGCTATCTCCACAACCCCCGAATGGTTCTTCATCCAGAAGGCCCACTGGAGTCCGGCTCCGGTGACTCCGGCCAATATCCTGGTACACTGGATCAACTGCGCCTGCTCCTTCATTGTCATGGTCTCCAAGGCAACAACTCTCACATCATAGCCAAGGTCTTCACCGACCTTCTTGAGTTCGTCTATGTTAATAATACGCCTGTATTTAGACCTTTTAAGTATTACTAATAAATTAGGCGGACAAGTATCTTCCTTCACGCCAATTTTGTCTTTGAAGTATTGGATAGCTTGAGGAGCTCTTTCAAGAAACAGTTCAGAAGAAAACACAGCATTCCTATAACACGTTTTAATGGGTTCCTCTCTGTCCGTGAAAGCGCTAAGTTCCAATTTATTTTTAACTTGCAAAATACGAAGGAAATGAAAATATTGATCTAAGTTATGGTAGATATATTTTCTAACTCCAGGGCATATGCCGTAAACGCCTCTATAAAACACGGTATTTCGAGCTCCATACTGCAATTGGTTAGTGTTTTTGACTAACCAGAAGAGGGGAAAGTATATCTGTTTTGTAAAGTGGTAGAAATTTTCTGGTTCAAAATCATTTACGTTTCCAATAAAATACGCTGTTTCATTTTCAATGATTTTGTGTGTTTTTGGCAATTCAGATATAGGGGCAAACTGCACGTTAAATCCGAGAAATGGTCCGGACGTGCCTTTTTTGTCTGATGGATTTTGATATATAGTGATCGTTTTCTGATTTGAGTAACAGTTTCGTGGAGGGAAAGTAAACTTCCGATTTCCTATGTGCCACGTGCCGAACACCTTTCCTGCTCTGTCCTCGACGTCAGTCTTTGTGAAACAAACCATCTGAACACTCCTGGTTTGTGAGTTGGGAGTGTTAAATTCCTTAAACGGGACTTTCACCTCCTCGTCTTGCATTTCCATTTCTGCCTCTATTCCTGGCTGACGCATATTCCGGATGATCCCTGCTAGGTAGTCCCCATGTATAAAAAAGTTGAGGACCACTAAGACGAAGACAATTAAGTTCAACCTTGACTTCGCGATACTGCAAAGAAATCAAAAGTGGCTTATTCAAAATTTCATAAAAAGCTGAATTTGACATCTATCGAAAAATGCTCCCTGTTACATGATCATCAGTTTTAATATTCATGAAAAAGTTTAGGGAATGACCCTTCCAAGAGGGGGGGGCTTGGAGTTTTCCTCGGCAGGAACTTTTGCAAAACGTTGAACCGTCAGCAGTTTTTATTTATTTCAAGCTCCCAAAGTCCCCAGTATTCATTCCTAAATCAAGCAATGCCTTATTAAGAAGCACCCTTGCAGAAATTAATCAATTGTTGATTCAAATTCACTGATTTCCCTCCAATGGTAATTCAAATGCTGACTTTTACAATTTTACATTTGTGGTAAAAAATCTGTGTAAGTGGTGGGGATTCCGCTGGGGCTGATGGGTCAATTCCCAACTTCTTTAGTACCCTGTACTTAAAGATCGTCTGGATTCATTTACGAATTTTACAGTTAGACCCCAGCAGAAAAACCTCAAACGATTATCTTATATCACAACGCAATACAGGTCTCAAGTGCATTGCAGTGTATGACTGATAGTATATACAATACAATACAATACAAGTGAGTGAGTCAGTGAATTTGTGTTTTACACATCAGTGTGCTATTTAGAGGCAAAGATAGAGTAGGGCAGGGCATGCAGTAAACATGGACGGGTTCAATTCAAACCATTCTGTGGACAAACCATGAACAATGAGGCTTTCTCAGCGCTTGTATGAATTTGATACATCGTAACAAACAGTTATGAATTGCCATCATAATAAACACACTCACTGCGGCCTGAGAAATTAGCATTTTTGTGTAAAAGTCATATCGGGCTCATTGGGACAGTGAATTCAGGGCACATTGGGACGCACTTAATAAGGCAGAATTTAAGTGTCTAAGTCAACTGACTGACCTGCATGGGACAGCACACAACAGGTATTCAGGCCACAGTGAATAGAGGCATAGTGGAATACCATGCTTTGCATACAAATTTGTCGCAAAGCACTGTGTGTTACTTGCATAGATGTCTGCACCCTGGACAGTTTATGTCAAATGTTTAAAAATGTTTAAAGTTATTAACTATTGGCACTACAAGGTGTTAATGCACTGTATATTGTCTTACACACTACTTATATGTAATATCTATTGCACATGAAGTGCTAAAATGATTTTTTAATTGATGTCCCAATGTGCCTCGCTGGAACACACTGAGACAGTAATTTTTACGACTCACATTTTGCTCTCTGGCTGCAAAATTGTAGGTGCAGTCTAATTTATTATGCCTTGTATTTAAGTCCAATAGTATTGGTGATATTCATGCAAACTTCTGAGTTCTTCGGTGCTTCAGCATTGAGCAATATTAGTAGATGTTAAAAAGCGGCCCAATGTGTCTCCGTTCCCCCTACACATTTTTTGAAAATTTTTCGAAGACATTTCTCGGGAATAATAATAAGAAAAATAATACCGATTACAAGAAATTTCACCTATCTGTAGGTGAAGTTTAATAATAATAAATAATGCCGATAACAAGAAACTTCACCTATGTGTAGGTGAAGTTTAATAATAATACCGAAAACAAAAAACTTCACCTATATGTAGGTGAAGTTTAATAATTCGAGGTATATTTATTGCGAGTGAGAACACCCTCACGCGACCACAGATTGCACCTCCACGCGCGTAATATGCGTGGGCCTGCTCGGTAGTGTACAGCCACGCGCGTGGATGTGCATTCACTCGCACGCGTGAAGCTGGGCTATGCTATCTAGCGCACCTAATAGCATGCGTGGCTATGCAATCCAGCGCACCTTGAGGCTCCCACGCGGCAACAATTGCCTGCTTAGGAGTGCTCCTGATCACATATTCACGAAGCTGCAGTGTGTCATCCAGCGCACCCTTGAAGGTGTCATCCAGCGCACTACTGATGGTGTTACCCTGCGCAATGGAAAATGAGAATTTCTGCAGATTTTCTACTGATTAGTTTGAAATAATATAGGCCAATAGTAGTATTCCAAGTAGACATACATGTAGGCCTAAATTCAGAATAACTTAACTGCAGTGTCATTTATACAGCCTATTTAACCTTTAATAGCCACAGCATAATTTTATACTTTCACAAGGCACACTACTTACATTGTATCCATCTATCTATCTAACATGCCTATCTATCTATCTATCTATCCACTGTGTCTCTCTCTGGGCCTGTCTATCAATCTGTCTGTTCAGCTATCTGTCTTGTTGTCTTTCTTATTTATGTTACTATGATTTATATATTATTTTCGATGACATTGCTGCAAATAACAGTGTTGTACTGACATGCTTTTGTTGAATAATCTTATAGGCCTACCTAATCTAAGGTGCGCTGGATCACACTCTCAAGGGTGCGCTGGATGGCACTCCCACCATGTTGTCTGGTTATCATATAGGCTGTCACCAATATCAGCCCCAGTAGCATTTTAAGATGCGCTCACTCGCAGTATCAAGAGTGGCACCCCTACGAGTGTCCTCGATTGCATAACCACTCGAGGTCATAGACGACACCCTCAAGAGTGCGAGGGATAGCAGGGTCAGGGGTGCGCTGGATGGCACCTCCACAGGTGCGAGTGATAGCATCCACAAGAGAAAGATGCGCTGGAACGCACATTCAAGCGCTTGAAAGTGCGCTCAGTAGCACTCCTGAATGTGTCAAATGTGACAATAAATATATATGATAATTCTGTAGGACGTGTATATGAACTACTTCTAGTGACGGGTGTTTTTAGTTGAAATTATTAAGTTTTTATGGCAGAAAAAGTCTTTATCGCTCAAAGGTGTCTATATTATTATGATGAAATTTAATTTTAATATTTATGTATTAGCATGTAAAAAGCTATTTGAACATTTTCATCACAAGTGTCATTTAAATACCCCCTTGAACTATCGAAAAATTAATAATACAGCTATATTGGATGTTTTTTATTTATGATTTTAATTAATTTTAGTTTTTTTTTTCTCGAAAATTTTATTATTTATTGACTCACCTGCAAAATACAATCATTTTTCCATCTGATTGTGACTCCTGTTTTATGTCATATATTTTTGCACCAATTTTAGGAATCCAAGTTTAAAGATCCCTCATGTGCTTTCAATGTTAATTTTGCATGCTGATCCAAATAGTGTTTTGTGAACTATGCCACGTGTGTTGACGGACCTGGTTTATTGATTAGGCTGAGTAGGCTATTATAATAGCCTAGGGCCTCTCACATCAGGGGGGGCCTCAGATTGGGGGAAAAATTAAATTTGCCTAAATTCATATTTAGTGCATATTAAGAGGCCCCAGTTTTTAATCATACAACATGTAGACTCTATAGAGATACCTTACAGGCCGCGTCATATTTATGCGGAATCTCAAGTTCTTTTCTATGCTGTTGAGCAGTGATGTCAGAGATGACTGTTCTCTAGGATTGCAATATATGTAAATTAACTACAAGCTGCGATGTCATTTTTAACGTTCTCAGTTCAGGCGGATTCACATTGGCTAGAAGCCGGGGAAGCCAAACAAATTGGGGCCTCTTTTCAGGGGCGGACTGGCCTATGTGGCAGAGTGGCAGCTGCCACGGGCCCATCCACTCAGGGGGGCCCACTCAAGATGTCCAAAAAATAAAAATTCCAAGAAAAAAGCCAAAAAACTAAATTTTGTCATCCTGTTTACGATTTTGTGATGCAATCAAATTAACTGAATAGGACAAGACCCTCTCAAGAATTTGACAAATTGTATGTGACATTATAATTTCCTTTTCACATTTGAAAATAACACCACGGCAAGGATGTATGGGCCCATTGACTTATTTTTGCCGCGAGTCCGCCCATGCCTCTTTTCACATTTCAACAGTGTAACTGTACACTATGTTGCAAAATAAATTTATACTACTACTAGGCGAATCTGACCCAGTTTAAAATGATCTCACGGCTTGTAGTTTATATATTGTAATGATTAGATAACAGTCATCTCTGACATCACAGTTCAACAGCATAGAAAAGAACTTGAGATTCCACGTAAACATGACGAGGACTGTAACATAAACACGTGTCCAAAAACTCAATGTAAGGAGTCTCATTTCCTATGAAGCTCCTCTGATATCAATCGTACAATCACACTAGAAGAAATTTAGCGGAAAAATCATCAATATTTTTTAAGATAAGCTCAGAAGGATGAGGCTTATCTCATTTTTTTTTTACAATTATCTCAGAAATCTACAAAAATCAAAGCAAATTTTTGTTATAATTGTAGAAATGCATGCAATAATCGTGTAATTAGAATGATTATCTTTGCTGATTAGAATGTACAATTATTGTAAAATCAATTGTTGTAAAAATTTCCATTTTTATTGTAGAATTTTTGATTATTTCAGATATGCTTGTGCAATATTCTATGAAAATGAGCTCTAATTTGTTTTATATACAATTAAAAAAGGTGGTTTTTCTACATTTTTTCAATTATGTGAGAGATATTTTTATTTTTATTTGAAATATTCTAATAATTAGTGTCGCTATTTCCATTATTATTGCAAATAATTCAAAAATTTTTAATATTTGCATTTACAATTTTACAATTGATAGAGGAGCGTCATAGTCTCCGAAAATCGGACCAGGGAAATGTACCGGTAGGCCTATATCAAATCAAGTAGAACCGGATCAACAATCAACTGCAGTATAGGCAGACACAAATTATATCCTGATCGGCTTCTATTGTTATAATTTTTATAGTACACTTACAATCAAGTAAAAAGCAATCCATTTATTTGAAGTGATAAACAGGGCAAATGCCAAGATTAATGTTATGACAAGCCAACCCTAGCAGAGCAAAATTTTTCGGGCACTGGTCTTTCTCTTGCAGGGACTTGTTGACATTTTAAAATACCAATTTGGTTCGGTGACATTGATCAGCTGACAAAGAGACGACTGGGAATCACCGGGAAATGTCTATAGTGATTAGAGACTCAGGTCAGGTCGTACAAGGGGCCTCATAGACTCAGGTCAGGTCGTGCAAGGGGCCTCATAGACTCAGGTCAGGTTGTGCAAGGGGCCTCATATCGGGGTTCAGCCTAGGGCCTCATGCTACCTTAATCGGGCCCTGCCTCTTCCTTTTTTGAAGTTGGATTTAAATGGTCAGTTCCAGAATAACGAAAACTGACAGACTCTGTCATATTGAATTTATTTATGCTGCTTGGACTCACCCAGAGAATCTACTCTAGAAGAATCCCTCAGAGGATCTTTATTATCATAGATTTACGTCAAGAGCGTCATAGCCAATCAGCGCCTAGGATTTCTATCCACTTCAAAACTTTACCAGCAATTTTTGAAGCAACTATTGCCTTCTCAGAAGCGTATGACATATCAATTTAAAGCTCTCCGAGAGATCTATCTACACCAATAGAATCACATCTCTTACAGAAGTGCTTAAAATGGCGAAATCGGCCTCATTTGCATAACATGTGATAAGGCCTGCTCATTGGCCAGATTTGTGGGCGTGTCTGACCTAATCACTGAAGGCTTTGTTGAAGTGCTTGGACTTATTCTGGCAGATTAAAACTAACTACTCACAAGTTAGCATTCAAGTGTTTGACTGTTTCATTGTTGGATTTTTGTCGGATTAAATGCTTGAGTGTTTGTTTCAGAGTCTATTAAAGTTTATCCAAAGATAAATAGCAATTTGGGGAGATGTTATCTCTTCCAATTTTTCTTGGTCAGATTCAAGAACAGGAAAATATTTCCATAAAAAACAAAATTTGTTTTGAAGAACGTGTTTATCGCTTAAAGGTGTCTACATTGTTATGATAAAATTCAATTTTAATATTTATGTAATAGCATGTAAAAACCTATTTGAAAATATCCAGCACAAGTTATCTGGCAAGGTCATTTGAATACTCCTTAAACTCATTGGTGTATGGGAGGGGGGGTAGCCCCCCCCCTCCAAAGGTTGGGAAACTGTAAAGTTAGGGTAAAAAAGGCTAATAAAAACTTGGGCAGAGATTAAATATACGCTATTGGATGTTGATGATTTCCAGGCAACTTTATTTAAAATGGTATTAAATCTAGATCTTGAAATTCGTGCAAATGTCAAAAAGCTTGCGTGCTGTACGCCTATACTACAAAATCAGTCAATAATACAGCTTTGGATGTTTTTTATTTATGATTTTAATTAATTTTAGTTTTTTTTTCTCATAAATTTTATTATTTATTGACTCACCTGCAAAATTCAACCATGTTTCCATCTGATTGTGACTCCTGTTTTATGTCATATATTTTTGCACCAATTTTATGAATCCAAGTTTAAAGATCCCTCATGTACTTTCAATGTTAATTTTGCATGCTGATCCAAATAGTGTTTTGTGAACTATGCAACATGTGTTGAGCTGCTGCCTAGATATATCAGTGCCAAATGTTAACTAAGGCAAAGGCCAAACATTAAGCTGTTATGGCCATGCTTGATTGTTGCCAAGTGTATTCTTTTTTAATTAGCTATTGAACCATTAAGTCTATTGTAACTATAATCCAACTGTGATCCATGACAGAGTGTGTGTGATTTACAACCATGCCCAAACTTGTTCTTGTACATTCATAACTTGGTTGGCATACATTGTTTAAGAGCTTGTAAGGGAGTGATGTATTTTACATCATTTTATATGCATATTAATGCACTTACATGCAAAATCCTACAAAATAATCCTAAACCCGTAAAAATATTGAATGCACAATAACATTTGTTGTCATGCAAAACTCATTCCTTGTCAAAAATGAAACATTCAGGTTTTCATAAGAACTGACACATCAAACGTAATGTATATATATGGAAGTGTGTAGATATTTAATATCATACATACTCACAAAGAAAGCTTTCTTGTAGCAATTCTCATTATTTCAAAGTGATATTTGCGAAACATCCAGGACTGAAGTGTGTTGCACAGGAGTAAGAAGATCATAAGACAATAAAAGCTATTAAAGGAGCAAGAAAAAATTTTACAACCTGAAGCGTTATATGAATTATGCATGAATGATTAATTTATGGCCTCACTAATATATTTTTCATGTCATGAATACACATATGTTGTGGCATATTATATAAGTGTAATGATATCTTTCAGGACAATAGGTGTACATAAGAGCCAGTGGAGGGGGGGGGATGGGTGAGCAGCTCTCCTGCTCCCCCCCCACTAAAAGAACAAAAGCTGTCAAGGAGTGTCTCTCCACCAAGCCATAGACCCCGTGGACAAGGATTATGGAGGATCCTCCTATTGGAAAATCATGAGATTTGAGAGACAAAGTGTTGATTACAATGTATCCTGTCTGGCTTTGGCTTCGGAAATGAAATTCAGCATAGTTTGTAAAGTCCATAAAAATCAACGCAAAATCTCTGTTTTGCCATGTAGCACCATTTGTAGTGATTATGAGTTGAATTGAGATGACGTTACGAATTTTGCCATGTTTTATGGTTTGTTGAATATGTCATATGTAAAATTTTTCTGATGTCACAAATAAATTTATGAAACAATCTTTGCACATTGGTAAATATACAATAAAGCATCAGTGCTTAATTGAAGAGTATAATTTACTTTAGAAGCCAATTTTTTCTTGTCATTTGTCATCCAACTTCAAGGGGGGCGGATTTGCCCCACACTTTTGGGGCAAATCCGATCCCTGAGTCTGAACTTTGATATTATGATGTCGGCTGAAAGGTGTCAAATTAAAGCATGTAAGTTTACAGATATTATGTTCACATGTATACATTCTTTGATTTCCTGAAGTAAATCTTTGTTTTTCAAAAAGGTGAAGGACTGAGCGACCATTATATGTGAAAAGGGGGCCGGATTTCCCCCACCATACATATTCAACATAACATAAAACATGGCAAAATTCGTAACGTCATCTCAATTCAACTCATAATCACTACAAATGGTGCTACATGGCAAAACAGAGTGACTTACAAACCATATCTTGTGTTTATATGTTTTTAACATGAGAATCAAAGGGGGCGGATTTGCCCCATCGACAAGGGCCGGAATTGCCCCGAACACTAGAAAAATATGAGTTGGCATTTTCTAAAGATGCATCATATTGATTGGTGAAATATCGTGTACATGTAAAGTAGTGGAATAAGTTTTTAAAGTTTCAGTTGCACATTGAAATTGCTTTGTGGTGACATTCCTGGCTTCCTTCCCAGTTGAAGTCAAAACAAAACTGTGTTACAGAAAAATATTTGAGTTTCAGTAATCTCTAGATCTAGTAGCACTAATTTGCATGAGAAATGTTTATTGTAAATCATATTTAAGGCCATGAGGAAATTTTTTCTCCTCAAGGGGCGGATTTGCCCCGGAGGCGGATTTGCCCCACCTTACCCTATTCAGTGGCCTCAGTGTAGGTGGGGCTGGTGGGGCATTTGCACCACCACTTTTTGGCTAAAAAATAGGCGTTACTTGAAGAAAAATTCTAAGCTTTCCTCGGTACACACTTCAGTGGAGGATTTGGCCTAAGTTGCCCCATCACTTTAAAATGAAACTGACGCCCCTGGCTATATTGTATAATCTGTCTATCTATCTACCCGTCTATCTACAATTTATCTATCAACCCATCTTTCCATCTGTAGAACCATAATTGTATAGGCCTAAAAAGCTGGCAAACAACGTGTGACTGAATGACTGACTCACTCATAATGCTCATAATGGCTGACTGGTTAATTGCCTAACTAACTGGCTGACTGACCAGTTGCCTTATTGACAATCTCACTGACCATTTGCCTTATTGAATGGCTGGTACTGTACAATTACCAGCTGGCCGATTGACAGGCTGACTGACTGACTAGTTGTACATGTATATTTTTTTTCTTATTATATCAACCTTTCATTTAGTTTATTTCACTTATATTGAAAATATGATTTCATTTGAATTGAATCCCCCAAACAAAACTGATGTATGCCACTGGATAATGACTGTGTTGGATCAGGTGTGAAACAGAAACGAAAGGATTATCAAAATCACTCAAGCCTGACAAAATGCAACATCACAATTCCTCATAATCACTTGTCAGTGGAGAGTGGTTTGGTACGCCTAGATGCAAGAAGTAATAATTTGCAAGTCTTTCAGTGAAATTAGGTTATTTCCAATTTACGCGTCCAATCAAACGGTAGAGGTACAAAACAGACGTAAATATATCAACTTTTCTTCCAAATTAATATGCTTACGCTTATAACTGTACTAAGATACACCTGTTCCAGACATGAGCCTCTAGCATTACTTACCAACAAAAATCACAGAGTTCGAAGATCAAGCTTTCTGCTCTCAGATGGAAAATGTCATGGCTAGAAACAAGATAAAGTGTTCATTGGGCTTCATATAAATTCCTTTGCCCGGGAAATGCTTCTGCAGTTGACATTAATCAAACAAGATTTCTGCCAAATGTCTTCTGTCAGTCCCAATGCCTTTATCTCATTTGGAATTAAGCATTTTTCTGCTCAGACTTGATAAAAGACATTTGAGAAATTGGCAGAGTGAACATTGAGAAAATTGTCTATTGGAAATAAAGAACAAAACCAAAGTCAATGTAAAATGTGATTAGTGTGAAACATGTTTCTCATCCTAATTACATATCAGGATGATATGGTTTGAAGGCATGTGCAAATTTGTTAGTATTCATTGACCAAACTCCTTGTCCGAGTCATTAAAAATCAGTGCTTAAAAAGTTTATTAATGGCTTGGTCTCCATATTACAATTCTGTTACGAAAGAAATTGAGGTCCACGAATTGATGCTGATGTTAAACGAATTTGTTCATAGATGAATGTTCATGATTGAAGAAACCTGCAATTTGTACAACGCATATGAGTACATATATTCCCAATAGCAAAACACATAAATCAAACCCATAAACATCCACTTAAATATATAATTATTATTATATTGGTAAAGGCACATATAATTTTGTAATTATCTGCCTACCATTTTTTAAAACTAATGCTATATCAATAGATTATCACCTAATGTACTATTAATGGTCAATAAACTTGAAACTTGAACATTGAAAATACTCAATCAATTTACTGAGTAAATGTGAAGTGAAAATATATTTATAAGTTGCCCACAAAGTGCATACAAAGTAACCATCCAATAACTCATTTATGCAACAAGTATAGAATAATATTAAAATGGAATAAAATTTCTAATAAATACCCTTACCCTCGTTGGGTTTCTAAAGTTGAAACTTTAAAGGGCGAGGATCTGGAGGCTCCAAAAACCGACCGGTTGCCAATTAATGAGATATTCCATATAAGGAAATAGGGACAATAAAATCCTAATTGCTTAAGAGAGCTGATTGGTTACCTGGAAAAGGTCCTAGCCAATTGGAAGAGGGGTACAAATTGCATAATTATTTCAATGCTATACTTCAACTTCAGAGCTCTATATATCTTTGATATTTTAGGGGTCATAAAAGTTCTCTTATTTCTGACCAATCAGATTGAAAGATGACCTGCCAATCAAAGTTACAGGACAAAATCCGTATTAATTCAATATTTTCCTTAATTTCTTAAGAAATATGAACTTTGAAACACCAAAAATAGCACTAATTATGTGAAATTGTACAATGAAACGAAATATATGAAAATTGTTTAAATATATGGAATATATCTTTTATATGATTCTTTGAAATTTCTGCTTATTTTAACAAAGACTATAAAAAAGGGATATTAACCGTCACATGAAGAAATTGAAAACATTAGGTGGAGGCCAGTGATGACAAAAGAAAGGTTTGAGGTAGATCGATGATAGTGATTGTCTTAAAATCTTTTTGGACCAAATGATAGTCATCACTTACGGCACCAAGGGATAGGAAAATAGACAGTTATAAGATTGCTTCAAGACGATGCTTCACAATCAGTGTCTATAAAGGTCATAATCATGGAGAAGACACACCTCTAAACCCTCTTTACATTCACTATTGATCCTTTATTCAGACACTAAATTGGTTGAAATACCATGGTAAAGGGGCTTTCATTCAAGATCAAATTTTTTCTCCTTATGAAACAATGGTATTTTGATAGTCATTCATTCAAGATGAAGGGCCAAATTTTTTTGGTATGTTATTCACGTCCACACAAAATTGCAATGATTTTACAACTACAAGAGTTTGTCATTGTAGAGTTGAGTTTTTGGACAGTGCAAAGAGGGTTGGTGACATACATTTAGAACTATTCCAAAGGCCTTAATTTCTTGTTTAGGAGGGGATTTACTCATTTATTTCTCTTACTGTTCTGAGAGAATTTTGCCCGAAGTGGAGAGTAAAAGGTTCTTTGACAAGTGACAAACTCTGAACCTGTAAAGAAAACTACCAGAATTTGATTAACTGTAATGTCAACAACAACTTTGCTGGGGATTTCCTCATTCGATTAAACTCAGAAAGGTGGGTCTCACAGGCCTCGAGGCCATTGATAAAACACACAAAAAGGTGATCCAGTTTGTAGATAGACACATTTTAAAGCATTGGCACACTGCATTTCACTCATCCAAGAAAGACTTTTACTTTTAGAGTGCCGAACCAGAGTGAGGCCTAGACATTTAGGCTGAGTCTCACCAACAGAGTTAAGCCAGGTCTGACCCTAATTCTTCAGAAAAATGTGAAAGTACTCAACAACTGTATACAGCAAATTAATGAAAGCCCACTTTGAAAATAGGATAACATGCGTGCTCGGAGTCTGTGGAATGTATATTTTTATATTTCAACTAGGCTGTAATAGTACTGGAAAACTGTTGGCATTGGAGAAAGTTCATCTGTCTCAAATCATTATTTGTGTGGCATCAGGTTTTGTTGCTATTTGTTCATTCCCCATTACATCCCATGAAGGGATATTTAACAGTAGTATGCCATTTGAAGTTTGTATCATTTGGATACCTGTGGTGTTCCTACAGACCAACAGATGACAGGGCAATCCAGTGGTTAACTCTAATTTCTGACTGAAGGTGATTAATCCTTCTATAGGCAACAAAACTGTTTGACAGGCTTTGCTCTCTCTCATTTTTGACTGTCTCTTCAGCTGCTAGCTAAGCAACTGTTCAGTGGAGATTTTGCTTGAGCATTTAACTTTGTACCAGGTATGTGAATTCATTTTATAAACATTCAACCTTTCGTCATATCAGTCAGTATTAGTTTTAACTGTGTTTAATAAATAATTCTTATGAATAGCAATTCAGCTTTAATAAGCAAGTTACTAAGTAATGTTTATTGTTGTTAGCAGTTGTTAATTGTCAAACAATCTAGGGAAACACTTGTATTATTTGCAGTTTGTTTAATAGCATGTGTTAGTACACTTGAACTTAGGCAATTCATTTGTTGTCTTAGGTGCCATTTAAGCTGTGTGTTCTTCAATATAAGGACAATGATGCAGTTAGGCAAGACAGAAACCCCACTCAGGGTAAGGTCTTTCTTGGGCTAATTTAATATTATAAAACTATTTCTGTATTATTTTACACATGTCCATGTGACTTTTGTCTACTAAATTACAGCTTATTAACATTAATAATACTTTATGCATTGTATTTATACATGTCTTTTCTGTATCAATTTACAGGGTTTTTTACAACCTGGAATCCTGGATATTATCTTCAAATAAACCTTTGAACTGCCATTTGGTTGTTGAGTCAACTTAATAACCCCTGGAACATTTGTAAGCCCACTCACTTCTATGGAAAATATAACTAACCTGCCCCTGAAGAAAAAGCATCTTCTGCTCTACCACTGACCAACTGGGGTCAGGAAAGCAATTCATCATAAGCCCTGGCCGAGACTCCTGCAAGTGGCAGTAAAAGCAATTATCATTGGGAGGTCTGAATGATTTATGAGAAGGTCTGCTGTCTTCTCGTGCCTTCTTGAGTTAGTCTGGTCAGACAGGTGCAGACAGACAGTATTGGAATATTTAGGCCATTAAGCTGAAAATTAAATTACATGAAGGCTAGTAGGGGAGAGTGGGGCAACATGAGCCACGGGGCACCAAGAACCATTGCCCCTACAAAAAAAATGGTGAGATAGAACTGCTCGATAGGAAGACCATATATTCCTTTATTAGTGTAGAACTGTCTAGCGTAGCAATCATAATCTTTCTTTTCAATTAAGGACCAAGAATTGAAAAAAATACTTTCGACCAGTGTATTTGAGTGAAAAGTAAACATATTGGGCAGTGGAACATTTACTTCTGGTACTTTAACTGTTTCCGGCATCGTCATAAAACTTAGTCGTCTTAGAGAAGGCAAGGCATGTGCTAGGATGATGCCATAACACTGATACTATGATAAACTGGAAAATGGTGATATGCAATAATAAATGAAATTTACAAATGGGGCACCATGAGCCACTTTGAGAGTTTTAATCTACAATTAAAGCCGAATTTTATCAACAACTTTACTGTTGCAAGTCCAGAACTATAGTGCAAGACATCAGCAGCCGTTTAGGACACATTTGCGCAATTTCATAGAAAAATACGTAGAATCCATCTGATCCATATTGTGGTGCATGCCAAGGGAAATTTCAAGTAAAACATCTGGTTTATGAGGTATCAGCTGAGTTCTTTACAGTTGAATGAGAAGGATAATACATGTGCGTAAAAATCCCCCTAAGCCATGGCTCATGGTGCCCCAGGGTCGGGGCACGATGAGCTGCTAGACTACATTTTTTAAAGACAATGTTTTGACTATTTAAGAATTAAGAATATAAAGTAACAACACTGGATATTGTAGCCAAGAGGTCTTGCTATGACTATATAAAGCAACCAGCTATTTATACCATTGAAACTTTAGGCTCACGAGCTTAATTTCGGAAAAGCGGCTCATGGTGCCCCGCTCTTCCCTACACTGTGTACCGGTGACACAATGTCAAAAGCCCCAGTTTAAAAAAGCATAAAATCTTTAATTCTGGACCCAAAGCCAATTTAGTTACAATATAACAAAGTTTTATTTTGGGTGTTCAAAATCATTTATATTAATTTGTCAATCTTATGAGGCTTGGCTCGGTGAACCATGAAATGATGCATTGTGTTAGTCAAAAGAAAAAAGTTGGGACTACCAAACTTAGTATTCAAACACAGCTGTGGAATACAACAAAAAATGATGTGGTATGTAATCAGTTTTTGCAGTCTTCAAAAGTATGACTCCCATAGGCGTACGGGACACGCGATTTTTGGGGGGGCGAGCGACATTTGCCCGAATTTCGAGATCTAAATTTAATACCATTTCAAATGAAATTGCCTGGAAATAACTAATTTTAAATAGTTTTCACCTATTCATCTGCCCAAATTTTTTAGCCTTTTTGCCCGAATCTTACTGTTTCCCAAACTTTTGGGGGGGCGACCGCCCCCCCTGCCCCCCCCTCCCATACGCCTATGATGACTCCCACTGTGTCTTGGCCACCATTGGCTAAATACACTTGTGAACTCACACAGAACACCTGATTTGCATGAATTCTGATGCTAGCCTATGTGACCTGCCTCGTCATGTTGTACTCCCAACACTTTCTAATTACTTTTTTGACTGACAGTAACAGTGGGGCTGTTTTGTTCGATTTGTTTTCCTCGTATTAACCTGAGCTTCCTTCCTGATGTGTTAAAGTAGGAGTAGTATGAGTGTAGGAAGTGGTTTTCGTCCCTCCAAGCACAGGCCAGAATCTGAATTGTCTAAATAAAGAATTGTCTTACATGCATTTACTAATGACATCTAAGATTCTAGTCTTGTGACAAGCAAGACTCCAGAGACAAATAAGACTCTAGAGACTCTTTTAGGCTCCGGCCTGTGCTCAAGTCTTTCCTACTTTCCTCACAGTCTGACTTTCAAGCAGCACCCTTAGGTCACCTGAAGCGTAACCAGTTATTTTTCCAATGATGGAAACAGTACTCGCTTGCTATTGTTTTGCGCTCTGGGTTTGGACCAAAAATAGTGCACATGTTTAATAGTCATTGTTTCTGATCTCATGACATAATGTATGTAAATTATTCAGTCAAATCTTGAAATATCTCTTCAATTTCTTCTTATCATGAATAATGCAAATCTCCATCCATTCTGATATCTGAGGTATTCCATTTCTCCATGCATTATGCATACTCCATACTTTCTGAGGAGGATTTCATCAGCAGTGCTCATAACTCACATTTAATCCTACAATGAATACTCTTCTTTTATTTGCCTTATAGTGAGATGGATGAGGAAGTGATATGCTTCAAGCTAGAATTATGATGAATACCATGCTACATAGACAGTGAATGAGTATTATGTGCAAACTTTCTGAGAATATCGTACCTTTTGTACTGAACAAACCAAAAGAGCAGTATTTATGAATACAGGAGAGAAAAGGTTTCAATTTGATCACTTTCTATGACAGAAATATGAGCCTGAAGATATGTTAAAGACTTATATGGGCGCTACGGATGCTTTCATCCACCTTGTACAACATTGTTAGTCTCATTGCTGGTTTGTCAATAAGAATGTACAAGAGGTGTTCAACTTATTTTGACAAAAAAGTAAAAAGCCATCAAATTGAGAATTTTTGCTGCATTGAGCATAAATTGCTGTGAGTGATCCATACGCGGCTCATCTTGCAAGTTATATCACCAAATTATCTCAGAAGTATATCCACTGTAATTAATTGCATGTTGTTCGGAAGGTGTGATAAAACACCTTTTGAGAGAGAGAGAGAAAATTGGCTTTATTTGTATAACGTTTTCGCTGCACCAAGCATGCTGTCTAGTGTCACGGAGGATGATTATTGTATTTATTTAAGCTAAATGTTCATTGTGAACTACTGCACAAAGAAAAAATTGGATGTCACCCTCGTAAGTGGTTTTAAAATTGAATTACCCTGGCCATGGTTTACGCCAAATCTGGGGTGATAAACAAAATAAGATCAGTGACTAAGTTATTTTATCTGCTTATTCATGAAAAGATGGCACAGCATTCCAGTAATAACACAGGAGGTGGATACAACTTTATACATGACTTCTGGAAGTCCAAGCTACAAAAATAAAGCAGAACATAACAAACATTTTCAAAAAGGTGTGTGAAAACAAGGAACATTAGAGATATGCTACGCCTGAAACTGATAAACATAGGACCAAAACAATGCTTACACTTAATAAAGCTAAGTTTTGTCTACAAGACTATACCAATCAATGAGTGATTTTAGAATAAAAGAAATATTCAGAGCACTTCAAAGTTAGAAACTCGAAAAGTTCAGCAATTTCCGTATGAAATTCATGCTTTAATTGTTTTGCAATGTAAAACAGAAAAAGTCACACTTTCACCTCCAGAAATTCAAATAGGACAGCCGAATACATGGTTAGCTTAAATCTAAAATCTTCCTCAGAAAGTGCCTTCCTAAGTTTGTTCCACAGGCCTGGGAGAAAAAGACATGGCACTCAAGAAGAAGACTTTTCGGGGCCACAGTGCCCAAATCACAGTAAATGTAAAGAAAACTAGTATAACTGATATTGCCGTACGGCAATATCGGATAATCCCCCGCAGGCCCCGTATGACCCCCAGGCCTGTATACTCTTCTTTTTCAATTCATGTCCATTATTTGTGTGTATGCTCATACTATTAAGGTGTTTCAGTGCATTAATATAGGACATATATGCCTTTTCACGCAACGCTTACAAAGGCCTTTGCCTTCAACGTGTATCATTCCCTGTCATGATAGGCGTAAGCCTGTACCTTATTGTTGATGAGCGTGTTTGAGTGTGCTGCTCTTTGCATGGCATAATGCTGGTGCTGGGGAGCAAAACCTGGCAGTGAGGCAGAATAGTCCCGACAGCAGACTAAGATGCATCTGTGAACGATTTTTGTACTTTATTTTACCAGTAAAGTATTGGAGATAGGAGGATGTCCTTATATCACAAAATAGGCCAAAAAATTAGCAACATGTACATTGAGTTTTAAGTGATTTGAAATAATAATTCACAAGATATAATTGAATATATAAAATCATTTATGTTAAATTGGCTATGAGTAATAAGTAAATGCCCTTGGAGGACAGTGCAGCCAATAATTTTACGCATCTTTTGGATTTAATTTCATGAAATTTGAATGAGTAGAAGCAGAGCAATGTGCATTTCAATTTTGAATTTCAAAAAATTCTCTTGGAAAAACAATTTGATGCAGGCAAATATCCTTTGAGGACAGTATGGAGGCATAACCAGGGACTAATTAAAAAAATATTCATCAACATTCACAAAGAACTTCATTGATTTTTCTGCCTAAAACGTTTCGAAGGGCTCAAAAAGTGACAACAAATTTTCAATGTCTGACGCGATTTTACGCCGCGCATCTGAGACTATAATGCTATACACCATTGGAAAGCTGACAAACAGACCTTTCTTGTGATATGTCAAACTTTGTTGTAGCTTAAATAGGGACCGAGATATGGCCACTTAAAAGTTGCGTTTTTGGACGTCCGTAGCGCCAAGACCGTTTGTCCCAGCGGTCCGTAACTTTGTGAAGTTGGTACACTGTGGTACATCTGTATGTCCACCCATTTTCAGCTCTCTAAGACCATTCCTTCCCTGTTTTTCAACAAAATTTTGGTCAGTTTTCGGGATATCCAATTTTCAAAAAATCATATCTTGAAATGTGTTCATAAAATCTCCACGAGACGCCTTTCTGCACTGAAAAAAAAAATTGTAAAATTTACGGTAAAATAGCTGGCAGTTTTGGGTGCCAACAAGTTGCTGTGAAATTTACAGACTAAAGCCGTAAATATGTAGCGTCATTGAAACCGTATATTTTACATGTTTTTACTGTAACTTCAACAGTTCAAGCGTTACTATGGATGGTGAGCAGTCCGTAATTTTTACTGGAATATGCCTGTAATATTGACAGCCCCTCAACCCTCATGCTGCCATTTTGAACAATGTTTAACTCTTGTTAAAAAAACATAATTATGACCCAGAGCAATTACTGTTTAGCAGTCGAGTGTTCTAAATCACAATTCAATAGAAGAGAATATTTTGATGCTTTTTAATGTTATATCTGTATATAGTGAGTTTTTTTATAATTAGGAAAATAGCTATATCAACACCTTTGCGCATTCAGTAAATCAATGGTTCTACCTGTCTACATTATAGGAAATATATTTTTCCTCGTTTTCTTAATTTTTTCCTTAAAGCATCAGATTAGCAAGCCCCAAATTTTTGGTAGAACAGGACTATCATTATTCCAAAAGTGTTATCAAGTCACAGATCTAAATTTTGATAAATTTTAAATTAAAAACAACAATAACATCATACTTGATTTTAAAATTTTTATTAGCAATTTTCATCACATAGCAAAATATATGAATATCACTAAAATGGCCAACTCCTGGTTTGACCACCTCAATTTATCCATGGCAATTTCTCCTCGGTGAATCTTAACCATCATGAAGTTAAAAAAAGTTTATACTTCCATGAGTCATGCTGGATACAGAATGTACTGTGTAGCTTGTACAGCATATATATATGATAATGAACAAGCAAAGCCTGCAGGGAACCTTTTTGAGGAATCACATCCTTCAAATTTGCAAGATGGTAAAATCCTATTTTTTCTCTCATGAAACAGGAGATGATCATTAAATTTTGGTTTGTTGAAAAGCAAATAAATTTAATTTTCGAAGTATGATCTGTAAAGATTATGTTGGTCTTATTCCTTGTCTTGGTGTCTTGGTGTCTTCAGAAAAAAGCACCTGAAGAGAAAAAATGGTCAATTGAGATATTTTCAAAAACATTAATGCATTCTTTTTTGATAAAATGAATTGATACTGTTGGTGTCAGGAAGGAAGAACGTCTTACCTTAAAAGGAATTCTTGTTAGTTGCAGGTTCAATATTGAGGAGCCTCAGAGGAGGACTGATGTTGTGGCATACAAATAGATCCATATGGTGTGGCAGTATAAAATATTTCATGTCTGAAAAGAAAGAGAAGTTTATTATAATTTGAGTAAGGTCCAGTAATGTAAATTTATCATGCATTTTGCACTTGTAAACAAACGAGCAGTCACAGAGAGTTAAGAAAGACAGGGTTTGCATTTGTGCATTGCTAGGATTAGTTGCATAGATACGATAGCCCAGCTGGATATGATGGCTTAGGGGATGACAATTTAATATGCAAGCAGGGGGTTAGGAGTTCTTTGAAATTGATAATTTCTTGGCCAGTTTTGGTGAAATAAATAAATTCATTTTTGGCAGTCTTGAAATAAATAATTTCTGCTTGCGGTGTTTCTAATTAATATACGGGGAATTGGCACGCTGAAATAATTCACCGCAATAGTGAAACAAACAATTTCCCGCAAAAGAAAACTGCAAGCCCCCCTGGTTATTTAATGGTCGCCTTCTTATACCACTGCTTGCTTTTTTCAGCCAGTCAGAAGCCAGGGTTTTGCTGTGATATATATATTTGTATTTGAAACTTTAAATGGCCCAAGACATGGCATGCTTGATTGATCATAATTAAGTTTCGAAATTGGATCAAAATTGACGAACAAGGGAATAAAAAAAAACACACACAAATAGCAAACAGATTGGAAGAGTAAATAAAATATAATTTGTCACTATACTTAGAGAAAATTTGTAAAATGTTCAATAATTTTATGCTGAATATTTCACCCGTCATAAAAGCTGCCTGCAGAATTTCACCAATTCTGCTGCTGCCTGCAGAATTCTGTAGTTTCTTTTAAAAATCTGCAGGAAGCAGCAGAATTCTGCAGTTCTACAGCTCCCTGCAGGATTTTTGAAGCTCAGTTATTTCATCCAGCTAGAGGTTTGGGGGTTGGGTTTGGGGGTCGGGTTGGGGGGGTCGGGGGTTTTGGTGCTCGTCTGGCCCAGCAGGGTTTCTGAAAGTTTCTGCAGCAAAATCTGTAATTCTATAGGAGTTATGTAGCTGCCTGCAGAATTCTGCAGCTGCCTGCAGAATTTGTAAGCTGCCTGCAGGATTCTGCAGTTTCTTAGAACTCTGAAGAATTCTGCAGTTCTGCAGCTCCTTGTAGGATTTCTGAACCTCTGTTACTTTATCTAGCATATTGTTATGCATCTGCAAAGTTCAGAACTCTTTGACAAGATCTTGCCACTATACCCTGGAAATCTCAGTTTGGGGGGGGGTAGTGGCGGGGTTGCAAAAATGTCGGATTTAATTTTTAAAAATTCTAAAAATCAGATTTATTTGATTTACAGATTTTTTTATATAGTTTAAGCAGTATGGGGTCAGGTATTTTTCTGAAAATTTTCAGATGATCAAATGATTTAAATCAAGCAACCCTGGGTCACGGTACGGGGGGTTGGGTGGATGAGGGTTGTGTGTTATTGTGCTCGTCTGTCCCAGAGGCGTTTCTGAAAATTTTTGCAGCAAAATCTGTAATCCTGTAGGAGTTATGCACCGTGGGAGGTTTTACGCACCTTTGCAACTAGCTTCAGAAGTCTGCAGTTTCTTAAATTCTGAAGGCAGCTGTAGAATTGGTGAAATTCTGCAGGAAGCTGCAGATTTTTTAAATACTGCCACTTTGTGCAGAATTCTGCAGCTTCCTGCAGAATTCTGTAGCTGCAGAAGTGCATAAAAACCTCCCAACCTGCAATACTCCTACAGAATTACAAATTTTGCTACAGAAACATTTCAGAAATGCTGCAGTGACAGAGGACCACCAAAACTCCTGATCCCCCTGCTAACCCCCAAACCAATACACCCCAAATCAACGTTTCCTGGGTAGCGCCAAAATACTTGTCAAAGAGGTCTGAACTTTGCAGATGAACGGCAATAAGCTGAAAGAAGCAACAGAAGTTCAGAAATCTTGCAGGGAACTGCATAATTCTGCAGCTTCCTACAGAATTGTTCAGAAACTGCAGAATTCTGCAGCTTCCTGCAGAATTTTTAAGAAACTGTAGAATTCTGCAGACAGCTACAAAGCAAAAGTGCTTAAAAATTCCTGAGCTGCATAACTCCGACAAAATTGCAGATTTTCCTGCAGAAACATTTCAGAAACAACACAGTGACAGAGGACCACTATTTCTGAAGTTCTCCAATTGGCTGCAGAATTCTGCAGGCAGCTGCAGATTTTTTTTGGAAATTCTGCAGGTTCCTGCCGAAGTGCATAGAACATCCCAAGCTGTATGATTCCCGCAGAACTGCAGATTCTGGTGCAGAAACTTTTCAGAAGCGCTGCAGTGACAGATGACCAGCAAAAATCAGAATTTTGCAGCTTCCTGCAGAATATTTTAGGTAATGCATTCTTCGTGAAATTTTGTAGCTTCTTATTGATTTGCAGAAAGAAATTATGTACTAATCAGTTTTTTTTGCTACACCCTGTAGTAAAAAAAGGCAGGTTTTATTAGAAACTAAACATAGTTGAAAGTTTATCCATTTCCTGGAGAGAGTTCTTATATTAAGTGGAAATGGATATAAAGTAACTTGTAGCTTACCCTAAGTTAGTATTCAACATGGCTGGGGACTAGTGAGGAGTTGAAATTACAGGAAAGAGCAGCTGAAGGATTCCTGAGACTACCAGCACCTGGAAAGCAACACAAAAGCAGCTGAGTTCATGTTTTTAGTTATTGAATAATAAAAACATTTACTAAATCCATTATTTGCATCACTTAATTTTGTCTCATGAAAGGAAACAGACTGAGGTACTCTAGAGATATTGAAACTTTTCTAAGAAGTCATAATTTATTTGCAAATTGATTTGCGAGATTCCCAACCACTGACTGCACTGAGGGAAAGTATTTTTCAAAAGTTTCGATACATTTAGCCAAATGCTATAAACATTCATCCTGATTATATTATGGTTGCCCTTGAAAGTAAGCACACCACTGGATGATTCGCCTTCGAATTCCGCATTGAGAATTTGAAATTTCACAACATATTTAAGGGGGTATGAAATGTTTACAAAAGAAAAGTCATAAAACATGCATAGAGCAGGCTGCCGAAGTAAACACCCCGCTGGAGCGGTCTTCATTTCTTGTAATATCTTCTTTCTAGAATACGTCATCAATCTCTACATGCTCATACTGACCTCTTTTGCAACAGATATACACCATAAAATACAGGGTGATCAGGTATAGAAGAGTAGATAAAATTCAATCAGTGATAATGAGTGTTGCAAAAGTAAACACCCCCCATGTGAGTTATGATGTTCTTTATTGATAACTATGTTGTTTTGACCTGATGAAGTAAAAATTAGGATATATAAATTTGATCCCTGATTTGTTTTTGGCATTTTGAATTGTTTTACCCTATATTTGTAAAGCTTGTGGATGGACAGTATCACAAAATCGACCAACTTTAATAAAATTGTAACAAGAATCTGCCGATTCATTTGGTGGCAAAAACGGCTGCAAAGAGATTTGATTAAGTTTATCGTAATGTGGAATACTTTTACCAAATTTCATAACTCTAAGGGATATATAGAGGTCACAAATGGACAGTTAAAGAATGACGAAAGACGGCTGCCAAAACGGCTGTCACAAATTGTCCTTCATCTTGAATTTATCGTCATGCTAACAAACAATACCCACAGGCCAAGGTCACATTTCACATTTGGAAGTTCAGGAATCAAGAAATATGGCTGCTAAAGTGCCCCCCATCTTGGATTTCTCGACATGTTCCCAATTCATACTCACAGGCCATTTTGGCAGCCATCTTGGATTTCTAAAAAAGCAGAAGAATGAAAAGGTGTGCACTTGTTGTAACTAGTAAAAAAAAAAATTATTGATGATAGTTGGGGGGGGCTATGGACTTTAACCCCGAGACGAACTTTTTTTTTCATTCGCGTCGCGTCGACGAAAAATTTTTTTGCTTGCGAACGCCCGACAAATTTTTTATCGGAATTTTAACATTATGGTAACCTAGCTACAGGTGGAAACAAACTTTTATTTTTATTTCCATGTGCTGAACAAACTTTTTTTTCAGTGTCAAGTGGGAAACAATCTTTTTTTTTCACCAAATATCCATAACCCCCCCCCCCCAAGATCATCTGGTCGACCCCAAGGCCTTGCAATATAAATAGCCAAAAAAACAATTTGTTGTGAGTACACCCCAAGAGATGACCCCCGTGGGTCTTGAACATTGAATAAAGTACCTCCTGTCTAGCGATAAAACTAGCCAAAAACAATTATTTTTTTGCGAGTAACCCCCGGAGATGACACCTCGGGCTCGTAAAATATAATTTTAAAGTCCCTCCCTCTGAGGTGACACCACCTAATAACTAGCAAAAAAAATTTTGTGACTATCCCCCCTACCGCCCCCGAGGTGACCCCCTGCAGGCCTTGTAAAAATTAAAATTTTAAAAGTACCTCCCTCTGAGGTGACAATATAACTGGCAATATAACTAGCAAAAAATAAAAAAAATTTTTGCGAGAATCCCCCCTCTGAGTTGACCCCCCTCCAGTCTTCTATTAAATATAAAATTTTGTGTCCCTCCCTGAGAGATAAAATATATAAAATTTTAAAAAGTACCTCTCCCCGAGGTGACCCCCAACCTAGCAATATAACTAGCAAAAAAAAGTTTTTTGCAAATACCCCCTGAGGTGACCCCCCCCCCCCAGAAAAAAGTGCCTCCCCCCAGGAGTATCCAAGCCTAGTAATACAACTAGCAAAAAAAAAGCAATTTTTTTGCAAGAACCCCCCCTTAGATGACCCAACTGTTCACAACATGTATCCCTATTGGCTAATATGACCACACCCACCAAGTCCCATATCCTGATTAGCTCTGAACAGCCACACCCACTAAATTATAAAATTTCCAGTGAAGCCACATTCTATAAAAAACACCTGTCGATCCATCACACCTTGCCACATGCTTTCAAATTAGCCCACTTGAATTGCTTTTAACTATCAATTCCCACACACTCAAACCTCCCGCACTATGACCAAAACTGTCTTGCTGTCATTATGCGACACACCTTCAAAAGTCAACCAAACCCCAAAACCCAATTGATGGAAAAGGTGGAAAATTGCCACCTAAAAATCGAATAGATAAAAGCAAATATCAAATGACGTTGATACTCTGCATTTGTGAAGTTTTGAAGTTGAATGGGATACAGAAATATTTTTGGGACCTAATTACATGTCGTCCCTTATTACTCATCAACATCCCCAATAGCAGTGTCAGAATGAACTGGCATGGAGGTTTGGATACTCTTTCCTAGATAAGCCCCCCCCCCAATAAAGCAAGAAATATGCTTGACAGACAGGGACACACAGAAACTAGCTAGAAAATGTTATGGTTTAGTTTCTGCAGCAGAAGTTGAATTTCTCAAAATGTTCCCAATCCATACCCACAGGCCAATGCTTTTGCCAAATTTCATAACTCTAAGCGAAAGATCAAGGTCACATTGGGCAGTTCAAGAATGCCAGCCATTTTGTAGAGGCCATTTCGTCAGCCATCTTGGATTTCTTGAAATGTTCCCGATCCAGACCAAATTTCATAACTCTATGCAAAACATGAAGGTCATAATGGGCAAATCAAGAATGAAGAAAGATGGCTGACAAAATGGCGGCCACCTTGGATTTTTCGACACGTTCGCAATCCATACCCACCTGTACTAAATTTCATAACTATAATCGAAATATTGAAGTCATAGTGGCAGTTCAAGAAAGCCAGCTATTTTGTAGTGGCCATTTCGGCAGCCATCTTGGATTTCTTGACATGTTCCCGATCCATACCCACAGGCCAAGACAGGTACCACAGTTTTTCACCACAACAGACTATACTACGCCACCTTTGGCGATATTCAGGATGAATTTCGGGCCATAAAGGACTCTTTCCAAAGAGTGAGATTGCCCCAAGATTTAAAGCTGGATGACAACAAACAAGGAATTAAACGTGATAACTCTAATAAGCAGAATATTAAGGTCACAATGAGCAGTTCAAGAAAAAAGAAAGATGGCCACTACCTTGGATTTCTCGACATGTTCCCAATCCATATCCACAGGCCATTGCCTGTACCAAATTTCTTAACTATAAGCGAAATATTAAGGTCACAAATGGACTCTTATACCAACCTGAACCGGGACAACAATGTCACCAATAACGACAACGATGATTGAGTGACGACCATTGCTCTTTGTTTTCAAAGAAGAGTGATGAGCTGAAAATGGAATAACACAAATCAATTGCTGGGGATTTAAACTGTGGTTATTTGTCTTAGTTTAGTAAGATGATATCACAATGCAGGCATCCAAATTTTTATAAAGAAAGATCTGTGGGGCACAGTGAAACAGTTTAAGGCGGGGTACAAATAAAAACAAAGTGCCTGTCATAAACACAGGGGATTTTGCGCTAATTTGTATTGATACATTATAACTAATTTTATTATACAAATAGACAAACTTGGCACAGAAGCCCCTGTGGTCGTAAACCTCTGATTTTAGTGAGCCATATCCAAAGGGAAGCATCAAAGAACTGTGATTAGTACGTAACAGGTGCAGCAGGTTCAATAAGCCGTTCAAGTGTTCTGTGCAATGAATTTGTCAATTTTTACCTTCAGCGAAAGAAATTCGAAGAAGGTATTGTAATCATTTGGGTAAAATGTTGTCCGGCGGGCAGCACGCAGATTAAGCCGCGGATGGGTCGTTTCTAGGCCAGTACTTGGCCTCTATTGAATGTACATGGAAGAAATTTGGTACACATATAGCCTGTATGGTCTAGTTGTTACTTTTGTGGTCTGATGCATAGATATTCCATACTTTCTGAAATAATTTTAAAAAATATATATAGAAATTATTTGTGTTTCCAGACCAAGACTCAACAACTATTACATGTGCAAGGATGAAATTTGGTACAGATGTGGCCTATATGGCCTAGTTGTGCCTTTTGATGGTCTCATTGATAGATATTCTATACTCTTCAAAAAAAAGAGAAAAATATAATAAATTGTTGTTTTTGTTTTTCGGGCTAAGACTCAGTCACATTGCCTGCATGGTCTAGTTGTGCCTTTTGAAAGGTCTGGAAAATATTATAAATTTTTTTTTAATAAAAAAAAGAAATTTAAACTTTGTTTCTGGCCCAAGACTCGGGTCACTATTTGAGGTTTGGTACACACATGGCTCATGTGGTCTATTTGTGCCTTTTCATGGTCTGACTGATAGATATTCTATGCTTTTTATAATATATAGAACAAATATTAAAGTAATTGTAATCTTCTATAATAATAATATATATAATAATAATAACTTAATATAGCGCTAATTCCAGTAAACTGCTCATTAGCGCTGCTCAAATGAGCTCAGGGGTAGAATTGTTTAAACAAGTGAGTTTTAAGGTTATTCTTGAAACTTTCCAAAGTGTTAATTGTTCTCAATTTTTCTGGCAAACTATTCCAGAGTTTTGGGGCTGCATTTGAGAAAGCTCTGTCCTCAAACTTATTTTTGTTGCATGGGATAGGTTCTGCTAACAAGTGTCTATGGTTGCTTCTCAGATTGTGGTCTTGCGGGGGTTTGGCTTGAATAAGTTCTTGAATGTACAATGGAGCTTGGGAATTCATTGCTTTCCATGTGATCATCATCATTTTGAACTGGATTCTTGCTGGAATCGGTAGCCAATGTAGTTGCTTTCTACTAAGACTAACACTGTCATGTCTTTTCAATCTCTCAATCAGTCGAACAGCTGAGTTTTGGGCAACCTGAAGCTTATTCATCAAACAGCTGGTTGTGCCATACAAGAGTCCATTTCCGTAGTCAAGGTGAGGGGTGACAAGAGCATTTACAGCTGTTTTAACCGTTTCTTTGTCTAGATTCTTTCGAAGTTTTGAAATGTTTCTCAAATTGAAGAGAGCATTACGACACATCTTGTTGATTTGTCTTTCCATTGTCATATTTTTGTCGAATATCACTCCTAGATTTCTGACATGATCAGCAGTTTTGATTTCAACATTGTCAACATTGAGTGATGCCACTTGCAGTTTCTTCAACTGACCAGGAGCACCAATTAGAAGAAGTTCAGTTCTATAGGTGTTATTCACTGAAGGTTTGCTGCCGCGCAACGTATGTTTTTTTATGTTTTCTCAATATTTCATAGAGCATCAAATATCCATAAATCAGGCCATCAAAAGACACAAATTTGCGATATAGGCTAAGGATATATGTTACACCAAATTTCATCCATCAACATGTTATTGTTGCCGATTCTTAGGCAAGAAAAGAAAAAGAAACTTTCAATATTTTTTTCATTTTGCTATATATATATGGTTCCCATCAATGAGACCACCAAAAAGCACAACTAGGCCATATAGGCTATATATATCTGTACTAAACTTCATCCATGTTCATGAAATAGTGGCTGAGTCCAGGCCCGGAAACTTTAAAATGATTTTATATATTTTTTCAGAAATTTTTTAAAAAGTGTAGTTTTACAATATTTTTTAATCAGACCATCAAAAGGCACAACTTGGTCAGATAGGTTATATTTGTATCAAATTCCATCCATGTACATGCAATAGTGTTCTGAAAACAAAATAAAAAATTTTTTTTTTGTAATTTTCATAAAAAGTAAAAATATTCATCAATAAAACCATCAAAAGGCACAACCAGGCCACATAGGCTATATGTATACCAAACTTCATCCATGTAGGCCTACATGCAATAGTGGTGGAGTTTTGCATGGAAACATTCTACCTGCCTACCTTCCAAACACCCAGCTGCATGCCAACAGGACATGCGGAAGGACAAAATTTTTCAAAAGTGATTACAATACCTTCAAACTTAATTCAATGCAGGTTAAAAGCTTTGCACTATAATAACCATCTTCTATCAAAATTTTGAATAAATCTGTACCACTACTACATGTTGGTTGTCATCTGTCCTTTAAGGACCAGTCAGTACACAAATACAGGACGAAAAAGCCCTATCCTCCATCCACCTAGTAACCCAAACATCACAGGAATGACCACCAAAAACTAACCTATAGAAGTGTGTATCCACCGATTGTCCTGTCAACCAAACATGGCCAGCTCCTGAAAGTAAAACATATGTATTGCCATTTTGTTCTATTTTCAAAGAAATTGAATAATGGTCTCAAGGTCAAAATCAAATTTAGAGAGCTAATGTATAAGCCTAATTAACTTCATAACTTGAAGAATATTAAGTTAAGATTTAAATTGACAAATTCATATTTGATGTTTGTGCAAAGACATGATGAATAGATAAATAGAAACTATTAAGCCATGAATGTCTAATAATAAGTGTAGTAGGCATACGTAGCATTATACAGATATAGATATGTACAAATATATAGCTATATATGGAATATATGATCATATTATGATATCAATTCAAAATTAAAATGCTTTTAAAATAGAAATACTTATCTTAAAGGAGCATTAACAGGTTGTTTTATACTTACAACCTCTTGTGCATGTGCTTTTCTTCAATGTTTAACCTGTCCTGAGTCCTTAACTGCTGCCTATTAGCACTTGAAACAATGTAACCTATATACTTGCCTTAATTGTTTCAGTTAAAACTCTTGCAACGAACGTGTGAAAAACTGACAAACTAAAAGGAAGACTCTACAGATTACTTCTGTATAAATTGTTATCCATGCAGTTTTAACAGAAACTTGCCACACTGCTAACAGCACTTAACTGTTGTATAATTACAGATTTAATCTGTATTTTGTACAGTTGCTGTAGTTTAAACAGAAACATAAAGTTCCACCAACAGGACTTAACCATGGTCCAGAATGACAGATGAAATATGTATGTTTTACGGCTCATGTAGATTTAACAGAAAGGTTCCATTCTGCTGACGGTTTTTGACTGTAATATGTATGATGGCTAAAACTACGTAAAGTTAACAGGGTTGTGGCTGTCTTTTTCACAATCTTTTTTTTCAGTGTGCACTGGAGACTTTGTCAAGGTATCTTAGAAAAAATCAACAGGTCTCAGTTATGCTTAGATTCTCAGAAACCTGCGCCGGAAATTTGTTTTATATTTTCCTCATAACTCATAAGCATCATGAAATTTGATCATGAAATTTCGTATGAAGTAGCGCGCAATGGAGTCACATGTTGTGTTTGAGGTTTCAGAATGTTATCTCTAATAGTTTTGCAGTAATCACAGTTTTCCTGAGCTGAATAACAATAAGAATAATAAGAAGAATAATAATAATAAAACGAACAATATCAATATAATCCCCCGCAAGCGGCGGGGGATTATAATTATCAAGCAATATTCCTGTACGTTTGTGGATGGGTCACCAAAGACCCTCTGATGAAGTCCTAGAAGTTCTAGCAAAATTGGTATTACTGAAAAGAATCTGCAGAAACACTTGTAACCACTATCACAGGCCGAAATATTGCTCTCAAAACTGATTGGAGGCCTGTCTCAGGAAAAGTTTAATAAAATTGCCCAAACTGATCCAAAAAATTTGAAACGTCTTTCTTACATTGACAAGACCTGTAGTTAATAGGTTTTGTCATCTGCTAGGAAAAAAGTAACTTTTGTTGATTTCTGTGTTAGTTCAAACCTTTTGTCAAAATAAGTTGAACACCTCTTGTAAAGTTACGGTTCAGGAAGAACAGGCTTTCTCAAGTTGTGTATTTTAATAGTGAGGTCAGAAGAAAGTAAGACATATGATCATTTTTCCTCCGGAATCCATGTGAAACACCTAATTCTAGATTACATAATCCATAAACAGGGGTAGACGCAGGGGTGATGGGAGTGATGCTAATTATATGAGTGCGATGAGGAGGTTTGATTAGCGCTATATGTTCCCCGATGCCATAACTTGGATATTGGGCCTTTTTTTAAAAATTTGATTGTCTCATACCTGGTATATGCAAATCTCTAATCTCTAACACAATGTGACGGCACTAGTTAACAATGGTCTTCTAAAAATCTCATTCATAAGAAGAAGGAAACTATAACTGTATGTGTTGATTGAATATTGCAAATGTATTGTAATTAAGTTGATCTATAATATACTCATGAGAAGTACATGTCATGCAAACAGCACAGTACCTATAAGTGGATTTCGATTAGGCCTACGTAGCCCTATCAGCGTGCCTTGGTGGTCCAACGTCGGCCCGAAGCTGGTCCGATGCTACAGACATCGGACTGACGCTGGGCCGACGTTGGACCGCCGAGGCATACTGACAGGGACAGTACCTACCTACACAGAGAGTTCATTGAAGATGAGTAGGATCATGCCAAGCAACCTTCCACAACTGACAATCACAATCATTCTCTTGACAATGTCCACAAGAAATCAAACCAAATGCCCACAAATCTCAATCCTGGTCACGAAGTTACAAATTATGTTATTTGTTCCTCAATCAAATCAAGACAGCAGCTGTCAGCTGACTCAGCACATAATGGACATCTGCTCCAATCGCTAATATGATTTGTTTAACATCTTGAATGGACGTCAAGGAAATAACCAGTTGATGAACTCATGACGTTCTCCTTTTAAGAAATTATCCAACTGTCAAAGAAGAACCTTCTTTTGGACTTTCTGAATTCACATTTTATTAAAGAAACATTCACTAAATTGTAGTATACTATAAATTACCATATTCATTAAAAACAAAAAGACAGAATTGGGACACTTGAAAATCTATGCTTCCTATCAAACAATGCAATAGGGGTAAGAAAAGGTATACTTTTCTTGCTGTAAATTGATATGCTTGCGCTAATCCCTGCAACTGTACACTCTAAAAAATTTCAGACAAAATTGGTTTTTTTTGATTCAAAATGGTTTTTTGAAAAACCAAATTTCAATGCAAAAATGTCGGGACGAAATATCCATGTTGGTTTTGCATTGAAATTTGGTTTTTCAAAAAACCATTTTGAATCTAAAAAACCAATTTTGTCCCGACATTTTTTATAATAAATAATAAACTAAGCATTTATATAGCGCTAGTTTCAGTCAGACTGCTCACCAGCGCTTTTGTGGAATTAATTGTAGTGAAGCTGGAATAGGTGGGTTTTCAGTTTTTTCTTAAAACTTTCCATGGACTTGCAACTACTTATCTCAGCTGGAAGACTGTTCCAAAGTTGAGGAGCCACCTGACTGAATGCTCTGTCTGCCATTTTGTTATTGTCACGAGTGCTTGGAATCGACAATAGCAACTTGTTGTTACTTCGTAAGTTGCAATTTGGTTGTCTAAGCTGAATGAGGTGTTTCAAGTATTCTGGAGCCTGGTCATTCAGCACTTTCCATGTCATCATTAAGACTTTAAACTGTATCCTCGCTGGAATTGGCAGCCAGTGTAAGTTCTTCCTGTGACTTGTGACACTGTCTCGTCTTTTCAATTGTTCAATTAAGCGGACAGCAGTGTTTTGTGCTACTTGAAGCTTCTTTATCAGTCTCTGCGATATACCATGAAGCAATCCGTTGCCATAATCCAGATGTGGAGTAACCAGTGCATTTACTGCTGTTTTTGCTGTGTCTTTGTCTAAATTTTTACGCAGCTTTGAGATGTTTTTTAAGTTGAAGTAGGCATTTTTGCACATTTTGTTCACCTGCTTTTCCATTTTCATTTCTTTGTCAAATATGACACCAAGATTACGGACATTGTCTGCTGTTTGAATCTCAACGTTGTTTACCCGGATTGATGAAACCTTCAGCTTTTTTAGTTGCTGAGGTGTGCCAATGATGAGAAGTTCAGTTTTGTCACCATTGTTGCTGAGCATGTTTTCGTTAAGAAAATCTCTAATTTCTTTTATGCACTTCTCCATTTTCTCCACTGCTTTTATTTGATCACCAAGGAAGCTCGGTTTAAAGGAGAGCACAAGCTGTTCATCATCAGCATATTTTTCATCTTCAATTTGATTTCTCTGTGCTACTTCACTGACTGGTGCGATGTAAGAATTGAATAGTATGGGACCCAACTTAGACCCTTGTGGGACTCCATACTTCAGGTCCAGCCTGTCTGACATAACATCATTCAGAATTACTGCCTGTGATCGCTGTGAAATGTAGGATCTGAACCACTGTAGAGCTGTTCCACTTATGCCATATCTAGTTTCCAGTCGTTTTATGAGAATGCTGTGGTCAATTGTGTCAAAGGCGGCTGATAGATCTAAGAGTACCAACATTGTCACCTCACCACGACTCATGCTCAACATGATGTCGTTGTGTATTTTGGTAAGAAGAGTTTCAGTGCTGTGAAATTTCTTGTAGGCAGATTGTTTCTTGTCATCCAGCTTGTTTTTAACGATGTGGTCAGTGTACTGTTTTATCACTGCACTTTCTATGACCTTGCTCAAGAAGGATAGATTTGAAACTGGTCTGTAGTTCTTTTTTATGGGTTCAATGCCTGCTTTCTTCAGGAGTGGTTTAACCAATGCATGTTTTAATACCTGTGGCATCTTGCCAAGAGTGAGCGACAAATTGACAATTTCAGCTATGACTGGGAGAAATTCATCAAGACATTCAAGCAGCAGCCATGTAGGGATTGGGTCAAGTGCACAGTGCTTTTTTGGCATATCTAATATCAGTTTTCTAACCTCTGCATGTGAAAGAATTTTGAAATTGTCCAATGGTGTCCCTGTGTCTACCACTGTCTCAACTGTGGAACCAGTTGTGTTGGAGTTAAGTTCAGACCGTATTTTTTCTATTTTCTCATCAAAGAATGTGTTAAAGTCATTGGCCAGCTGTTTCTCATCTTCATGATGGGGAAGGGGCAGCTCTTGTTTCCTGTTGAGACTGGCATTAAGAACCTTGAACATAGATTTAGAGTCTCCTTTTGTCTGCCTTATTTTTGCCCTTAGGTCATCTGATTTGAGTTGGTTTAGATGCAAGTTCATGGCATTACGTTTGTCTTTGAATGTTTCCCAATCTGTGTCAAGATTTGACTTTCGCCATTGTTTTTCCGCTTTTCTTTTGGCTGTTTTCAAATCTTTGATGTCTGCGTTTGTCCATGGTGTGGCATTACGGAGGATTATTCTTTTAAATTTTGCAGGTGCATGTTTATCTAAGATGCATTTTGTAGAATTGTATAAGTTGACTAGTTCGTCCAGGAGTTTCGATGGTTCAGTTTCAGTTCTTACTTCAATTTGTTTTTCAGAAAGATGTGAAGCTATATCTTTTTTGAACTCCACAACATTAATACGGCTAGTGTTTCTCACTGTTACATTCTTTACAGGATTGCTATTTTTGTTCACATTGAGCTTCAACATAACGCAGCTGTGGTCTGAATTCAGATCACCAATGGAACAATTAGTCAGGACAGAGTTGTGCCGTGTGATTACCAAGTCTAATGTGTTGCCTTCTTTATGAGTTGGAGAGGAGACATGCTGTACAAGATCGAACATAACTAGGATACTGATGAACTCAGAAGCTTTCCTGTCTTTTGGCTTGTTCACATGAAAGTTGAAGTCGCCTGTTAGTATTACTTCATGCTCGTAAGAGTGGTAGTGAGCAAGGAATTGATTAAATTCTTCATAAAATTCAGATATGCTGTACTTATTTTGACTTGAAGGTTCCGATCGGTAGACAACAACTAAAGTCACAGTTTTGTTGTTATTTTGAAACTGAACTTCCATGTGCTCAAATGTCTTACATTTTGCACTTTCCTTTTTCACAACATTCAGTCCAGCTTTTACCAAACAGCCAACACCTCCTCCTTGTCTACCCTCCCTTGGTTCATGTAAGAAGAAACATTCTCCCTGTCTTTCCAATTCTCCTATTTCCACTTGGTCATCATGTTTTAACCAAGTTTCAACAAAAAGGAAGATGTCAATGTCAGATTCATCTCTGAATTCCTTTACCATTTGTGTCTTTTGACGGAGGCTTTGAGCATTCCATAGAGCAATATTTAAAGAATGCCTTCCAGATTTTTTCTCTCCATTTTGGTGCAGTCTTTTGTCCGCACAAATCTGATTTGGTTTATAAAGAGGCCAAAATTTATTTGTGAGGGTCAGTGGTTGTAGAAGATTAGGAGATGTGCCTCTTTTAGTATACTTTCTTGACTTGTTTGAGATTGGAATCCATGTTGTATTCATACTTGTACTGAGCTGTGTTTGTGATTTGGTACTTGTTATTCCGTTGCGCACCACATCCGAATACAACTTTGTACCAGACATTTTTCTTTATTTGAACTAGCTAGAAGCATAGATCAAAGTGCCCAACAATTCTTTGCACAGAGTTTTAAGCCCGTTAGTTTGATTTGAAATTTGATTCGGACACACGACAAAGTGACAAAGCTTTTCCAATTAGATTCGAGGCTGGTTTGTTCTGATTTGAGATTGACTTGGACACACTACAAAGTGACCAACAAGTCTAGAAAGCACAGGTAAGTTTTGCAAGAGCAAGACGATGACTCGGACAGACTACAAAGCGACCAACGAGCTGGGAGATTTTTGAGGTAGGCTGATTTGTTTGAGAGAAGCAGTAGACTTGGACACACTACAAAGTGACCAACAAGTCTGGGAAGCACAGGTAAGTTTTGCTACAGCGAGACAATGACTCGGACACACTACAAAGTGACCAACGAGCCAGGAGATTTTTGAGGTAGGCTGATTTGTCTGAGTGAGACAGTAGACTTGGACACAATACAAAGTGACCAACAAGTCTAGAAAGCACAGGTAAATTTACTAGAGCAAGACGAGGACTCGGACACACTACAAAGTGACCAACGAGCCAGGAGATTTTCCAGGTAGGCTGATTTGTTTGAGAGAAGCAGTAGACTTGGACACACTACAAAGTGACCAACAAGTCTAGAAAGCACAGGTAAGTTTAGAGCAAGAAGATGACTCGGACACACTACGAAGTGACCAACGAGCCAAGAGATTTTGGAGTAGGCAGATTAGTTTGAGAGAATCAGTAGACTTGGACACACTACAAAGTGACCAACAAGTCTAGAAAGCACAGGTAAGTTTAGTAAGAGTAAGCAACAAGTCTAGAAAGCACAAATAGGATTGATAGAAGTTAGTATGATGATCAGTTAGCAAGGAGGACTTATTCAAGTCCAATACACAATAATTTATAAGTGCTGTTCAAATTCAGTATAAAGGTACAATAATATTGATCTTTGATACAAGTATTTTAGAGACAAAGATGGAAAACAATTTAAGAAGTATTCAGGTGTTCTATGCTGTGCAGAAGAGCCGTAGGTATGCTGCTGTGAAGATTATATTTCCTGGATGTATGCTGTCTGCTTGGCTATGCTGGTGCTGGTGAGTGGAGTTCTAGGATGTGTATTGGCAGTGTTCAAACTTAAATTTCCGTTACCTAATGCTGTCAAGTGATGTGGAATGTGTCTGGAATAATAAATGAGTGCTGGAAATAGAAAATATGAAAGTTGGATGGCTTTTCAGGTGCAAAAACGAAGGTAAAATGAGCGAAAATTGAGGCCACAACAATGTGTATTGGGGCCAGAAAACGATGTTGAGAGAGCAGGTAATTAAATTGCAAGTTATTGCACTAAAATCACCTGGAAATGGTTCAAAAAGGGTAAATAACAGGTAAGACACACTTTACCGACAATCACACACAAGAACAGCAGTTAAATATGCCCAAAACTTCTTTAAAAGATGAAAATATCCACTGCTTATTTTACACTGTGTTCACAGTCAGAAGCGCCACCTGTCTTTTTAGAGTGTATTATACAGCTATTCCAGTCATGAGACACCATCATTGCAAACCAATAAAAATTACAGAGTTCCAAGATCAAGTTTCCTGCTCTCAGATGGAAAATGTCATGGCTAGCAAAAAAAAAAAGTTTTCGTTGGGTTCCATAGAAATTCCTTTGCCCGGGAAATACTTCTTCGGTTGACAGTAATCAAATGAGATTTCGGGCTAAATTTCTTCTGTCAGTCCCAATTTCTTTATCTCATTTGGAATTAAATATTTTTCTGTTCAGACCTGATAAAAGACATTTGGCAAATTGGCAAAATGAATTGTCCACAACATTGAGAAAATTGTCTATTGGAAATGAAGAGCAAAACCAGAGTCAATGCAATTATTATTCCGAAAATTGCTTCTGATCCGAGTTACTTCAGAATAATATAGTTTGAAACTTCGTGCCATTTCTTTAATAATCCTTGACCAAACTCCTTGTCCGAGACATCAAAAACCAGGGATTAAAAAGTTTATTTATGACTTTCTCTCAATATCACAAACCTATAACTGACACTGTTCTTCCCTACACTCTAAAAAATGTCGGGACAAAATTGGTTTGTCAGATTCAAAATGGTTTTTTGAAAAACTAAATTTCAATGCAAAACCAACATGGATTTTTGAAAAAATCCATGTTGGTTTTTTGCATTGAAATTTGGTTTTTCAAAAAGCCATTTTGAATCTAAAAAACCAATTTTGTCTGAAATTTTTTAGAGTGTATTGATAATATGCTCCTCACCGACTTCACGCTGGTGGCACTGAAAATATTCGCTAAGATTCAGTATCGCCTGGGTATGAATAAAGTTGGACTCCGCTTCCAGAGTTTTGCCATGAGAGCTGTCTGAGAAAACTATTACTGTAATGAAATTTTCAATTATCCATTTTCCAGAACAAATATTGAAAATTTGGGAAGATGCTATTAGTTCATAATGTGTTTTAGAGGCTTTTGAGGTTTCAAATTAGCTCCATCTGGAAATTAGATAATGACCAGCACATTTTACAAGTTGGTGAATTGAGCCAAGTCCTCTTTGGCAGAATCCAAGGGCCCAAATGTGTGGTTTAGATATTGCATGAGCCTTTTGAACATTGTGAACCATCTATTCATTCAGTGACCTCGGCAAGTAAATACTGGTAAACAGAGCTTTTAAAAATATTTACAGTCTCCTTTCTTTTAATTGACCTTTCTGACCTCTTCATCTCCAGTAACAATTACCTTCATGTCTAAGAATTCACTCTGCCAATTTGTCAAGTGTCTTTTATCCGGTCTCAACAGAAAAATGTTTAATTCCAAATGAGATAAAGGCATTGGGACTGACAGAAGACATTTAGCCAGAACTCTCATTTGATTAATGTCAAGCGCAGAAACATTTCCTGGGTAATGGAATTTCAGCAGCTCACAAGAAGCCAAATTTTGTGTCTAACCTGAATGAGTGCTCAGATCTCATTTAAAGGGCAGTGGCATAACTAGGCGAGCGGCGGGAGGGATGGCACCTGGTGGGGGGGGGGGGGGGTTACGTAATTCAATGGGGGGTGGGGGGCACCCACATTACTAACTGTATATTTTAGCTAAGGTCAAGAAGTTCATATAGAGGAGGCACCTGGGGGGGGCACAGGTCCAGTATGGTGGCACGTGCCCCTCCCCCACTCGCCCCCCATAGGGACGCCAGTGCTATATGGGATTATTCATCTGACATAGATTGTTCCCTTTCTTTCTTTGATATCCTTATGGTGTGTTTTTGAGTCTATGTCAAAACAGACCAAACCCTATCAGCGTGTCTCGACGGTCCAACGTCGGCCCGAAGCTCGTCCCATGCTGCTGACATCGAACTGACGCTGGGCCGACGTTGGACCGCCGAGGCATGCTGACAGGGAACAGAGGTGTCAAAGCTTAAAAATATTCGATACTCATGTAAAATGGTCATTTTGCACATGCTCATTTCTGTGCAGCCAAACTCTGTCTTAATGTAACATCCCAATCTCTGATTTCAGCATCGACTTCTTTTATAGAAATAGACAGAGAGTTCACTGATAGGCCTTCTATAAGCAGAATAAGTTTATTCCATGAGTATTAGCCACTTCAATCTAAAACATATTGATCCTGGAAATATTAGCTTATGTGATGCATGTATACCTTCTCAATAATTTTATTGACTTTCTATTTTGCTTCTGCTACCTCTGCCATGACAATTGCTTCAATGTCAAAGAATTCACTCTGCCAATTTGTCAAATATTCGTTATCAGGTCTTGACAGCGAAATGTGTAATTGCAAATGAACCACTGAGACTGACAGGAGACATTTGGCAGAGCTCGATTTAGTCTGAGGACATGTAGCGTTGGAGGTTGTTGTATCCAGCATTATAATTATGCACGGCCAACTGAAAGAAATTCACAACCATGAATTAATAAAGAACGTGCCAGACTCCCAGTCTTCTCATCTCATCTTTATGTGGTGGTCATCAACGATAAAATGATTTAAGTGTAGATCCCTCCAAAAAAAGAAAAAAAAAAGAAGTTAAGCTATTTGGCTGATCTGGGATATGCATGGACGACACAAGCGAAGTGATGGTGTGAAGTTGAAGGAGTGGCCCCTTAATCGTATCACTGTTTGTGCTGGGCAAGTAAAAGTTTTGTGGGTGATCTATGATGGTGACTGTCTTCAACACTTCAGAGATAAGATGATAGTCATCACTGTGTGGCCCAACGGGGCTGGAAAATAAGAGACTGTTAAGGATTGCTTCCAGACAATGCTTCACAATCAGTGTCTATAAAGGTACTAATCATGGGAGAGATCCAACTGTTACGTTACATACTCACTACAACCGTTATTGATCCTATATTCAGACATTAAATTGGTTAAAATGCCATTATAAAGGGGCTTTCATCTAGATAACTTTTTTCTTCTGAAAAAAAAAAACACAACAAACAACAATGGTGTTTTGATAATCATTCATTCAAGATCGAGGACCAAATTTTATGGCATGGATTATTCGCATCCACTCAAATTTGCAACTTCAGGAGTTTCTGTTTGTTGAGAGTCGATTTTTTGGATAGCGTAGAGAGAGGGTGGGTGCCATATTTCTATTCCCAAAACCTTAATTTCTTGTCTACGAGTTGATTGACCCTTTTATTTCAGCTGCTTTTTAGGAGAGAATTTCACTGAAAGTGAAGATTAAAATATTCTTGCACAAGTGACAAACACTGAGCCAGTGAAGAAGCTACCAGAATTTGATTAGCCGTAATGTCAACAAGGACTTTTCTGGGGATTTACTCATTTAATTAAACTCAGGAATTCAAGTCTCACAGGCCTCTGGGCCATTGATAAAATGCATAAGAAGTTGATCCTGTTTGTCCATAGAGACTTTTTTAAAGCATTGGCACACTGCATTTCACGGGTTCAAGAAAGACAGTTACCTAGAGTGAGGAGCCAGAGTCCAGCCAAAGTATAATCAAAATTAAACAGAGAAGATATCTAGTTCCAAAATTTAGTTTAAAAATGATGAATGATGATGATATTCTTGGGTACAACAGTATATAATAATTTTTTTAGAAGCATACCATTTATTACAGTTTTCCGTCAGAAAAATATAATAAATATGACATTGCTAGATAATTTTAATAATGTTCTTGAAATAATAAACGACTTATCAAAATCGGATGACATACTGACACAATCGTACAATGTAGGATAAGCCTAGATCTCCATATATTAACTCTAGTTGGTAATAGCCCTGGAATAATGTTGTTTTGCATAACCAGTGAAAGACATTTATTTTAGTCGCTGTGTAACATTGGCGTAAGTTCATCTGCCTCAAATCATTCTTTGTGAGCCCATTTGCTGCAAAAGAAAATAAAGATAACCCTTTGCTAAAGAAAAAGCATCTCCAGCACTGCCACTTACCACCTGGGGTCAAGAAAGCAATTCATAATAAGCCACGGCGAAGACTCCTGCAAGTGGCAGTAAAAGCATTATCATTGGGAGGTCTGAATGATTTATGAGAAGGTCTGCTGTCTTCTCATGCCTTCTTGAGTCAGTCTGGTCAGACAGACACAGACAGACAATATTGGAAGGTTCAGACCATTAAGCTGAAAATTAAATTACATGAAGCTATAGTACACCGTGGCTCAAAGTCAAAATAAGAGCCCCATAGTAACAACGGCGTTGTTTGTTAGATATTTTTTTTCTTGGTATTAACCTGAGTTTCCTTCCTTATGGTATCAAAGGCAATAGGAGTGATGGGTGTGATTCTTATCCCTCCAAGTCTTTCCTAATTTCCACACACTCTGACTTTCAAGCAGCACCCTTAGGTCGTCCGAAGCGGCACAGTTCATTTTTCCAACGAAGGAAACATTACTGGTTCGCTTGCTTTTGTTTTGCACACTGAGTTTGGACCAAAAATGTTGCACATATTTAATAGTCATTGTTTTTGGTCTCATGAGATTCCATATGTAAATTATTCAGTCAAATCTTTGAACAATCGCTTCATTTCTTCTTATCATGAATAATGCAAATCTCTATCCATTCTGATATCTGAGATATTGCATTTCTCCATGCATAATACATACTCCATACTTTCTGAGGAGGATTTCATCAGCAATGCTCATAACTCACATCTAATCCCGCAATGAATACTCTTCTTTATTTGCCTTATACTGAGATGGATGAGGAAGTGATATGCTCCAAGCCAGAATTATGATGAATATCATGCTTCGTAGACAGTGAATGAGTATTATGTACAAACTCTCTGAGAATATCATACAGGTATTGAACAACTCACTATGGCAAAATTTAGAAATAAAGTAGAAGGAAAGGCTGCAATTATGTAAGTGAAATCCACTTAAATGTTGAATGAAGTTAAATTTTCAGTTCCTATCTTTTCAACAGAGCTCACAGGCAGTCAATACTTGAGCAAAACACAATTGAACAATTATTGGTAATCTAGATCTAAATATCATTAAACAATTCATTTAACTTATAAACTTCCTGCAAATATTTGATATAATTTATTTCCTGAAATAAACTATCAGTTGCATATTAAGTCAATTCAAGAAACTCCATCTTTTGTCATATCTGACTTCCTGTTATCTTACATACAACAATAAAAGGCATTCATCTTTCCCATCAACAAATCAAGAGAATCCATTCATGTAACAAATAATGGCTTGTGATCTAAGCGCTCCTTCAGTAAATTGTGTAAATTGAAACATGTTGTCCCTCAAAACATATTACTGACAATTTACAATTCATTGATTACACCATATTTTAACTATGGAATACTTGCATGGGGCTCTAAAGTAACTAGACTTCTTAAATTACAAAAGAAAGCCATCAGAATCATTGCAAATGCAGCCTACAATTCCCATACTGATCCGTTGTTTAAGGAACTGAATTTACTAAAGGTGACTGATATTTGCTTACTACAGGAATATAAATTTTGTTACAAATACCTAAATGGGACTTTACCAGCATATTTCATGAATGATTTTATTAGTGTTCAACACAGTGTTCACTCTTATAATACAAGAGGTGCCAATGATTTTCAATTTCCAAGTATACGACATTCTTTTGCCAAACAAGATTTACGATATAGAATACCTCTGATTTATAATAAATGTCCGAATTCCATTAAAGAAAAGGTCTTGACCCACAGTTACCACGGATATTCAAAATATATAAAATTCTACTTCATAAGGGAAAAATACAACATTGTTTGTAATAATCACCTGTGTTTTGTCTGTTATAGACAATTGCGAGGCTAATTTTGGAATTTTTTATTTTCTCCTACAGCTTACCTCAACAGCATTAAATTAAGCATTCTGTTTGGAGGAAACCCGCCATGGCTTCATTTTCATTCACATTCTCATCCTTCATACTCACTGCTCACTGTTACATTCTTCTCTTTTTTTTTATCATCTCCATCTATCATACGGTGCTTCCTGGCAGCGACTCACTAGTCTTCAGGAAGCTCCTTCACATGGTCATCAGTATCATATTTTGCTTTGTTTATTCGTTTTATTGGTATTGTTTGATTTGACATTCTCCTATTGTGTATCATGTTAAGCATTTATTATTATTATTTTTATTTTTTTTTTTACTGTTTGATCATGTATAAATAAATTATTAGTTAAAATATACAGTTAGTAATGTGGGTGCCCCCCCCCATTGAATTACGTAACCCCCCCCCCCCCACAGGTGCCGCCCCTCACCCTGCTCGCCCTAGTTATGCCACTGCCCTTTAAATGAGTTCTGAGTTCTGAGTTCAGGTTAGACACAAAATTTGGCTACTTGTGAGTTGTTGAAATTCCATTACCCAGGAAATGTTTCTGCACTTGACATTAATCAAATGAGAGTTCAGGCTAAACGTCTGTTGTCAGTCCCAATGCCATTATCTCATTCGGAGTTAAAACATTTTCTGTTGAGAACTGATAAAAGGCATTTGACTAATTGGCAGAGCGAATTCTTAGACAAGAAGGTAATAGTCACTGGAGATGAAGAGGCCAAAAGGTCAGACTCAGACTCAGACTCAGACTGTATTTTATTTGGCTCAAACACATTTACATTTATACAACAACAATTATATACAAGATTACGCCAGGAGACCCACCGAAGACACTAAACACGGTCGCTGCTGGTGGGCCACCCCCTCAAAAAAAAAAAAAAGAAGAAAGATGGAAAAGGTAAATTATTATATTATGATGACAATCATTACATAACGCTCACTGCATGGTTGGTTAGAGGATCATAAAAATAAATGAGTTATTTCAAATCTACATATGTCGAGCAAAAAAACTGGACAACATCAGGCTTTGTGCCATTAATAATTAATTTTCACAAATATAACAATTTGGAATACTACAACTTTCACTATAAGAATTTATTATATCATTTTTAATGTAATATTTAAATCCAGAAAAACTGTGTGTCATTATTTTTTCTTTGTACTTGTCAGGCATGGTATTATATATTTTTGGATATCTATAAGAAATGCTATTTCTTGCATATTCGTGTCTTACAGCTGGGACCCTCAGTTGACCAACTTGTCTTGTATTATAAGAATGGGAGAGCTCATTTTCTGTTGATAATTTGTTAAAATAATGAGGCAATAAATTTTGAATAAATTTGTATACAAATTTTTGATCACCCAGTGCACACATATCCCCGAATTTAAGAATTTTCTCATTTTTGAAGAGAATGCTGGTGTGAGCATTATATTTTGCATTGCATATTATTCTTACGGCTTTCTTTTGTAACATTATTAAGGTTCTAGATTTTTGATTCCACACAGTTACACCATAGTTTAAGTGAGACATAATCAAGGCATTATAAATTTGTAAAAGAGCTGATTTTGGAATAAAATTTTTAAGTTTTGTCATAATACCAAGAGTTTTCGATACTTTGTTCGAAATAACTGCAATGTGGCTTTTCCAATTCAAGTTTTCATCGACCGTAAGTCCTAAGAAATTAAAAGTTTTGACAAAATCTATTTTAATGCCATCTATATAAAGTTCAGGAAAATTAACTGGTCTCTGAAGAGAATGAAAGATCATTGCCACCATCATGCAAACACCAATTCACAAATACAGAAGCTTACAGCCATGGCCAATAATGTTAGCTCACTCTTGACTGTACAGCTCTTGAAATACTCTGACTATTCTATTCTTTCTGTTTAAATTTTCGTTATATAAAAGCATGACATCCAAAAATCTCCAAAACAAATAAAACTCGTATCATGTTTAATGATAATACCAGTAATAGAAGACAACTGCATGTATGTTTATGAGGCTTCAGCCAGAAAGCAGCAGCTCAGAAGTTACTGTAATGTTTTCATTTCGCATGTCCAATGAGAGAGATTTCGTTTTTTTGCTCCCGGATATCAAAGAATGTCAATCTCTCAAAAGTAATTCTTTGGTTGCTGGTAAATGGCAAAAGTGGAGATTAAAAGATTCTTGCACAAGTGAGAAACTACAGACCTGTAAAGAAGAATCCAGAATTTTATTAGCCGTAATGTCAGGAAGGACTTTGCTGGGCGATTTTCTAATTCAATAGCATTAACACAATGTGTTCTAGCAAAGAAAACAAAAGCTTGCCTTGAGTGTGGAGGGTGGTGAGGCTCAGATGCTCTAACTGTACCCCCTCTCCAATTCAGACAACACTGCAGCAAAACAAAATAAAGATAACATGTTGCTGAAGAAACAGCATCCCCAACAGTGTCACTGACTACCAGAGGTCAAGAAAGCAATTCATCATAAGCACTAGCCAAGACTCCTGCAAGTGGCAGTAAAACCAATTACCATTTGGAGGTCTGAATGATTCATGAGAAGGTCTCCTGCTTTCTTAAATGCCTTTTTGTGCTGGTCAGGTAAGACAGGAAATAATCTGGTTTACTGAGACAATCAAGATAAGAATTACAACAAAATAGGGCTAATACACTGTGTGACTCAACTCATGCCAAATGGAAACAATATCTTCATGGTCAGCTTGCTTTTGTTTTGCACACTGAAACATGCTTTATAGTCATTGTTCCTGGTCTCATGAGATTGCGTGCGAAAAATATTCAGTCAAATCTTTGGAATATTTCCTCATATACCTTTTATCATGAATAATGCAAATCTCCATCCATTCCATTTCTGGGATATTCCATTTCTCCCATGCATTATGCATACTCCATACTTTCTGAGGAGGATTTCAACAGCAATGCTCATAACTCACATTTAATCCTGCAATGAATACCCTTCTTTTATTTGCCTTATAGTGAGATGGATGAGCCAGTGATGTGCTCCAGGCCGGAATTATGATGAATACCATGCTTCGTAGACAGTGAATGAGTATTATATGCAAACTTTCTCAGAATATCATACCTTTTGTATTGAACAAACCAAAATGGCAACATTTATAAATAAAGTAGAAAGAAAGGCTGCAATTCTGTAAGTGAAATCCACTTAAATGTTTAATGTAGTTAAATTTTCAGTTCCTATAATTTCAATAGAGCTCACAGGCAGTCAATACTCAAGCAAAACACAGCTGAAAGTTTATTGGTAATCTAAATCTAAATATCATTTAACAATTCATTTAACTTATAAACTACCAGCAATAGTTGATATAATTTATTTCATTAATTATTTTTCAGTTGCATATTACGTAAATTCAACAAACTCCATCTTTTGTCATATCCGACTATTTGTGAACAACAATAAGAGACATTCATCTTTCCCATCAACAACTCAAGAGAATCCAAGTATGTGACAAGTAATGACTTGTGATCTAAGAGGTCCTTCAGGTTAGACACAAAATTTGGCTTCTTGTGAGCTGCTGAAATTCCATTACCCAGGAAATGTTTCTGTGGTTGACATTCATCAAATAAGATTTCTGCCAAATGTCTGTTGTCAGTCCCAATGCCTTTATCTCATTCGGAATCAAAACATTTTCTGTTGAGAACTGATAAAAGACATTTGACAAATTGGCAGAGTGAATTCTTAGACATGAAGGTAATTGTCACTGGAGATGAAGAGGTCAAAAGGTGAAACACAAACTCACAAATACTGAAGTTTAATGCCAAGGCCAATAATTTTCGCCCACTTTTGATTGTAGGGCTCTTGAAATACTCTGACTATTCTATTCTTTCTGCTTAAATAATATTGTTTTTATGCATGACATCCAAAAATCTCCAAAACAAATATAACTTAGATGTTTTATGATAAGACTGGTAGATCAGCAGCTCAGAAGTTGCTGTGAAGTTTTCGCTTTGCATATCGAATGAAAGAGTTTGGCTTTATTGCTCAGGGACATCGAAGAAAGTCCACATCTTTCAAAAATAATTCTTTTGTGTGCTCTTAAATGGCAAGAGTGGAGATTAACCCTCTCGGACATTGAGGTAGATCTAATGTTGGTCTAACGAAGCATTAAACCTCCAATCCACATCGGACCCAACGTTACGAAACTACGTAATCTGTCGACACATTTTTCAGACGTTAATACGTAATTTTAGACGTTGATACGAGTAATACAAGCCGTATCTGTCTCTACGAAGTATTTTAACGTTGGTCTGACGGTCTCTGACCGTCTTCCCGCCTTCTGGGATCCAGCGTTTCAGACGAGCGGCCCCCTCTTGCGCATGCGCACTTGCGTACAAGAAGGCAAAATGGCGGGCTGACTCGAATCTGTGAAATTTCGGATGGTGTTTTTGCTAATAACGAAGGATTTAAACGCATTGACAAGCCGTATAGCATTGGAGCTACATAGAATAGCTGCTTGGCTATTCAATGAGCCGGTTTTGGACGCTCGGAATCCTTTATTGTGAAAGTTTGAGGCCCGCCAAAGTGCAAAATCGAACGGCATGGTCGGAGCGCCCCGGCCCAGGAATAGCCCGATCAGCTGTTTCTGTATTTGTGATCAATTATGGACTGAATAGTGGACATATATACCCCGTTCTGGATGGATATACCCCGTTACCAAACCGGGGAGGACTCATGGACGTGGATACGGCCGGAATTCGTCGTTGGACACCAGCGCTGGACTCACAAGTAAGTCTCTTCAAGATGTCGATTTGTTTTCAGGGGCGGATCGTCTGATGGGGGGGGGGGTTTTGTTCAATTCTTTTTAATAGTTTTTAAGCTTTTTTAGTTCAGTTCACTTTCTGTCTTGTTTTCAGATTGATTTATATATAGCGTGTTCGGGATCATTGTCCAGGTAGGGTGGGGTGCGGGGAGGGGGGGGAGAGCATCCCAGCCACAGGTGGGAGGATTTAATTATTTTGATTGAGATCTACAAATATAAAGCAAAAAATTAAAGCAGTACAAACAGAGCTATCCAAGAAGGATGCTCCCAAAATTAATAGACTTTTCTTCCTCATTTTACTGAGCAGTCTACAAGTCCACTTAGGACTATAAGATAAAATTATATAAAAAACACTTACCTTACATGGTGAAATTGAAAATGTTACTGCAATTTTACCTTGATAAAATTGGAACATTCTCGGCATCTAGGACAGTTGCAATGAGGCACTATTAAACTTGGGTCTCATTAAATTTTCATATGCATATTTGTGGGTGTGGAAAAAAATTAAATTATTTTTAAACCAGGATAAGCTTTCACATTTTTAAAAGTACATATGTGGATTTAATTTTTACTGGTGAGTCAACTTTTTCTTCATGGCTTCATCTTATCGACAACAGCAACCATCCTGTTGGAGTTTTTATATATTACAAAGTTACCAGATAGATTGGAATAGGTATGGAATAGATGGCGCTACAAGCTCTCTGAGAATCAGGATCCTAGGTTCTGCAACTTTGTGCAAACCTTCAACAAACCTTTGGCAGATACGTATGATCAGACGTTTGACCTGAACATTACTTTCAAACGTTGTTCATACATCTCAAAAACATGTTGGAGAAACCTTGGAACTTACGTATGACCAAACGTGTGACCATACCTTTCATAAACCTATGAATCAAAGGTATGGTCATACGTAATAGTCCAAGGTTGCTAAGACCTCTCAGATGAATGTTCGACAAACCTATGAATCAAAGGTATGGTCATACGTAACAGTCAAACGTTCTTCAAACCTCTCAACCAAAGGTATGACTTACGTAATAGTCTAAGGTTTTATAAACCTCTCAAATGAATGTTCGACCAACCTTTGAATCAAAGGTATGGTCATACGTAATAGTCAAACGTTCTTCAAACCTTTCAACCAAAGGTATGACTTACGTATGACTGACACGTTTTTCCAAACGTTATAACAAGACGTTCTTCCAACCTCTCAACCAAAGGTATGACTTACGTGTGACTCGAACGTTAGGCCAAACTATAAAACAAACTATCTGCCAACCTCTTACTAACGTTGCGACCTACGTTTGGTTTTCCATCTGAGTGCAACGTTTGGAAATTACATTTGCCCTACCTTTGTCATACGTTGTTTGGCCCAACGTTTGATTCTAACCTAAATAATTACGTAGCGAGAGGTTGGATTTACGTTGCTGCTTGGGAGGGAAAAGACCTTTGCTAAAGTGACAAACTATAGGAACCTCTAAAGAAGCTACCAGAATTTGATTAGACATAAAGTCAACAAGGATTTTGTTGAGGATTTACTCATTCAATTAAACTCAGGAATACCTGTCTCACAGGCCATGAGGCCATTGAAAAAATGCTTTAGAAGTTGATCCAGTTTTTGATAGACATTTGCAAATCTAGCATTAACACACTAAATTCTAGCAAAGAAACGAAAAGGTCACTCTGAGTTTGGAGGGTGGTGAAGCTCAGATGCTCTAATTGTTCCACCACTCCCATTCAGACACCACTGCAGCAAAACAAAATAAAGATGACCTGTTGCTGAAGAAAAATCATCCTCAACAGTGTCACTGACCACCAGGGGCCAAGAAAGCAATTCATCATAAGCACTAGCCAAGACTCCTGCAAGTGGCAGTAAAACCAATTACAATTTGGAGGTCTGAATGATTCATGAGAAGGTCTCCTGCTTTCTTAAATGCCTTTTTGTGCTGGTCAGGTAAGACAGGAAATAATCTGGTTTACTGAGACAATCAAGATAAGAATTACAACAAAATAGGGCTAATACACTGTGTGACTCAACTCATGCCAAATGGAAACAATATCTTCATGGTCAGCTTGCTTTTGTTTTGCACACTGAAACATGCTTTATAGTCATTGTTCCTGGTCTCATGAGATTGCGTGCGAAATATATTCAGTCAAATCTTTGGAATATTTCCTCATATATCTTTTATCGTGAATAATGCAAAACTCCATCCATTCTATTTCTGGGATATTCCATTTCTCCCATGCATTATGCATGCTCCTTACTTTCTGAGGAGGATTTCATCAGCCTTACTCATAACTCACATTTAATCCTGCAATGAATACTCTTATTTTATTTGCCTTATAGTGAGATGGATGAGGAAGTGATATGCTCCAGGCCAGAATTATGATGAATACCATGGCACGTAGACTGTCAATGAGTATTACGTGTAAACTTTCTGAGAAAGGCATACCCTTTGTATTGAACAAGCCACAAAGGAAAATATTTATAGATTAACGTAAAAGAATGGTTCCAATTGATTTGGCCTTCTTTATTGACAGTCTGATGACAGGAATATGAGCCTAAAGGCCTGTCAAAGAAATGTGTAGGCCATCACAGAAGGGACAGATTAAAATTTTTTCATAGAAATCCATATAAAACACAAATTCTAAATATATGCCATTGAAATGAAGGTGCACGTTAGCAAATTCATGCCATTAACTTTTTATTCCAAGGCGTGTCGACGTAAAATAAACTTACAGCTGCAGTCATTGAATGGAATTGGCTTATAAGAATTTGTTTTTCAAACTCTTATAATATTTTGCATTGCAATTTGTCATTGAAATGGCATTGGATAAGAATTTGTTTTTTAACCTCTTATAATATTTGTGAGGCAATTTGTAACACATCGATAAGATATGGTCACCTGTGGACATTTCATGAGTTAAATCCTCTTAAAATATATGATATAGTTAACATTCCAGCTGCTATACTATAACACAGCTCACAGGAATCCGAAATCATGTAAGATAACTGAAGGTTTATTGGCAAACTGAATGATAGATCTTATAATTTATCAAACCAACTTTTAGCTATATTTAATGATTGATTTCATGTAATACTTTAAGTTTTATAACATGTCAACTAAAGAAGCATCATATTTCATATTATCTATTATGTTACACAAAAAAAGAAGTGAGTCCAATTGACATTCATTTTTCCAGTAAAGTACTCAATAGAATCAAAGAATGTGACAAATAATGGCATGAGATGTTGGTACTTATTCTAGTGAGACACAACATTTGGCTTCTTGGGAGCTGCTGAAATTCCATTACCCAGGAAATGCTTCTGCGGTTAACATTAATCAAATGAGAGTTTTAACAAAATGTCTTCTGTCAGTCTAAATACATTTATCTCGTTGGGAATTAAACATATTTTTGTTGAGATCCGATAAAAGACATTTTAAAAATTGGCAGAGTGAATTCTCAGACATGAAGGTAATTGTCACTGGAGATATAGAATTCACAAGGTCAATCACAAATTCACAACGAGAGGAGCCTACAGTTGTGGCCAATAATTTTAGCCCACTTTCGATATCAGGTCAACTGATATTTTGTGACTACAGTACAACCCAAAATAAAGTACGACTACCCCAGCAGGAAGGAAGAATCAGCCACTGCTTTACCCTTTCACACCTTTTGGCCCTCTCCAAATCCCTTCCTTACTTAACCTACTTTAAACTACCTTTTAGAATGACATTAAATTTATGTCAAAGGAATACAAAATCGAACGCCATCACCCAAATTGTTTTAGACTTCTTTGATATTGTGCCTCTTTGCTAATTACAATTACATTGCCAGCTTTCTATTGTAATTTTTAATATGTGTTTAGGTTGCGGCAACGAGTCAAAGGTAGTTGAAAGGGGATTTCGGTGGAGAGGAGAAAGGAGGGCAAAATAGGTAAACAGGGGACTGCAGACAGAAAATGTCCTTACTTTATTATCGGTTGTACTGTACATGTATTTGTTACTTCATGCTTGGCATTTGTGCAATTCTCCAAAACAAACACAGCTTAAATGTTTTTACAATAAGACTCAAAATGTAAGGTATTTGAGAAGTTTTCACCAATAGGTCTGTCTCCATACGGGGATTACGATAAGTATTATTGGTAGGTGGCACTACAATAAGGGGGGAGGGCTAGGGGAGAGTGGGGACCGATGGTCCGCTTGACAAATTATTGACAATGGAGGCAAATCTGCTTCAGATAAAGGATTCATACTGTGCACCCTATTAGCTGGTGTAATTCTCTTTAAAATTATATAATAATCACATAGATCAACCAAGGAAGAAAGATTAGAAAACACATTTTCTGTCAAGAAAGATGGTGGCCCATCGGTCCCCAACCATGGGGACCGATGGGCCATCCCATGGGGTCCGATGGACCATGTTAATAACTTGCCAAAGGGTGGATAAAGAATTCAAAATTTGTTTCCAATATGTTTTTGTTGATCCATCTGAGTGTATAGGACAATAAGAGATCGAAAGAATATAGATATGCCCAGATTTTACACTTTGAAAAAAGCTTGATTTTCACAAATGTCATAAGTTGCTTTGTGTAGTTATAGTCAATCTATTGAGATGATATTTTAGCTGTATATGAAGTGATGCATGAAAAACTATATTGGAGAATTCCAAAACGATTGGTTCATTGGTCGCTAAGAAAAAAAAAATTGATATTTGGTCGATTCAGAAGTGTGACTACCACGGTGATCATCAAAATCTTGTCTAATACCTCAAATTTGTTAATGAATATTAAAAAATGAGAATATTTTTATTTTTTCTCCATCAATGAATCATTTCTAATTCTGTCAATCATTTACATTTTTAGGGGAAAAGTAAAATTTTCCAATGATACTGTACTAGTATGCCACCTGCGGGAGAAATTCAATTCAATTCAATTCAATTCAATTTATTCCAAATGTAAACAGGATACATGTATGTATTGAAACAATAAATCTTGAATCAAAACCATAAAATTCATCAATAACCTTCCATTAGCTATATTTTAGTGAACATTTAACTTACACTCAATATTGCATCAATGTCTAATGGGGTCCTTATGTTTATTATATCCCAAATAGGCCTACTACCTAGGTGGAAAATTTGTGATTATGGATATTTAAAATTTCCACCATTTTGTGTTTGAAGCCATTACTAAGGCAAATCTATCACTGTAAATTCGAGGGCATTCATTTAAGTCAAAACTTATCATTTAAAGATGCAAGATGAAGTTCTATTGTGCTTTTGCCTATAAAAGACTTTAATATCCAGCCCCATGCCAATACGCCACCTATAGAAAATCTCAAGGAATAGTGGCCTATCGGTCCCCATTTTGGGTGGCCCATCAGTCCCCAAAAGCTTTCTGATCAGTTAAACCCCTCTTTTTTGGTGAAATATGGTTCTTGTTCCTAAAATTCAATGTGTAAATTGTCACCAATATATAGGACAAATAATCATAGAAAATATATTGGGTGAGTCTACACACTTTTGAGATATTAAACTTTTACTGAATCAGAAAAAAAATTTTTAGATGTTGAATATTTCATTTTGCCTCCTACACGCTTGTGCTATCACTTATTGATCAGTGGTCGAAATGGTATTCATAGATGTGATAAGCAATACTGAAAATGCTAATTAGATGTTGTGAAACGTTTTTGATGTGGAGTTAAGACGATGGCCCATCGGTCCCCTTGTTCCCCTACACTGTAAAATTTGAAATTCTGAGTCAGCTCAAATGATTGAGTGAGATGGTTGCACAATTTGTTTGAGCCAACATAGCTTGATGTTTTGAGTTATGATAATCTTTATGTTGTTATAACTTACAAACAACAAGCTGTCTTGGCTCAAAGGAGTTGTGCAACCATCTCACTCAATCAATTAAGCTAACTCAAAATTCAAATTTTACAGTGTATTTTTGTCTTGGGGGAGCCCACCAAATGACATATTATCTGATTTGTTTGCAAAGTAAGTGAAATCCTGTGACCAACAGTTAATAATAATCTGGTTGTTAACCAGTTACAATTCCCCAATCTGTATGATAACAACACACTTTTCTGTTGAACTTCTGTTTTGAGAACATAATCAATACAGCGTAGCTGACCCAAGCAATCAAACATTCTACAAAAACACTCATTAAGTTAGACTCCTTGGCTTGGTCAACAACACCAATCACCTTGTTGAAAGGCAAAGGGGATTCCATCAGAGCTCCTATTTCTTGGAGACACCACCTGTACATAAATTCAGAACTACAAATGGAGACAGACCTATTTGATATGAATGATGGAAGGGTGGGATCCTGAGTCCTCTTGATTCTACAACAGTTTGATGAGGTCCAGAGTAACTTCCAGGTCCCCTCTCTGTCCACGAGTGCATCAGAACGAGTCAGTGCAGTGGACTCAGAATCTCTTCACCAAAGATTTTTCAATACAGGACTAAATGGTTCAGTTCAATGGTTGTAAATACTAAAATATTAATAATATTGAAGTGAGAGGTTTGGCTTAAGATTGTTATAAAGGCTTTGTTGAGATCACTATATATACACACACTGCACACTGTCAGATTGAGATGTCACATCTTATAGAGTAAGAGTACTTCACACTGTTTGAAATTTTGAGTCAGCTCAAATGATTGAGTGAGATGGTTGCACAATTTGTTTGAGCTAACATAACTTGATATTTTGTGTTATGATAATCTTTTCGTTGTTATAACTTAAAACAACAAGCTATGATAGCTCAAAGGAATTGTGCAACCGTCTCACTCAATCGTTTGAGTTGACTTAAAATTCAAATTTTACAGTGCATATATATATACATTTTCTTTTGGCAACATAATCTGATATGAGAATAAAATATAGAATAGTTGCACTGGTCAGTTATGCCATACACTTGCATGTTTATGAGGTCTGGACCAGAAAACTGCAGCTCAGAAGTTACTTGGAAGGTTTTCATATTGCATAACCAGTGAAAGAGATTTGGTTTTATTGCTTGGGGCAGAGAAGTGAGTCCATCTATCAAAAGTAATTCTTGGCTCATAAAAGGGGAAATAAAATAAGAAGATGGCTCTCCTAAAAGAAGAAGCATCATCCTGCACTAGCCACCTGAGGTCAAGAAAGCAATTCATTCCATTCAAAAGCCAGTGGAGTAACTAGGGGGGGAGGCACCGAAGGGGCATATGATTACAAATATGAAGGGGCGCCCACTATGCTGTTGCATATTTGTACTGTCAGAATTTTCATATGGGGGCAACTTGAGCGCTGGCCCAATATTTTTTTTTTTTAAACACTTATTAATATTTTACCAACGAGCCAAAGGTTCAATAACAAGCTCAGTAGGTAAGCAAAGAAAAAAAAAATAACAAGGATAAAAATAGAAGTACCTTTTTCTTGCAGTTATCGTTTAAAATCCATTGGATGCATTAATATCATTTAAAGTACTACAGTTCATTGCACCATAAAACAATAGTTCAGTGGATTGGATAAGTTTATTTACACAACATAATGCACTTACAATTTATACATAGTTATATAATCAGTAATTATGAATATTTAACAGTGTTGTGCTGGAGGGCTCCCGAGCAGAATATCTGCCATAACCCATAGGTGGGTGCATCCCCTCCCCCCTTATATACATATATCCCAAAATATTATGTCTCATATAATTAACAAGTCAAATTCCACTGATAAACCTATGTCAGAATCTATGTACACATATAACTCAATGACGCATATAACTCAATGAAATTACATTTTCGTGAAGTAAATCTCATAATTCATTTATAAGGAATTTCTCTGACAGCTCGATACTTCGGGAACAGAAAAAAAGTAATGATTAATTGTTTCATCATTTTTCTAGCAACAGTACCATACTACCATGCTGAAGTAATAGAACCTTTGTTGAACACGACTTAGTGAGAATCTTAGTTGGAAAAGCTGAGTCAAAGTTGTGCTTATATAACTTCATCTCTTTAGGAGAGCACAGGCGGAAAAAAGTCAGGTACACTGTAAAATTTGAAATTTTGAGTTAGCTCAAATGATTGAGTGAGATGGTTGCACAATTTGTTTGAGCCATGATAGCTTGCCGTTTTGAGCTATGATAATCTTAATGTTGTTATAACTTGCAAACAACAAGCTATCTTGCCTCTAAGGAATTGTGCAACCATCTCACTCAAACCATTAAGCTAACTCAAAATTCAAAATTTACAGTGTAGCTGTGGCAATATTGGTATTGGGGGGGCACATGACTCCTGAGCTATCTCTTCATAGTCATTCCACTGCTGTAAGTAAGAAGTGGCAATAAAACCAACCATCACTGGTACATCTAGTGCTGGCCATTGTGTTACAAAATAGATCAATTAAAATTCTTTTTCAGAATGACTACTTAACCCCCACAAAACTAAATCCTTTTTGACAAAAAATTACTTAGTGTAAAGGACCTCCATCTTATCACCATAGCGCAATTTGTACATAAGCAACAGCTAAAACTTTTACCTCCTATATTTGATAATTATTTAACAACAAATAACCAGACAATCGACCGACAAACAAGACAATCGACACTACTGCACATTGACATTTTAAATTTGATCTAATTACTAATATTTTGTAATTTCTGGCCCCAGTCAGATAAGCATCAGCTTAATTTGGGGCCTCCACTGAGAAATAAATTAACAAACAAACAAACAAACAATTTCAAATATCTTGAGGAAAATTCTTCTTCTGTTTTTAACATATAAATAATGCATATCTCCATCCATTCTGGTGTCTTTGATATTCCATTTCTCCTTGCATTATGCATACTCCATACTTTCTGAGTAGGATTTCATCTGCAATGCTCATAACTCACATTTAATCCTGCAATGAATGCTCTTCTTTTATTTGCCTTATAGTGAAATGAACGAGGAGATAACAAGCCTCAGGGCTGAATTATGATGGATAACATGACATGCAGATAGTAAAGGGGATATAAAATACTCACTTTCACAGATATTTATTCTGCAGAACAAGCCAAAAGTATTGTGTGTTTCTAATGTAGCTATGTCCATAACCTTCCCTGTACTAAAGAAGCTGTGCCCAACTCCTTGCCTTTTCGGAGAGACAGATCACGCTGTCCTCATGTGGAGACCAAAGATCAATTAAAAGACCATGCAAAGGATCCGGCGGTATCTGAGACGGAGGACAGTCAAAACGACCAAATCCAAGATGGCCAATTATCTAGGACGGCCAATTTCTCAGACGGAAACCTTAATTGACGGCCAAAAACGAGACGGTCACCAACAAATACGGCCAAAACGCTATTGTCAGTGTATTTGGCTTTATTTATTATTAGAAATAGTTGTTTTATTGATCATTTAAATATCAGAGTACTTTTTTGCTACAATTAATTAAAATAAGACATGTTTGTGACCTTTTAATGTGGCGCAAAAAAAATTATATAGCATGAAACAAAATGTAACAAATGTAGCAAAAACATTTTCTAGACATAAACGAAGTCTGCATTCGTTGCATTTAATTAACTATGACTTTTCATGAAAGGTGGAAAAATTAAATCAAGGTAGGCCTAGATACATGTGCACATCATCTCAGCATATGTTTGTAATAGGCCTAGAAACAAGTCTTTTTTTTTGGCTGGCCAGATAGTATCTTTTTCGGTATACTTTAAATATTGTGTTTATTCATTTTTCTGTTTAATTCCTGAGAAATGTCACCTTGTCGATAACCATTTAATATTTCAAAATAACTTTTGAGCTTTTGGTTCATCTTCGTATGAATTTCCATATTTCCCCCTCTGGTAGCTCTCTCTGGAATTAACGCTGTAACATGAGTTTTTAATTGTGACACATTCTTCCCTAAAGTAGTCATTGGAAATGGTTTATTGAATCAAACCACCATGTGTTCCTGCAGAAGGTACAGAAGTTAGGAGATAACCATTTAATTTTCGGGGAGGGAGAGGTGAGTCTTTTTTAATGAATAATTTCTTGCTCTGTTTTGTTTAATAAATAAATTCCTTCTCGGCGGTCTTGAAATAAATAATTTCTGCCGGGCATATTTATTAGTATTACGTGACCACTATGCTAGAGTAGAGCGATGCTGATTGGCCAAAATCAGTCACATGACGACATCATAAAAACTCATATTGCATGGTTCGAGTGCAATATGAGATTTTTGCCAAAAATTTTTTTTACAATTTCTTTTTTTAAAGATTTTTTCATATTGCATGGTTAGAATGCAATATGAGTTTTTCTTTTTTCATTTTGAATTTTTAAAAAAATCTCAATTTTTTCAGAATGTAACATTGTATTGGAAGCATGGTAATATAACAAATACGGCACTTACTATCGTGCAATATGAAAAAAAACCGTGCCCTTGTTCAATATGAATTTTCTCGTACAAATAAATTTTCATATTGCACTCATAGCATGCCGTATTTGTATAATATTGATTTAGGGATGAACTTGAAAATGAATTAATTAATACTGCGAGCTGTTACCGTGAATTTAATAATTACCCGCCAAGGAAAACTCCAAGCTACCCTCCCCCTAGAAGTAAAATTTTCACCCCCCCCCCCCCCTTATCTATTTTGATGGAGATGGCTGAAGTATTCCAGAGTCCATATTAGAGAGGTTTTGCTACACGTTTCCGTGTGACGTGTACGTGGGAGTTACCATGGCAACAATGTAATAAGATAGCACTTCTACACGTATATGTCACTCGTGAACGTGCAGCAAAACCTCTCTATTGATGAACAAGGGCATACACATTGTATATAGTAAGATGTGAACAATGTAGAGGATTAACCATTTCGGTCACTGATGAATCTGCAACTTAGTTGCATTAGTCAAGGTAGAGAAAAGATCAAGGAAGCGAATAAAAATTGCAGCTGCAGTTTCAAACGTACTAACAACAGACCTTGGATCAGCCTGGTGTCAACAAGGATTTATCTGAGGACTTAAGTTTCTCTGGGAGTGCAAATTAAATTTGCACAGTAAATGGCTAAATTTGTAAAGAAGTGATTTCAGGTAAGTCAATTAAGCTGGCTTATAACTACATGCCACAGAAGAATGTAAATTTCATAAAATAGGAAAATTGATTTGTAGGAGGGAACGAAAACTTACAAGTAGGCCTATTGTTATGTTGAAGTGAGCAGTTTGGTCAAGGAATAAGTTATTAACATCAAATCTTCAATTTGGTTTAAAGAGTAAGTCATCTGCAACACAATGTACCTTTATACCAAATGAAACTATAAAACATTATAACTTTAATCACACTAATGTGTATGTTGTAATGCTGGATGCTACTAAAGCATTTGATAGAGTTCAATATTGTACAGTTGTGCTTGAAAATTAGTGAACCCATAGAGATTTACTATTGAAGACAATGATAAAGTTGGCTCACCGTACTGGCAATAACATAAATGATATTGCACAAATCATTGAACCAATGACTGTATTATACCATTGAGGTTTCCCGCTACATGTACCAGCCTGGCCATTGGATTTGTATCAGGGGTCTTTGCGCTAGATAGGGGTTATAATTGTGCAAAAGTAAGTGCACCCTAAGCGTAATGTTAAAAGATAGGAGCAGAGGGTGTACTTACTTTTGCACAATTATAACCCCTATCTAGCGCAAAGACCCCTGATACAAATCCAATGGCCAGGCTGGTACATGTAGCGGGAAACCTCAATGGTGTAATACAGTCATTGGTTCAATGATTCGTGTAATATCATTGATGTTGGGGCCTCTACGGTGAGACAACTTTATCATTGTCTTCAATGGTAAATCTCTATGGGTTCACTAATTTTCAAGCACAACTGTAAGCTCTTTAGAGCTCTTTTACATCGAAAGGTGCATCCACTTATTTTGCGTCTTTTAATTAATATGTATACTTGTCAGAAACTTCAAGTTAAGTAGGGTGCTAGTGTATCTGATACTTTCCATGTTGTTAATGGCGTGAAACAAGGTGGAGTGATATCACCAATTTTGTTTTCTGTTTATGTTCATGACCAGCTTGTAAATCTGGAGAATCTTGGTATTGGTTGTTTTTTAGGGAGTAGGTACGTTGGAGCATTAGCATACGCTGATGAAATTACACTCGTATGTCCGAATATCTCAGGTTTAAGGAAAATGATTCAGGTGTGTGAGTCATATGCTTATAATTATAATATCCTATTTAATGGCAGCAAAAGTCAATTACTACTGTTCAAAGGACGCAATTGTAAAGAAATTAAAAGTAATATATTTGTTAATGGTTCACTTGTAAATTTCATAAACTCCGCTGTCCATTGAGGTCATCATATTTCATGTATAGATAAAGATATTGCTATTAGTCATGCCATAGGTCAGTTCTGGAAGAGCTTCAATTTGTTAATGTCAGACTTTGGTCATGTTCACTCCTTTATTCTATGTAAATTACTAGATTTACCCATTGTAAAAAGGCAGGATTATCAATAATGATATTTAGAGTTCATGAAGATAAATAATACAGGGAGGAGTGTGTAAAATTATATAATGCTACAATTGTCCATGGTGAAAAAAGGAATGAGAAAGAATCGGCAAAAGTGGGTTTTCTGTATTTGAAGCCATGAAGTATCTGTGTAGTATGTATGTATCTGTCAGAGGCATTAAATTGACTCCAGCTCTCGTAGTGGCAATGATGAAGAGATGGTTGATGTTAGTTGGGTTTTAGCAATATAATTGCGTGAATTTTAGTAATTGAAATAAAGTTAGTTGGGCAGCATCTTTGATGTAGGAGAAATGCTCTAAGTTCTTGATGTATTCTTGTTGATGGGAAGATCCAGGATGTGTGGGATCTTGTGTTTTGTGTGTAGTGTGTGAAATTTCCTGAAGGTGGCAGATAGGTAGGCTGAGTGCATGCAGTGCCATCTATGAGTCAAATGACAGGGAAACTCATGCAGCTGTAGCGTCGAAGTGGATTTAGGGTGGATTAGAGAAATAAGAGAGAGGTAGATGAGCTGTTGGGATGCATGTGAAGTAGAGAGCTGGTGAGGAAGGAGAAATGAACTGTTTAGGGAAGTGGGATGCGTGAATGAGGTGTTTTGAGCTGGTAAAGCTTTGGTCAGGTTTAGTTTAAATGTTAAGAAGATTTCGTCAGTACTGTTGTTCGTACTATGGTGCCCCCTTGTGGGATTTAAGTAGCACTGCATTTAATAATCTATGTGTGGCTTGGAGGAAAGCCTTAAGAGTTTTATGGAAAGTTGATTATACTACTCATTATAATATCATTGAATGGTTATCTGGAGGCATACCAATTCACGCACAGTTAGAAATGCGATTTTTTAAATTCATTAAAACTTGTCTAACCTCAGAAATAGTATTCTTAAAAGTGTAGCTGCTCTGTGTACTAACAACCCTATGTCAACTGCAGGGAATAATTTAAAAAAATATTATATATGAGAATGGTGATGTCATGAATGATATAAATATTATACGTTCCAGACACAAGATGTCATATAGTGATGAAAATCTGATCTTTACCATCAGAGAATTAATTAATATACGTGATGGTAATTTTGTCTGTGATACTCTATCCTGTGATGATGTGAATGATATTTTAAAATGCCTATGTACAAACTGATTATGGTGCTAAAACTATGGTGCAGAGGCTGTTTGTATTTTTTACCTTTTTTACTGTGTATATTTTTTTAACTGTTTTTAAACCTGTAGATTGTCTCAATCTGAATAAAGATATTATATAATTGGATACTCTCTAGACGTCAATATTACTTAGATATCGTCACGGTGCATTGCACTTAACTTGGAACAGTTTTCAACTGTCACACACAGTGTTACCAATATGAAATATTTTCTAAGCAAGATAAAAAAAAGGAAAAAAGTAGGCCTAAGTATTTTCAGAAAAAGACACATCTTTTGGAACTGTATACAGGTCCTAACAAGCCAGTAATATAAAGAAATAGTTGGACAAGTTATATCACACCGTTTCATGTTTTATTATTATCATTATTATGACATTTCTATAACGCTACTTTCCACTCGAAGCTGAATGTTCAAGTGCGCTTTACAATGTGTATATTTACATTTACATATTATATACATGTACAAGTTTGCAATGAAGTGTCCTGGACATTTCTTCTTCATCACACCAGGTGGCAGCATCTTTCGTGTGTTCTCTTGGAGTCTTCTTTCCTTGGATCCAGGCATCCAGTCACTCCGGGTGGAGTCTGGCTGGGGTAACTGTTACAATACACCAGACAGGAGGGGGACTCCTGCCTCAACAGTGGCCGCCTTCCCTGGCACAGCCACAACCAACTCACTCCAATTTACTTCCAGGACTGGGATTCGAACCCATGTCCTCTCAGGCCAGTGGATTCAAAATCAACTGCTATAACCATTAGGCCACCGAGGAGGTTTACCAGAAAACAGCAGAATTACTGGAAAGGCTTTCATATATTTTGTTTTTCTTATTTCGCTGTAGACAGTGCATATAGTCAGGAGTTCATGTAAAAATATGCACAAAACCCTATAGAAATAACATGCAATAAACATGCACCTCATATTGCATAACAAATATCAGAAAATTGGTTTTATTGCTCAGGAGGCCCCATTCAAGCATGTAACTCCCAAACAGAGCCTCCATTTGGGACTTCAGGGAGTTACTGGAGTTGACAGGAGTTACCAGGAGTTGTGGGAGTTAGTGGGAGTGACCAGGAGTTGTGGGAGTTAGCAGGAGTTAGTGGGAGTTATAGGATTTGACAGACCTGGGTTACCAGGAGTTGTGGGATTTAGCAGGAGTTACTGGGAGTTGACAGGAGTTAAATGGGAGTTAGCAGGAGTTAGTGGGACTTGTGGGAGTTACTTACGGGAGTTAGTGGGAGTTATTGGGAGTTACGGGAGTTCGTGGGAGTTAGAGGGAGTTAGCAGGAGTTAGTGGGAGCTGCAGGACGTCAAGGAGTTCCGGGAGTTACATGCTTAAATGGGGCCTCTGATTGAAGAAAGTTCATCTGTCAAAAATGATTCTTTCTGGGCTATTTTTTTCATCAGTAATGAGTACTAATGACACAAAAACAAGGAACATGCGACAAAGCTTTAACCAATGACTAAGATAACCCTGCAATATAAGGCGAAAAGATAATGTATATGTACAGATGAGAAATGAATACATGAAAGATCCCAATGGGCCCATCTATGTTGCAGCAACGTTGTGACAATGCCTCAATGTTGGTATAAATTACGCAGAATTGTTTGGTAGAAATTACACCACAACGTTGTGAAGCAACGTCATGACGTGATATATAAGCATGCAATTGCAACATGGTAAAAAAACAGCTTTTCAAATCAAATAAATAAAACGTTTTCGATGGAAATTAAGTCGAATATTTCAATTGCAGTTTTGGTAGGCAAACGGATTTTGGTCACTTAAGAAACCCAATTCAAAATGTCTAAAGAATATTTCTTCCTCTGTTTTTTTCATGAATAATACAATTCTCCATCCATTCTGTTTCTGTGATATGCCATTTTTGCATGCATTATGCATACTCCATACTTTCTGAGGGGGATTTCATCAGCAAGACTCATAACTCACATTTAATCCTGCAATGAATACTACTCTTTTATTTGCCTTTTTGTTGAGGGGGATGAGAGAGTAAATATATGCTGTCATTTTTGTTTTAGGCCAGAATTTTGATGTTCAAGGAAAAGTTGACACAGATATTGTCGGTTTTGCAAAAATAGTAAGCAGTGGAGAGTAAGCTCTTTTGACAGCACAGACTGGTAATTGTTGGTCTAGGGTTCGAAACCAGGTTCTGCTCTCAGTGCTCTGATAGGTTCAATTGGATTTATTTTGAAGAGCAGTTTCAATCGGACTTCGTCCCATTGCTGTTTCATGCTGTCCTAATTAGCCCACCAAGTGTGAAGAACGTAAGTAAAGTCCCTCCCTAATCATCCATCCATCCTGTAAAAGCGGTCACAAAATAATTTGCTGTTAATCATCAGCCAACAATACCTTGTATATATGACATTGTAATTACATTGTATGTATATTGCTCTATGTAATTTAGGTATCCAGTGCATATCTATCAAGCAACCTCAACAATGACCCTGTGATATCAGGTGTGAATGAAGTAAAATAGGTTTCCAGCAAAATCACTTTGACTATTGTGAAAAATGGTCTCATCAAGAAATTTATTGTCTGCAGTTTGACAGCAAAGATCAAATTGGGGATCAAAAGCTTTTTTATCGCAAGTGACATATGACTTGCACCAATATTTCTTTGAGTCACACTGTCAGAGAACTTGGAAGGTACACACATGTGACATTGGCGTAACTGGGGGGTCTCGAATGGGGGGGCACCTGGGGGGGGGCACGCAATTCTCTGGGGGGGGGGGCACCCACAATACTATTTGTATATTTTAGCCAGATTTGAAAAGTTCATATGGGGGGTGCACCTTGGGGGGCACCCACCGTGCCCCCCTATAGGAAGGCCACTGACATGTGATGAATCAATTGTCAACAATCAGTTCACTCTGGATGACCTCTTTTAATTTGTCTTTCTGCAGTTTCACACCAAGGATCAATTTGGAGATCAAAAGCAGTCAGTTGTGGCTGCCAACTTTTGCATAACACAGTCAGAGTTTGAAGGTACTAAAAGTTGGTTTACACTGGATTTACTCTTTCAATCACTATTGAGCTCTCAAATTTTCTAACCACACTGAGGGACACCGAACAATCAAACAAGAGATGAAAAGAGTCCAGTTCAACTTTAAAACTTTCTAAAGACAGCCGCACTGGATTAGTCTGGTGTCAACAGGGACTTTCCTAAGGATCAACACTTTCTATTGAACTCAAAAAATTGAATTCCCAGAGGACCAGTGTCAGCTGAGCTGGTAGTAAGAAGTTTAAGGTTGTAATAAATATGTCAAACAAGCCGTGCACTGATGAACCAACTTGTCGGGAGCTAATATTTTACAGCCGGCAACTTACAAGTACTTACAAGACTTACATTCAGCTGTTCATGGACAAAAATGGTGTCACTACAAGCCATAATCCTTCACACTGAAATGAATTGTCGATATGTCATTTAGCAACATGTGAGTTTGGTGGTGAGTGTTGTCACTCACTCAAGGACTTGTTTTCAAAGCATTACAAAGTATTGAATATGACCTCAGTTACTACCAATCAGTCATCAATAATAACAGGGCAAGGATAGGGATATGACCTCAACTCACAAGGAACAGCGCATTTCTTTACCTTATACCACGTGGCATAACTTAGCCGGGCCTCCCCCATCTGACATTCCAGAATCATTAGCTTGAATAAGATATACAATTACGCATATCTTTGCGAATGTCATGCACAAAAAGGTACGATTTCCTCTTGATAACAAAACTCAATTGGCATGTTACTATGAAAAAGGACCTCTTTACATTCTCGTTTCCTTTCTGAATGCAGTATATAAATCATCATTTTCTAATAATTTATCATTTTTCTTTTATTTCTTCTGGAAGTGTATGGTAACAAGTACCTTAGCACCTACTTGTAATTGAATATTTCATATTTCTCAGGTGGCCTTGTATGGCCAAAGATTGACCTTACAGCACTCAGTTACATCCAAAGACACATCTGTAATGAATAAACCAGTGGACTGGGACAAAAGGCCCCAGCTGGTCATGTGGGTGGTCAATTGTCTTGTCATTGTCTTGTCATCTTATTTACTCATCTGTCATCCCAGGGGTAATCTCCTAAAAATCTCTTTCATGGTTTTTTTGTTTTTCTTATCCGACATAAGAACTACAACTGATGGAACTTTTTGTGTAAATTAGGTTAATATAATATTGTAAAGTTCTACGGAGGAAGTATGGCTGGTAATGTACCTTTAAATCTTCTGCAACACAACGACACGTTTGCAGTGGGGGAAACCGGGGCACATTGGGACGCTTTTAGCATCTGCTAATTTTGCTCATTGCCAAAAGCACTGAGCAATTCAGAAGCTTGCATGAATATCACTAATACTGTTGAGCTTTAAGCCAAGGCAAATAAATTATACTGCACCTACCCTTTTGCGCCAGACAGCAAAATGTGAGTCATGATCATGCCTGTCCCATGCAATGTGTCCAACGGGGCACATTGGGACATCAATTAAAAAATCATTTTACAGGCAATTTCATTGGTATGCGATTCTGAGGTTCTATGCACACTAAATACATGGCATTTTTGCTTAATCTGATTGGTTTAGGGACAACAGAACGTCACATAGCTAATATATCAAACGCAGCATGCAGATACATTGCATTGATCCCTCACAGCAAACTGTGAATGAGCAGAATCGCATGGTAATGAAATCACCTGTAATACTCCATTTGCAATAGATATTACATAAAAGTACTGTGTAAGACTATATACAGTGCATTCACACCTTGTAGCGCCAATAATTAATAACCTTGCCTGGAACCAAGAAAAACCCACCGTCCCATAGTGCCTTGCGTCCCAATGTGCCCCAATTCCACCTACAGTACAACCCAAAATAAAGTAAGAAAATTTTCTGTCAGAAGTCCTCTGTTTACCTGTTTTGCCCTCTTTTTTCCTCTCCATCCCAAATCTCCTCACAATTCCCTTTGACTCCTTTCAACAACCTTAGCCCACATTAAAAACTCTATTTAGACAGCTACCAATGTAACTGAAATTAGCAGATGTGCAAAATATCAAGTAAATCAAACACAATGTGGGTGATTGAGTTTAAATTGGTCTTGTTTAAATATGATTTTAATGTAATTTTAAAAGGTAGTTTCAAGAAGGTAAAACTAGGAAGCGATTCAGAGGTAGCCAAAAGGTGTGAAAGGGTAAAGTAGTGGCTGATTCTTCCTTCCTGCTGCGTTAATCGTACTTTATTTTGGGTTGTACTGTACCTTGCTTTGCTATTAACCACCTGGTTTTTCTTTTCAATTACCACTGTTACCAGGTATGCAAGGGCTAGCAGGGTTGAGCAAAGTAGGGGATGTTCTCAATGATGTATGAATTTGATGCATTGTAGCAAACAGTTTTGAATTGCTTTCCTGATAAACACACTCACTGATGCCTGAGAAATGAGAATTTAGGCACATAAGTCATATCGGGGCTCATTGGGACAGTGAACACGGGGCACATTGGGACACACTTTAAATGGCAGAATGTAAGTGTCCAAGTCAACAGAATGACCTGGGACAGCACACAATCGGTATTCCAGCCACAGTGAATAGAGGCATAATGGGTTACCATGTTCTGAGAAAAAATTTATTGCAAACCACTGTGTGTTACTTACATAGATGACCGCACCCAGGAGAGTTAATGTTAAATCTTTTAAACTGTATAAATTTATACGTACAGTTAATGCACTGTATATATATGGTCTTACACACTACTTATAATTTTATGTAATATCTATTGCAAATGCAGCGTTAAAATGATTTTTTAAAATTTATCTTGATCCTGACTCACATTTTGCTGTCAGGCTACAAAAGGGTAGGTGCAGTCTAATTTATTATGCCTTGGATTTAAGCTCAATATTGGTGATATTAATGCAAACTTCTTAGTTGCTCAGTGCTTTTGGCAATGAGCAAAATTAGCAAACGTTAAAAGCGTCCCAATGTGCCCAAGCCCCCTACATGTATTGCCCTTCCAAAATTAAATATCCACATCCTTTTATCCTCTTCTGTGACATTGGGTGTGAGTGAAGTAAAAAGATTTTCCACAAGAATTGATTTGATAATTGTAAGTTTGCAAGATCTTCTGAGTCACACCATCTGAGTTTGAAGGTACTCACATCTGATAAATCAGATGTCAAAAGTTGGTTTACACTGGATTTACTCATTCAATCACTATTGAGCCCTCACATTTTCTAAACACACTGAAGGACACAGAACAATCAAACCAGAGATGAAAAGAGTCCAGTTCAACTTTCAAACTTTCTAAAGACACAGCTGCACTTGATTAGTCTGGTGTCAACAGGGACTTTCTTGGGGATCAACACTTTCTATTGAACTCAAAATTAAATTCCCAAAGCACCAGTGTCAGCTGAGCTAGAAGTAAAAGTTTTAATTTTGGTAATAAATATGTCAAACAAGCCTTGCTCCGAGGAACCAACTTGTCAGTAGCTAATATTTTATGGCCAGCAAATTACAAATACAAGTCTTACATTCAGCTGTTCATGGACATCAATGGCCATATCCTCCACATTGAAATGAATTATCAATCTGTCATTAAGCAACTTGTGACTTTAGTGGTGAGTGTTGTGACACACTCAGGGACTTCTTTTCAAAGCATTACAAAGTATTGAATATGACCTCACAAAGGATCAAGGAGTTGTAAATAATAAAATGGCAAGGATAGGGGTATGACCTCAACTCACAAGGAGCAGCAAATGTTTTACCTTACCGCGTGGCACAACTTAGCCAGGTCTCCCCTATGTGCTATTCCAGAATCATTAGCTTGAATGAAATATACGATTAAACTTACCTTTGCGAATGTCATATACAAAAAGGTACGTTTTCCTCTCGATAATAAAACTCCATCGGCATGTTACTATATGAAAAAGGTGATCTCTACATTCTTGTATCCTTTCTGAATGCAGTATATATTATTATTTTCCGATAATTTATCATTTTTCTTTTATTTCTTCTGGAAGTGTAATGTAACAAGTACCTTAGCAAGTACTTGTAAGTGAATATTTCATATTTCTCAGTTGGCCTTGTATGGCCAAGGATTGACCTTACAGCACTCAGTCACATTCAAAGGCACATCTGTAATGTATAAACCAGTGGACTGGGACATAAGACCCCAGCTGATCAGGTGGGTGGTCACATGGGGGGTTGATTGTCTTTTCATTGTCTTGTCTTCTTAAATACCCATCTGTCATCCCAGGGGTAATCTCCTAGAAATCTCTTTTATGGTTTTGTTGTCTTTCTTATCCGACATAAGAACTACAACTGACAGAACTTTTTGTGTAAATTTGGTTAATATAATATTGTAAGTTCTGTGGAGAAAGTATGGCTGGTAATGTACTGGTAATGTACTTTTAAATCTTCCATAACACAACAATATGTTTGCAGTACCTTGAATTGCTATTAACCACCTGGTCTTTCTTTAATTACCTGTGTTACCAGGTATGAAAAGGGCCATCATGGGTGAACCAATTAGGGAATGTGCTTGAAAGTATAGGGGTGTACTGTAACAAGTGTGAACATGCACTTGGAAAAAAATATTGGGTTGTACTGCATGTGTATTGCCCTCTAATATTAAACATACACATACTTTTATCCTAGTTTCCGTGAGAATCATTTTTACTATTGTGAATGATGCATCGATCAAAACATGCATTGTCTGCAGTTGACAGCAAAGATCAACTTGGGGATCAAAAGCTTTTCAATCACAAGTGACACGAGACGGGCTGCATGATCTTTCTAAAGACAGCCCCACTTGATTAGTCTGGTGTCAACAGGGACTTTCCTTGGGATCAACACTTTCTATTGAACTCAAAATTAAATTCCAAAAGCACCAGCGTCAGCTGAGCTGGAAGGAAGAAGTTCAAGCTTGGTAATAAATATGTCAAACAAGCATTGCACCAAGGAACCATCTTGTCGGGAGCTAATTTTTTACAGCCGGTGAATTAAAAGTGCTTACATTCAGCTGCTCATGGACATTAATGATGTCACTTTCATTTAGGCTGATCTTTTACATCAAAATGTTAATTTTAACACTCCATGTGCAATATATATTACATATAAGTAGTGTGTAAGACAATATACAGTGCATTAACACCTTGTAGTGCCAATAGCTATAGTTAATAACTTTAAACAGTTTTAAACATTTAACATAAACTGCCCAAGCCCTATCAGCGTGCCTCGGCGAACCAACGTCGGCCCAAAGCCAGTCCGATGCTGCTGACATCGGACCGACGCCGGACCGCCGAGGCACGCTGAAAGGGGGGTGCGGACATCTATGTAACAAACAGTGCTTTGCGACAAATTGGTTCATAGAGCATGGTAATCCACTATACCTCTATTCACTATGGCCTGAATACCTGTTGTGTGCTGTCCCAGGTCATTCATTTGACTTGGACACTTAAATTCTGCCATATTCAGTGCATCCCAATGTGCTCCAAATTCACTGTCCCAATGAGCCAATTCTAATTTCTCAGGCACCAGTGTGTTTATCATGAAAGCAATTCATAACTGTTCGTTAGGATATATAAAATTCATACAAGCACTGAGAAAGCCTCATTGTTCATGGTTTGTCCACAGAATGGTTCGATTTGAACCCGTCCATGTTTACTTTAGTAGTAGGAAAACAAACTTTTGCTCACCATACTTCTGCATGTGGCTGTAATTTGTCTATAAAACCATGGAAACATCAGGATGTGAAATTACAAGATATGATGACACTACCATATCATATACCAAGAAAACCCCACCGTCCCAGTGCCCCGCGTCCCAATGTGCCCCGGTTTCCCCTACATAAATAAATATTATGCACTATCAGGTACAATATGTTTTTTTGCAAATGGCATGTCAAACTACTCATCCGATTCATATTTGGTGCAAAAATGTCATTTTTTCTCTTCACATCCAAAGCCAGTTGAATTGTTATTCAGAAAATCGGCCTTCTGTCCCTTCTCTTTTTCTTTCTGAATGCAGTATATTATTATTTTCTTATAATTTCTTATTTTACTTTTTTGCCAGCAATTTATAAGGTACCTTAGCAACAACAAGTTCATATTTAATACATATCTGTGTTGTACTTGTATGACTGGCAGAAGCCAGGGATTGACCTTATAGCACTCAGTTATATTCAAAATAATGTTTGTAATGAATGAAATACAGTACAACCCAAAATAAAGTCAGAAAATGTTCTGCCTGAAGTCCTCTGTTTACCTATTTTGCCCTCTTTTCTCCTCTCCAACCCAAATCTCTTTACAACTCCCTTTGACTCCTTACAACAACCTTAGCCCACATTAAGAAATCTTTTTTGACAGATACCAATGTAACTGCAATTAGCAGAGGTGCAAAATATCAAGTAAATAAACACAATGGGGGTCATTGAGCCTTGTATTAGGCTGGCTAAGAGGCCCCAGCTGGTCACGTTGGTGGTCAATTGTCTTGTCATTGTCTTTTCTTCTTATTTACTCATCTGTCGTCCCATGCAGGTGTAATCTCCTAGAAATCTCTTTCATGTTTTTTGTTTTTCTTATTCTAACATGTCAACCAGAACTGACAGAACTTTGTGTTCAAATGAGGATCATACAGTATTCTAAGGTTGTTTGGAGAAAATAATTATGACAATGTACTTTTAGAACTTCCATAACACTGCAAAATGCTTGTCATGACAGTTTGTTACATTTTATATAAGTTACCATTTACCATTTTTTGCCTCTTCTTCCATATAATTCTTCGTCCCAATCACCTCCTTTGTCTTTTCGTCCATTTTCTTCTTCTCCTCCTTAGACTAGTCTTCTCCTCATCTTTATCTTCTCCTCCTGCTCTTTCTTTCTCTGCCTTATGATCTTCTTCTTGTCTTTGTGGTATATTCTTCTCCCTCCCCTAGCCTATCGACAGCATGTACATTGTCTTAAGATTCTACACTCTAAAAAATATCGGGACAAAATTGGTTTTTTAGATTCAAAATGGTTTTTTGAAAAACCAAATTTCAATGCAAAACCAACATGGATTTTTAAAAAAATCCATGTTGGTTTTTTGCATTGAAATTTGGTTTTTCAAAAAACCATTTTGAATCTAAAAAACCAATTTTGTCTGAATTTTTTTAGAGTGTAGTTCTCTTGGCCTTCAGGAAAAATGATCCATTCTGAAAAAATATTGTCTGTTGCCCTCTAGATAATATGTCATTTTGTTTGGCAAAGTAAAATGTTTAATGTATGTGTCAATGTGATGCTTTTATAGAAGAACGGGTCATTTTATGGCGATTGTTCTTGTGTGCTTGCTTGTCCTTTGTTATTTCCACAATTTCAAGGATTGTCTTTGGTTTCAGCACTCTAAAAACAAGTGTTGTTATTTTAACACCAAAATAAACACTTTCTGGGTTACACTTTTTAAACATGTTGAAGTGTTTATATTCATAAAGATAAACATGTTGAGGTGTTTATGAATTATAAACACGACAACACCTTAATGAGCTTGTTACACTTTTTAAACACTTCAACATGTCTTTGACTCTAGAAGTGTTTGAAAATAAACTCTAGGTGTTTATCTTTATGAAGCGTTGATCTGAAACAGTCATTGAGATCAGTCGGATTAGAAACACCAAACAGTTGTATACAAACACACAGTAATCACCACAAGCAATCTCTGCTAATCAGGTCTAATTATACTGCATCTAGTTTGTGAAAAATAGCATATATACATAGTATGATTGTATCTGTTTTGCCCCAAAGTAAATGCACTCAAAAATTCAAATAGATAGTAAAGAAATTTAAAATGGCATCTTTGTTCAATTTATATAGTATTATTTTGCTAACTTCCAAGCAGAGTGAGGGTATTGTTTCCGTGTGACTGTCTGTCTGTCTGTCTGAAGGATTGTCTGTCAGTCTATCGAGGGCATTTCCTTAGGGCAAAAATACTCCTGGAAAAATATTGCCCCACAAAGGTGAAGTACAGTAAGAGCAGATTTTACCAGCCTTTGTATGCCTTAACAGCAAAGAGGGGGGCCTATGAAATGAAGTAATAAAACGCCGAAAATACAGTTATGTTCAAAAGTCTCGAGCCACATCCAAATTTTTATGCTTGATTTCCAAGCTACGTTTTGAGTCCAAATGATGTTGTATTCTTATTAGTATAGCGTTCAGGAATGTTTCTCCAAGATCCATTAAAAAAAACATTTATGAGTACTTGTATGGAGATACTTAGGAAGGGAAACATGGAGAGGAGGGTCATGTGTGCTCAAAGGGAATGTAGAACAAAGAAAAATTGTGGGTTGCCTCAACACTTTTGCACAGCACTGTAAAAAAACTTCCTTCAATCAAATTTTGGTATTTGTGTTCCCACTTTTCAATGCTTGAGCATGTCAAAAAGGTAAAGTACATAATCTGACTTACTTTACTGGGAAGGGGATCTCAGCTCAGTTGGTAGTGCTCTGGACTTCAATGCAATTGCTGGTTCCTGGGTCTTATTCCAGCTCTGGCCATGTCACCATCGGGTATACTATGTTGGACAGCAGTTTCAATCAACCTTCTCATCATTGCTGTGCCCTGCTCCTGTCCTAATTACAATAGCCTGTCAAAATGCATGAATACATGATGTAAAGCCTTAATCATTTATCCAGGTTGATAGAATTTCAACAAGGTTCAACGATTGACGAAAAGCAAAACTAAATTATTGTTTATAGCTTGAAAATGAAAATTAGTACATTGATCCCAGAGTCAATGATATTGTGTTTCATACAGTAAAACACATGCCATAAAGCAAGTATGACAATTTCTTGTTGATGTCTGACTTTTTAGAGGCGATGCTTCAGCCATGCGCTGATATATTCTTAGTGATTCTATTTGGCGCCATCCGCCTCTGATTAGATGGCCACAGGCCTCCCGACAGGAGGCTTTTTTCTAAGATTCAAGAATCAGCGTGTGAATCTACGTCAGCAAAACAGGGAGCTTGCGTCGTGCATAAAATGCGGGCGGGCCAAATTTGCGGAACGGCGGGCCGCGGGATTTCGCAATAAAACGCGGATGACAGTTGCTTGCCCTATTGGTAATGAAAACCAGGAAATAAGCACTGCAGCTTTATTAATACCTGACATTAATATTATTTTTGTAGAACTATGTGCTCTTTATAGAAAATATGAATGCTTCATATGACACTGTCTTCTAAGAGTTCTATATTGAACACTCATTTTAAGCATTGCAGAAAAAAACTTTAAAAGTGAAAGTGACCAGCCTCGCATGCATCATCAAGTTAAGCAGAACTGCCACTAGTTTTGCTTTCAGAGAATTATTGGAAGCTTCAGATCTGCATCCCAGGAAAGTCTATGCAATGCATCATTGAAGCATTGAGAAACAGGCCAAGCTGTGCAACTACTTGTTTGAAGCTCATCTTCATAGAAAATCAACAAAAGGTGTCACAGTGATTTCACAATTTAATAATTCCAATTTTTCATTAGTGAAATATTACAAGGATGCGTCAGACTCTGTAGCAACAAAGAGAATCTTTTTAAGTAGGCATGCAAAATATATGTTTTTACTGGTTCAACTCATCATAAAATAAATGTAATTTGCAAAACTGTAGGAGAATATGTAGGACATTTGTCGGTCATACTTTTAGATGACACTTCGCCACAAAACTACTGCTTGAAAATAATACAATTTTATATTTCAAAATTATGTAAGCAACCCAAATTTGTTCAGTGTAAAAACAGTGAATGTATATTTTTTACAACAACAATTGAATGTTAGTTCCTCCGATGAAAACCTGGCATAAAAGTAATTAGATCGTATTTTTTACTTCATATATTTATATGCGCTCAAATGTTTATAAGAATAATATGCATAACACAGGACAAATCAGAGCATTGAAAATCAGGTGAATGCTCATCTGTCCTTTTGTGAATAAGGTTCAAGGTGTCTTTGTCAAATTGTCACAGAAGTAAAAATAAAGAAATGTTCCATTAAGTCAGTATTGCCTATTTGCATCGAAGAAGGCAGATCTGCGCACCGATGAGTATCTTATCTCAAGTAATAAAAACACCATAATCACGACCAGAAACGTCAAGATGACGACATAGATGATGCAGATGACCCGTAAGATACCAATGATGCATAGAACCTGTAATGATAGAAAAGGAATTATTTAAACAAATGGTTGGTAATTATTTTTTTTAGAAAGAAATAAAAGTTAAAAGTTCTGTCCATTTGTACGGCAAAATTGAAAATTGCCGTTATTATTAAAGTTTACCTGAGCAATAAAAGAGAGATACATGGGAGCCTTTAATATGTTATGCATTCATCCAATGATTGGCAAATTGTGCTTAAGGGTTGAATTTTATGAGAAAACATCCCGTTAGTGTGGTATTCCTAATGTGCACTAAGTAATTATGCAACAACAGTCCTGACTTACTAGGAACCAGTCAATCCCTGATTATGAAGTGTTCATTATAATTATGACAAAGGGAACTAAAAATAACTTTAAAAATTAAATAAATGTTTACCTTCTATTTTGGAGAAGTGGCGAGTGATGTTTCTTGTTTTTCCCTTTTTATTTCACATGTCATCCATAATCTGGAACAATTAGCAGTTATGTCACATTGTGCAATTTTGAATTTGTAAATGTGGGGGAGACCGGGGTATGTTGTGCCACAGGGTAAGTTGTGCCCCCACCCTCACTATTGGGGTAAAAATTAAGAACTGGGTAAAAAAGCAATAGGTCAACATCATTACGCACCTAGAAAAAAAAACTGTCAACTGTAAAGCTATGGAAAGCTACACTCATAAATTAAATTTTTCTTGAAAACCTGATGTAACGAGGACCGACATTTTTGTTTCTCAGTCATTTGGTATTTGTAATAAGATGAAGGTATTTGGGTAGGATGGAGTTAGAAGGTATATCTATAGGCCTACATTGTTTTGAAAGATTTAATCTTGCATGGTTGATTTATTTTTGACAACCTGTTTTCTACAGAAATCAATACGGGCTAATTTGTGCCGTTTGGATTGGAGTGAGTTTGTGCCTATGAGGCTATGATATAACAGAGGATTTAATTGTCATTAATCGATTTCTGTTTACAAGTAAGTTAGAAAGTGTTATACCCCCTTCTAAACTAAAAACATTCGAGTTTTTGCATAATTTTGAATTTTTGCGTAAGATGGCTATTAAGTGTTTGATTAGTTTCATGTAGCATATCAGCCATATGCTAAAGCCAGATACAAATGATCTATCTGAAGAAACAGGTGAAATACAGGGATACTAGAAGGAAATGCGGGCAGCAGGGGCGGTCGGATGAAAAAGGGTATATTCATGTCAATTTTGCATAACAACATTTAAAAAGACTGTCAATAATAATTTTGATAATAAAATTATCATAATGTTTTTAATAAGATCAAAAGGACACACCATGCCCCCCTGCCCCCCTTGGACAAGGGCAGGAGGGGCAATTGCCCCCTCCACCCCCTTGTTCTGGCACCCTTGGTGAAATACAAGGTTCTTCTGGAATAAACCTCAGGAACAACTCGCCCATCATGCAGCACAGCTTACCCAAGCATCGGGCCAAGCTGTGCCACTTGACCTAATTTTTTTAAATGCTTACTATGATCTTCCAAATGGTGATGACATTCTAAAAGTCATTCCAACCAGATTTTAGAAATAATTACCTTTTTGTGACAATTCTCGATGATTTCCAATCACAATTTCTTCATCCAGTGAAAATACCTCCATAGTTTAAAAAGGAACATTTTCTTCCTGAAAAACATGAGATACATAATGAATCTGCATCATATATTGTTTGTTTGTGTTTTACGCCTCTGCAGCACCTTAGTGGGCTATATCGAGGCAGGCGATCACCGTATGATGATGAGATGAGAAGGCTGTGAGTCTGCCAATGCCCTATTAATTCAGGGATGCCCAGGGTCTTTCAGTTGCCCCAGCATAAAATACTGGATACAACCCGCCTCAATTTAATGTCCAATGGGCTCAGACTAAAGTGAGTTCCCGGGGTGAGATTTGAACCCACACCCTTAAAGCCAGTTGACAAGCGCACTTACCAATCAGGCCACGGGGGAACTCTATCTGCATCATATAGCATTTGACCTTACTTCAATTTTTTAAAAATATTATATCATCAGAAACAACCTACATTAGTAAACCCGCGGGTTCTTGTTCAGGTTAAATTTTGATTACACAGTAGACTTCTCTCCAACTGGATTTATCAGAAGAAGCCACCAATATTATATTAGGCAAGCCAGGGATTCCCCAATTTAATTTTGGTGACATATTAGACACCTTTCTAACCAGATTTTAGATATAATCACCTTTTTGTGGCAGTTTTCCATGGGCTGCAATTACAATTCATCCAGTGAAAAAACCTCCACAGTTTGAAAACAGACATTTTCTTCCTGAAAAGACATAATATTATACATTTAATGAATCCGCATCATTTAGCATTAGACCATACTTAAAAAGTTAAATCATCTACATCAGGCAAGCCGTGGGTTCCTGTTCAGGTTCAATTTTGACAACGCTTTACATTGATTGATGGTTGATTGGGCTTTACGTACTGTATTAATGCAATTGGTAAACTAATTAGGGTAGGAGGAGGACAAGGCAATGAGGTGAAGGATAATTGAAACAGCCTTCCAACTTAGGCCAAGGTGACCCAACAAGAGCTGGATTCAAACCCTGGACCTAGCGATTGGCAGTCCAGCATGGTACCACTAGACCAATCCCCCCCCCCGTTGACATATAAGACATCTCTCCAACTATATTTATTAGAAGAAACCACCTGTCTTAGGCAACCCGAAGGTTCTTGTTTAGGTTAAATTTTGACAACATATTAAAAACCTTTCCACCCAGACTTTAGAAATAATTACCTTTTGTGACAGTTTTCCAAGTATTACAATACTTCATCCAGTGAAAATACCTCCAGAGTTGAAAAACTGACATTTCCTGCCTGAAAAAACACAAGATACATAATGAATCTGCATCATTTAGCATTTGACCATACTTAAAAGTTAATCATTTTAATAGAAAACACCTAGATCAGGCAAGCCGTGGGTTCCAGTTCAGGTAAATTTTGACAACACGTTAGATTGCCGGATGGATGATTGGGGCTTCATGTCCTGTATTAACGCACTCGGTAGGCTAATTATGGCAGGAGGAGGACATGGCAATGAGATGAAGGATGAATGAAACAGCCATCAAACATAGGCCAAGGTGACCCAACTAGAGCTGGATTCCAACCATGGACTGAGTGATGGGAAGCCCAGCACGCTACCACTAGACCAACCCTCACTCTCCCCGGACATGTAAGACGTGTCTCCAACTATATTTATCACAAGAAGTCACCTGCATTAGGCAACCCGGAACTTCTTGTTTAGGTTAAATTTTTTTGACATATTAGACAATTTCTAACCAGACTCGAAAAATAATCACCTTTTTGTGGCAATACTCCATGATTCACAATTATGATTTCTTCATCCAGTGAAAATATGCCTCCAGACTTTGAAAACTGGAATTTTCTTCCTGAAAAACATTAGGTACAAAATGAATCTGAATTCATTTTGCATCATAAACCACCTGAATTAGGCAACCCTCGGGTTCTTGTTCAAGAAAAATGTTGCCAACATATTAAACACCCTTTCAACCAGATTTTAGAAATAATCACCTTTTAGTGGAAGTTCACTTTGACTTGCAATTCCAATTTCTTCATCCAATGAAAAAAATTCCTGAATTTGGAAACTGGCATTTTCTTTCTGAAAAACATATTTTAGAGTACATAAAGAAACTGCACCATTTAGCATTTGGCCTTACTTAAATCCCACATCAGTAGAAACCACAGGCAACCTGGGGGTTCTTGTTCAGGTTGAATCTCGGTGACATATATTAGACACCTTTTCAACTCCATTTAAAAATAATCACCTTTTATTTCTGCAGCTGTTCCCCATTATTTCGAATTACTATTTGTTCATTCAGTGAAAATAAAACTTCACAGTTTGAAGACAAACATTTCCTTTCTGAAACACGTAAGAGACACAATGAGTTCAGGGCCAGACCCCCTGGACTCGCCCCCCCCCCCCTCCCCCCCTCGCCGCTGGACCTCCCCCTTTCAAATTTCCTGGATCCACCCTTGTGACAGAATCAAAACAATATTTGACATAGGCACCTGACATTCATAAAGTATATATAGATAGTTTTTTACAAAGATTTACATTGCATATTTAAAAGATTCTGTAATTAGTGTCAATGAAAACTGTTTTAAGAGTATTTATATTTGAAAATAAATATAATCTTTCTAACATTTCAATATGACAGCTTTAAAACACTGAGCACAGTTGTCTTGATTAATAAAATAAGGATATTTGCTTATTCTAAGAACTTACCTTGGCAAAACTTTGGTTATAAGACTTCTTATGCGTCCCACATAGCTCAAACAATCAAACATTGAACAGAATCAACAGCTTTTTGAAAGTGGCTAACATTCACCTTCATGGCTGAGCGAACGTTTCTGTTGATAAATGCATTAAGTTTGAAGCTTAAGTGCTTGATTATGTGTTTATGATTAGACACATCATAAACACTAGTGTTTATGAAACTTAGAATTTTTTTTCAACTTGGACTTTTTACATTATAAAAGCACACAAAATTCGTGCTGGTTGGCAAAAATGCCTGATTCTATATTCTGACAATATATGAAAAAATTGATTTTGTCTTAATTTCCTTTACATAGTAATATACCTTCCCAACTGGCTCAAAATTTTCTAAGTCCCATTAACACTTCAGCTTCTCCTGTATAAACACCATAGTGTTTTTGTTTTAACACTAAAGTGTCTATTTTTAATCACCTAAGGGAATATAAACACTATAACATGTTTATAGACCAACACTATTTTTCAGAGCGAGGAGGGTACTATAATAATATTTTGTTTATTATTTGGCCAAAGCCATTTATTACCAGATCATATGGCTATTACTTGGTGTATTGATCAAAAGTGTTTACAAGTTGGTTTGGTTGCCACTTTGAAATTCCATATATTTGTTGTTAGGAGTAAATGATAATGTCTCATCATCATCATCTTTATCAGTTATCACTCAAACAATTATCATCAAGGTCGTATGGTACAGATACAGTTAGGGTTTAGGCTCACACCCATTACCAAATCACTGATTCAGAACCAAAGATAAAGAAATGGAAAGTAACCCTGCACTGACTATTATCAATTCGTCAAAAAAGTTTTTGGGAGTTGTATGGAATGGACTGTGTATAACAGTATAAGATCATTATTACACTATAAAGTGAGAAGCGAAGGCATTCTGAAGAGACCACACAAGGTTATGACAGTAATCCATCAAAGTTATTGGTTTGGACAGTAACTGACCATAAGACCCTGTCATCTCTCCCGGGTTGCTATGGGGCCCACGTGATGTATGAACTGTGCTTTCAGCTTTTTTCAGATACTCATTGCCAAGCAATAGTTTTAATAATACATGTATATATAAATAAAGTTTCCATTTTAGGGGCTGTTCAGAATTTATGACTGGAGGGTTGGGAGTTTTGCTGGAACTTCCCGTCAAAAAGTGATACCCCCCCCCTGAAGTTTCATGCGTATTTTTAGTACCCCACCCCTCGACATACCAAGCAATATACACATTTATGCTGTTATACAAGGTCAAGCGTACAGGTTCGCGTCATTTGGCGGACTTTTGCGCATAAAAAAGTATAGATAAAATGAGTTTATGCGTGTCTTTTTTTACATTTTTTCTTTGTTGTAATTTCCTACCCCCTTGGAAGTGTCGTCAAAAATTAATACTCCACTTGAAACACGTGTGAAAAGTTTGTACCCCCTTGGCCAAAACTCCCACCCCCCAGTCATAAATTCTGAACGGTCCCTTATAAGTCAAATATTTCAAAATTGTGATTTTCCTTTAAAAAAGTTAGTTCCACAGACCAATTAGGCATGCAATGCCATGCAGATTCGGTTAGCACCAGACTTTTTTCACATATATTTCTATGTTGATTTCATGTACAGTGCTGCCATGTTGTTGCACCATCTTATTATGCTGCCAATTTAGATTTTGCCCCAGTTGCTAAACTGAGCTGCTCATCGGAGCGCAAAATCATGTTTCTCAATGATTGCACATTCGACACACGGATTGGGAGTGCATTTGATTACTGATGAGCCAATCAGACGGAGTTGAAATTCCATGGAGAGATTGAGAAAACTGGCCATTGAACCCATGAAAGCATGGTTTATCTTTATTTAGAAACAAAACAAAGATTTGTACATCCTATCTAGACAAGGATATTATAGACCATAATATGTTGGAGTTCATATCCCGGCAAGAAAATGGAAAAATTTGCTGCAAGAAGATTATTTTGCATTGTTTGCTTTCAAGGTCCAACAAAATTAAAGTTTGCTAAAAATGGCATGCCATGTCCTTTTCAGGTATATACAATGTTGTGATATGCAGATTCCTGCAGTATTCTGAAGATTTTTTCCTGAACTGCAGCATTTCTAGCAAAATTCTGCATGTGCATGAATAAATTTAAATGTATAGTGTATACCGGAAATCTGTGATCTACTGTTTCCCTGTTTCCCATTTTAATGTTGTTCCTGGAGGGCGAGGGCGATGGATAACATGCAGCAAATTTGTGTGCGATCTGCAGATTTCCCTATCTTTCCAATGTTAGTTTGTTTCCTGGTTGGGGGGGGGCATGGTCCAATGCCCCTACCCCGAAATGCACCACCGCATATTGAATGCATGAGTTGATTTTTTAGCTTCGAACCTTGGGCTCTATACTACTACATGGCTTCAAGTCATTACAAATTGTGAATCATTTTGCCAGCCATGACAGGGATACTATCCAGGAATACAAGCTTTAAAGATTTAGCATTGAGATAAATTGACAATGTTTCCGCGAAGGTATGTTCTTTTATATCTTTATATCTTTATAATTAATTAACTTATATTACATTAAAGCCAGCATGTTGTCAGAAAAGATGATGTTCAAAGGAAAGATGAGAGCCACGTTAAACTTATTCCAGCTTTAAACTTACATATTAAAGATATTCCCCCTAAAGTTTTAAATATTGAATTATTACAACATTTATATTTCGGAAACTGAAGTATATTGTTACCAGGTGAAAAATGCTACGAATCCAGCTAAAATAAAACGAGATTACTCGTACTTATATTTTTGCTTGGTATCTTTGAAGTCACACCAGAATATAAATGAAATAATATGTAAAATTGACGTTTCTTGATATAGAAGTAGTAAATATATTAAGCAAAGATTCCTTTAGTCTGACATCTGAAGACAAAATATTGTTAAAATGGTTTTTTTTAGCTCAGGACTCTCAACCAGGAGTAAAAAAAGTGTTTTGCTATGCAAATTAGTAGGAGAAATAATTAATGTACTGTGTCCCATTGTTCCAATTATGCTTTCGACAAAAGTCCAAAATACAGTATATTGCCGACTGCCAGGACCAGGCGAATCTTGAATAAACGACTTCTGTGTACAAGAACTTGTGCCATAATCCAAGAGTTGGAAAAATGTTTCAATATTTCATGCCTGATTATTTCATTTTCTTATTTAGTTTCATCATTTCTTGTCAAATTTAAATGCCCGGTTGGTCATTTAAATTTGCAAAGATTGTAGAGAGGCAGTACCAAGCTTACATAAACATTTAAAAAATCAGTAAAATTTCTATCACTGTTTTTTTAGATTGTGTCTAAAAGACAGCCACTTGCAGATTCTCAAAAATATTGGGAACTGCACCACTTCGGTAAAACTAATTAAGTTTATCGCATTTTCAATATCCACCTGGTTTTCAATTACCATCTCATTCTTTCAGTCGATCATTATACATTGTAATCCCAAATCTGAAAACATTGAATTTTGTGTGAAAATAGTTCAAAATACACTGAATAAGTTTCATATCAATGCTGCACTAAATATCCAAAAGCTCAGCCCCTAAACACAAGAGATGTGGTTTCGTAACATTGGACACCACCGGACAGATAATTTTTGTGCATATTACAACATATTCTTCAAATTCTGTCAAATTTACGATTTTTGTATTGATACAACTGCGAATAGCAGACGTTATCCTTATATTCAGTGAAATAAATGCATTTATATATATATATTTATTTCTTAACAGTCAGTCAGAAATATGCGCTTGATCTTTGGATTTTTAGGATTCATGCGGATTTTTAGCACCCCCACCACCCGCCCCCTTAGGAAGTTAGAATCAATGTAGATATTTAGAACGCGAAATATAAAGCAACAGTTCATAATATATTGTTATGAATTTGCACACCTTGGACGATTGCTCCTACAGATTTGTGGACTTTTGTGCACACAAAACAAGGATGAACTTAGTGATTTTCTTAAATATACAAATTCAATACCCCCCTTAATGCCTTAGACATTTGGTAAATATAGTACTCACATTTGAAACACAAGTGAAGAGTTTGTAGCCTATAGTAGCGGATCCAGAGGGGGGGGGGGTTAGATTTCAATGTAAAAAAAGGGTGAAATTACAATATTTTTAGTGCATTTCCATTTGTAAAGCCCCCGTCCGAAATTGTCTGGATCTCGACCGCTGAGCGCTTAGTGCCAATAAGTCCCTTTCTGAATTATTGTATATTTCAAAAGTTCAAAACCTTAGGATTAATGCCTGTGAATATTGGAACAAAGCGGGTTCAATTAAAGGAGATATTGCAGGTCAAAGTACAGGATGACACTATTTGTGGAATATAGTGGAATTTTCAAGTTTTTGTTGTCCCTTTTTGTCTCTGCCATTAAAAAATTTCACCCAACGCAAAAAAGGGGGAAAGTGCTGTTATGCACCTTTTGGCGCTGAAATTTACTTAACAATGATAGTAAAAATACTAGCACTAAGCTCCTTTTTGCACCGAAACAAGTCGGCGCAAAAAGGAGCTTAGTGCATCTATGCTCCTTTTTGCCCCACTGGTAATGCTTTGTTTGATGCAAGAAGGAGCATTGGTCTTATTTCATAAAAAGTGATAATATAAGCATCTTTTTTTTAATATGCATTTGTAGAAAATGTGTATATGAATGTATGTACCAAAAATCATTCAAATCGGACAGGTATTGACCGAACAAGAACTGAAAACAACTGTTCAAAGTAAAAGGCCTTTTTCTCAAAATGCGATTTTTCCACTAAGCTCCTTTTTGCGCCGAGCGGTCGATCTGCTCCTGGCCAAGCCCATCAGGCGAAACCCTTAACCCTGTCATAAATTCTGAGGCCTCCCTAAATTCGGTCACAAATTTAGAATAAAAACATATTGATCAAGGTCATCCTCAAATAGCTCTCGTGGTAAGCTACAGAAACACATGCAAGATATGTCTAACTCTGATCATCGGAGGGTGACGAAGATAGATGACCAAATATTCTATTTTACTAAAAGGTTTTTTAAAATAGACAGCTCAAAGGAGGTAGAGCAACATGTTCTTATAATTATGTTACTTGGCTTTTCATATCTCGGATTGACAAAATTTATAAACGCGAAAATGTAATATCATCTCAACTCCTGAAATATTTGCAATCATCTCAATTCCTGAAATAGCTTCTGAATTTAATTTTAATTTTTAAAGAACAGAGTAAATATATTACATTGCTTATGTTAACTGGTACGGTCATATCCCACTCTTTTCTGTGACGATCAATTTTTCACACTTTTCTGTGATGATCAATTTTCCACTCTTTTCTGTGATGACCAATTTTCCACTCTTTTCTGTGATGATCAATTTTCCATTTTTTTCCGTGATGGTCAATTCCCATTCTTTGCTGAAATGGTAAATCTTCCACTCTTTTCTGTGATGATCAATTCCAATTATTTTCAGTGACGATCAATTCCCATTCATTCTGTGATGGTCAATTCCCAGTCTTTTCTGTGATGATAAATCTACCACTCTTTTCTGTGATGGTCAATTCCCACTTTTTTCTGTGAGGATCAATTCCCATTCATTCTGTGATGATCAATTGATTCAATTCCCACTCTTTTCTTTGCTGGTCAAATCCTACGATTTCTGTGCCATAACCATGTCGGATAATTATAATTAGGCCTATGCTTGTGGTTCGCAACGATAAACCATATTGGTGTGAATCGCATAGTTTTTCCAAGAACTTCATTGTCTATTGTGGAATATTATTACTATATATAGGCCTACCCACATGTTATGACCAGTTTTGAATTGAAACATATAAAACATGTCTCATGGTGTATGCTTGTTTCTTGGCAGAAATATGGATATTTTATGCAAAGAAGGGATGCAATTAAATACATTTTGATGTCACTTGACGGTCACACTTAGCAGCAAATAAGAGCACCCTGAAAAGAATCTGGCATGCATTTCAACATACACTGAAAAAAAAGATTGTGAAAAAGACAGCCACAATCCTGTTAACTTTACGTAGTTTTAGCCATCATATGTATTACAGTCAAAAACCGTCAGCAGAATGGAACCTTTCTGTAAAATCTACATGAGCCGTAAAACATACGTATTTCATCTGTCATTCTGGACCATGGTTAAGTCCTGTTAGTGGAACATTATGTTTCTGTTTAAACTACAGCAACTGTACAAAATACAGATTAAATCTGTAATTACACAACAGTTAAGTGCTGTTAGCAGTGTGGCAAGTTTCTGTTAAAACTGCATGGATATGTAATTTATACAGAAGTAATCTGTAGAGTCTTCCTTTTTGTTTGTCAGTTTTTCACACGTTCGTTGCAAGAGTTTTAACTGAAACAATTAAGGCAAGTATATAGGTTACATTGTTTCAAGTGCTAGTAGACAGCAGTTAAGGACTCAGGACAGGTTAAACATTGAAGAAAAGCACACGCACAAGAGGTTGTAATTATAAAACAACCTGTTAATGCTCCTTTAAGATAAGTATTTCTATTTTAAAAGCATTTTAATTTGGAATTGATATCATAATATGATTATATATTCCATATATTTGTACATATCTATATCTGTATAATGCTATGTATGCCTACTACACCTATTATTAGACATTCATGGGTTAATAGTTTCTATAATCTATTCATCATGTCTTTGCACAAACATCAAATATGAAGTTGTCAATTTAAATCTTAACTTAATATTCTTCAAGTTATGAAGTTAATTAGGCCTATACATTAGCTCTCTAAATTTGATTTTCACCTTGAGACCATTGTTCAATTTCTTTGAAAATAGAACAAAATGACAATACATATGTTTTACTTTCAGGAGCTGGCCATGTTTGGTTGACAGGACAATCGGTGGATACACACTTCTATAGGTTAGTTTTTGGAGGTCATTCCTGTGATGTTTGGGTTACCAGGTGGATTGAAAATAGGACTTTTTCGTCCTGTATTTGTGTACTGACTGGTCATTAAAGGACAGATGGCAACCACACTTGTAGTAGTGGTACAGATTTATTCAAAATTTTGATAAAAGATGGTTATTATAGTGCAAAGTTTTAACCTGCATTGAATTAAGTTTGAAGGTATTGTAATTACTTTTGAAAAATGTTGTCCTTCCGCATGTCCTGTGGACATGCAGCTGGGTGTTTGGAAGGTAGGCAGGACTGGCAGGTAGAATGTTCCCATGCAAAACTCCACCACTATTGCATGTAGGCCTACATGGATGAAGTTTGGTATACATATAGCCTATGTGGCCTGGTTGTGCCTTTTGATGGTTTTATTGATGAATATTTTTACTTTTTAGAAAAATTACAAAAAAAAAAAAATAGTTTTGTTTCCAGAGCACTATTGCATGTACATGGATGGAATTTGATACAAATATAACCTATCTGACCAAGTTGTGCCTTTTGATGGTCTGATTAATGAATATTGTAAAACTATACTATATCATGAACATGGAAGAAGTTTGGTACAGATATATATAGCCTATATGGCCTAGTTGTGCTTTTTGGTGGTCTCATTGATGGGAACCATATATATATATAGCAACTGAAAAAAATATTGAAAGTTTTTTTTTTCTTTTCTTGCCTAAGAATCAGCCACAATAGCGTGTTGATGGATGAAATTTGGTGTAACATATAGCCTTAGCCTATATCGTGAAGTTGTGTCTTTTGATGGCCTGATTTATGGATATTTGATGCTCTATGAAATATTGAGAAAACATTTAAAAAACATATGTTGCGCGGCAGCAAACCTTCAGTGAATAACACCTTTAGAAGATTACAATTACTTTTAATATTTGTTCTCAATATTATAAAAAGCATAGAATATCTATCAGTCAGACCATGAAAAGGCACAAATAGACCATATGAGCCATATGTGTACCAAACCTTAAATAGTGACCCGAGTCTTGGGCCAGAAACAAAGATTAAATTTCTTTTTTTGTATTAAAAAAAAGTATATAATATTTTCCAGACCTTTCAAAAGGCACAACCAGACCATGCAGGCAATGTGACTGAGTCTTAGCCCGAAAAACAAAAAAACAAAAAAAATTATTATATTTTTCTATTTTTTTTGAAGAGTATAGAATATCTATCAATGAGACCATCAAAAGGCACAACTAGGCCATATAGGCCACATCTGTACCAAATTTCATCCATGAACATGCAATAGTTGTTGAGTCTTGGCCCAGAAAAACACAAATAATTTCTATATATATTTTTTTTAATTATTTCAAAAAGGTATGGAATATCTCTGCATCAGACCACAAAAGTATCAACTAGACCATACAGGGTGTATGTGTACCAAATTTCTTCCATGTACATTCAATAGAGGCCAAGTACTGGCCTAGAAACGACCCATCCGCGGCCTAATCTGCCTGCTGCCCGCCGGACAACATTTTACCCAAATGATTACAATACCTTCTTCGAATTTCTTTCGCTGTAGGTAAAAATTGACAAATTCATTCCACAGAACACTTGAACAGCTTATTGAACCTGCTGCACCTGTTACGTACTAATCGCAGTTCTTTGATGCTTCCCTTTGGATATGGCTCACTAAAATCAGAGGTTTATGACCACAGGGGCTTCTGTGCCAAGTTTGTCTATTTGTATAATAAAATTAGTTGAAATGTATCGATACAAATTAGTGCAAAATCCCCTGTGTTTATGACAGGCACTTTGTTTTTATTTGTACCCCGCCTTAAACTGTTTCACTGTGCCCCACAGAGCTTTCTTTATAAAAATGTGGATGCCTGCATTGTGGATATCATCTCACTAAACTAAGACAAATAACCACAGTTTAAATCCCCAGCAATTGATTTGTGTTATTCCATTTTCAGCTCATCTGTCTTCTTTGAAAACAAAGAGCAATTGTCGTCACTCAATCATCGTCGTCGTTATTGGTGACGTCGTTGTCCCGGTTCAGGTTGGTATAAGAGTCCATTTGTGACCTTAATATTTCGCTTATAGTTATGAAATTTGGTACAGGCAATGGCCTGTGGATATGGATTGGGAACATGTCGAGAAATCCAAGGTGGTGGCCATTTTGGTGGCCATCTTCCTTTTTTCTTGAACTGCTCATTGTGACCTTAATATTCTGCTTATTAGAGTTATGAAATTTGGTACCTGTCTTGGCCTGTGGGTATGGATCGGGAACATGTCAAGAAATCCAAGATAGCTGCCGAAATGGCCAAGTAGTGCTACAAAATGGCTGGCATTCTTGAACTGCCACTATGACCTCAATATTTCGCTTATAGTTATGAAATTTAGTACTGGTGGGTATGGATTGCGAGCATGTCGATAAATCCAAGGTGGCCACCATTTTGTCGGCCATCTTTCTTCATTCTTGATTTGCCCATTATGACCTTCATGTTTTGCATAGAGTTATGAAATTTGGTCTGGATCCGGAACATTTCAAGAAATCCAAGACGGCTGACGAAATGGCCTCTACAAAATGGCTGGCATTCTTGAACTGCCCAATGTGACCTTGATCTTTCGCTTAGAGTTATGAAATTTGGTACAAGCATTGGCCTGTTGGTATAGATTGGGAACATTTTGAGAAATTCAACTTCTGCTGCAGAAACTAAACCAAAGCATTTTCTAGGTAGTGTCTGGGTGTCCCTGCCTGTCAAGCACATTTCTTGCTTGATGGGGGGGGGCTTATCTAGGAAAGAGTATCCAAAACTCAATGCCAGTTCATTCTGACACTGCTATTGGGGATGTTGATGAGTAACTAGGGACGAAATGTAATTAGGTCCCAAAAATATTTCTGTATCCCATTCAACCTCAAAACTTCGCAAATGCAGAGTATCAACGTCATTAGATATTTGCTTTTATCTATTTGATTTTTAGGTGGCAAGTTTGCCACCTTTTCCATTAATTGGGTTTTGGGATTTGGTTGACCTTTGAAGGTGTGTCGCATAATGACAGCAAGACAGTTTTGGTCATAGTGCGGGAGGTTTGAGTGTGTGGGAATTGACAGGTATGAGTGTGTGGGAATTGACAGTTAAAAGCAATTCAAGTGGGCTAATTTGAGAGCATGTGGCAAGGTGTGATGAATCGACAGGTGTTTTTTATAGGCTGTGGCTTCATTGGAAATTTTATAATTTAGTGGGTGTGGCTGTTTAGAGCTAATCAGGATATGGGACATGCACGGTGTGGTCATATTAGCCAATAGGGATACTTTAAAATTATATTTTACGAGCCCGAGGTGTCATCTCCGGGGGGTACTCGCAAAACAATAATTTTTTTTGGGCTAGTTCTATTGCAAGACAGCAGGTCACCTTGGACAGAGGTACTTTATTCAACAAGACCCAAGGGAGTCATCTCTTGGGGGTGTACTCACAAAAAATTGTTTTTTTGGCTATTTATATTGCTCTGCTTAGGGGCCGACCAGATGATCTTGAGGGGGGGGGCTATGGATATTTGGTGAAAAAAAAAGATTGTTTCCCACTTGACACTGAAAAAATGTGGACATGCAGCTGGGTGTTTGGAAGGTAGGCAGGACTGGCAGGTAGAATGTTCCCATGCAAAACTCCACCACTATTGCATGTAGGCCTACATGGATGAAGTTTGGTATATATACATATAGCCTATGTGGCTGGTTGTGCCTTTTGATGGTTTTATTGATGAATATTTTTACTTTTTAGAAAAATTACAAAAAAAAAAAAAATAGTTTTGTTTCCAGAGCACTATTGCATGTACATGGATGGAATTTGATACAAATATAACCTATCTGACCAAGTTGTGCCTTTTGATGGTCTGATTAATGAATATTGTAAAACTATACTATATCATGAACATGGAAGAAGTTTGGTACAGATATATATAGCCTATATGGCCTAGTTGTGCTTTTTGGTGGTCTCATTGATGGGAACCATATATATATATAGCAAATGAAAAAAATATTGAAAGTTTTTTTTTTTCTTTTCTTGCCTAAGAATCAGCCACAATAGCGTGTTGATGGATGAAATTTGGTGTAACATATAGCCTTAGCCTATATTGTGAAGTTGTGTCTTTTGATGGCCTGATTTATGGATATTTGATGCTCTATGAAATATTGAGAAAACATTAAAAAAACATATGTTGCGCGGCAGCAAACCTACAGTGAATAACACCTTTAGAAGATTACAATTACTTTTAATATTTGTTCTCAATATTATAAAAAGCATAGAATATCTATCAGTCAGACCATGAAAAGGCACAAATAGACCATATGAGCCATATGTGTACCAAACCTTAAATAGTGACCCGAGTCTTGGGCCAGAAACAAAGATTAAATTTCTTTTTTTGTATTAAAAAAAAGTATATAATATTTTCCAGACCTTTCAAAAGGCACAACCAGACCATGCAGGCAATGTGACTGAGTCTTAGCCCGAAAAACAAAAACAAAAAAAAATTTATTATATTTTTCTCTTTTTTTTGAAGAGTATAGAATATCTATCAATGAGACCATCAAAAGGCACAACTAGGCCATATAGGCCACATCTGTACCAAATTTCATCCATAAACATGCAATAGTTGTTGAGTCTTGGCCCAGAAAAACACAAATAATTTCTATATATATTTTTTTTAATTATTTCAAAAAGGTATGGAATATCTCTGCATCAGACCACAAAAGTATCAACTAGACCATACAGGGTGTATGTGTACCAAATTTCTTCCATGTACATTCAATAGAGGCCAAATACTAGCCTAGAAACGACCCATCCGCGGCCTAATCTGCCTGCTGCCCGCCGGACAACATTTTACCCAAATGATTACAATACCTTCTTCGAATTTCTTTCGCTGAAGGTAAAAATTGACAAATTCATTCCACAGAACACTTGAACAGCTTATTGAACCTGCTGCACCTGTTACGTACTAATCGCAGTTCTTTGATGCTTCCCTTTGGATATTGCTCACTAAAATCAGAGGTTTATGACCACAGGGGCTTCTGTGCCAAGTTTGTCTATTTGTATAATAAAATTAGTTGAAATGTATCGATACAAATTAGTGCAAAATCCCCTGTGTTTATGACAGGCACTTTGTTTTTATTTGTACCCCGCCTTAAACTGTTTCACTGTGCCCCACAGAGCTTTCTTTATAAAAATGTGGATGCCTGCATTGTGGATATCATCTCACTAAACTAAGACAAATAACCACAGTTTAAATCCCCATTGATTTGTGTTATTCCATTTTCAGCTCATCTGTCTTCTTTGAAAACAAAGAGCAATTGTCGTCACTCAATCATCGTCGTCGTTATTGGTGACGTCGTTGTCCCGGTTCAGGTTGGTATAAGAGTCCATTTGTGACCTTAATATTTCGCTTATAGTTATGAAATTTGGTACAGGCAATGGCCTGTGGATATGGATTGGGAACATGTCGAGAAATCCAAGGTGGTGGCCATTTTGGTGGCCATCTTCCTTTTTTCTTGAACTGCTCATTGTGACCTTAATATTCTGCTTATTAGAGTTATGAAATTTGGTACCTGTCTTGGCCTGTGGGTATGGATCGGGAACATGTCAAGAAATCCAAGATAGCTGCCGAAATGGCCAAGTAGTGCTACAAAATGGCTGGCATTCTTGAACTGCCACTATGACCTCAATATTTCGCTTATAGTTATGAAATTTAGTACTGGTGGGTATGGATTGCGAGCATGTCGATAAATCCAAGGTGGCCACCATTTTGTCGGCCATCTTTCTTCATTCTTGATTTGCCCATTATGACCTTCATGTTTTGCATAGAGTTATGAAATTTGGTCTGGATCCGGAACATTTCAAGAAATCCAAGACGGCTGACGAAATGGCCTCTACAAAATGGCCGGCATTCTTGAACTGCCCAATGTGACCTTGATCTTTCGCTTAGAGTTATGAAAATTATTACAAGCATTGGCCTGTTGGTATGGATTGGGAACATTTTGAGAAATTCAACTTCTGCTGCAGAAACTAAACCAAAGCATTTTCTAGGTAGTGTCTGGGTGTCCCTGCCTGTCAAGCACATTTCTTGCTTGATGGGGGGGGGGGGGCTTATCTAGGAAAGAGTATCCAAAACTCAATGCCAGTTCATTCTGACACTGCTATTGGGGATGTTGATGAGTAACTAGGGACGACATGTAATTAGGTCCCAAAAATATTTCTGTATCCCATTCAACCTCAAAACTTCACAAATGCAGAGTATCAACGTCATTAGATATTTGCTTTTATCTATTTGATTTTTAGGTGGCAAGTTTGCCACCTTTTCCATTAATTGGGTTTTGGGATTTGGTTGACTTTTGAAGGTGTGTCGCATAATGACAGCAAGACAGTTTTGGTCATAGTGCGGGAGGTTTGAGTGTGTGGGAATTGACAGGTATGAGTGTGTGGGAATTGACAGTTAAAAGCAATTCAAGTGGGCTAATTTGAGAGCATGTGGCAAGGTGTGATGAATCGACAGGTGTTTTTTATAGGCTGTGGCTTCACTGGAAATTTTATAATTTAGTGGGTGTGGCTGTTTAGAGCTAATCAGGATATGGGACATGGACGGTGTGGTCATATTAGCCAATAGGGATACTTTAAAATTATATTTTACGAGCCCGAGGTGTCATCTCCGGGGGGTACTCGCAAAAAAATAATTTTTTGGGCTAGTTCTATTGCAAGACAGCAGGTCACCTTGGACAGAGGTACTTTATTCAACAAGACCCAAGGGGGTCATCTCTTGTACGCACAAAAAATTGTTTTTTTGGCTATTTATATTGCTCTGCTTAGGGGCCGACCAGATGATCTTGAGGGGGGGGGGGCTATGGATATTTGGTGAAAAAAAAAGATTGTTTCCCACTTGACACTGAAAAAAAAGTTTGTTCAGCACATGGAAATAAAAAAAAAGTTTGTTTCTACCTGTAGCTAGGGTACCGTAATGTTAAAATTCCAATAGAAAATTTGTCGGGCGTTCGCAAGCAAAAAAATGTTCGTCGACGCGAATGAAAAAAAAAGTTTTGTCTCGGGGTTAAAGTCCATAGCCCCCCCCCAACTATCATCTGGTCGGCCCCTTAGGGTCACCTTTGGCAGCTTTTGGCAGAGGTACTTTGAAAATTGTATATTTTACAAGGCCTGAGAGGGTGACCTGAAGGGAGTCCTCGCGGAATTTTCTTTTGCTAAGTTATACTACCAGGCTGGGGGTCACCTCAGAGGGGTAGGCTACTCAATGATTTTTTTTTACTAGTTACAACAAGTGCACACCTTTACATTCTTCTGCTTTCTTAGAAATCCAAGATGGCTGCCAAAATGGCCACTCCAAAATGGCGACCATTCTTGATCTGCCCACTGTGACCTTTATATCTGGCTTATGGTTGAAATTTAGTTCAGGTATTGGCCTGTGAGTATGAATTGGGAACATGTCGAGAAATCCAAGATAGGGGGCACTTTAGCAGCCATCTTTCTTGATTCCTGAACTGCCAAATGTGACCTTGGCCTGTGGGTATTATTTGTTAACATGACGATAAATTCAAGATGAAGGCCAATTTGTGACAGCCGTTTTGGCAGCCGTCTTTCGTCATTCTTTACTGCAATTTCAATAAGTATAACTTTCTGCAAAAGGCCAGTAAAACGTGGCAAATGCACTTCATGTGATTGGTTGAGGCACTGAATTTCTTAGTATAAAGCTAATCTGAATACCAGAAAAACGTGTATAAAGTCCAGTGGACGTGTTTGGTATAGTTGCTAATCTTATCTGCAAACCAAACTCAGCTGCTGAATGAACAGAATGTAATATTTTTCACAGTTTCCTACGTTCAGCACAGATATTTGGAGGACGTTTTATGGCCTATTGACCAATCAGACAAGCTGAAAATGCCATGTAGAAACAGAGAAAACATCCCAGAGAAACTCATACTTAATGAATCTGCAGTAACTGTCCATTTGTGACCTCAATATATCCCTTAGAGTTATGAAATTTGGTAAAAGTATTCCACATTAGGATAAACTTAATCAAATGTCTTTGCAGCCGTTTTTGCCACCAATTGAATCAGCAGATTCTTGTTACAATTTTATTAAAATTGGTCGATTTTGTGATACTGTCCATCCACAAACCTTACAAATATAGGGTAAAACAATTCAAAATGCCAAAAACAAATCAAGGATCAAATTTATATATCATAATTTTTACTTCATCAGGTCAAAACAACATAGTTATCAATAAAGAACATCACAACTCACATGGGGAGGTGTTTACTTTTGCAACACTCATTATCACTGATTGAATTTTATCTACTCTTCTATGCCTGATCACCCTGTATTTTATGGTGTATATCTGTTGCAAAAGAGGTCAGTATGAGCATGTAGAGATTGATGATGTATTCTAGAAGGAAGATATTACAAGAAATGGAAGACCGCTCCAGAGGGGTGTTTAGTACTGTTTACTTCGGCAGCCTGCTCTATGAATGTTTTATGACTTTTCTTTTGTAAACTTTTCATACCCCTTAAATATGTTGAGAAATTTCAAATTCTCAATGGGGAATTCGAAGGCGAATCATCCAGTGGTGTGCTTACTTTCACGGGCACCATAATATAATCAGGATGAATGTTTATAGCATTTGGCTAAATGTATCGAAAGTTTTGAAAAATACTTTCCCTCAGTGCAGTTAGTGGTTGGGAATCTCGCAAATCAATTTGCAAATAAATTATGACTTCTTAGAAAAGTTTCAATATCTCTAGAGTACCTCAGTCTGTTTCCTTTCATGAGACAAAATTAAGTGATGTAAATAATGGCTTTAGTAAATGTTTTTTTTTTATTCAATAACTAAAAACATTAACAGAGCTACTTTTGTGTTGCTTTCCAGGTGCTGGTAGTCTCAGGAATCCTTCAGCTGCTCTTTCCTGTAATTTCAACTCCACACTAGTCCCCAGCCATGTTGAATACTAACTTAGGGTAAGCTACTTTTACAAGTTACTTTATGTTCATTTCCACTTACTATAAGAACTCTCTCCAGGAAATGGATAAACTTTCAACTATGTTTAGTTTCTAATAAAACCTGCCTTTTTTTGCTACAGGGTGTAGCAAAAAAAACTGATAAGTACATAATTTCTTTCTGCAAATCAATAAGAAGCTACAAAATTTCACAAAGAATGCATTACCTAAAATATTCTGCAGGAAGCTGCAAAATTCTGATTTTTGGTGGTCATCTGTCACTGCAGCGCTTCTGAAAAGTTTCTACACCAGAATCTGCAGTTCTGTGGGAAAAATGCAGCTTGGGAGGTTCTATGCACTTCGGCAGGAACCTGCAGAATTTCCAAAAAAATCTGCAGCTGCCTGCGGAATTCTGCAGCCAATTTGAGAACTTCAGAAAAAGTGGTCCTCTGTCACTGTATTGTTTCTGAAATGTTTCTGCAGGAAAATCTGCATTTTTTGTCGGAGTTATGCAGTTCGGGAATTTTTATGCGCTTTGGCTTTGCAGCTGTCAGCAGAATTCTACAGTTTCTTAAAAATTCTGCAGGAAGCTGCAGAATTCTGCAGTTTCTTAAAAATTCTGCAGGAAGCTGCAGAATTATGCAGTTCCCTGCAAGATTTCTGAACTTCTGTTGCTTCTTTCAGCTTATTGCCATTCATCTGCAAAGTTCAGACCTCTTTGACAAGTATTTTTCCAACGTTGATTTGGGGGTGTATTGGTTTGGGGGTTAGCAGGGGGGTCAGGAGTTTTGGTGGTCCTCTGTCACTGCAGCATTTCTGAAAATTTTCTGTAGAAAAATTTGTAATTCTGTCACCAATTCTACAGCTGCCTTCAGAATTTAAGAAACTGCAGAATTCTGAAGCTATTTGCAAAGGTGCATAAAACCTCCCAAGGTACATGTTATAACTCCTATAGGATTACAGATTTTGCTGCAAAAATTTTCAGAAACGCCTCTGGGACAGACGAGAACAATAACACACGACCCTCACCCACCGAACCACCCCCCCCCCCGGACCGTGACCCAGGGTTGCTTGATTTAAATCATTTGATCATCTCAAAATTTTCAGAAAAGCACCTGACCCCTCCCCATACCACTTAAAATATAAAAAAAACTGTAAATCAAATAAATCTGATTTTTTGAATTTTTTAAAATTTAAATAGGATATTTTTGCAACCCTGCCATTACCCCCCCCCCCAAACTGACAGGGTATAGTGGCAAGATCTTGTCAAAGAGTTCTGAACTTTGCAGATGCATAACAATATGCTAGATAAAGTAACAGAGGTTCAGAAATCCTACAAGGAGCTGCAGTACTGCAGAATTCTTCAGAGTTCTAAGAAACTGCAGAATCCTGCAGGCAGCGGCAGAATTCTGCGGGCAGCTACATAACTCTTATAGAATTACAGATTTTGCTGCAGAAACTTTCAGAAACCCTGCTGGGCTAGACGAGCACTTTTATGACGGTGAAATATTCAGCATAAAATTACTTAACATTTTACAAATTTTCTCTGAGTATAGTGACAAATTATATTTTATTTACTCTTCCAATCCGTTTGCTATTTGTGTGTGTTTTTTTTATTCCCTTGTTTGACAATTTTGAACCAATTTCGAAACTTATGATCAATCAAGCATGCCATGTCTTGGGCCGTTTAAAGTTTCAAATACAAATATATAATAATTATATCACAGCAAAACCCTGGTTTCTGATTGACTGAAAAAAGCAAGCAGTGATATATGAAGGCGACCATTTAATAACCAGGGGGGCTTGCTGTTTTCTTTTGCGGGAAATTGTTTATTTCACTATTGCGGCGAATTATTTCAGCGTGCCAATTCCCCGTATATTAATTAGAAACACCCCAAGCAGAAATTATTTATTTCAAGACTGCCAAAAATGAATTTATTTATTTCACCAAAACTGGCCAAGAAGTTATTATTATTGGTCATCCCCTAAGCCATCATATCCAGCTGGGCAATCGTATCTATGCAACTAATCCTAGCAATGCACAAATGCAACCCCTGTCTTTCTTAACTCTCTGTGACTGCTTGTTTGTTTATAAGTGTAAAATGTGTGATAAATTTACATTACTGGACCTAACTCAAATTATAATAAACTTCTCTTTCTTTTCAGACATGAAATATTTTATACTGCCACACCATATGGATCTTTTTGTATGCCACAACATCAGTCCTCCTCTGAGGCTCCTCAATATTGAACCTACAACTAACAAGAATTCCTTTTAAGGTAAGACGTTCTTCCTTCCTGACACCAACAGTATCAATTCATTTTATCAAAAAAGAAGCATTAATGTTTTTGAAAATATCTCAATTGACCATTTTTCTCTTCAGGTGCTTTTTTCTGAAGTCACTGAAACACCAAGACACCAAGACAAGGAAGAGAACGAAGAAGGCCAACATAATCTTTACAGATCATACTTCGAAAATTAAATTTATTTGCTTTTCAACAAACCAAAACTTAATGATCATCTCCTGTTTGATGAGAGAAAAAATAGGATTTTACCACCTTGCAAATTTGAAGGATGTGATTCCTCAAAAAGGTTCCCTGCAGGCTTTGTTTGTTCATTATCATATATATGCTGGTTCTCTGCACAAGCTACACAGTATATAATATTCTGTATCCACCAGGACTCATTTAAGTATAAACTTTTTTTTAACTACATGATGGTTAAGATTCACTGTGGAGAAATTGCCATGGATAAATTGAGGTGGTCAAACCAGGAGTTTGTAATTTTAGTGATATTCATATATTTTACTCTGTGCCAAAAACGATGTGGTGAAAATTGCTAATAAAAATTTTAAAATCAAGCATGATGTTATTGTTGTTTTTAATTTAAAATTTGTCAAAATTTAGATCTGTGACTTGATAACACTTTTGGAATAATGATAGTCTTTTTGAGGCTTGCTAATCTGATGCTTTAAGGAAAAAATTAAGAAAACGAAAATTATATTTCCTGTAATGTAGATGGGTAGAACCAGTAATTTACTGAATGAGCAAAGGTGTTGATAAAGCTATTTTCCTAATTATAAAAAAACTCCCTATATACAGATATTACATTAAAAAGCATCAAAATATTCTCCTCTATTGAATTGTGATTTAGAACACTCCACTGCTAAACAGTAATTGCTCTGGGTCATAACTATGCTTTTTTAACAAGAGTTTTAAAACATATTGCTCAAAATGGCAGCATGAGGGGGGCTGTCAATATTACAGGCATATTCCAGTAAAAATTACGGATTGCTCACCATCCATAGTAACGCTTGAACTGTTGAAGTTACAGTAAAAACATGTAAAATATACGGTTTCAATGACGCTACATATTTACGGCTTTAGTCTGTAAATTTCACAGCAACTTGTTGGCACCCAAAACTGCCAGCTATTTTACCGTAAATTTTACAATTTTTTTTTTCAGTGTAGATATTTCAAATTAAGCAAATGCACTGAAGGACTAGTAGTGTTGACATAACTTTCATTTTTATTTCATATCCAGTGTATAAAAGGCAGTTATGTAACTGATTAAAGAAATAGAAAGACAGATATAGAAAGACAAACAGAAATGTAAAATAGAAAGATAAAATATATAAAAATAGTTTAGATAGATAGATAGATAGATAGATAGATAGATAGATAGATAGATAGATAGATTGACTGGTAAATATAGCTAAATATTAAATAGATAAAGAAAATAGATATAGATTGATCGATAATCAGCCAAATGGCGAAAAGGCAGACAAGACTTTTAAAAGCTGCCAAATTTAAGTCTATGTTAGATTTTTGGTATTACATAATATGCACATAGTTCCTCGGTGGCCTAATGGTTATAGCAGTTGATTTTGAATCAACTGGCCTGAGAGGACATGGGTTCGTATCCCAGTCCTGGAACTAAATTGGAGTGAGTTGGTTGTGGCTGTGCCGGGGAGGGTGGCCACTGTGGAGGCAGGAGTCCCCATCCTGTCTGGTGTATTGCAGCAGTTACCCCAGCCAGACTCCATCCGGAGTGACTGGATGCCTGGATCCAAGGAAAGAAGACTTCAAGAGAACACGAAAGATGCTGCTACCTGGTGTGATGAAGAATAAATGTCCAGGACACTTCATTGTAAAACTGTACATGTATATGATATGTAAAATGTAAATATACGCATTGTAAAGCGCACTTGAACATTCAGCTTCGAGTGGAAAGTAGCGCTATAGAAATGTCATAATAATAATAATAGTAATAAAAAACAATAAAATGATATGCATGTAGATAAATTGCTCACTGTACATTATCAGGAGTCGATAAACCAAAATGATTATGTTACTTAATTTTCTTATGTTTTCCTGTTGTCTGTTTTGAAATGAAATGAATCACTTGTTAATAATTTAATTCAGCTTGTCAATGCCAATGATCAACTATTCCAGAAAAAATTATAGGTACAGGGAATGTTACTGGATAAGATTAATTTTTTGAGACAATTTTGAAGATAAATATGTTATGCTTTATTAAATACGAAACTAAATCATTGACAAGAAGCTGGACCGTCACCCTCTTGACCTAATTAATTTCCTGCTTTGGACTGTTGATGTTGAGACCATCACAGCACAGATTTTGGAGTCCTCTTTCATGCTCAATTCGCTTCGGGAAACGTTACGCTGCTTGAATATAATAAGTTCTTAATGTAACCCTCCTTTGACATGCACATATAGGCAATATTTTTTATCATTAGGACAGGCACACCCCTGTATCAGTCAATGGATATTCAGTATTAAATATGTAATTTTAAACAGACTGTACAGTCAGTCCAGCCGACTGTCTGCACTAAGTCACGATTGGCTGCTTCACACCCAAAACATCTAGGTCAAGGAACTTGTCAGAAATGTCAACCTCAATGTTGAACATTTTTCAGAAGAACAAAAATTTACCAGATATGGTGCACCGTTTGATTATATCCATGTAGGCCTACAAGCTTGGAGCACAGCCATAAATCTCGAATCTCTCGATATAGCCAACAAAAGAGCTGCAAAGGCATAAAACACTAAACACAGCCATTGTTAGAAATGGAGTACTTGGAGTAACTTGGCAAGATGGCAACTTTCAAAGTAATGCTGCATGCTTTATTGAATTTGCGCGGAAAAAAGCACAAAAAGGAGAAACATGGGCCTACTATTTATATACGAGGGGTGTCCCAAAAGTTCTGACCAATTTTTTTGGCAGACCCTTCTATTTGAAGCAGCTGTATGAAATTTTCACAGAATCAAATTCAGGTATTTCACTATCCATTTTGAAAATATGCTGCCTGTTTGAACATTTTAAATAACTTTTCTGTTTCCATGGAAACAGAAGGTCAGTGCATCCAGCGCAGCTCAATGTTTTAGGCCACATCCAAGTGTCTAGGCTAGTAAATAACCAAGGAATTTACTGTAAATATGCAATGGATGATCATGAAAAATATTATTTGGAAACCTTTAGAACAGTATCTCAAAGTTTTTCATTTACATTTAAAGTCACTGTGAATCAGTTTAACCCATGTGCTGAGGCGATCACCTGGGTCTTCCAAACCGGACTGTTCCTAAATTGTGGAATTTCAGTGTATGTAACAACTGCTTCATTTCTGGTAACGACTATTATTTCTTTAATTTTTGAACTGGTATATATATTTTAGTATCACGCAAAGTTACAGAAGGCCAAATCTGGTAATTAAAGCAGATGAGATTGGGTTTTGAACCTAAGGTTCTTGAGAACTGCCTCTTGACAGCAGATTGTTTCAGCCAAACCTTCTCAAGCGCTGTTAGGCAACTGCTGGAAAAAGCCTTTGGTAATGTGCCTCAGCTGATCAGGTTGAAATATAAATAAATGTTTATAATCTAATGGAAGATATCTCGAAAGACTGCAAGCTTATCAGAAAATAAATTTTCTTGCAATCATTTGCTTTTTTACTATAAATTCTCAGACTTTAACACAGCTAATATGCTGAAATTCGTCTGAGAAATTGAGCTGCGCTGGGTGCAATGTCCTCTCGTAACCATGGTAACAGAACAGTAACTTAAACACTTCTTACAGTGTTCACCTTTTTTTAAAAATAGATGGTCAAATACCTGAAATTTATTCAGTGAAAATTTCATTAAACTATTTCAAATAGAAAGGTCTGCCAAAAAAATTGGTCAGAACTTTTGGGACACCCCTCGTATGTATTACGCTGATATTCGTGCAAAATGGCCAAAGGCCATTTTGCGAAGCGAACTGAGTGCAAGAGAGGTCTCAAAAATATATGCAGTGATGGTCAGAACATGAACAGTCCGCAGCAGGAAATTAGGTCAAGTGGGTCATGATCTAAATATATCAAATAACTTCACTATTTTAGAATTTAGTCTCCCTATCTCAAATGCAAATTTTCAAGAGGCATAGGTAGAGTAAAACTTTAAATTCAGTTATATATACGACTCGTTTTTTCGGTGTTTAACTAACATTTAAGGGGTTATTTAACTCTGGTTTTAGCTCTTGGGTGAATAGCTCCCTGAAACGTTTGTTTACAAGTGATCAATTATCATGTACAATATCTGATGAAAACTTAGTATAAATAATTTTTCTCCCCTGTTCACTACCCTATCAGCATGCCTCCGCTGTCCAACGTCGGCTCAGCGTCAGTCCGATGTCAGTAGCATCGGACCAGCTTAGGCCGACGTTGGACCGCCGAGGCACGCTGATAGGGTATGTGTGATTGTGACAGTGTGACTTCTGCAATATCATTCAATGTAATCTTCACAAACAATGTGATGATGTCACAACAAAGATGCTGACAGTATCAGGAAATGACCAGATGATAGCTGGGGGGGGGCTAAGGCTTCTACCTCCAGGAAAAATTTCTTTTGTTCGCAAAGCGTCGACGTACCATTTTGTTTTCCACGGGGACGTGCGACAAACTTTTAGCTACAGGTGGAAACAATTTTTTTTTGGCATGTGCTGAATGAACTTTTTGTTTCAGTGCCAAGTGGGAAAAAAACTTACTTTTCACCAAAAAGCCATTGCCCCCCCCCCATGACCATCTGGTCGGCCCCTTATTTCAGTTCAGCCAAAGGTTCGAGGTAATTCACAAGGACTTGGGAGAAAAATACTTAGGCCTATTTTTTTTTAAATGATAGCATATATTGTCTACTTTCAGCCTGTGTTCTTCATTTATCTATTTATACATATTTATGCAGGGGCGGACTGGTGGCATTCTGGGCCCTGTGGCAGAATAAGTCAATGGACCCCTACATTCTTTCCATCGGCATTATTTCAAATAGTATAGGCCTTATTGGCAAACTGTTAATATTAGATTGGGGGCCTCACATAAGGGGGTGCTGTCCTTTTCAGACAGTGTGGTTGCAGTATTACATGAATCTGAGAGCAAAATTTTGCTCCTTTCTTGACATTTTTATTTTTTGACATCTTGCAAGGGCCCCCCTCATTGGATGGGCCTGTGGCAGCTGCTACTTTGCCACATATAGGCCAGTCCGCCTGTAAGCAGTCCTAGAGTAGAATTACACCTACCTATGATTAGTTTAGGTTGGTTGTAATGCATAAATCGCATTTTTGTGATGTATTGATGCCCCTGACTCAGTTCTAGTCAAGTTTGTATCAGTAATCTGAACCTGGATAGACAGATAGGTAGATAAATAGATAGATAGATAGATATGTTTGGATATATGTCTCTCCTATCTCATGACTTTTCAGTACACTCTAAAGAATTTCAGACAAAATTTGTTTTTTAGATTCAAAATGGTTTTTTGAAAAACCAAATTTCAATGCAAAACCAACATGGATTTTTAAAAAAATTCATGTTGGTTTTTTGCATTGAAATTTGTGTTTTTCAAAAAACCATTTTGAATCTAAAAAACCAATTTTGTCCCGACATTTTTTTAGAGTGTAGGAGGACCTATAATCCCTGTCCAAGTAGTCCACGGTTTGGTAGATAGACACGCTTTTGACATGAACAGATTTTTGTTCTTTTTATTAATGGGGGATGGGGGGGAAGCTGCTCTCCCACCCCCACCCCCTCCCAGCGCCCCTGGTTTCTATGTACACCCATTATCCTGAAATAGACATCATTGTGCGAATGTGCTCAAATCCACTGAAAGTTTATGTTTGTAACATTATGAATGGACGAATAAAAGTATATTCTATTCTATTCTATTCTATTCTATTCTATTATACTTACATAATATGCCACAACATCTGTATTCATGTGGTGAAGAACAGATTCGTGAAGCCATAAATTAATCATTCATGCATAATTCATTGAGTGCCCCTGGTCGTAAAGTTTTTTTTCTTGGTTTTTTATCTGTTGCTCCTTTAATAACTTTTATTGTCTCATAATTTCCTTGCTCCAGTGTAACACACTTTTAGTCTTGGATGTTTCGCAAATATTACTTCGAAATAATGAGAATTGCTCCAAAAAAGCTTTATTTGTGAGTATGTATTATATTAAATATCAGTATACCTTCATACATGTTTGATCCATCAGTTCTTGTGAAAAAAAAAATCTGAATGTTTCATCTCTGACAAGGAATAAGTTTTTAACGACAACAAATTTCTTCGAGCATTAAAAGTTATTGCAGTTTGATGGTTATTTTGCATACAAAATGCTGTAAAATACATTACTCCCCTATACATGTACAAGCTACACACTAAGTTATGAATGTACAAGAACGAGTTCGGACATGGTAGGAAATCACACAGGCTCTGTCATGGATCACAGTTGGATTATAGTTACAATGGAATAAATGGGTCAATAGCTAATTAAAAAGAAATACCCTAGGCAACAATCAAGAATGACCATAACAGCTTAATGTTTGGCCTATGCCCCCATAATTTAACACTTGGCACTGGTATACAGGCAGGAACTTAACAAACGTGGTATTGTTCCTAAAACACTATCTGGATTAAAATGCAACATTAACATGCGAGGTATATGAGGGCTCATTAAAAGTGGATAACTAAAATTGGTGCAAAAATATATGGCATAAAACCAGAGTCACAATCGGATGAAAACATGGTTGAATTTTGCAGGTGAGTCGATAAATAGGCTAATCAAATTTAACAGAAAAAACTTTATTTATTTTATAAAAATCATAATTAAAAAACATCCAATGCAGCTGTATTGTTGATTTATTTGATAGTTTAAGGAGTATTTAAATGACCTTGGTTAAAAATAACTTAGGCTGAATTTCTACATGCTATTGTAAATATTTAAAATTTAACTTTAAAAATTTAACTTTATCATAATAATGTAGACACCTTCGAGCGATAAAAACTTTTTCTGTGATGACAACTTAATAATTTCTTCTAAAAATAACTGTCACTTGAAGTAGTTCATATCCACGTCCTTCAAAACGTTTTTTGTCCTTTTTATTTTAGAAATATTTATCTTGTCTTTGAATGTGATACAGAATAGTTGGAAAAGGTCAAACCTCCCCAAATTGCTATCTTTCTTTGGATATACTGTAATAGACTCAGAGACAAACACTCAAACATGTACTCCAACAAACATCCAACAGCTGGGGATAAATGACTGTTATAGCCAGCGACTTAGATCCTGGGGAGGGGGGGGTGGGGGGATGCATCATATGATTATCCTCCCACCCCCTAGAATTTGAAATCATTTTTACTTGGTGTTGAAAAAAATCAGTTATATTTAGCAGCTTCTGCCACGATACCTCTGGTCTTGAATTGGCCACCGAAATCCACCGCCGTGAAGTTTCAGCCCGTTGGGCCATGCGGGAATTTCGCATGCGCCAAAATCTCCCCCCAACAAAACTGAAAAATCTACACCCCTGGATATAAAAAAAAAAGTACCCTTAACAAAGTGACTGTATCGATCTTAGCATGAACCTAAGGGCATGTGGCATGCAAGTTAACATTTGGCTTTGTTATATGTATCTAAAAGTAGGCATTTCATGAAATATATAATGTCCATGAAAAATTTCCCCCCCCCTCCCCGGACATTTTTGTTATTAGAATACAGCTTGCTTAGCTTGTTAGCGAAGCTGTCATACATATATAAGAAATCTTATCAATGGAAACTGAATTATTTGATTATGGGAAAATTTGCAAATAACCCCACCCCCTACAAATATCCTGGATATGCAACTGGTCTGTTGTGGTCACTGGGATTGAGTAACTTTGCAACTTTGCATGCTAACAGTATTATACGCCCAAAGGCTTATTTGCGAACTTTAAAATACTGAAACTATAGCAAAATGAATGAACGCATTGAATTCAGAGGAGCTTATTTGATATCAAATGTGTGACGTTCTGTTGTTTCTAAACCAATCAGATTCACTGAAAATGGCATGTACATGTATTTGGTGGTTCTAGAATCCAAGAATCGCATACTAATGAAATCACCTGTAAACATTGTGAAAATCGGATGCATATCAAGGTTTTTAGGACAAGGTTTGCATTGCAAGTGATGTACAGTGATACCTGTGTTGTAAGACCCCTTGTTGTGTGACCGACTTGTCTTATGTGACCACCTTCCTCCCGCACAAAGTAGTATTTTTGGTGCATTTTGTACCCAAGCAAGAGACTGCACCCCCACGACAGACCGCAGAGACCACTGTATTCAATATTTGGTTACGTTTTAGACGCAAATTGTTGCGCGGATGAAATTACTAATCTTGTTGAATCAATGTGCTGTTGAGAATATCACATATAATTTTTTTGTAGGTTAAGACATCGATACGAAAGCATTCAATGGCTTTGACATGAATTCTTAGAATGCTCTATTGGGATTTTTCAAATGCTTAATTACTTGTTCAGTCTGAGGGCGTGGGTTCAAATCTCAACCCGGGAACTCACTTTAGTCCGAGCCCATGGGACATTAAATGGAGGCGGGTTGTATCCAGTACTCTATGCTGGGGCAACTGGAAGACCCTAGGCATCCCTGATTTAATAGGGTATGTGCCAGACTCACAGTCTTCTCATCTCATCATCATACGGCGGTCGCCTGCCTTGATATAGCCCACCAAGGTGCTGCAGAGGCGTGAAACAAAAACAAACAAACAAACTTGTTCAGTCTGGCAAAGTGAAAACAATATATATTATCTACTCAAGACAACTATGAACCTGTGTAGGATTAAAAAACTCAGTATGAAACTTCTTATCATTTTGAAATAACAATAATCTCAAACTTCTTGGGAACTGCTCTGATCAGGTGGTTCCACAAATGACCTATTTTATGTCATATTATATGTCCAGATGAAGTTAGCATACTCAGTAAACGCATGTTACCTTTGAAAACACCAGTGACAACTGAAAATATATTCTGATTAGGCTCTGGCCTGTACTAAAATTAAAGTGCTGTGGTTTTATCGTAGCACCTTACCACTATCATTACTTACGAAATTCAATTTTCAAGGTGAAATTCGACTTTTTAATATTTAATAGTAACAGGAGGCATTTTCCGATGGATGTTAAATTCAGCTTTTTATGAAATTTTGAATAAGCCTATGTTTGATTTCTTTGCAGTATCGCCAGGTCACGGTTTTACTTAATCGTCTTCGTCTTAGTGGTCCTCAACTTTTTTATACATGGGGACTACCTGGCAGGGATGATCCGGGATATGCGCCAGCCAGGAATAGAGGCAGAAATGGAAATGCAAGACGAGGAGGTGAAAGTCCCGTTTAAGAAATTCAACACCCCCAACTTACAAACCAAGAGCGTGCAGATGGCTTGTTTCACAAAGACTGACATCGAGGACCAACCAGGGATGATGTTTGGCACTTGGCATGTAGGGAATCAAAACTTTACCTTCCCTCGACGAAACTGTATCTCAAATCAGAAAACGATCACTATATATCAAAATCCATCAGACGAAAAAGGCACCTCTGGACAATTTCTCGGATTTAACGTGCAGTTTGCTCCTATATCTGAATTGCCGAAAACACACAAAATCATTGAAGATCAGACAGCATATTTTGTTGGAAACATAAATGATTTTGAACCAGAAAATTTCTACCACTTTACAAAACAGGTATACTTTCCTCTCTTCTGGTTAGTAAAAAACACTAACCAGTTGCAGTATGGAGCTCAAAATATTGTGTTTTATAGAGCCGTTTATGCTATATGCCCTGAACTAAAAAGATATGTCTATCATAACATAGATCGATATTGGTATTTCCTTCGTATCTTGCAAGTTAAAAATAAATTAGAACTAAGCGCTTTTACAGACAGAGAGGAGCCAATTAATGTGTGTTATAGGAATGCTGTGTTTTCTACTGAGCTCTTTCTTGAGCAAGCCCCTCAGGCCATCCACTATTTCAACGACAAAATTGGCGTGAAGGAAGATTCTTGTCCGCCAAATGTATTAGTAATACTTCAAAGGTCCAATTACCGGCGTATCATAAACGTGGGACAACTCAAGAAGGTCGCCAAAGACCTCGGCTATGACGTGAGAGTTGTTGCAATGGAGAAATTGACGATGAAGCAGCAGGCGCAGTTGATGACGTGTACCAGGATATTGGCCGGAGTCACCGGAGCTGGACTCCAGTGGGCCTTCTGGATGAAGAACCATTCGGGGGTTGTGGAGATAGCCTGGCCACAGTACCAATGGCCGTTCTTCTTTTCTGGATCTGGAGGTGACTGTTTTGTTTCCTTTATTCACTTGGCAATCTCTGATTTCTTACGGCAGATGAAAAACCAGTGCTTATACAGAAAAGCTGTCGGTGGTCATCAATGACCTCGCAACAAGCCCTATCAAACTCATTGAAAAATTGTCAACTTGTCATTGAGCAACTTGTAACCTCTTTGATACTCAGTTGGTCACTCGCTTTGATAGCATTGCAAGTGTAGGCTATGACTTCACAAATTGCTTATGACTCATAGAGAATAGCATGGCATCGATAGGGCTATGACATCACAAGAAACATTTTAGTCCTATTCTGTAAGCACATAGACGTATGGCGCCCGCGAATTTTTTTGGGGGGGGGGAGCGATATTTGCCCAAATTTCAAGATCTAGATTTTTTAAATACTGTTTCAAATGAAATTCGGTGGAAATCATTAATATAATCTCAATAGTATATATTAAATCATCTGCCAGAATTATTTTTTAGCTTTTTTGCCCCGGATCTCCTGCTTCCCATACGCTTATGTGTAAGCACTCGTTTTTCGTCTACAGCAATGCATTTTTGAGCTTTATGAGGGCTAAACTGCTGTTCCTTCAAATGCTGCTCTATCAAAGGCAGTTTTGTATGTTTTAGCAAAATTTTCGCAATTAGACATCTCAGAAAATGTGTTAAGGCAAAAAGATAATTTCGGGCAGGTAACTTTTTTTTTAATCACTTGTTGGAAAATGCTATTTTTAGCTCTAGTAAATCTCATGCAAGAGCTGAAACCATGGGCGTAATTTGGTGGAAAACATTGCGCCACATGTGACAAGAGCATTGACCGCTGTTTTACTGGTTTCCTTGTCCAATGACTTCCTGATTTTTGAAATGCTTCTAATATTGAAATAGGCATTTTGACACATTTTGTTGACTTGTTTTTCCATGGTCATGTTTTTGTCAAAGATTACACCCAGATTTTCAACATGATTGATTGCATTAATTTTGACATTGTCGACATGGATTGATGATACTTGGAGTTTATTTAGTTGATGCAGACTGCCAATGAGCAGTAGTTCTGTTTTTTTCTCCATTGTTACACAGCTTATTTTCATGGAGAAATTTTCTGATATCAGCAATGCACTTTTCCATTTTGACTACGGCATTTCCTTGTTCTGAAAAAGTTGGTTTATTGAAAGAGAGTATAAGTTGCTCGTCATCTGCATACTTTTGGTGGTTGACTTGATGTTTTTCAGCCACCTCACTTAATGGAGCGATGTATGAATTAAATAGGATTGGTACTAATTTTGAACCTTGAGGAACTCCAAATTTGAGTAGCAGTCTGGTTGATGTCTTGTCGTTAATCATCACTGACTTTGACCTTTCAGAAATGTATGACTTCAACCAGCATAGCGCAGAATCATGAATACCGTATCTGCTTTCTAAACGTTTCAATAGAATCTTGTGATCAATTGTGTCAAAAGCGGCTGAAAAGTCCAACATGGTCATATTCAACATGATATCGTCATGGATCTTTGTCAGAAGGGTTTCAGTGCTGTGGAATTTTCTGTAAGCTGACTGTTTCTCATCGTCCAGGTTGTTTGTAGTAACATGGTCTGTGTATTGTTAAGTAACAGCACTTTCAATAGTTTGCCAAGGAATGACAGGTTTGATACTGGTCTATAATTCTTTTTGATTAGATCCAATCCACATTTTTTCAACAAAGGTTTTACTAAAGCATGTTTCAATTCAAGAGGCATTTCTCCCTGTGTGAGTGACTTATTGACAACATTGGTTATAACTGGGATTAACTTTAGGGGATTAACTTTAAAGACCCTCGATGGAGTTACTCAGATAAAGTAAAGTATTTATTTACCATATTTACATATATACAATGCTATTTACATTTCCCATCACCAAAATACAATATACTCGTACATGGCAGGCTGACGCCAATGCAGGCGTATTTGCCTTTATCAGTAAATATATATCGGTGAATATCATATAAACCAAACAAAAAATTTAGCCAGTGAACCATTATCTGAGTTTAATTTTTATCACAGTACAGAATAAATGAATTTATGCAGTAACTATAGAACTTCATATCATTCACAAATTGAGAGCCAAAATTATTGTTAGGTGCTGCCTCTGGTTGCTCCGCATTTGAGGCTGCCAAATCACGTAATCCACCCCTCAGGGTGAATGGGGGAATCTGACCTGACTGCCCCGCAAAAGCATCCAGAGACAGCTGTGTAGCATTTGTTCCTTCACTAGAGACAGAATGACACATTGAAATATTTTTACTTATGTATGTTTCACTATCTTAAATTTAAATTAAACAAGATTTAGTTGAATCTCAGTTTCCATTTCTAAACACATTCTTTGAATAATTATTATGCAGCTCTGGCATCAACACTAAATGACTCTTCTTATTTTCAGGTTTTGAGGAATTTGACATTTATGGTAGCAAGCAGACGGGTGTCATCCGACCTCTGACCTTTGCTCAAGTTTCCAGAGTTATATGCAAAATGAACCCAAAAACAGTCAACATTTATTACGAAGATATGACTTACACAAAGGGCAACTTCACCGATGAGGAAGCAAGACTTATCCTACAAGACAAACGCAATCTAAACTTCTGGAAACTTCCGCCTAATATAGGCAAACTTTGCGATGTCTTGGTAGACCCTGAGGCATTCCGTGTTGCAGTACTAGCGGCTGCAAAAGAACAGGAGTAGACTGATGTTGATGTGATTTAAGTGAGCATGCTGAAAGCACTGATGTGATTAGTGAGCAAGATTAATGGACTGATGTGAATAATGAGCATTATGATCAGATGTGAATTGTGAGTACGAAGAAAACACCAGTGTGGTTAGTGTGCATAATTCCCTGCTGATGTGAATAATGGGCATTGTAATCTACTGATGTGATAAGTGAGCATGAAGAAAACACCAAGGTGATTATTGAGCATGGTTATTGGACTTATATTGATTGGTGGGCATAATGATTAGATTGATGTGATTAGTGATTATGAAGAACACCAATGTGATTAGTGAGCATGATAAAAGTAATTATGTGATTGATGAGCATTACGATTGCACTGATGTGATTTGTGAGGATGAAGAGCCCTCCAATGTGATTAGAGAGCATGATAAAAAGAATTGTGTGATTGGTGAGCATTATGATCAGACTGACGTGATTAGTGAGCATGAAGAGCCCACCAATGTGATTAGAGAGCATGATAAAAAGAATTGTGTGATTGGTGAGCATTATGATCAGACTGATGTGATTTGTGAGCATGAAGAGCCCACCATTGTGATTAGTGAGCATGAATAATGAACTGATGTCATTTGTATGCAATTAATGAGCATTACAATCACACGGATGTGATGAGTTCTTTCAGGAAAAATACTAATGTGCTTTGTAGCATATATTGACATGCTTCATTAGTTTTTAACAAGAAAATGGAATGGATATACTGTATAATGAATGTGATAAGTGAGCATGTGATTATTTAACACCAGTTTTGCTAGTCATCTAACCTGCGATCTGATCTATTGGTGATTAAAATTGCTTTACTCATTCAAATCTATCTTAAGTGCCTCTTCTCAAGGCTGTCCATCATATGAACAAACTAGTGACTCTCAGGTACTCGCGGATTTACTATGTTGGTGTCTTTCTATGATTTGAAAAAGGCTGGTTTTTGCACATCCATGATGATAGAAATTTTTTAAGAAATGGTGCTGTATGTGTTGGCACATCCGTGGCAGAGTAGGTTTATTATGATAACAAGTGATTGTTGAGAGAATCGAAGGCTTGTGCCACTTTGTTTCATGAAGTGCAATATCCAAGTTTGATAATTTATAATTACCATAATTGTTTATACATTTTGTAGCCCCTAAGGATATGATTCATCGAGTCACATATTTCAATTATTTTGTAATTGACATGTTAAAATTGTTACATTTGTATCCCCTAAGGGTAGGATTCATCGAGTCACATATTTCAATTATTTAGTAATCACACAGGGAAAAAAAACAATTTTTAATTTTTGAAAATATTTCAACTAATGGAGCAATAATGGTGTTTCGATGAGCCAAAACTGATAATAAATAAATGGTCAAATAAAAAGCAGAACATTTTTTAAGTTTGACACAGTTTCAGCCTTCTAATGTAGTATGAAAACACTTGACAACCATTCATACTGCAAACACGGTGTTTTTGTCTGGGTTTTGTCAAACAGACCTATACACTGAAAAAAGGGATTGTCCGCTATCATGCAGACAATCAATGTCTAATATGTGTCCGATCAAGCGATTGTCTAATTCAGACAATTGAATTGTTCAAAATGTCAAAGAATTTGTTTGTTTCATTCAATTGATTGTTTGAACCAAAATCAATTGAATTAAACAAACAAGTTCTTGACATTTTGAATAAATTCCATTGTCTGAATTAGACAATCGCTTGATCCGACACATACTAGACATTGATAGTCTGATATCTGACAATCTTTTTTTTCTTAGTGTACTTGAACTTGAAGTATCATAAAACAATCACCGGGTTGTTTAAGTTGACCTGAGCTGCAGAGCATGTGTCCTGATAAAATCAAACAACTTTTGTTTGCCCCTTTGTTTATGATGAAACTGCAGCCACTTTTATGGAAGGCGATTTGTGCTGACGCACTCGTGGGTACAGAGGACTCATCATTATAGCTTAGTTTATACTAAGAGTGATTGAGTGACCAAACCGTGGCCACCGTGCACCTTCTAGTTTCTTTAGTCTGTCTCCTCACGTGTTTACCACGTTTCTGGCCTTTCTTGTTTCTCGCGGTTTAGCAATCACACCTTCTCAAATCCGCTCCCTATAAATACTCAGGGCGCGAGTACTTAGCGTCGCATTTTTAAACGAGTCGCTGCACGGAGCACACCTCGTTTAAGTACACCTGCACTGCACGAGGCCATGCTGCCTGGCCATATCATCTGACATTACCTTCATCTTCATTCCTTCATGGTAAGCCTATTCGGGCCACTGTTACACGTTGTAAGCTATCTGCGAAGCGCTTCATCTGATTCCAGTAATTATTAGCAGTGTCTTGTCACGTCGACAAGCTGCTTAGTTAGCAGTCCGGTCAGTCTGGCCCCTGCGTAATACAGGTCGAGTGCAAGTTTGCACTAAATTTAACTGTCACTAAATACGAACGGCCTTGCTCCTGTGATAAGCGCAATATAAGAGGAAGCTGATTTAAGAAGAGTAGTAACTTAGTGGTCTGAAGGGCGGCAGTGTATTTCGTCAGAGCAGTGTTCAGCAGGTTTCTACAAGCGACTTTCTGGGCCCTCCACGTGTTATACCGTGTGTGGATTGGGCTTTGTGGCTAAGACTCCGGCACCAGTCCGTGGGAGCATAGAGCCATGGGAAAAAACAAGACTCATCGTTGTTCAACGTGTCACGAACCGGTCAAAGCCCACAACGGGCCTACTGGAAAGGGCTGCTATTTCTACAAGCAGAGGAAGAGGCAAGAGGAACAAACCCCTCACCCCCCCCGGGCTTCTCAAAGGAATTATCTTCCGGACCTGAGTGACCACGAATCCCCTGAGGACGTCAGCCCAGACCGAAGTAGACGCCGGCACCAGGCACCCCCCGTGTCAGTGAGATTCGCCCCCTCATCGCCAGTGGGTCGAAACGCAAGTGGTCGACCTTCATCCTCGTTTCTCGACCAGAGATCTTTCTCCCCTGTGAGGACGTTCGACTTCAGTTATCGGGACGCCCCATCGGCCGCACGCCAATCGGATTCGGGCAACTTCAGTCTCCCACCCCCCTTGTGGCGCAGGGACCCCCCTCCGTGCCCCCCTGATAATCATCGTGGCACTTACGACGGGCGGGATAGGGACAGCCACAGCTCGTTCGATGGCCACGAGAGCCGAATAATCCCTCGTCAGGAGCCTACCTCCTGGGATCTACCACGTGCGTCACCAGCTCGTTACACAGGAGACGTCAATACGAACTTTTCAGGGTCATCTCGTACCCCCGCTTATTTGGGTCAGCCCATTACCGGGCCCTCTGCGAACAATTCGAACTCTGTTGGGTTCCCACTGGAAGTGGGTATGGAATTTCTTAACCAGAGGACAGTATCATCTGCTATAGATGGTGAGTTTGCTTCGCTTGATGAATTTCTAGACTCAAATGTTGATAGTGACGAGATTCGCTCGTTTATTGACCCTAATGGGAATGTTCAGGTCAGATCGGTCCGTTCTAGACGGTCAATTGTGTCACTTTACAAGTGGCTAGAGGCGTGGTTAGTCTATATGATGCTTCTCGCCAAAGCTTATGGTTTTTGTACGTTTTACCAAATGGCAAGATATATGGGGTTCATTATTAATATTGCTCAGAAATTTAAGATCGCCAGCGTCTTGTCCTATGACGTCAGGCATCGCCAGCGTCTGGCCCAAGCCAGAAGCTTCCAATTTAGCAAGTTGGACCATGAGTTGTTTGTGACTACTTTCGATGTGAATGCTGCTAAGTCTAATAGATGTCAGAAGTGCGGGTCTACCGACCATGGTGTGTCAGATTGTCAGCGTAAATCTGGTCCCAGTGTTAAGGGTGCTTATGGTTCTAGTGGTTCTCAGTCAGGTGGCCCTAATTCTGGTGGTTCTGGCTCTGGCGCTAATTTTCGTGGCCAATCCAAACCAAATGTCGATAGATCAAAGGAAATCTGTTTCATGTACCAATTCGGTAAGTGTAGGTGGGGCGACAACTGCCAGAGGCGGCACGTCTGCGCCACCTGCCAGGGACCAGACCCTCAGTCAACCTGCCCCAATGCCAAGTGTAAGGCGGCAACTTTCAGTTCAGTGGTCTCCAGCACTTAATGTCCCATTCTGGGAATCCAATCTCCCCTTAGTATTTCCATCTCACATTGCTACATCGATTCTCTCAAACATTGTTTCTGGCGTTAGAATTGGCAGGCTGCCAACAGAACGCACTATTATCAATCCCAATTGGCCTTCTGCCATAGAGTTCAGGTCGGAGGTTAGTTCTATATTAAAGGCCGATCTGGAGGCCGGCCGCCTTATGGGGCCATTTTTTGACCCACCTTTTGAGAAGTTCATTGTATCGCCGCTAGGGGCATTTCAGAAGAAAAATTCCGCCAAGGTCAGGGTCATACATGATCTCTCATTTCCAATGGTTGGTTCGGTGAATTCTCTAATTGATGCGAAAATCCATTTTGGTTTTGCATTGAAATTTGGTTTTTCAAAAAACCATTTTGAATCTAAAAAACCAATTTTGTCCCGACATTTTTTAGAGTGATGGAGAACATCTTAAAATACCACCACACCCATTTGGTCTTATTCTAGTTCTCTGCTGGTCTCTGTACTAGGACCTACATTTTGAGAAAACAATTTTTTGTAGAACTATACAAAGTGAATATATCATAGAAATACATAGAAGGGACATGAGACTGTATGAAGCCACCTCAAGATGAGGTCACCAAATCTGCCATATTGGAACTGCCCTGAGACATGACGTCACAATGGACTAATTATGATGTGACGTCATGCCATTGTTATAAGTCACATCACTGTTATTGGTGACGTCACTGTACCATTGTGTCAGGATACAGGGCAGTTCCAAAATGGTGGATTTGGTTGCTTCATCTGCCAGAGCTTCATGTCCCTTCTATGTATTTCTAAGGAATATATATATGAAAGAAATGTTTAAGCATTTTACAGTAGATTTCATAATAGTAGACATCTAACATTCATTTATTTCACCGAAACTGAGCAAGATCCCTTGGGATATTAAATGGTCTCTTAATTGTTATAACAAGAGACCATTTAATATGTTATAGCAAGAGACCATTTAATATAGGCCTATCCCAGGTGATCTTGCTCAGTTTCAGTAAAGTAAATTAATGCTTTTTTGGGTTGTATTGAAATAAATAAATTATTTCTTGATATGGTTTTGCTTAAATATCCATCAATTTCGCTACTGGAAATTGATAATTACTGCAGCCATTACCATGTAATATTAATTTTCTGCTGAGGAAATCTCCAACCCCCCCGATTAATATATATGGTCCCCTCCTAAGAATGATTCTATGTAAGATGGCCTGTGTGTCTAATGGTATGGTATTCTGTGCACATTTCAGGACATGACTTGCTCCAATGGTCCTACAAGATGTGCTTAGTAGTCCGTGTCAATCGCAAACCTGCCCATTGCATGAAGATTGAAAATAGCGGAAAGAATCATAGAAAGATAGTAGTAAAAGATTCTCAGAATTTTTTAAGAGTATCATGAAAAGCGTGATATAGAGAGCTGAACCTTCTTTAGCTAAAGCTGGCAATATAGATTTCTAAGAAATTGACAGAAATGTGAAATAAAGACATACTTTGGCCTACATATTCACAGTAATGCACTGGAGAAATTTTTAAAATATTATAAAACGTGTCATTATCACACTGTATGTAGGCTATACTTGTCAGTCTCATAAATACATAAAGGAATGTCTTGAAATGTGTAATAATAATTGTTGTGCTATTTTACTCATGCAATGCAAATGGTTAACTAGTCATAGTTGACAAATTTCAACATTGACTGGCTCTGTGGCCTTGGAGAATATCAAGGGCATAGATTTTAATTTTTGCAGGGGGGGGGCAGAATGATTGCAGCATACATGGCCAATTGTGCAACGTACATAAAACGTACCAAGCTCTTTCTTGTGTATTTCATACGTAAATTGGTTGTTTTCATATATGAAATACGTTCGAAAATGTACGTACGGAAATTTTCTTATGGATTTCATACGTATTAAGTTGGTTTTGGGGGCTTTAACTTGATTTTTTTGCAGATTTTTTTAAGACAGGGCAATGTAAGGTCTAAACTTAAACCATTTGTGATAACCAGATTGCACTAAAATGGCCAAAGTAACCGAAAATTACCTGCATATGTGAAATTTTTATGAATTTGTACGAAAGTATACCTACGTACCACCGATCGGCTCTTTTTTGTGAGTTTTGGATGAAGAATTTACGTACGTAATTCATACCCTGCGCAATTGCTAGTGTATATATGGGAACCTAAAAGCAAGTTGCATAGAGGGGAAGGATTTCAAGGGCAAATTATGGGCCCAGAAACCAAACTATTTAAGATTGTCTGAGACTCTAGCTTATATATTTCACATGACATCCTACCTTGGCAAAGACAGCTAAATATATAACATATAATTTTCAAAACCATAAATTATAATTTGAAATGGGGGGGGGGCTGTCATTGGCATAGGAGGTAAATTCATTTTTGGGGGCTGTCCAAAAAGTATTGCCAAATTGCCCCCATAGATATAGTCTCAAAAAACGTTCTGCCCGTAACTCCCAATTATATTGATATTCTCACATTTTTGCAGTCCCCACTCCCCAGGCTCCTACGCACATGGGGCGGGGGCAATCCAAAGATCATTTCCACTCCAACCCCTCCATGCTTTTCCTTGGGGGAGGACATCCCCCCATCCTCCCGCCCCCAGGATCTATGCCCCTGAAATATATTCATAAAAATATTCTCAAGGATGTCACTGAAGCGTATCTGACAAGGCCACCTCGCCCAAGCTGAACCTTGAACCTTGAACTTTATTTGTACCAAAATGAATACATAAATATAATATAATCATTAGGCACAGCAGGGCCAATAGTTTTAACAAAAACTGCGAGTGGCTCCTGCTTAAAAAAACAGCATCTAATTATGAATAGGGTACAGTATTAAAACGGATTAAGCTTTAGGTAATTACATTCTTATAACACTGATTACATTTTCTGATTACCTGACCATACATTTAAAGCACTAGAAAAAAATAGAAATTTTATCTACCATAAATCTAAAAATAGAAGAAGACAATTTGCGTGGATATACAATCTTGTGACAAGGAATACAGAGAAGTGTCAGGGAACAAGTTGAGTTAAGTATTCTCGAGATACTAATTGTCAATGTAACCAGATTCTGCAGCCCTAAAACAACGATGAGATATACAGTGCATCCCCCAGCGTTGCAGTAGGCAAGAGTTGAAAGCAACTGAAATTGTAAATTCTTTTTACCAAATTGTTGTTGACATCAGCCCAATTGGCTGAGGAGGCATTCAAAGGAGTTCTTGATAAAATGCCTGAAGGGAATCAGTTTTATTTCCGATGGGATCTCTTTTATCTTCTCATCTGCACAGGATATAAGCCACGGAACAAACAGCATTGATTTTATGCATGTCATTTAATAAAATGATTGTTTATATAATATAATATTGTTTATATAATATACTATAATATATGTCACTATATTAAATATAGTGACACTTCAAGGCAGTGTTATTACAGATAAACTCATCACTCTTTATTCATCGTTATCATTGTTATTGGCTTTAAGTGGCATGATTCAATTCAGTGAGGGAATGCAGTGCTTCCAATTCCAAGTAGCATCTCTGTGAACACTTTAGAGTCTCCATGTTAGTTATTTTGGTGTGTCTTTCTTAATTTAGTTTCCATGAAGCGCTATTTGCAACCTTTGCCTTCTATTTTATTTGGCAATTAATTACAATAAATTTAAGCAACAACGCCACTAATACAAAAAATTTAGATCCAAGGTAATCCATTCAGACCCCTGGGTCAACTGCAGGTCAATTTGAGCATCTGAAAAGAGCTCAAGAAGAAGACGTGTGGAGTGCAAGCCCTTATTTATTACTCTGTTGAAATACACTAATGCAGGAAGGCCAGTGTCTGACTGCCTATGCTCTATAGGAGATTATATAATATTGATTTGAAACTACAATCCGTTGCATTAGTTCTCTATTTTCAGCATTAGTTAGAATAACATGCATGCAAAAGACTTTGTACCAGAAATCATTAAATTTTACAAGCCTCTTTGAGAACAAATGCCTTCGGCATTACACTTCAGAACTGAGGAAAGGCACCATTTAATTATTCAAACAAGTAAAATAAACTGAAGATGCTAATTGACAACCCAGTCAAGCACAACTCCAAATGTTGGAAGCAATGCCTCTAGGCTGTCAGAGCAGCAAGAGTTGAAAGAAACTGAAATTGTAAATTCTGTTTACCAAATTGTTGTTGGCATCAAGCTAATTGGCTGAGGAGGCATTCAATGGAGTTCTTGACCTGTCGCAAAGGAACTCGTTTCATTTCAACTGAGATCTGTTTCATCCATGTGACTGTACAGGATGGCCAAAAAAAAAGCGGGGTGGCAAATATAAGTGAATCCTGGCTTCGTCCGAAGTCACGGGCGACGTGGATATGAATCTCCCCAGATTCAATGGTGTCCATCACATTGTGATGTAGAGGTAAACCATTTTACTCATTATACCATTCTACACCTCCGTCAGCAAATCACATTACAGTATTTCAGGGGAATAATTCCGATATTCTTTGTTGTCCAGTTATCCTCTCATGTTTGACTGTTTGAGTGTTTGTATCATGGTATAAGCCGGTTATTCACCATGGGATCAGGAATATGTGTTATCACACCTCGGCCTAAAGGCCTCGGGTGATAAATTACATATTCCCTCTCCTGTGGTGAATAACCTTAACTTATTCTATGTTGACGAGCTTTCAAGGGCGTGAAAAATCTCTCTTCCCCCGCCTTTTGTTGGCTAAAAGTTACATAGTCTCAGTTTTTTGTTACTACTTGTCACCATCAAAGAAAAATAAAATTATTAAACCCTATTTTAGCACAAATAAGTTAGTGTACATATATATATTCATTCAAAATTATTATTGATGTTGTACCTAACTTCTGTTTTGCGAATTGCCCTTTATTGTCCAACAGCTCCAGCCACCATCATTTCATTGCGGCCCCCCTGCCAAAAGTTTTATCTTATATTATATCAATATGTTATAACTTTTTGTGTGTCCAGACACACAACCTTATAACCCGACGTCATATCTGTATTCTTCTGCAGTTGCTAATATAAACGGAAGTAATTTCAGAGCTACTGGCTTTTAGACAATGAGATATGCAATAATTATCATAATTGTAATAAATGCAAAAGACTAAGCTGATTGCAGCAATACTGACTGGCTTCATAATTAACATGTTTGATGATTGAGATTTTGAAATGAAGATTCCACAAATCTAGAATTGACACTACGTGTTTTTAGTCTCGATGACAGTAGAAAGTCCTGGCCTAATATTTCATTGCCCTACATTGTGAACCTGGCTGTCAATTATCCGTGACCTATGTTTCCAATTAACCGACGGGGCGGACCAGATGCTGACACAAAGAACACCCTCCGAGTTGCTGGTTAGCAGATTTTATTGACATTTTGGGCTGAGGCATCTGAAGCATATTGCATGATAATTTATGACACATGCATTGATATTATTTCACAAGGGTGTGCTTATCACTGACATGTCACACACTTGCTCAGGGCTGGCAATAGGGGTTGTCAGGTGTGAACATATTTCAACTTTATAGCAGACCATCAAAGCTCAGGTCAGCGTTATGATGATGCACTTGGAAGTTACTGTTACACGGTTGACCAAGTGACACCCATAAAATTTTGGAAGAATGTCTAAGCCAATAAAGAACCGTCACAACTTCTAATTCTAAAGCAGCAGTTCAATGGGTACAGTATAACCCAATATATTTTACCTAGCAGATGCTGGCATGGGTATTCCCAAACACTTCCATGCCTTTGCATTCCCAGCACTTCCATGCATCAACTCACTGAATTGTAGCAGTTCATTAGTGGAGGCAGTGGTTTCCCTATGGGGGGGGGCACATGGGGCATGTGCCCCCCATATTGGACCTGTGCCCCTCCCAGGTGCCCCCCATATGAACTTTCCAACTCTGGCTAACATAAATGTACAATTAGTATAGTGGGCCCCACCCCAGAGAATCGTGTGCCCCCCCAGGTGCCCCCCCCACTCGAGACCAACTAGTTACGCCACTGGGTGCCGGCCCATTCGAAACCCCCCCAGTTACGCCACTGAGTAGAAGCCTAGATAAATATATCTTATTCAGGATTGCTTAAATTATGAACACAGCAATTACCTTTTAATAATAAAGCTGTGGTTTGCACTGATAAAGAGTGATTTACTCTTTGATTTTTGAGTGAGTTGGAAAGGGAGGGCATGGAGGTATGAGGGTAAAAAATATTGCAATGTTAGGGGTACGGATAATGCGAAACAGTTATGAAAATTCACCTTTTATCACCCAAATACTCAGTTCTTATCATTGGCGAGCCATGCTCCTCATATTTTTTTCTCTTCTTTCAAACGCTCCATATAAGGTCTGCTTTAAACCTGGGTAATCATACCTCATCTTTATCGCACAAGCCACAGTGTAGTTACCTTTGCAGCTTTACTGTTACACCCTTCACCGAAGACATATATGCTCTCGGCAAGGGTAAGGCTTACTGCTTTGGATGAGTGTAACTGATAAAGTTGAAGCCAGCAGCAAATCAGATTGCGGTAATACAATAACCGCAATGTATATAATAATATTATATTATTCATTTTATGCACTCTCAGTGCAGTACATATAAAATGACAAAAAAATTGTCATTACATTAGAAAATATAATATTCAGCTAATACTCTACGAGATGACACTCTATTTTTTTCGAAAATTCTAAATGCGATAAACATGGCAACAGACAAATAGGATGAGGTGGTCATACTTGAATGATATATAAATACGTATTTGGCTTAATGTTGTTTCTTTATGTGGCAGAAAATGCTGTACACAGTAGCTAGCTTGCAGTGTACATCAAATCACAATTGCAGTTTAAAAAAAGCTTAATCCACTTCAAAAGTTTCCACTGTCAAATGTTTCATTATGTTTGTGTGGGCCAAAGTAGTACTACACCTGGATATCACTCTATATCTCTCTGCATTAACGCAGCCAACACCAGCCGTCCAATTCGTAGATAAATGAATTAAGTCTGGATTTCTTACATTCACATTTTTGAAATTTTGCATGCAGTGGAAAAAGTGGCTGACTGGCTGCCAATATAGGCTTATACCACAGCATTGCTTTCATTTAAAAAAGTGGGTGTGTGGGGGGGAGTTGATTATTGTGTCCCCCAGGGTAGAAAGAGCTCCACAAAATTATGCCCCAGTTTCGTTGACCCCTTGCTGTCAATTATCTCTGACCCATGCATCCACAAAACCTCTGAGAACCTCAGCGCCTGATTCAGTGTGACACAACTGACACATCGTATACCCCTGAGATTGGTTAGCAGATTTTATTGACATTATAGCCGAAGCATATTGCATGATATTTTACGACCCATAAACTGACATGTCACTGAGGCGTTCTTATCAGAGACATGTCACATGACACTTGGGCAGTGCTGTCAATAGGGGTTATTAAGTGTGAACATATTTCAACTTTATAGCAGACCATCAAAGCACAGGAGTGCAGGTCAGTAATATAATGATGCACTAGGAAGCACTATTGCATGGCCGATCATGTAACAGTGATGGAAATGTAATAAGTAAGTGGGGGGGGGGGCTCTTGCCTTGGCCAGCATGCGATTAGCATGCCATGCACCATTCTGAATGTCGAAAGCTCGAAAAATTATATAAAAACGGGGAACTTTTTTGGGTCCTTACTGACACTACTGACGTCCGAAAGGTCTTGTTTTTAGTTTGTTACTGACGTCAGGATGGTGGAAAGTTGTATCCTTGCTGACTGTCAGAAGTGGGCCATTTTTAGACTCTTTCTGACAGGGCTCCAGTTGGCCATGGATGTCAGCTGAGCATAATATTTTGATAAAAGTCCATCCTTGCTGACGTCAGAAGTGTCTGTAAGAACTAATTTTGGCTGTCAGTTCCTTGGCCAATAATAAAGTCGTCTACCTGACCCTCAAAACCATGGTATAATGTGATGGCAGTAGAGATCAGGATACCAATCTTTACAGTCTGATCTGACAGTCAAGTAGAACACAAAATATAGCTTTTCTGACATCAGGACAGCTCTGCCCTTCAAAGGTAAAGTACAGTATAACTGCATTTGCTGTACTTTACCTCTGTACTTCCCTACCATAAAGGTGGGAACCAAAAATTGAAAAAACTCAGAAGTAACTCTTTAACCTAAGTTAGTCATCAACATTTTCATGACAAAGTTAGGAATTTTATGATTCCCTTCGCAGCTGTAGGGGCTACAAAGGTAAAGTACAGAATGTCAGTTAATGTAGTTTACCTTTGTAGGGCAGAGCTAAATAAATATATCCCTCTGGACGTCAGCAGTGCCAGTAAGACCAAATTTAGGCTGTCAGTATCCAAGGCCAAATACTGTCTTTCTGACCCTAGAAACAGTTGTAAATGTGATGGTAGTAGAGGAAAGGAAAAACATGTATGAAATAAAATGTGATAGATGAGATAACTCACACATTCAAGTGAAACAAATATACTAATTTGCACAAAAATAAAAATTTGTAGAAAGACATTCTGAAGTATAAGAATGAATTGTCAATTGTATCAAATAACATTTGACACCATAATGGCTATGAGTAATTAATGTACCAGCCATTTAATTTATAACTGATGGATATGAAATACTGTGTCTTGCAAACTCATGTCTCACAGAGGGTAATGCATGTAAGGGGTTTTGAAATATACATGTGCCAACTTTATTAATAAAAAAAACCCTGCATGAACATGTTAATTGATGACCTTGAACTTTTCTGTACTGTGAGATATGTGTTGGTATTTGTGCCCCAAGGACATCAACTTATGTCTTTTTAGAACTGTAGATAAACAACCTTGAAGTCAACTATCCATGACCTGTGCCTCCATCAAAACTGAAACTGACACCGATACTGACTGAGTACTTATACATGTGTATGCTACCAGGGGCGTATATTTCTAATTTTTGTAGGAGGGGGGATCATTTCAGCTAAAGCAAAATTTGCGCAAAGTCGCGTAGTGGGGGAATTTTGGTGGCCCACAAGCCAAATATGTTTTAAATTATCTAAGGTAAGTTCGAAGACACAGTTCTGTAGCTTGTATTTTCTACTAAAAAAGTATGAAAGCCAACTGGTATTATGGAAGAAAAACGTTAGTAAAAAGGCTAATATTTGTCAACACCAAGTAGCTATAATTTGTAATTCAATGGGCCCCCAATGCTCATCCCATGCATCCACCCCCCCCCCCCTAGGATCTACGCCCCTGTATAATGCTATCCTTGGGCTTGGTTAGAAGATTTTATGGACAGTTAATTATATTATATGATTGCATGAGATTTTATGACCAATAAATTAACATTTTGCCACCGAAGCATTTAGTCAGTGAAATGTTTTATTACACTTTATCCAGGGCCATTCAGATATGATTGAACGCCAAAAAGGCACATTTTTTGAACCGCCCTTCCCCCGGTTAAAACAGTGTCGTTTTACTGCGAGTTGAGAGTCCGCAAAATTTGACAAAATTTCATGATTCACACCAATTCAAATGGCATGTTTTTGTAACATCCTCCCCAAGTTCACAGAACAACGGGAATGCCATGTTTGAATGCCAACTGTCTTTGCGCTATTTCTTTAAATGTTAAAAATGAATCTGTGAATAAGTATAGGTTAATCACCAGGGGAGAGGGAATATGTGATTTATCACCCGAGGGCTTTAGCCCGAGGTGTGATAAACACATATTCCTGATCCCACGGTGAATAACTGGCTCATACCTTGAGACAAACACTCAAACAATCAAACATGAGAGGCTAACTGGACAACAAAGAATATGAGAATTATTTCCCTGAAATACTGGCATATGATTGGCTGACAGAGGACTGGTGTTGAATGGTATAAATAAATTTATAGTCGTGTAATAGCCATGATAGCTTTAGCAGGAGATTTATTATTTATCATTATAGTAAAAAAGATTTGTCAATGCAAAATCTTCAAATGTTATGTTCACTGTAGACTTGATGAGAAATCCTAATTGCAAAATGTACATTATAATGGAAACAGTGGTTCTTTGTGGCTGTCTTTCAAAATGAACAAGGGATGCAGACGATGCAATACAAAGACTTCAGACAATAATTATGCAAAGGCAAAGATGCTCAAGAGAAGTGATGGTTGTCATCTGTCATTGTTTGTGACATGCTTATGTTTTTCCACACACAATTTCACTTCAAAATAACAAAGACGAGACTTGCTTGGTGTGTCTTTATTATATCCTACTTTATTCTGTAAAATGTTTCCATGTGTATTTCATCTACATTGCAAAATGTGAAAGCATAAATTGCTAAGGCAGTTTCAATATGCATAAAAATTATGTAATTCTTTCCTTTTGACATAATTTTATATAGACAAATTGTGAAACAATGACCCATCATGGCAGATTAAATTTCTTGAAGAATTTTAAATACTGTAGATAGGCAAAGACTGGGAGCTTATCTAACAATTTATTGGTTCATGACACTTGACTCATAATGCAATAGCCAATGACATCCACTTCTGAGCTGAAATGGCTAATGGCCACTCTGATGAATTATTAAGAGAGCTTGCCCAGCAAGTTATAAAGGGAGGGTGGAGCCTGGCTGATTCTGAGGTTACAGGGTGCTGAAATAATCAGGCAAAATGTTGAAGAATTTTTGTGTGGTCAACTTCTGCAGCCTTATAAGAATTGTAAAAATAAAGGCCGCAAATCTATGAGAATTTCATCCAGATAATATTTCCTTTAGCACTTTCGCATAATCGCTTCAGAACAGTTTACTGGAAGAGGCGCTATATAAATTACTATTATTATTATTACTGTTATTAATCTTTGCATTCCATCATAGGAATTTCTTTCTGATCGAACATATCATGTTTTCAAACAAGTCTGGGTTTATCTGACATTCAGCAGATTAAGATAAATGATACTACTGATTAGTGATCTTGGAATTACAGAAGTATTATCTATTTCTGTTACCACTGATAGTTTCACTGGGTTTAGAGTACTTTTTGGGACTAACACCAGAGGGCAGTAAATAAGCATTTTAATGCCACCTTCTGGCTGACCTGGTGCGCTCACTGAGTGGAACCTTCAAAACTTGGCTTTCTGTCATTCTCATGTGAAACTCTGAAGCAGCTAGTTTGGCTGGTTAAATAAACTAATTGCTACTAGTGAGGTGAGTCAATTTACACAGTGGTTAGTTAGTGTTCAATATTTATCTATTTATAATATAATTAATGTAGTGTTCTGTTAGTAATTATTCATTTTAATATGACAGGTTTAACTCATGGACCTGTGTGTGCAGTGCTGGTTGCTGGTTTGCTTTATTTAGACATCAGACATAACCTGATATGTAATTTGACTTTTCATTAATTGTAAAGATATTACATTTAATAATGATGGTTGGTTTATATTAATGTTGTTTGGTTAGTATTAATGATGTGTGGTTCAAGACCAATATAATGGTAACCAGTAAATTATTTTAATTACTTCTTTGTTATTAATGTGGTATTTAGTCTGTGATTATGTAAATGCATGTGCATATATATGTGAATAGTGATATTGTAAATAATGAACATATAATTGTGACATGGTTTTTTATTTATTTTGAAAAAAATATATTTACAAGCAGGATAACACAATCTGATAAATAAAACAGTTTTTCATGTGGTCCAGCCATCAATGAATATGTAAATAGATAAATAGGTAACATATAAAATCATTAATAAAAAACATTTCTGACATTAGATTTAAAAACTTCAATTGACGATGATTCCTGAATGTGACTAGGTATACTGTTCCATACATTAGAACCTCTATAAATAAACGATTTCTTTAAAATGTTGGTTCGGCAAAACGGAATCTGAACATTCATAGTATTGTTACTTCTAGTGTTAAAATTATGGTTTAATCATTATGGGATATGTATATTCACTATGGTTATTGTATTCACAGGCGTGTTGTTTTTGTGATGTCACCAATTGGTTGGCCATTGGGAATAAAACGTTGGACCCGCAATAGCAGTGTTCGTGTTGATGTAAGAGAGGGATGGTTTTTAATCAAATGCCTGAGTACTGAAGGCTTTTTGTCTTGCTTGCTTTGTACTTTTCCAGATTCTAATAAGTAACACAATAATGCTTTGGTCTCATCAAGCTCAGTGGTAGCATGCTGGGTTTTCAATTGTGTGGTATATGGTCAAATTCAACTCTTGCCGGGTCACCTTGGCCAATCTTTGATACTTGATTTAAGACGGAATTTCAAGCTCCAATCATCCATCCATCAAAACAATAAGCACACCCAAGATACCAATTAACAATTCAGGCAGGCTAACTTTATTCCTTAGATCTACACCTGTTAAGCATGTGTTAAAAGCAACAGTGAAATTGTAAATTCTTCTCACATTCATTGTTGGCATCTAGTTAATTGCCTTAGGAGGCATTCAAAGGGATTCATGACAAAATTTCCTGAGGGAATCTTATTTATGCTTCACCTAGGTCCTTGGATCTGTTTGACCATTATTTGTATGCAGCATATGGCGTAGCGGTAACAAAGGAATTAAGCATTTACATTTGAACCTTTCCATGTCAAATCAGCTAAGTTCTACGATCTCCCAACTCGATCGCAACTCTGCATTTTCTTGAAAATTCTTATATGTATGCAAACCAGTCAATTTTTGGTTCCTTCATCCAATGGTTGATGATATACTCTAACATAGAATTGAGAGGTCTTGCAGACAAAGATCATTGGCCCTTTTCAGATTAAAGTTTCCATTGAAGCTGAAGTTATGTAACTTCGAAAATGATCTCTTTGTCTGTGCTTAAAAATTAGAAAAAGCTCAAAATACCAAGCTTTAAATCCAAACTTTACTCCGGGAAGTCATTTTGTCAGCCATAATTTGGTGTGGACTGTACTTAATTTGTGCTTTAAAACAAAAGAAACCTTTCATCCAGGCTTAGCACACGAATTTGAATAAGCTGTTTAGAGCTCAATTATAATAATTCGAATGGAGAAACCTTGAAATTACAATTGGAACACACATCCATGTCACCACATATCCCTGATGAATCAGTGCTTGTTACATATAACAATCATGACAAATATATAAGGTACAAACTTTAAATGTATAGCCTGTGCTCAATGCTGAAAAAAAATAACTAGATGCCTGAAACTCTTAAAGAAAAACAGAACTTCAAGTATGTAGGATTACTCATAATTCATCACATTCCTCTGGCATAGAATCCATCACAACGAAGCCTAGAGAATCAAAGACAAAGTCACAAGCTGCTCTAAGACAGGGGAATTCCAGTTGCAGACCAATAAATCACACTCCTGACAAATCCTTATGTTGTTTTCAGACATTAGTCCTCCTCTGTCACAGGCTGTCTTCAGGGCTCTCATTTCCATATTGCTTATTGTGCTCACTACAAGAACGATTATTGCAAGGACGCAGTGACTAGTCAGAAGCTTTTAAAAAAGACCCAATGGCATTTTGGTTTATGTGCTAAAGAAAAGAGTATAGGGTAAATCGAAAGTTACTTGGGATTTCTTTACGGAGACCAGTGGCAAATCATGTACACTGTAGCTACTTCAAGACATATGTTTGACAGGTTTTAGAGATAGACAAGATGGTGTTCCGCACATATAAAATGATATATCAATTATGCAAGAATGAAATAACGTTGCAGGCCTATAGTTTGGGCAAATGGTTGATTAAAGAATGGATAGATAGTGTGTAAAAAAAGATGGACATGATAATGTCATGTGCACACAAAATGATGGATGACGATCATTATTTTCCCCAATGGTCCTTTCCGCTACAGGGATATTGTTTGAAGTTCTTGTATTGCATCATCCACTTCTTTGTTCATTTCTGAAGACAGACACAAAGAACCTTTGTTTCCAAAAGAACTCACAACGATATTTTTACAATTATCTGTAGGCCTATATGACATTCTTTTAATGGGGAATTTTGCAGGGATTCAAGGGTCTGCTCATTTCTTACATGCCCAGGCTGGGTCTATAATGTGCGAGTATGGCATCATACCTACTGGATCACAGGCACTGAAAATTAAAGAAATCTGAAAAATGTATAGAAAAAAAGATTTTACAAAATTTGTCAGATCAATTTATCTGCAATTATCTTAATTTCCCTTCAGAAACATATGATATCGCAGCTTATTATTAATGATGTTATGCCTTGTCATGAAGACAAGATCCATTTCTGAAATATATTAAGTTCAAGAAGTTTGGAAAGATGATTGATTTTGTTTGACGAGAAAATGGTAAAGTAATGGATGTGATAAATTGGCCCTGCAATATTCATGTAACAAGTTTCTGATGGGAAGATGCGTTGTACATCAAATGTATCATCGTGCAGTAGGATGATAAAGAAGAGTGCAAGCAGGTAGAAACAGAGGAGAAAAACTTGAAGGATTATTGTGAGTGAGGGTCTTCGTGCAGGAGACGGGGAGGGGGGTTACATGCAGGAGGCATACAACTTTCCAGGAGGGTAGGGGTGTACTCATTGAACATATTTAAACACGGGCCACAATTTCCATCTGGAGTGCCTAGAGCACAGTTGTTTCTTATACTAAGTTATACATCCTCCCACTGCAGGGTTCGTTTACACTCACCCTGCCAATAAGTGCCATAAAATACTGAAGGTTTCAAATCATTTAACAGCTTTTTTCTGGCGTGATTTAAGTGATTGTTTATGGTTTTCTACAAGGAAACTAATTGAAACATAAAACAATCTTTCAATTGCTTTGAGAGATCTGAAAGTGTCAATTATGTCACACCGGAGAATAGGTAATCTTTTAGTTACAACTTCACAAAAAAGTGTACATGTATCATGTGGTCAGGGCAGGTTCACCAGCCTACTCTGACATGTGAGGATGAAGTTATAGGGCACGTTCTCATAGGAAAATTGTGACCGGTAGTTACAAACGCACAATTTTAACTGAGATTGCCCCCTTAATTGCATGCTCACAGTATACAGTTGCTCTCGAAAGTAAGTACACCCCATGCTATTTTTCAAACTTTTGTCTCTCAAGGGTACAAATTATGATATATTCACACACTAACAATAAAATAGTGTCAACTTAATACATGTGCATACAATTATATCACTAATTCACTAATTTGGTCTCCCACTAAATTAATACAGTTAAGTATGGAAAAAAAGGTCATTGCAAAAGTAAGTACACCCTTCTAATTCCAGGAAGTCAATACCCATGGTTTCCGAATCAGGAGGCAAAAATTGCTTGTAGATGCTTCCTTCACCCTTGAATAAGGTTCTTACATCTTTGCACTGGAACCTGCGACCATGCCTCCTTGTAATACTGTGTAACCACTGAATGTCTGGGAGATTCTCTGCATTGGCCCCCTTTTTGAGGTCAAACCACAACATCTCGATGGGATGTCACATCTGGGATTTAGTTAGATCATACCAAAAGCTTTTATTTATTTTTATTTATTTGGATTTAGTTGAAATACTTGTGTGCTTTTGATTGTTGTGCTGCTGGAACACCCAAGAGCACTTTAAACCAAGCTATACTTCAGCAATTGGGCAAGATTATCTCCTAGGACTTAATCAATTATATAAATAGAGCATTGAATTCATGATTCCTTCCACATGAACCAGTTTTCCAGTTTCTGATGAGGCAAAAAACCCACTCTGCATGATATTCCCACCTTCATGCTTCACTATTGGTACCAGGTTCTCCTCTTGGAAGGCTGTGTTCGCATTGCAGCAAATGTATCGGTTGTTCATCTGACCTTAGAATTCAATTTTTGGCTCATCTGTCCAAAGAATATTAGCCATAAAGTCTTCTGGTTTATCAAAATGCTTCTGGGCAAAGTATAGGCCTGCTTCCTTGTGTTTTTTTATAAGCATGGGCTTGTTTCTGTGTGTTCTGGCAGTGAGGCCTTCTTTATTCAAATGCGTCCACATAGTTAACATGTTGACATGTATTCCAGACGATGTCTGTTACTCTTGTAATTCTGTGGATGTAACCTTAGGGCATTTTGTTGCTTCCTTTATTAATTTCTTGGATGTTCTGCTAGACATTTTTGTTGGTATTCCCATCCTGCTTGGTAAGTTTATGTATTTTTGCTCCTTCCATTTGAATAAAACTTCCTGATAGTAGATATGTGAACCCCAAAATGTGCAGAAATATTCTTAGATATCCAAGTTCATCATAGTAGGTGTAAATAATAATATTTCTTAGCCTTTTGGGCAGTCCCTAAGCTCTTGGAATGGCAACTGCCCCATCTCTCACACCATAATGACTTGATTAAGCAAATTTAAGGATAATCAATTGTTAACTACTGCTAAGAGGGATGGAAATTAAAATAAAGGTGCCAAAATCAACCAGGCGGAACAACAAACATTTTAGGATTGCAAGACAAAAGCAGATTGACCAGAAGAGAAGGAATAAAGCGATAAAAAGGCTAAATTTTGTGAGGGTGTACTTACTTTTGCAATGGGTTATTTTTTCATTTGAGGTCAAAGGTCAAAATGACCTTGATATTTCAAGAAATCCATATTACATATTATGTAAGACTTCAAAGAGATACTCTTTATTGCAAAAATGAGATAATAGCCATGACCCAATTTCAACTAATGAGCCAAATGCAATAATCCTGCAGGGGTGTACTTACTTTCGAGAGCAACTGTATATGCCAGTTTGGAGATTAGAGAGAACACCGTCCACCTACTCCAATTCATATTTTATTTCAAAATTCTTCCAGTGGGTGCTCAAGTTAATTATGCTCGGTTTCAGGTATACACTGTATATGCTGATGCTCTGCTCAAGGCCCCATTTTTAAATTGCTGCTTTACATTGACTCAGTTGACCGTTGGTTGTTGGATAAAAGCATCTCACAAATTTAGAATCAATTACGTCTCTTCTCAGCATTCATTCATATGGTTTGTCGAATCAAAGTGCAATCCAATTTTTTCTCATGTCCTTTGGGGTTGATACAATTGTTTTAATGGCTTTTGTTCTCTCTTTATGAGGTTGTTTGTAGGAATGGCAACTCCTTGGCTATAAGCAATTAAACCAGCAGACTGCACAGGGCCTCAATGCAGCGTTTGCATGCTTCAGTGCAGGTATGCCGGAATATGAGCTTTTTGCCAGCTGAAGCATCTCATAAATACACAATATATCCAATATCTTCAAAAGATATTGCATCAGCTTTCCACTTTAAAAGATATTTGTAGCAAACAAATGTTTGATGTTCTACACCAGAAGATATATTACCAAAATGTGCCACAGCCATTGCAATTGAACATTATACATCAAATCTTTCAGGACTTCAGAATTGCATATTTGGAAATATTTAAAAAAAAAGCTTGCAGCATTGGAACATATACAGATTCTGGTCAACAAAAAAAAGGAAGTGCTCACCTCAAAATGTATATTTTGGCGCGCCACATGAAAAGGGGACCTTACGGTTGGTGACGTCATATAGCAGCAAATGCCCGGGAAAGTTTACGTCACCTTGCACTAGCTGCAAATCGCGCACAAGTAGTTTCATCGCACTGCCCAACGCAGCATAACGATGCATGCCTATTTATAAAACAAGATATCATAGCACTATGAAAATACACCAGCTCAATAATGCAGTACACCTTTACCTTAAGTGGGAGCACCACCTCCAGCATGGACTGTCAGACCAGTGCTAAGCCTTACATATGATTATCACATGTTCCGTAGATCTACCCCTGTGAAGCATGTGCTGAAAGCAACTGTGTAATTGTAAATTCTTCCCACAGTCGTTGTTGGCATCCAGTTAATTGGTTTTGGAGACATTCAAAGGATTCTTGGCAGAATATCCTGCGGGAACCCGATTTACATTTCACCTTGTGTCTGTTTGATTATTATTTGCGAGGCGTACGTATTATGGTGCAGCATTGACAAAGGAGTTTAAACATTTACATTTGGGCCTGTGTCAAATAAAGGAAAGTTCTGCAATCTCCCAGTTCAAGCATCGCAGGACTTTCTTGAAAATTCTTATCGTCGGGTGGATGGCATAAGGAGCCAAGTTACTTTGGGTCAAAAAATGACTTTTGTTTATTTTAAAGTTTAGGACATACAGATAATGAGGAAATTAGAATTTTGTTTGTGTGGTCATGTTTTCATGCTTCTTATAGGTTGTGAATATTGACAGTTCAACAAAAAAGCCAAAGTGATGTTCAGATGAACAAAGAAACAGTTTCTGCTTTCCCAGCTCACAATACAGAGATGCAAAAGACTTTGGCTCCGTGCGTTAGAAGAGCTCAGAGCAGTGCTGATGCCCTTTATGGTCATGTTATAAAGATCCATTGTAACATAGCTCTGTCTTTGATACATAAGGCACATGTTTATTGCTCTGCTTGTGGTCACAGAACGATCCAAAGTAATCAGGCGCTTTGTAGAATTGTTACTTAGACTGCATTTTTAAAACTTAAAGTGATCTGTAGTATTTTGGATCATTGTATGACACAACAAGGAGCCATGTCATCCTGCATTTTAGTGTTAAAAGGAGCCATAGTGCAGAATTCATTGAGATTTTTATTCTTGATGATGTGGAGTTCCCACACATTGGTAAATAAAATTTAAGGATTTCTGTGATTCAGACATGTCCTCATATCATGGGTTGCTGTGGTGAAACCTCATGAATCTCATTGATGTATCTAAGGTATTGTAGGCCAACACCTTCATCAAAAAGTTTACAGATAAAACACCTTCATGTACTTTTTTAGTAAATTTGCATTTCAAAGTGACAATCTGCATTCATTATAATATTTTGTGTATTTCAATATTTCAATATAGCCTATATAATTTATGTATATCTATTGTTTAATGATAGGCCTGTTTCAAATATAATCTTACAATAAAAAGGGCAACTTTTATAGTTTTGTTCCCCATCTGGGTGACCCACCATTACCAAATTCGCACAGTGATCTGACATTGTTATACTTGGGGCCAAGGGTACTTAAAAATATATATATACAAAAAAAACAGATTTCGCATTTGTGAACCAATTGGTTTTTTTTTTTTGGAAATCCATGCGGTATATTCCACAAAAACTTTACTTTTCACCAAATTTGCTCTCCTGAAAAGTCAGAAAATCGGTCTAGCTCCTTATGCCATCCAATAGACATTATGTATATGACCTGCATGGTTTGGATTCCTTCAACCAACTGGTGATGATATACTTTAACATAGAATTGACAGGTCTGCAGACAAAGACCATTGGCCCTTTTCAGACTTTCAGTGAAGCTGACTTTGTGTTATGTTGAAAAAATGATCTTTTCGTTTGCGCTCAAAAATTAGAAGGAGCTCAAAGTAACCCAGCTTCATATGCCATTTTGTCAGCCATAATTTTGGGTGGACTGAATTTCATCTTTGCTTTAAAAAAAGAAAACTTTTCATCCAAGCTTATTAGCATTATAGAATCTAAGCTGAGGTATACATGTAATTATCAAAATGGAGAAACATTGAATCTATATTGGAACACAGAAACATGTCATCACATGTCACTGATGTTCCTTTGTTTGTTAAATTACACATGACAATCATTATTGCCATAAAATGTATACTTTAAATATCCTGTGCCCAATACTGAAAAAGAAACTCTGCGCCAGAAACAGTTGGGGAAATAACAAAAAACACAGAACTTAAAGTTAGGTAGGATTACACAATAATTCATCACACTCCTGTGGCATAGAATCCATCACAATGAAGCCTAGAGAATCAAAGACACAGTCACAAGCTGCTCTAAGACAAGGGGAATTCCAGTTGCAGACCAATAAATCACACTCCTGACAAATCCTTATGTTGTTTTCAGACATTAGTCCTCCTCTGTCACAGGCTGTCTTCAGGGCTCTCAATTCCATACTGCTTTTTGAGCTTACTAAAACATGGATATTGTACAGACACTAGTAAATGGCTTACAGAACCCAATGGCATATTGCTTTATGTGCTCAGTAAAATGTAACGGTTAATCAGAAGTTACTTGGATATCTTCATGGGGTCGGGTGGTAAATCATGTCGCTACTGTAAGACAAATTCCAAGTAGATGTTCGAAGAGTTTCAGAAATTGATGTGGTGGCGTTCAGCGCATATAAAATGATATGTCAATGTTATTGCAATCACACAAGAAAGAAGAAACCTTGTGGAGAGTTTGGGCAAATGGTCGATTGTAGACTGGATAGAAAGCATGTAAAAAAAAAAGATACACATGAATGACCAAATGATGGATGACAATTATTATTTTCCTCCAGTGTCTTTTCCACTGCAGTGATATTGTTTGAAGTTCTTGCATTGCATCATCCGCTTCTTTGTTCATTTCCGAAGACAGACACTAAGAAGCATTATTTCCAAAAGAATGCTCAATGATATTGTTGCAATTATCTGTCTATGACATTCTTTTAAAGAAGAATTTTGCAGGGATTCAATCGTCTGTTGATTTCTTCTATGCCTGGGATTGGTTTGACACACTTGCAAGTGTGAGTCCGGAATCATACTGTACCAGCGGCACCCAAAGTTACAGAGATCAGATAAATGTAAAGAAATATACATGGAGTGTGCTAAATTTGTCAAATCAATTTATTTGCAATCATCTTAATTTCCCTTCAGGTATATAATATATACATGTATATATTAGCCTATTTTGATACTATGCCGTGTCATGAAGGGAAGATTCATTCCTGAAATATATTAAGTTCAAGAACTTAGGAAAGATGATTGATTTTGTTTGCAAAGAAAATGGTAAAGTAATGGATTTGATAAATTGGCCCTTGCAATATTCAAGCAACGCTTTTCTGATGGGAAGATGTTGTGTACAACAAATGTATCATCATGCAGTAGGATGATAAAGAAGAGTGCAAGCAGGTAGAAACAGAGGAGAAAAACTTGAAGGATTATTGTGAGTGAGGGTCTTCGTGCAGGAGACGGGGAGGGGGGGTTAAGGGAACATGGGGACCGATGGGCCATCCTCTTAACTCCACATCAAAAACGTTACATAACATCTAATTAGCATTTTTAGTATTGCTTATCACATCTATGAATACCATATCGACCACTGATCAATAAGTGATAGCACAAGCGTGTAGGAGGCAAAATGAAATTTTCAACATCTAAAAATTTTTTTCTGATTCAGAAAAACTTTTATATCTCAAAATTGTGTAGACTCGACGCAATATATTTTCTATGGTGATTTGTCCTATATATTGGTGACAATTTACACATTGAATTTTAGGAACAAGAACCATATTTCACCAAAAAAGAGGGATTTAACTGTTCAGAAAGCTTGTGGGGACCTATGGGCCACCCAACATGGGGACCGATGGGCCACTATTTATTGAGATTTTCTATAGGTGGCGTATTGGCATGGGGCTGGATATTGAAGTCTTTTATGGGAAAATGCACAATAGAACTTCAGCTTGCATCTTTAAATTATAATTTTTGACTTAAATGAATGCCCTCGAACTTACAGTGATAGATTTGCCTTAGTAATGGCGTCAAACACAAAATGGTGGAAATTTAAGATATCCATAATCACAAATTTTCAATCAAGGTAGTATTTCGGATATAATAACCATAAGGACCTAGTTAGACATTAATGCAATATTGAGTGTAAGTTAAATTTTCACCAAAATATAAGCTAATGGAGGGTTATTGATGAATTTTATTGTTTTGATTCAAGATTTCTCCGGCAGGTGGCATACTAGTACAGTATCATTGGAAAATTGTACTTTTCCCCTAAAAATCTAAATGATTGACAGAAATGATTCATTGATGGAGAAAAAATTAAAATATGCTCATTTCTTAATACTAATCAACAAATTTGAGGTATTAGACAAGATTTTGATGATCACGGTGGTAGCCAAACTTCGGTATCGACCAAATATCAAATACATTTTTTTGTTCGTGACCAACAAACCAATCGTTTTGTAATTCTCAAATATAGTTTTTGATGCATCTGTCCATGTACTGCTAAAATATCATCTCAATAGATTGACTATAACTACAAAAAAGTAACTCATGACATTTGTGAAAATTAAGCTTTTTTTCAAAGAGTAAAATCTGGGCATATCTATATTCAGTCGATCTCTTATTGTCCTATACACTCAGATGGATCAACAAAAACATATTGGAAAAAAATTTTGAATTCTTTATCCACCCTTTGGCAAGTTATTAACATGGTCCATCGGACCCCATGGGATGGCCCATCGGTCCCCATGGTTGGGGACCGATGGGCCACCATCTTTCTTGACAGAAAATGTGTTTTCTAATCTTTCTACCAAGGTTGATCTATGTGAATCTTATATCATTTTAAAGAAAATTACACAAGCTAATAGGCTGCACAGTATGAATCCTTTATCTGAAGCAGATTTGCCTCCATGGTCAATAATTTGTCAAGCGGCCAATCGGTCCCCACTCGCCCCTACATGCAGGAGGCATACAAATTTCCAGGAGGGTAGGGGGGTACTCATTGAACATATTTAAACACGGGCCACAATTTTCATCTGGAGTGCCTAGAGCACAATTGTTTCTTATACTAAGTTATAGGGTACGTTTCCATATGAAAATTGTGACCGGTAGTTACAAACGCACAATTTTAACTGAGATTGCCCCCTAAATTGCATGCCCACAGTATATATGCCAGTATGGAGATTAGAGAGAACACTCTCCACCTACTCCAATTCATATTTTATTTCAAAATTCCTCCAGTGGGTGCTCAAGTTAATTATGCTCGGTTTCAGGTATACATTATGCTGATGCTCTGCTCAAGGCCCCATTTTTACTTTGCTGCTTAACATTGACTCAGTTGACCGTTGGTTGTTGGATAAAAGCATCTCACAAATTTAGAATCAATTACAACTCTTCTCAGCATTCATTCACATGGTTTGTCGAATCAAAGTGCAATCCGCTTTTTTTCTCATTTTCTTTGGCAATATATAATTGTTGGGATGGCTTTTGTTCTCTCTTTATGAGATTTTTTGTGGGATCTGCAACTCCTTGGCTATAAGCAATTAAAGCAGCACACTGCATAGATGCTCAATGCAGCGTTTGCATGCTTCAGTGCAGGTAGGCCAGAATATGAGCTTATCACCAGCTGAAGCATCTCATAAATACACAATATATCCAATATCTTCAAAAGATATTGCATCAGCTTTCTACTTCAAAAGATATTTGTTTCATCCAAATGTTTGATTTTCTACATCAGAAAGTATTACGAAAATGCGCCACAGGCATTGCAATTAAAGATCTGTATCGAATTTTTCAGGACTCCATTATTGCCTATTTAGAAATATTCTACATCAAAAAATATATTGAAAAAATGTGCCACAGGCATTGCAGTTGAAGATCTGTATAGACTCTTTCAAGACTTTAGAATCGCTGTTTAGTAATGTTACCAGCGATTTATATGTTAGACACAACTATTCATTACATTGATTACTATCTGGTGTATCAGAGTTAACTGTTGGCATGAAGCTATTGTCTGTATCTTAAAATTGATGACTCAAGTTCTTCTTAATCACCCAATCTTGCGGCCCTCAGGCCAATTTGGGTGTTTCTTAATAAATCAAATCAAAATCAAATCTTGTTGTAAATCAAGACTCTTCGTACAGATGGTGAACCACCTATTTGTTTAAATTTCGCAAAGCTGTATAACCAGGTTCAAATACCATTGATATATATGCGGCTTACTTCCAACACAATGAAGCCAAATCTAACATGACCATCAACATTTTAAAGTATTCTTCATATCAAATATATTAGATATGAAACATGCATTCAATGAATAAATGCATATCAAAGTGTTGATGGGCATGTCAGACTTTGGTTTCATTATATTTGAACTGTGCCACAAGCAATATTTAATGGCAAGCGGTATATAATGAATGAAAGTGATTATTTTGCTATTGGAAGTGAGAATAAAAATATGCTATATTATGAATTTACTGATGGTCTTCAAGATATTATCAGATTATGGGAAGATATCTGGAGGTAAGTCAGGTGAATAAAATTTCTCAATTTACAGGAACTTTCATAAAGAAAACATAGAAACAGTAACAAAAAGAGGCAATGGTGAAAATCTAGCCACAAAAATGTTAAGAGATATTAGGACGACTCCAGATTGACATCACTTGACCTCTCCTTTGTCTTGATCTGGTGCAGTTCAGATGGTAATCCTTCTTGAATCAATCGATGCTTTCCTTGCCCTGGAAAAAAACATATTTGTGGAAAGGCATTTGTAGCAATTTATGGCTGCTCATGCCTCACAGAATATTAGGGATACAAGGAGTTTCAGAACAGTAATATTATTCTCAGTTACTGTTTATCACTTTCAGTTTGTGCCACTACAGCATAGTTGCATATCGCGACATGGACGAGGTTCTCACTTGAAATTTCACCTAAGACAGTCCATCTTGAAATTGTATGCTACATTAAAAATATAAATATTTCTAGATCAATAGGTCTTTTTATATGATGTAATGCCAGGATCTAAATGCGTTCCAGAGCTGCAAGCCTTTTGCCTATGATATTTCCAAAAAGGCAATTCTGAAACCCTGGAAGATTCAATATACTATATTAGATCTTTAATTGCAAAGCTGCAGGCATATGTTTGTGATGTACACCTTCTGATGCACAATATCAAACATTTGGGTGTGACAAATTTCTTTTAAAGTGGAAAACTGATGCAATATCTTTTGAAATTATTGGATATATCGCGTATTTATGAGATGCTTCAGCTGGCGACAAGCTCATATTCCGACATATCTGCACTGTAGCATGCAAACGCTGCATTGAGCCCCTGTGTAGTCTGCTGCTTTAATTACTTACACCCAAGGAGTTGCCATTCCTACAAAAATCTCATAAAGAGAGAACAAAAGCCGTTGAAACAATTATATATCGTCAAAAAAAGCGGATTGCCTTTGATTCCTAACAACAAAGCTTTAGGATAAATGCTGAGGAGAGATGTAATTGACTCTGAGACTTGAGAGATGACATTATTTGTGAGATACCTTTATGCAACAGACAATGCAAAACTCGTATGCATTAGTCTGTAAATTAAAATGATGTAGATAAATTGATTTGGAATTTTTTTTTTAAAAAGCAACTTTTTTTTTGTTTCTCCGATTCCTTTAATTGTGAGTGCCTGTTGTCGAATAGGTATAAATCTGAACTCAAACACACAAGGTGGTGAGTTCAAACCCAGCCAGGTCAAATGAAGAAGAAATGAGCAGACTCTATTATCACTGCAAAATTCCTCTCTGAAAAAAAATGTCATAGACAGATAATTGCAAAAATATCATGTTGCATTCTTTTGGAAATAATGGTTCTTTGTGTCTCTCTTTGTAAATTAACAAAGAAGCAGAAGAGGAAATACAAGAACTTCATACAATACCCCTGCAGAGGAAGGTATATGGGCCAAAAACGATTGTCTTCCAAAATTTTGCGTATCATGTCTGTCTGTTTTTGTACGTGACTCTACAATGAACCATTTGCGGGAAACATTAAAAATTTTATGGCTTTCCTGTTCCTCTGACCTATTATTTTATATGCACTGAAATCCAGTTTTTCGATTAACCTTTTGAACAACTATGGAATTCTAATGCTACATGATTTACCACTGATCCTTGTCAAGAAATCCCAAGGATTTTTTTCTTTCCTCTAGCCATTCATATTTGACTAGCATGTACCTAATTTCCCTAAACTCTCTCTTGACTGCAAAAAACAAGCTCTTGGATTCTTTTGAGCCACTGAGTAGTGTCTGTACAATATCCTTCTTTCAGTGAGCACAAAAAGCAATATGGAAATGAGAGCCCTGAAGACAGCCTGTGACAGAGGAGGACTAATGTCTGAAAACAACATAAGGATTTGTCAGGAGTTTGATTTATTGGTCTGCAACTGGAATTCCCCTGTCTTAGAGCAGCTTGTGACTTAGTCTTTGATTCTCTATGCTTCGTTGTGATGGATTCTATGCCAGGAGCGTGATGAATTATGAGTAATCCCAGCAAACTTTCAGTTTTGTTTTATTGTTATTTCTCTGAAAGTTCCAGTCAAGATTGCCGCAAGATGCTCAAATTATACAAAATATATATTTCATGAGTGTCCTGGTTTTCATGCGTGACAAATACTGAAACATTAGTGATATGTAATGACATTGAAGTGTGTTCCCATACCTTATAATTTCAAGGTTTCTCATTTTAATCATCATAATCGGGTTAAGGCCTAAATTACTTATTTAAATTAGAGTGCTTCAACCAAAAAATTACAAGTGATTGCAAAACTTCACTGACATGTTTCTTGAATTCAAAATATTTCTATCCATGACGTTTTGTTATCTTTGACTATTGTGGATTCTGGGGTCATATCCTGTTATCTCACTGCTGTCAGTATAAGTCACCTACTGAGTCACAGCACTCATCTATACGCAGATGACAAGTTACTCAATGACCCAATTGACGGTTCATTTCAATGCAATGGATATAACCTTTTGAGAGGTCATTTATGGCCACAAACAGATGGATGTAAGAACCGTTACTTCAACTGCAAGCTTGGATGAAAGCTTTTCTTTTGTTGGTGAAAATGTCAGGTCCAAGCAATGAAAATAACCTATTTATACATAAGGATATTCCAGAAAATCTGAGATGCTCGAGCTACATAAGACATTGCAAAACTTTGATTTGACATGGACTGACCCAAATGTCAATGTTAAAATTCCTGTTTCGCTGCTGCATCATTTACTGCACAAAAGTAATGATCAGACTGACCCTGGTTGATATAAATCTGATTCCCTCAGGATATTCTGCCATGAATTCCTTTGAATGTCTCCAAATGCAATTAGCTGGATGCCTACGTTGACTGTGAGAAGAATTTACAACTTCACAGTTGCTTTCAACACGTGCTCCACAGGGTAGATCTAAGAGACAAAGTTAGCGTGCTTGAATTGGCAATTGGCATCTTGGGTGTACGTAACACGTTGAGGATAAGAACAAAACATACTGGATAAAAAGCTCTAATTAAGGGTCTGTTTCAAATCATAAGTCAAGACGCTACACCAATGCATTTGTTTGAGAATTATACCTTTCTAAAAATAGACGAAGGAAACATTAGTAACATTGGGCTGCCAAAGTTGACCAATGACCTTACAAGACATTTACTCGTTTATCTCATCCCCAATGGACAATGTAACCTTACTGTCAGCCAGGGGTCACCCTGCCTTTATAACTTATTGGTTGTGCTCTTTCATAATTCATCAGAGTAACCTGTAGCCATCTGAGAACAGAAATGGATGTCATTGGCTATTGCATTACGAGTCAAGTGTCATGAACTCATCGTAAGATAGGTTGCCATCTTTTGCCTATCTACAGTACTCGAAGCTTCTTTAAGAAGTTGATCCACCATAATGGTAATTGTCTTACAATTTGACCAAAAACCTTTTTGTGATTGAGGAGATTAAGACAATGTTTATTCTCTATGTCTTTGAAAATTCCATAAAGTATGCAAGAATTGCAGTACATATATAGAATAAAGCCTTCAAACAATAGGCATGCAGAGGAACAACATTGAAACAAAAATAGTTTTGTCCCACGGCATTGTTCATATCATGGCTATGTTTTCGGACAAATTGCGCTTGAAAAAAAGAAGAAGAAATACAATTAAGACTTGTCCAGAGAAGTCATCTTCAACAAGAACTCCTGTGGAGCATGCTAGCTCATGGCCCTGAAATCTGTAGAAATTAAAATTCCCATCTATCTCATTGCTATCTGAATAATATCTTGCATTGAAAGATACTGTACTATTTCTCTGATTGCTTTTAAAAATTGTCTTATATTGTTTCTAGAGAAGGATGTTATATCTCTCTTCCAAAACCAAAAACATTGTCTCCTTTTTCTTGAGGAAAAAAGCAATATGGAAATGAGAGCCCTGAAGACAGCCTGTGACAAAGGAGGACTAATGTCTGAAAATAACATAAGGATTTGTCAGGAGTGTGATTTATTGGTCTGCAGAAGAAACTATCTTGTCTGGAGAAGACTGTGACTTTGACTCTCACGGCAATGCTTTGAAAGATTCTTTGTCACTGGGATGTGATGAATTATGAATTATCGTGCCAACAATAGTGTGCTGTAATTCTAAAGAATTGTTGTAATAATTATGACAATGATTTATTATGTCATGATGTATGGTGCTGCAAATACAGGCCTGTATAGGCTCCTGTATGCTGGTCTATTTCCTATGCTTAAGTGTTTCACTTTCTCCCAATAACAATCAATTCATAATTTATACATGTATGTGGTAGAGTTTTCTCATCATTCTTTTTTGCCTCGAGGGATCAGGACCATCCAATCAGCCAGGACCATCCTATGTCACTTGTAATTCACCTTCCCTCTATAATTCATCGAACTAGCCACTGGCTATCCTGCTTATGAATGGGATGTCATTGGTTGTGGCATCAGAGACAAGTGCCAAGACCACATTGGACCATGGACTTCTATTCATGTGTAGGTATTTCAGTATAGTGAGCTGTATTATATGGTTCTTCAGTGTCCTTTTATCACATCACTGAAAGCTTATATTCTTTTGATTTATGTACTAGATCAGAAGAAGATAAAGAATAATGATGCAATGGAATAGATCAGAATAGGATTTTAAAAAATCACCTTTATTTTTCCGTTTGTAGGGGGTTGATTATTATATTTTCAGGGAGGAACATCTTGGAGCTTTATTTAATCAGATAATAATTTTATAATAATGCAGGACATAATAATTTATTTCAAACAAGTTTCGTTCTGATTGTTTATTTCTATCTAACAAATGCTCCATATAAATTATTTGTTTTTAGACTGGCAATACATTTATTTTACCAGAATTGGAAAAGAAATGATTAATGAAAAACACTTCAAAAAGCTCCTGGATATCTAAATACCAGGATTTCCCACTTATTTATGAAAAAAATGGCTCCACAATTTGACCTGTTGAAGGAACACCATAACAATTTTCAAGGGACCCAAAAATTCAATATGCAGCTCATTTGGAGCAGCTGAGTACCTATTGCATTCAGGAATGTTCAATAAACAGCACATGACATTTAGTGGCATACTTCGCACATCGTTTACAAGGCAATAATGTTGGTATTGTGCCCCATATAAACAGGTATGCAGCATTAATGCGATTCATTATCAACTCAAAGGGAAAATTTAATGTGACACTGAGTTGGGATGTCAACCTCTTATAAAATGTTATTACAACAAGACCAAATGGTTATGGTGGTATTATGAGATGTACCCGGACCAATGCCACAAGTTGGTAAAATTTGGGACTTCTGGTGAAATTGATCAAAAAATCAATAATCACTGATATGCTTTATATGTGTTATCAGATTCCAAATCCAAAAATTTGAGGTTGTATATGTGTTTTTGTGACGTCTATGCCACATTATGCTAGTAAATTTAAACATGAATGTGAAGAAAATACTAACTTGAAATGGAGTTTATTAAAAAAGAAACTTTGTTTCTTCAAATACTTCTGCAGCAAAGACTTTTTAAGATATCACCATGAAACTTGCACACATTTTGTTGAATAATATTCTTAAAACAAACAAAAAACAGATTTTTCATTATTTGCCTTCTCATACCTTCTATGGTGTAATTAGCAGGTAATGCCGAAAGCAAGCTTTGCACTTTTTGTCAGCCATAAACACAGGGCCATTACACCATGATAGGTTTGACTAAAAACCATAATGTATATACCAACGGAAAGCCAAGCTCAAGTGTAACAACACAATATCAAACAAGTGAAAATTCCAGCAAAGAGTCTTTATCACAAAGCATTTGAACAAGACATGTCTGTACACACATTTTTACAAAGTGTAAGAGTCCCACATTTGTTGTCAGTGACAAAGACAGGCCACTAATACCATGATAGGTTACATTTACAACCACGTTCTATAGACCAATAGCAACCTGGGCTCATGAGCAACAAAATCATATCAGAAAAGGTTACTTTCCTTCCACTAGCCTTCATCAAGAAGCGTGTAAAGAAGAAAGGTCCTCATAAATATTTCAAAATGTGAAAGCGTCGCATTTTTTGTCAGTCTCAAAGATAGGGCTCTAATGCCATTATATGTTGGACTTTCTACCCTATTCTATACACTAATACAAAGCCAGGCTCATGAGCATGACAATAATACCAAGAATGCAAGAATTCCAGCAACAAGCCTTCATCAGGAAGTACCCGAACAAGAGAAGTCCCACAGAATGTTTGCAGAATATAAGAGCGTCACGCTGTTGTCAGTCTTACTCAAGCCATCACAGCTCCTTGCACAACAGCCTTAGCCACTTTAAGTGATATATTCCTGACAGACAAGGTCATGAGCAAAGCATTGGTATATCAAATTTTCCAAAAATGTTTCGATCAGTGGTTTATCTGTGGCATCAAAAGTCACATTGCACTTTTAAGCTTCATCCGGGACACACCAACTGAGGATTACAAAAGGTGTATTAAAAAAATATAGAAGCATCCAATTGCCATTTTTCTGGATTCACAAGATGCCCACCTAATCAGGGAACAGTAATGCATTTTAATTTTGATCCTAAATTCATCCCTTTTCCTTTATTTGAAAGTTGTATGCAAAAATTTTACATGTAGTGTCCAGGCGGGTCACCAAAAATTTCCCTAACTGCAATCATTGATCACTCATTATCTCAAGACCAGTGACATATGGATGCAATTGCTGCTATCTACATCAAAGAAGATATTTTTGCCTATCATTCGATCCATAATAACGGCATAAATTCCTTTATGGGGCTGAGATATGACCTAAAATGTAAGTGCATATTGGCCCAAAACTGAAATTTTACCAACTCACGGCACTGGACCACCCATGAGTTGAAGATATCCTGAGTCCTCTGTACCCAGGAGTGGGAGTACATCTCACAATACCAATATATATACAGAGATTTTCAGATATTGCTTGCTAATTTGGGCCAGAGATAAGAATTTGTTAAACCAAAATGACTCCACTAAAGCACCAAGAAATGCTTTATTCTGCATGCCTTGCAGCTTGGATAGATGCAATAGGGTCCCTTGGACAAATGGCAAAAAGAAAAGGTCACTCAATTGTTCAGGAACTTCTTTTATCTCCGACATTAATGCTACAAATGCCTTTCCACAAACACAGTCTTTTGCAGGGCAGAGAGAACATTCATTGATTCAAGAAGGATTACCATCTGAATTGCACCAGATCTAGATAAAGGAGGGGTCAAGTGGTGTCAATCTCAAATCATCCTATTTTCTCTAACCATTATCGTGACTAGATTTTCCTGTTGTCTCCCATTTTGTTACTATGGCTGGATCTTCTTAAGTATGGCAAACCATTGCTGGGAAAACTCTTGTATCAAGTCCTTTTCTTTTCTCACATTTTCCTAGACATTATCCTCCATATCTAGAGTGAGAAAGCAATATCAAAATTAAAGCCTGAATACAGGATATGACAAATTACGACTATTGTCTGGAAATTACATGATGATCTGTCTGGAGTGTGATTGAATGGTCTGTAACATGATTTCTGCTGTTTTACTTGTTACTTTGTCTTTGGTTTCTAGACAATGCTTGGAGAGATTTTGTGTGACTGGGATGTGATGAATTAAGAGTTAAGATAGAAACTTGTTAAGATACTTATCTTTCTTCATTGCGTGTTCCTTGTCTGTAGGCCTGAGTCATGGAAAGGTACAGAAACGTTTTATCTTGTTGGTATACAGGTACTCATCAAGCTAATTTATGAGGAAAAATCCACAAGAAAGGAAAAGCTATAGGATCTCTCATTTACCTTCAATCTTTGAGGGTTGTAGTGCTTTGTCGGATAATATTGATTTTGGGGACTATTATGTATTACTAGTAACAGGTCTTTGATTCCGAAGGTAATTCTTTCAGAGGCTGTTAGAATTATCTTGTCCTGAGGCCTAGACAGAGCTAGTCTCACGGCAAGCTTCTGGATCAGAGTCCCTTACCTCTTTTGAGCTTCATCTGTTGTTGGCTCAAAATTGACAAGGCCCACCTGAATCAGAATACCCATCAGTATATTTGTTATTGTCTGTTTTCGTCTGAGTTGAGAGTGGCGAAAGCCAAACAACCATATGATTGTGAAGGTTAGACATCCAGGTAAAATCCAATAATTGAATAATATATGTCACTTACACTGGAAAATAGGTTGAAAGTCTGAGAGTTTCAGGGACTATCCAGTCCCCTTCCTCAGAGTTGAATGACAGTTCTATGACTTGTCCCTCTGGTGGTTGGTGGATGTTGCCCCTTAGCAGAGAGAACTTGTGGCACCCCCTCAATTGCCCTGTCCCAGGCATGAGAGAGATTGAAACGAAGACCACCCTGTAGATTCAAAGCTGGTTTCTCCCTTCGTTCGTAAATAGCCTCCTTCACTCCCCGTTCGAACCAGTTTTCTTCTGTATCCAAGATAATTACATCCTTATGGAAAATGGTTCATTACAAACAACAGTATATAGAAAACCTACCCACACGGACCAGTACTTGCTCTTTTCATCACATCATCCCATCGAACATAAGTTAGGAGTGGTAAGGACATTGAATTACAGAGCAGACGTAGTTGTGGCAAAGGATGAGGAGAAGTTGAAAGAAAAACAGCACATCAGACAGGCACTGAAAAATTGTGGATATCCGGATTGGGCTATGAAGCAAAGAGACAAGGCCAGGAAGAAAACCAACAGAAAAGAGGTACAACAACCAACCCGAAAGTCAAGAGTCACTTTGCCCTACGTGGCAGGTATCTCAGAGAAAATAAGGAGAGTACTTACTGAACATCACATTACCTCACACTTCAAGCCATATAACACTCTGAGAAACTTTTTGGTTCATCCAAAAGACAAACTACCCAAGGAAAAGAAGCCTAACGTCATCTATGGCATTAAATGTGGTGATCCTGACTGTACTGAAACATACATTGGAGAGACATCTCAACCACTTGCCAAAAGAATGTACCAACACCGCCGTCCAAGTTCAAGTGGATATGTCTCAGCTGTGTACACCCATCTACATGAAACTGGACATCAATTGTCAAATAAGGATGTAATTATCTTGGATACAGAAGAAAACTGGTTCGAACGGGGGGTGAAGGAGGCTATTTACGACCGAAGGGAGAAACCAGCTTTGAATCTACAGGGTGGTCTTCGTTTCAATCTCTCTCATTCCTGGGACAGGGCAATTGAGGGGGTGCCACAAGTTCTCTCTGGTAGGGGGCAACATCCACCAACAACCACCAGAGGGACAAGTCATAGAACTGTCATTCAACTCTGAGGAAGGGGACTGGATAGTCCCTGAAACTGTCAGACTTTCAACCTATTATCCAGTGTAAGTGAGTTATATTATTCAATTATCAAACAACCATATCCAATTCCACGTTTGGTGACATTTTTGACACCACCAATAGTTCTATTTTGCACTGATACATCTGTTTCTCATAGAGCATCAACTCTGGCCCTGCTCTATCAGTTGAAATCTGCAGTTTAGAAATTGTTTGGAGTGCCGCTCTCAACTCAGGGGAAACTGACTCTAGCCAGCTATTCTAAAACAAGTACTGTTGAAACATAAACAATCATCACCTAACTGTGTGATGTAGTTGATGATGTCACCTAATTGTTGTTATAAAGTCATATGAATTTAAGTGAAAATTGCAGTGATTCTGGCAGCAGTGAAGTTGTCAATAGATCACTGCATTGTTGAATAAGACCCAGTTCCCGGCAAAATATTGAAGATGGCCACTTCAAATTTGGTGTACAACAATTTCTAATCAAGCAACAACAAACTGTGTCAGCAGGACTGGCAGGCAAGCAGCAGGTAAGCCGGCGACACCATTTTCAGGGGTCATCAATTTCAGTCAATGCAAGTGGCCCCGACTGATACAGACCAGATTGCACCAAGACCGTTAAACCTGTCTAACTGCAGATCCTAATTTTATCACTACCCCATTTCAATCACAAAATGGCACTGTTGAGTAGGAACTGGTTTTAAGACTTGAAATTACCTTGAACCTCGGTGTTAGCGCTGTTGGTGAAATCTGGCCAATATTTCTTATCAAGGACCCTAGGTCACAAGTTTGATTCAGTCGTTACTAAATTCTGACCACATGTTTGTTGTTGTTGATAAAATAGGAACATGTGATTCTAACATTACTCCAAACAAACACATAATGTTATTACGATGTTCATAATGTTATCAAGACATCGTGAACATTAGACAGTTTTAATGTTACATCTGTAATGTTTCATCAACATCATAATAATGTTGATATAACATTAGTCAGTAACATTTGACATGCGATGTTTTAATAACATTGTTTCAATCCAAAATTGCTACCTTACTGGGAACATTGATTAAACATTCTGGAAATGTTTAAGTTTGATGTATTAATAACATCTAAGTGATGGCATCTCAACATATAAATGCAAATGTTATTGTGTAATGTAAGCATAATGTAGAAAAAACATTAAGAACACTACATAAGAATAATGTTATTGTCAACATACAAGTAATGTTATATTAATATTTGTGATTGAACATTAGGACAATGCATCATGGTAACATCAACTGAATTGCATTGAAACGAAGTTATTACGATGTTCAGAATAAATGTTACACCTAAATGTTATTTATGTGTATAACCGATATTGTATGGATGGATCTAGAAAACATAGCTTCCACATTAGAATAATGTCCTTCTGTAATGTTATAAAGACATCGTCTCAATGTTAAAATGGGCTTAATATAACATTAGAATAGAAATGTTGTTCTAATATTATTTTAACATTAAAGATTTAACATTGACAAAAAACTTCATGGAAATGTCCTGTGACTAACATCAGAATAACATCGTCATAATGTTGGAGTAAATTTTATAAATCAATGTTGTTCTAATGTACAATCAACCTTTTTACAATGGATGCAGAAAACATCGCTTCCACATTAGAATAATGTCATTTTTGTAATGTTATAATGACATCATCTTGATGTTAAAATGGGCCATATACAACATTGAAATAGAAATGTTGTTCTAATGTTATTTTAACATTAAATATTTAACATTGACAAGAAACTTCATGGAAATGTCCTGTGATTAACATCTGAATAACATTGTCATAATGTTGGAGGAAATGTTATAAATCAATGTTGTTCTAATGTACAATCAACCTTTTTACAATGGATGCAGAAAACATCGCTTCCGCATTAGAATAATGTCACTTTGTAATGTTATAATGACATCATCTTGATGTTAAAATGGGTCATATATAACATTGAAATAGAGATGTTGTTCTAATGTTATTCTAACATTAAATATTTAACATTGACAAGAAACTTCATGGAAATGTCCTGTGACCAACAGCAGAATAACATCATCATAATTTTGGAGTAAATGTTACAAATCAATGTTGTTCTAATGTACAATCAACCTTTTTACAATTAATGCGGAAGACATCGCTTCCACATTAGAATAATGTCATTTTGGGACGTTATAATGACATCATCTTGATGTTAAAATGGGCCATATACAACAAGGAAATAGAAATGTTGTTCAAATGTTATTTTAACATTAAATATTTAACATTGACAAGACACTTCATGGAAATGTCCTGTGATTAACATCAGAATAACATCGTCATAATGTTGGAGTAAATGTTATCAATCAATGTTGTTCTAATGTACAATCAACCTTCTTACAATGAATGCAGAAAACATCGCTTCCACATTAGAATAATGTCATTTTTGTAATGTTATATAGACATCATTTCAATGTTTAAATGGGCCATATATAACATTAATATAGAAATGTTGTTCAAATGTTATTTTAACACTAGAGATTTAACATTGACAAGAACTTTCATGGAAATGTACCTTGACAAACATCAGAATAACATTGTCATAATCTCGGAGTAAATGTTATAAATCAATCTTGTTCTGATGTACAATCAACGTTATTACAATGGATGCAGAAAACATTACTTCCACATTAGAATAAAGTCATACTGTAATGTTATATAGACATCATTCCAATGTTAAAATTGGCCTTATAATATAACATTAAAATAGAAATGGTGTTCAAATTTTATTTTAACATTAGAGATTTAACATTGACAAGAAAATTCATGGAAATGTACCTTGACAAACATCAGAAAAACATTGTCATGATGTCGGAGTAAATGTTATAAATCAATGTTGTTCTAATGCAGGGCTACAATCACCGTAATTACAATGGATGCAGAAAACATTACTTCCACATTAGAATAATGTCATACTGTAATGTTATATAGACATCATTTCAATGTTAAAATGGGCCTTATATAACATTAAAATAGAAATGGCGTTCAAATGTTATTTCAACATGAGAGATTTAACATTGACAAGAAAATTCGTGGAAATGTACCTTGACAAACATCAGAATAACATCATCATGATGTCGGAGTAAAGGTTATAAATCAATGTTGTTCTAATGTACAATCAACCTTATTACAGTGGATGCAGAAAACATTGCTTCCACATTAGAATTATGTCATACTGTAATGCTATATAGACATCATTTCAATGTTAAAATGGGCCTTATATAACATTAGAATAGAAATGGCGTTCAAATGTTATTTTAACACTAGAGATTTAACATTGACAAGAAAATCCATGGAAATGTACCTTGAAAAACATCAGAATAACATTGTCATGATGTCGGAGTAAAGGTTATAAATCAATGTTGTTTTAATGTACAATCAACCTTATTACAGTAGATTCAGAAAACATTACTTCCACATTAGATAGATAGATAGATAGATAGATAGATAGATAGATAGATAGATAGATAGATAGATAGGTAGATAGATAGATAGATAGATAGATAGATAGATAGATAGATAGATAGATAGATAGATAGATAGACAGATAGATATGCAGATATAGTAAATAGGCCATATTGCATTTAGTATTTTCTAAATCTATGAAAAACAAATTTTACAGTCAATTAAACTGGGTAAAATTTTAGTGGCTTTGAAATATGCAATATTCAGTGTGATTAAATGTGAATATTGTGTGCATACCAAAGCCACCTTTACAGTTCTATTAATATTTTACACTATTCATTAGGAATCACTCAAATACATATACATAAGCTAATTCCAGCAAATAGTTTCATTTTTACAACCTTGACTCTAGGGAATCATATAACATCATCTAATTAGCAAGAATAGAGGGTAATTAGCACTCTATTTGGGGTCTGGCATCAATGAGACACTATTGATAATTGCCTACATGGCTCACTGCACATGACTTCTGTGCAAAATTCAGTCAACAAATCAGTTGAACTACAGAAATCCATAAGTGAACAGGTTACAAAGGTGAGTTAAAAGCCTTCTTACAGAAATCTTTATTTTTGGTGATTTTCATAGTAAAACTATTTTTGTGATGTTATAAGTATATATTTTTTTTCAGATTGATGACAGATGAGTAGGTACACCAGAACCTGCATACACACAAAGAGGGAAGTTTTAGAAACAGGTAATTATGTAGTAGCAGCTCTATCTATCCCACTACCTAACTATCCTTTGTTTATCCTTTCTATTTTTGTCAATGAATCTAGATTCTGTCTGTCTATCTAATCTATCTAAAATGTCTAGCCTATCTATCTCACTATCTATCTATCAATCTATTTGCATAGCAAGTATGTACTTGATAATCATTATTGTCTTTTAAGTCAATTTGAGTAGGGGAAAAATGCTCAATTTCAAGAAAACTCTGTTTGCCAGTGCAACATTTTAAGCCATCTGGCCTGACTAATTTCAGCTATCAACCTAATAAAGAACTGTTTCCATGTATTTTAAGACACTGATTTTGAGGGCTCTAACATGCAATCTCGGAGGGACCTAACTGACAAAAATGCATGTTAGTACCAAAACATTAGGTCTTTCAAAAGTGAGGTATAAAAACCACAAGCAATTTATTGATACTATTTTGAGCAGTTGCACAATTTCACATATTTGGTTTATAATGGATTCCAGTGCAGAAATATTGAACAAGCTTAACAAACCATTACTGATAGTTCTCATTACAATTTATATGAAATCTAAAAGGTGGTGGTATCCTCTGTAAAAAACAAAACTACTTTTAAAATGAATTCTAATGACATGGTTTATTTTATTTGCAGATTGTGAGTGAGGGTATATGTATTACCCTTTTCTACAGGATCCGATAAAGTTAAGTCTTTAATTATGATCGATACACTTGTATAACTGGTCTCGAGGCAGCAGATATCACCTGGTGTGTATTCCTGTTGAAACACAGAACTTTAAGGATAAGCAACGGGTGATGTGAGTTGGATTAAAAATCACAAAGCCACTATCAGAAAGACCTGTATTTTGTAACAGTCAACCATTACACTGATGATTACAGTGATGAATTAATATGGTCATCATACTGCGGAAGACATAGAATTTCTTTTGTTCAATGGTAAGCCTGTATAATTCTTTTGCCATTATCCATAGAAAAGGGTAGATTAGAAAATAATGCACCAGTAGGTGTAGATGGATTACTTAATTTGGCTATTTTAGGGTCAAAACAATGCTGAATCGATTTAAGTAAGTATCATGTATAAAATGTGTTTTGTAATGTAAATGTAATGTACATGTATGTCAATATCAAATATGTTGCATTTATAATGTTAGTGTATTGCCCATCTCATGTCATTATAATGCAGAAAAGTGTGTTCTAAATAATGTTATTCCAATATATGTAGGATGTCAAATAAGTTTCCTTTTTCAATGGTGTTTCAATGTTTACATGATGTCATTCTGTTGTTAGTATAATGTTAAGAAATGTGTTCAATAATGCTAATCTAATGTATGTTGTATCATGTCCTTCTAATGCTAGTATACATTTTTTAAATTTTATTCTAATGTATTTAAAATGTCAAATATGTTGTATTTTGATGTCGTTCTGATGTTAGTATAATGTTTAAAAAATGTGTTATGTAATGTTATTCTGATGTATGTACAATGTCAAATATTTTGAATTTACGATGTTATTCTGATGTTACTATAATGTTAAAATAATGTACTCTTTACAATGTTATTCCAATGTCTGTAAGATGTCTAATACACAATGTTTTTATAATGTTATTCTGATGTATGCACAATGTTACATAGATGATTTTCTATAATGTTATTTTAATGCTTTTCTGATGTGTAATTAATGTTACTGCAATGTATATAAAATGTTGAATAAATTGCTTAAAACAACATTTGCGTAATGTTATTTCTATCAATATATCATGTCGTTATTGCATTATCAATACAACATCGTCCTAACATCATTTTAATATTAATTAGAGGTTAAAAATTGCATTGAGAGAAGCTTCAATATTAGTACGGGACTTTCAATGTTGCATAGACATTATTATAATGTCAGCACTAACATAAAATGCAACATTATTACAACCTTTAATATATGTTAAAAACAAGGTTGCCAGCACATTAAATTTCAACATTGGTACAATGTTGGATAATGGCATTACTCAAACATCAATATAACATTCACTTAAATATTAGGAAGATGTTATAACGGGGTTTAATGAACATTAGATTTTAATGTTTATATAATGTAAAAAGGTTTAACATTTTAATGTTTTATAAATATTATAAATAACATTATCATAATGTTTGAAATTGGGTGAGGTACAACATTATTATAACATTTTATTTTAACATTGATTTAAGCATGGCCAGACATTAAAACAAGGTGTTACAAAAATCGCACTCTAATGTTATTACAACATTAAAAAGTTTAACAATGTTATTACAACATTAAAAAGTTTAACATTTGAATTTTACTTGAAGCGTCAATTATGATGTACGCCTATTAATCTCGGCTGAATGAAATCAAACACAATGTATTGTTGAGATAAACTGAATTAGTAAAGGAAGCTAGCCAAAATACATGCTAATTCTTAATTTAATGTTGAGATTACTGTCAAATATCTAAGATTTATGCTTTACATCATATTTGACATTACAAGTGTCAAATGTGATGTACATCAAAGAATCTATGTTATTGTCAGATAAGAATGAAATGCATGTGCAAAATATCGTGACAAGGACAACAAAAGTCTGGGAATTTAATTAACACAACTTTTCTCTACTTTGGTAATGTTTTCATATCAAGAAACACGAAAATACATCTGTACATCATAATTGACCAATAATTGCTTCTTGGTCAATAATGATGTACTGTCCATTATGATGTACCAGTTTGATACTTTTTGACATATGACACATTTTGTTGTGTGACAGTCCTGTATCTTCATGCAAGGCCAGTATCCAAAACAAAACTTATTATTCACAGCAAAATGAAGATTTTTGATTGATGTGATGCTTCTCTACACATCAGAACACCTCTATCAGTGGCGTTACATCATATCTGTCCTGTAGGTGAGAATCCCAGAATTATTGACATTCAAAATTTGCATCCTCCATATCACAGCCTTTGCTGCTCTGTAGGATATCCTTTTAAACATTTTAGATAAATCTTGTGGAACACTTATTTTAGCAGCATACAAACCCATAAAAATATTAGTGGGTGTGTCAAAATTTTTGGTTTGAAATTTTGCCGTCCTGTAGGTGAGAATTTTTTCAGTGACTGCAGCTGTCATGTTTGGACTGCGACCATTTGACTATAGCTGGATATTCCTTTTAAAGCTGACTGGTATGGGATTATTTATAATAGACTTTCTTGATTCAATGGAAAATAAATCAACCAAATGCCACTTAAATAGGAAAAAAACCCATTTTTAGAAAACGTTTTTTCTGGATTGACCATGTTTGACATTTATGATGTACGTGACGGGAGGTTTCGGTGGCCCGAGAAATATTCCCAGAACATTTCACATACCGAATGGAATTAAAAAACTTAAGTTCAGGTATATAGGTAGTCATTAAAATTTTAAAAACTGAGCATAACTTACTTCAGTTGCTAACCATCAGCTGTCAAAGTAACACTGTTTGAAAATGTGACGTTTGACACCCCCAAAAATGGCCCATTTTGAGAGTTTACGGACCCTGGTCTCAATGATGAAGCCATAATTTCACGTAAAAGTGGATTTATTATGAAGACAAAATTGTTTTCTACATCTCAGGGAATTTTTAAGAACTTATTACTAGCCAAACATTTTTTATGTCCTGTTAAAGGTCAAAATCCTGGCTGGCCTCGTTTAAAATGACTTCACCCATATATTAAATTTTTACTAACAGTTGTATACCTTATTATAATGTGTGAATGATATGTATGTTGCTAACTAGATGTAGTTTTTGTTTAGGAATATCAACAGCACTCATTTCTATGTTGGAGGGCCTTTAAGCAGTTGCTGCTGGTCCATCCGATATATTTTTGTATAATGTTTTAAGGACTTTATTATATTAAATTTATATTGACATTTTTAAAATTATCTTTTACTTGAAAATCTAAACTGATATTGGACACTCTTTAAAAACATCGGACATTTACAAATTTTAATCACTAGAACTGGGACCAGTATTTTAATAATAACATTATACTTAACCTTGTTTTTAGCTTTCTGTAGATTAGTGTAGACTTTGATTTTGCTTTGTATTTTGATATTGATGACACATGTATCTTTTTTGATATTCGGTTTGTCATAATAAAAGTTTATATTTAATGTTATGTTAACATTATTTCTAACATTATTATAATGTTCGAAGTCATGTGAAGTACAACATTAATATAATATTTAACTATAACATTGCTTCAGCCTTGGCAAAATGTTGTAACAACGTTGCACAAACATTACACTTTAATGTTGTTACAACGTAAAAAGGTTTAACATTTTAATGTTATACCAATATCGTGAATAATGTTAATGCGATGTTTGGCACAACATTAATATGACATCGATATAATGTTATGTGTTTATTGGGCTGTCATTGTGACAAAGATGTCATTAAGGGATTAGTCATAGTAATTAGGCTTGACTTAAATTCCCATCCATTTAAATTAGACATCAGTGTATCTTTGCATATGTTGACAGAAGTAGTCTGGATGGGTTATCTGCATTTGCAAGGATGCTCCTGATATTGACTGTGTATCGTTTGGCTGTAATTCTATGCATAGAGACTAGGAGAGGATATTGCTTACCCTTAGACCTGATATATTTCCCGTCAAAGTCTGATTGAATAAATTTGCATGTCTGGTTGTGAGAGTCTTCCCAGTGAAATAGAGACTTCACTCTGGTCATGTTTCAAATTTTTAGAGCATATACATGTATGTATACATAGATATTGTGTCATTAAAATGTCATAGAAACTGAACAATCCTTAAGCGATTTGTCTTTCTTCATGGTGCATGTTCATGTTTATAGTCTACAGTGGCACAGAGAAAGCATAGACAAGTTGAAAGAAAAACAGCAAATCAGACAGGCACTGAAAAATTGTGGATATCCGGATTGGGCTATGAAGCAAAGAGACAAGGCCAGGAAGAAAACCAACAGAAAAGAGGTACAACAACCAACCCGAAAGTCAAGAGTCACTTTGCCCTACGTGGCAGGTATCTCAGAGAAAATAAGGAGAGTACTTACTGAACATCACATTACCTCACACTTCAAGCCATATAACACTCTGAGAAACTTTTTGGTTCATCCAAAAGACAAACTACCCAAGGAAAAGAAGCCTAACGTCATCTATGGCATTAAATGTGGTGATCCTGACTGTACTGAAACATACATTGGAGAGACATCTCAACCACTTGCCAAAAGAATGTACCAACACCGCCGTCCAAGTTCAAGTGGATATGTCTCAGCTGTGTACACCCATCTACATGAAACTGGACATCAATTGTCAAATAAGGATGTAATTATCTTGGGTACAGAAGAAAACTGGTTCGAACGGGGAGTGAAGGAGGCTATTTACGACCGAAGGGGAAACCAGCTTTGAATCTACAGGGTGGTCTTCGTTTCAATCTCCCTCATTCCTGGGACAGGGCAATTGAGGGGGTGCCACAAGTTCTCTCTGGTAGGGGGCAACATGCACCAACAACCACCAGATGGACAAGTCATAGAACTGTCATTCAACTCTGAGGAAGGGGACTGGATAGTCCCTGAAACTGTCAGACTTCCAACCTATTATCCAGTGTAAGTGAGTTATATTATTCAATTATCAAACAACCATATCCAATTCCACGTTTGGTGACATTTTTGACACCACCAATAGTTCTATTTTGTACTGATACATCTGTTTCTCATAGAGCATCAACTCTGGCCCTGCTCTATCAGTTGAAATCTGCAGTTTAGAAATTGTTTGGAGTGCCGCTCTCAACTCAGGGGAAACTGACTCTAGCCAGCTATTCTAAAACAAGTACTGTTGAAACATCAACAATCATCACCTAACTGTGTGATGTAGTTGATGATGTCACCTAATTGTTGTTATAAAGTCATATGAAATTAAGTGAAAATTGCAGTGATTCTGGCAGCAGTGTAGTTGTCAATAGATCACTGCATTGTTGAATAAGACCAAGTTCCTGGCAAAATATTGAAGATGGCCACTTCAAATTTGGTGTACAACCATTTCTAATCAAGCAACAACAAACTGTCAGCAGAACTGGCAGGCAAGCAGCAGGTAAGCCGGCGACAACGTTATCAGGGGTCATCAATTTCAGTCAATGCAAGTGGCCCTGACTAATACAGACCAGATTTCACCAAGACCTGTCTAACTGCTGACCCTAATTTTATCACTACCCCATTTCAATCACAAAATGGCACTGTTGAGTAGTAACTAGTTTTAAGACTTGAAATTACCTTGAACCTCGGTGTTAGCGCTGTTGGTGAAATCTGGCCAATATTTCTTATCAAGGACCCTAGGTCACAATTTTGATTCAATCGTTACTAAATTCTGACCACATATTTTTTGTTGTTGATAAAATAGGAACATGTGATTCTAACATTACTGTCATTGTGACAAAGATTTCATTGAGGCATTGCTCATAGAAATTAGGCTTGACTTAAATTCCCATCCATTTAAATTAGACATCAGTGTATTTTTGCATATGTTGACAGAAGTAGTCTGGATGGGTTATCTGCATTTGCAAGGATGCTCCTGATATTGACTTTGTATCATTTGTCTGTAATTCTATGCCTAGAAACTAGGAGAGGATATTGCTTCCCCTTAGACCTGATATATTTCCCGTCAAAGTCTGATTGAATAAATATGCATGTCTGGTTGTGAGAGTCTTCCCAGTGAAATAAAGACTTCACTCTGGTCATGTTTTAATTTTTTAGAGCATAATTATTATATGTATATACATAGATATCGTGTCATTAAAATGTCATAGAAACTGAACAATCCTTAAACGATTTGTCTTTCGTCATGGTGCATGTTCATGTTTATAGTCTCAGGAGGCACAGAGAAAGCAAAGATAAAAATTTTTCTTGTTGATATACAGGTCCAATCAGAACAATTTATCAAGAAAAATCCACAAGGAAGGAAGGGTAAAATTATATTTCAGTTTCAATTAATCTTTGCAATTTATACTTTATTGCAGGGATCATATTTATTTCATGGATTGAGGTAACAGTTGCCACTTCCAGTCCCTGATTCCCAAGTGAATGAGTTTCAGGTTTTTTGGCATTTTCCTGGCCTGGGATCTTTAATCTTTATAAGCCTTATGTCTCCTTCAAAGTTATAGAATAAACCTTAAACCTTTAACCTGGTCTATCTGTAGTTCCAAAGAGTATCACTGCCCCAATCAGAAGAAAAGGCAGCACTGTACAGTACAAGCTGTTTGATTCATTTTAGCCACTGACTAGTGTCCGAACAATATCATTCTTTCAGTGAGCACAAAAAACCAATATGGACATGAGAGCCCTGAAGACAGTCTGCGACAGAGGAGGACTAATGTCTGAAAACAACATAAGGATTTGTCATGAGTGTGATTTATTGGTCTGCAACTGGAATTCCCCTGTCTTAGAGCAGCTTGTGACTTTGTCTTTGATTCTCTAGGCTTTGTTGTGATGGATTTATGCCAGAGGAAAGTGATGAATTATGAGTAGTCCCACCAAACTTTTGAGTTTCAGGCATGTTTGGAGTTTCTTTTTTTTTTCAGTCTTGATCTAAGGATATGTATTGTATAATTGTATGGTTGTCATGATTTTCATGAGTGAAAACCACAGAAACATCAGGCATGTATGATGACAAGAATGCGTGTTGCAATAGAAATTCAAGGTTTATTGATTTGAATTGCTGTCCATGGACTAAGGCCCTAAATTCCCTTTTTTTAAATTCCAGTACTTGTACTTGTACTTGTAGTTGTAATTTCCTCCTCTGTGGCAGGAGAACCCTCATTGGATGAGGTAATATTTTAAAAGTCTCCGTGATAAAATTGAGTTAAAAAGTCCGGGTATGAAGTAAATTGAAGGGTTATTAAAATCCGATTTAAGACGTTATTAAAATCCGAATTAAAACGTTTTTAAAATCCAGGTTAAAACGTTTCGGTTTAAAAGTTTGTGAAGTTAGAAATGATATGTCACAAGTTTAAGAATTTTAAAAACACGTCAGCGGCACACGGCTAGTTGCCTCCTCTGCAGTCTCCTTCTAGCAGCCGTATTCGCGGAGCCCGTTCCAAATAGAATGGACCTGTGATTGTGTAGGGTGTAGCATAATCTTCGCGTCATATACTCGACAGCTTCCAGTTCATTTTCTTCTGCACAGTGATGCGACGGGTCCAGAATGAACTTCACTTTCCCAGCGGCTGTGCGGATATTGTAGGCTTGGAAGTAGGGACTCAGCTTTCGCAGATGTGATGACCTCCACTCTTCGAGGGCTCTGCAGCCAAGTATGAAGTATGTCTCAGTCTCCGGCTCTTCATTACAGAGAGGACACATGTCTCTTTGGTTTCTGCCAGAGCATCTTGCTGCTGTGAGGGGGTAGCGCCCAAGGGCAAGCATCGCCTTGGTCTGCGCCATCACCACCTGCATAGGGTCATTTCCACACCACCATATATGGTGAACGCTCCCCAGTCTGCATGCACTGATGTTTAAGTTCCGTAGGGACTTCATTTGGCTGGCTTGGGATTTCAACTTGTCTTCCCAGTAGTTGTACACCTGTTTTCTGACATTTTTCTTCCACTGTTCTTTCGGCGGGGGCCTATTCATCAACATCAGAGGGGATGGCAGCTCGTACTGGTACATCAAGCATTTCAGCTCCACCGTCCAGCTGTTTGAGGCAGTGGACTTCAGTGTCAGTTGCCTGTGCAACAGGTCACATTCTGGTGTACCTTGTCTTTGACTAATGCTGTTGAATAGTGATAGCATTTTCATGTGAAGTAGCGCTTGAAGGGGTAGCTCACCCAGTAGCAGGTAGATCCCTGGTACAGCAGTAGATTCAGGCAGGCATTGAATTTGGCGAAGTAGGACACGCTGGAATCTGTCAAGGTCTTCATAGTCCTTTGTCTTCAGTCTCATTGCTTCAAGGCCGTAGAGTACAGCAGGTGCGACGTATGTCGCTACAAGCTTTAAGGAGACTTCAGGCGAGACACCATTGTAGCCATGTAGCCCAGCTCCCATAAGGGAGTAGGCCGTTCTCCTGCCCACCTGTATTCTGTTAACCACAGCCTCAGAGGCCAATCCATCAGAGGTTCGGACGAGGCCCAGATGAGTTTCCCTGTCTGTATAATCGATGGTGCTCTTGTTAAATTTTAATGATGGTTTTTCTTTGTCGATCTCACCTTTCTTTTCCATCCTCATGACTTTTGTCTTGGTTGCACTAAACTGATATCTGACGTTGGCTGCGTTGTCCTGTGCCATTAAGAGTAGGGTTTGGGCATTCTGGAAACTGTCGGAGATGATGCAGTTGTCGTCTGCTACTGTCGGGATCCCAAGAGTTATTGCTCCGATCCTGTAAGATGATGGGTGTTTTCTTATTCTCCGTAAGAATGGGTTTTCCTTGGCTTTGAAGGCTTCCGTGGAGGTCTCGCCGCCCTGCCGGATCCCCCGCCCCTCAGTGATGCTCCTTGATAGACGTCCCTGTAATCGCACCTTTGAAGTCACTTTTGCGTACATATCCTTGTATAACAACCATAGATTTGCATCCATGTCGAGATCATATAGGGAATTTAGCATAATTGTGTGGTCCACCATGTCAAAAGCCTTTGAGCTGTCCATGAATGTCACATAGATGGTATGGCCATTGTCCGCAGCTTCTGCAATCGCTTCTGTCACAAGAAATGCACAGATTGATGGCGATACTCCATTGGTGAAGCCGTACTGCATGGGGTCCTGTCTGGCTTTGGCAACTGCTTTGGTTTTGTCCATCATATTCCGCTCCACTATTTTCCCCAGGGTTGACGCCATAGTTATTCTCCTGTAACTATCTGGGCTTTTCGCTGGCTTTCCTTTTTTGTGGACTGGCACAATTGCTCCGATCTTGAATTTATCCGGTAGTTTGCACTCCTTGAAGATCTTTTTTGACAGCAGGCTCAACACGTCCAGTATTTCTTGTGAAGCATATTTGAGATGCTCAGCCGTGAGGCCGAAAACATCAGCAGCTTTCCCATTCTTAAGGGAGCGTATGTAGGCAGCCACTTTTTGCGGTGCAATTGGTTCAGGTGTTGCAGCACGTTGCTCCCAGCTACTGCAGGAGTTGAGGTAGAGCATCAGTTTCATATCGTTGTAGTAGGGCTCGTTGAAATGGTCCATCTCCTTTACAGAGGCAAGATCTTCATAATAGTCTGCCCATCCATTTAACTGGCCCTGATTGCTGTCGCCGAAGTCTATGGTGCTGCACACGAGGTGGGCTGTCTTTCTCTGCCTGCCAACCAATTTAAAGAATAAGTTTCTGTCACCCGTGCTGGCCACGCTTATTTCTTCCATTTGTGAACGTCTGTGCATTGCTGCCAGCTGTCGTTGCATAGACCTTAGGTCCTTTTTACTTCGCTTGACTTCTGCCTTGAGTGGGTGGTCAGGGTTTTTCCCCTCCAGCTTCCATTGCCTGCGTAGTGTTTTCACCTCCTGGATGGCTGGTTTTAGATCTGCGGCCCACGGGTAGGTGCTATTCCTCTTCTTTTTCTTGCCTCCTGGAGGGCTGGCCAAGTCAGCGCTATTTAGGAGAATCTGGTAGATTCTGTCAACGACACAGTCTGTCGGTAGTTCTCCGCCTCCTTCCTCAAGGAACACACTTAGTTTAGACTGGGTGTAGTGCCTATACTTCTCAATGTCTATCTTTCTCCAGTTTGGTTTCTTCTTGGCTTCCTCATGGGCTCCCTCGTCCCTCTCTTTGTGCATAGATAACTTGACTTTGGCTATAATGGCGTCATGGCTGCCGGTATTTAGTGGGTGCCTGCTCTCGACATTTGCCAAGGATTTGGCTTCCTCCGAATTTTCCATGGCCATGATGTGGTCGATTGTCGAAGTGATGCCTCCAACAAAGTGGTGATATGTGGGGATGTCGTCTGGCACGATCGTCACAAGGTTCATCTCAGCAGCAAACAGTTTCAATTTCTTATCGTTACTGGACGGCTTTTGTCGTTTCATGGCAGCATTCAAGTCTCCAAGCCAGATTACTCTTCCCTCTTTTGTAAACTTCTGGTACAACTCGTATACTTCATCGAGTACACTGTCGTAGCAGTCCTTACTACCTGATGTTGGCATGTAGGTGTTGATTAGGAACAGCGGGTGTCTGCCAATACCTAGCTGGGTCACAACTATCCGGTTTGAGCCGTCAGGTAGGGGAGTGACTACATGACCTACTTCCTTTCGCCATAGGGTGGCCACACCTCCTGTGCCTTTCTGTCTGGTAGCCTGGCTGACTGGGTTGCCATCGTCGCTGCACTTGATTTGGTAACCCACTCCAGGTACCAGTGACTCAACCTCAACTGCTTCGTAACTATATAGCCAGTGTTCCTGTAGGCAGATCACATTGCAGGTATCCAACATGTGGTGTAAGTATGGGAGGTTTGTCCTAATGTTTTCGATGTTTAGTGACGCAATAGTTACATAGTTTGAAGCCGCGGTCTCGTTTTGGTTGTATGGCTCAGAGCTAAAAAAGACCCCTCATTTCCTCTGCGCTGGGGGTTGGCTTCACTGGTCCTGGGCTGGGTTCCCGTGGTGGTGGTGTCTTTTGGCGGTTCCTCTGTTATGTCAATGACTTCGCAGGCTCTGTTGGTGCACGATGATGTCTCACTGTCGCCCGCTGTCGGCAATTCTAGGGTAGCTAGAGATTTACTCCATTTGCTTGGCGGTGGTCCTTTTGGGCCTTCAGTGGGGGTATCATTCACCGCTCTGCTTTCCGGAAGATGACTTCTTCCCAGGTTGGTTCTGCCTGTCGTCCTTTTCGGGTCGTGACATGTTGCGTCTGTTTTGGTCCATGCATTCCCGGTATCATAACTTTGTGGTGCCGCGTGCGCTGCTGCCCTCGGACTGGAGAGGCCATGGTCTTGGTTGGACGGTCTCGGGTGGCCGGTTTCATTCCTTTGTGGTGCCTGGTGCGCTGCTGCCCTCGGTCTGGAGAGGCCATGGTCTTGGTTGGACGGTCTGGGGTGGCCATGGCCATAATCGTAGACTTGCGGACGTTGGCCATATTCGTAGACTTGCGGACGTTTGGTCCCATAACTGTAATCGTAAGCCTGTCGGCCTTGAGTATAGTGCCCGTAATATGGCTGCCTATATCCTTGCCAGGCATAGGTGGGCATATACCCGTCCAAATGCATTCTCTCCTTGGCTGTTTGTTGCCATTGGCATGACTCCACCTTACGATCCAGCTTCTCCAGGCAGCCATTCAGTTTAATAATTACAGTGCAGAGCAGTTGTACAAGGGTATCGTCTTGCTTTGGTCTCTCATCGACCAACCGCTGCTGGACAAGTAATTGTAGTAGTGTCACAATGGTATTATTCGCGTTATTATTGTTACTGCAGGGTTCAGATGAGCAGTTACAGTTTCTACTGGGACCAGGCAAGTATGAACGATCACATTCTCGCCGGCCGGAGGAATTTTCCTTTTCTGGCTGGGCTTGGTTTCGCGGGGCATTGCTTTGGGATAGCAGTTGTGTCTCCAGGCGGTGGATTAGCTGGTCCTGAACTCTGACTTTCTCCTCCAGTCTGCTTATCAAGGCCTTCATCGATGCATTCTGGAATGATTCCTCTGTTTGGTCAACTTTCTGCCTCATGAGCTGTTGCTCTAGCTTGTTTAGCTGTCTTTCTTTGTTCTTCAGCACCTTCTCTCTCTCGCTCAGCCTAGCCTCTTCATCTTTGCTCGGGCTGTCTGTTGAGGTTGGTGTACATGTGGCCTGCATCCCTCGGGCCCGCATGGGCTCCCTCTGGACGGGTGCGGGTGGATGGGCTTTGGCTCGGTCGGTTTGTAGTACAAGGGGAAAGTCCAGCGCCGCCGAGCTTCTCTGTGGTCCTTCCAGTGTATCAACCAGTGATATGGCAGTGGCGGCAGTGTTGTAGAACAGAGATGGTTGCTCCTTCGGAGGGCCCAAGGCCAGACTGTTGCCTCGCGCTCCATCTGGGGATCCTGCAGGTAACCGAGGGGCTGCTGGTGTACAGTGGCTTACTATCAAGTTGGGTACACCGCCACGAGGTGGCTCATGGGTGTCTTGTGTGGTAAGCTCTGTGCATGCCGCCTGGCTAGTTTGGTTGTCGGCATCTGTCGACTCACTATTTGCTGCTGTCGCCTCGTTGTTTGCTGCTGTTGCTCCGCCTGCATGCGGAACGACTTCATTAGTTACTGTTTGGCATGCTTTGCAGGTGTAGTAGGCACTATTGTCAGCTTCCTCAGTCAGGGCTCCGCTTAGGTCCTCGCAGGAGAGGTGCATCCATTGTACGCATAACTGGCACATGACAGCCTCCTCGAAAGTAGGCCGGTGGCATGACTTGCATAGTTTGGCAACAATTTGCGATTGGGCATCGTTTTCTGTTTCACTTGCAGCCTCTAGTGAGTAGAGCTCAGTATGTTTTGGTGATTTTTGTTTAGTTTTCTTCTTTTGCTTCTTGTCTTGCTTCAGCTCCTTTTTCTTCCGGCTTGTGTTGTCTTGGGCTTGTATGGCTTGGGAGATCACTTTGTTTGTTTCGTCAAGTTCACAGGAGCAGAGTTGGGAAGAATAGTTCTAGGAACCCTCTGGCATCTGCTCCGTTTACAAGACATTTGGAGGTAGTACGGTATAAGTGGATAACAGCCTTGCATGAGCCAGAGTACCCGAGCATTTGGGCCCTAGCGACAACAGTCCAGCTTTTAATTGTTATTTTCTCGGATACTATGGCAGAGGCCCTGCCTGAGTCAGTGAATACTTCGTATTCCAGGTTTCTCTTGTTCCCAATATTTTCAGGGTTGACACGAAGTGTCTTGAACAGAGCAGCCTTGAATAGCTCAAAGGCGGATGTGCTCATTTGAATGCAGTAGTTGGTGCTGTCAGCACTCCTTATGGCCATGTGATCTCTATTGCATGCGTCTAACTTTTTAGCCAGGGCTTTCTCAATGTTGAGCTCATACTTCAGGGAAGCAGTTTCACACATATTTCCGTAAGGGTTGGCTTTGGAGATTTGGCCTGCAGGCAGTGCAACGGCGCCTGCCCCAACATCCGCGTCTTGGAGGGCTTTCATGCTTGTGTTACTCATTTTGGTATCAGGGTGCACGTGTCCTGGGTACTGCCTAGTTCCTGTCAGCAGAAGGTCTTGAGTCCTGGGCCGCTTGTGATTCTTGGGTCAGGCCGCTTGTAGACTGCCTCGATCTCCAGAGTCCTGCTTCCCTCCTGTCAGCAGTGGGTGTCAAGGAGCGCTGGCCGCTTGTGAGCTGCCTCTTGCCTCGCTGTGTCAGGGTAATCAGTATTGGGCTGTTTGGAGTTGATGATTGACGAGCTTTCAGCTATGTGCTCGAGCCGCTTGTAGGCTGCTCAAGCAGCTGTGCTCGGGCCGCTTGTAGGCTGCCTCGGTCAGTGAGTCTCCAGAGTCCCGCTTCCCTCCTGTCAGCAGTGGGTCTTGGATCCTGGGCCGCTTGTGAGCTGCCTCTAGTCGCTGTGTCAAGGTAATCAGTATGGGCTATCTGGAGTTGACGATTGACGAGCTTTCAGCTATGTGCTCGAGCCGCTTGTAGGCTGCTCAAGCAGCTGTGCTCGGGCCGCTTGTAGGCTGCCTCGGTCAGTGAGCCTCCAGAGTCCCGCTTCCCTCCTGTCAGCAGTGGGTCTTGGATCCTGGGCCGCTTGTGGGCTGCCTCTAGTCGCTTGTGTCAAGGTAATCGGTATTGGGCTGTCTGGAGTTGACGATTGACGAGCTTTCAGCTATGTGCTCGAGCCGCTTGTAGGCTGCTCAAGCAGCTGTGCTCGGGCCGCTTGTAGGCTGCCTCGGTCAGTGGGTCACCAGAGTCCTGATTTCCTCCTGTGAGCAGCGGGTCTTGGATGCTGGGCCGCTTTTGGGCTGCCTCTAGTCGCTGTGCTCGGGCCGCTTGTAGACTGCCTCGATCTTCAGAGTCCTGCTACCCTCCTGTCCCAATCCTGTCAGCAGTGGGTGTCAGAGGAGCGTGGGCCGCTTGTGAGCTGCCTCTAATCGCTGTGTCAAGGTAATCAGTATTGGGCTGTCTGGAGTTGACGATTGACGAGCTTTCAGCTATGTGCTCGAGCCGCTTTTAGGCTGCTCAAGCAGCTGTGCTCGGGCCGTTTGTAGGCTGCCTCGGTCAGTGAGTCTCCAGAGTCCCGCTTCCCTCCTATCAGCAGTGGGTCTTGGATCCTGGGCCGCTTGTGAGCTGCCTCTAGGTGCTGTGTCACGTGTAATCAGTAGTGGGTAGTCTTGAATCGACGGTTGAAGGAGCCTTCAGTTGCGTACTCGGGCCGCTTGTAGGCTGCTCGGACAGTTGTGCTCGGGCCGCTTGTAGGCTGCTTGGACAGCTGTGCTCGGGCCGCTTGTAGGCTGCCTTGGTCGGTGACTCTCTAGAGTCCTGAGCACTTCGCTCCTGTCAGCGGTGGGTCTTGGATCCTGGGCCGCTTTTGGGCTGCTTACACCTCTTTTTAGAGGCCGCTTGTGGGCTGCCTCGTGAGGCCGCTTATGGGCTGCCTAGTGAGGCCGCTTATGGGCTGCCTCAACTCAGAGTCTTTTTCTTATCACTGAGGCAATTTTACGCCTTTTGTAGCTTTGGTGGGGCTCTGAGTCCGACTCGCTTGTAGAGGTGGATTCCAAGCTGAGCAGGTCCTCTGAGGAGGAATCCAGGCACGGCTTTGCAGGACCCGAAGTGGACGGTGCAGGTTGCTGGTCAGAATCGCTCTTACGCGCAGCTTGGGTTGCTCTCTCGTTAGTAATCGTTTTGGTGAAGAGCGGAATTCCCAGTTTATTTGTTATAGAGCGCAGGGGTACTTTGGGGGTACGTTGTTTGTCTGGTGCAGTGGCTTTTGATTTAGCAAAGATAAGAGCATGCAGGATCAGCTTCCCGCAGGCCTCTTTTAAATTAGACTCGAAATGGAGACCGTCAGATAGCTTAGAGGGTATTATTTTTATTGTCCTTCTGCCACGTTTCCGAGAGGCTGCTGTGGCTACCTTTGTGAGATTAATAAGGGTTCCCCCTCTGATGTTTGTCTGCTGCTTTATGAAAGTGTTTATAGATTCAGTGTCTTCCTCTAGTTCAATTTGTTCGGCAGACTGGGACGGTATTTCTGTCACGTGTGGGTTGTTGAACTCGTAGTATCTAGAGAGGAAGGCAGGGATAATTGTGCAGATGCTTGTGGGGGTACCGTTGTCGAGGAGTCGCACTATTGTGGAGCGGATACGATTTAGGTTCTCCTCGGACCTGGTGTAAGTTAAGTACGTGAGTGGGCCTTTGAAATGCCTCCTTGTGAGGTTACATATACCGCCTAATATTACTATATGGTCATAACGGCCATGGGGGGACTGCGTTATAGTTTCCTCAAGAGATTCTAACTTGGCACCCTTTTGAGCTACGACTTTTATTTCCAGGCCGTCTTCTTTACCTCTCAAGCCTGTGATGTACTCATCGAGTTCCTTCCCCCTAGAGTCAGTGAGGATGAGGACACTGTATTTAGACTTAGTGCTATCAGTTTTATTTCCCGATTTGGAGGAGCTCATTCAGGCAACCACCAAGTTCATCAAAGATATTGTCACTTTTTTGTAATGTCACTTTTGATAAGTTCACCAGGGTTATTGCCAATGGGTGGCCCTGCTCTGTGGTATGAGCGTAGAAGTTCAGCTTCCACTACGCAGAATACACACAACACAATTCCGAGAGCAGCATGTACTACACACAGACAACCTTAGCAGAATAGCAGACCGAACATGTAAAAGCAGCTCTAGGTTCTGGTATAAAGAAAGGTTTACTTCCCTGTGGTATTGCAGAATGTCCAGGCACCTCCCGTGAAGTACTGTGAAGCCCAAGAAGTCTTCTACAGTCCACATGAGCGTGGCACTACGGCAGCCATGATGGCCATGTGTTCCAGTCTTGGGCAGCAACGTGCAAGTCCGGGGCTTTACGATCATAAATTCGCCAGAATTCACCGAATTTCGCTTCAGGGTGAGGAGAATTAGTCCATCCAAGGTACTGGTCGCATAGAGGTGAGAGATACACGAAGAAACACCCTTTAAAACTTCTTTAAAACTTCTAAAAACGGGAGTAAAAGAGGAGACGTCTGTTCGCTTCGAGAAACCGGAAATCAACAGTGTTGCAACCGAAACATTACAAATGCATAAAGAATGTCACTGCTATGTTTCTTATGAGGTCATATTCCTATCCATGGAGTGTTGTTATCTTTGACTCATGCACAGATTGTGAGGTCATATCCTTTACTCTCACTGCTACCATGGCAAGTCAGCTACTGAGTCACGGCATTCATCTATACGCAGGTGACAAGTTACTCAATGACACAATTGACAGTTCATTTCAATGAAATGAATAGGACGTGTTGTGAGGTCATTAATGACCACAAACAGATGAATGTAAGAGCTCTTCCTACTTCAACTGTAAGCCTGGATGAAAGCTTTTCTTTTGTGGAAATATAGGTCCAAGCTATGAAAATAACCTATAAATATACAAGAATATTCAAGAAAATCTGAGATACTCACACTGGGATGCAAGCGTCAGATTTTACATGGAATGACTCAAATGTGAAAGATAGATATTTGTCACTGTTGCACCAAAAGTAATGAACCATCTGTTCCTTGGTGTAATTTAAATCATGGTCCCCGAAGGTTTTCTGCCGTGATTTACTGAATGCCTCCACAGACAATTAGCCGGATGCCAACAATGACTGTGTGAGAGGAATTTACAATTTTACAATTGCTTTTAAAACGCGCTTCAAAGGGGTAGATCTAAGAGACAAAGTTAGCCTGCTTGTATTGTCAATTGGCATCTTGGGTGTACTTAACAGGATAAGGACAACAACAAACAGACAGGATAAAAAGCTCTAATTAAGGGTTCAGTTCCAAATCAAGCAAAGATGTCGCACCATTTAATTTGTTTAAGAACTATACCCTTTCTAAAAGAGAAGAGGGAAATACAATTATCATCTGAAATACTTTTGTTTTAACTTAAATCACTTGCGGTTACTGTATCACTTTTAGTCAGTTGAATGTCCGTTGGACTCTGTGATAACAAAATACTACCACTCAGAAGAACTTCCTATCAAGGAACACAAAAATAAAGTGAAAGTACCAAAGTAGATATTGTCAGGATGAAGTTCTCATGAATAGATTTGTGGTGTTCACCTGAACTAAGTTGAGTCTGGCTGTGAATTTTGTGTTGATTGCAAGAATTTTGTGTCAAATTATGTCACTTATTTGTCTCAATTCTTTGGCTTGGGCTGCCAAAGTTGACCAATGACCATACAAGACATTTACTCGTTTATCTCATCCCCAATGGGCAATGTAACCTTACTGTCAGGCCAGGGGTCACCCTCCCTTTATAACTTGTTGACCGAGCTCTTTCATAATTCATCAAAGTAACCAGAAGCCACTAGAGCCCTGCGCGGGATGTCCCGTCCCGCGCGGGACGCGGGATCCCGCGGGATCCCGTGGGATACCGCACACAAAATTCTTGCGGGACGGGACAGGGCGGGACTGCAAATGGCCACTGCGGGACGGGAGCGGGATCCCGCACTGGTTCAGTCTGCGGGAGCGGGGCGGGGCGGGACTGGGTTGCGGGACTGTGCGGGATTGTAAATTTAAGCAGTTTCTGTGCTGTGCAAGTAAAAGATCCCTCACGTTGGGAAAATGTGTAACATGTTTAGTACTCCAACTCTCTTTCTCTCATCTCATCAATCAACCCAGAACTAGCCTTAGAGGGCTGCACTTGTCATATCAATCAATCAATCTATCTATCTATCTATCTATCAATCAATGAATCAATGAATCAATCAGTCAGTCAGTCAGTCGATCATTCAATCAATCAATCAATCAATCAATCAATCTATCTATCTATCTATCTATCTATCATCTATCTATCTATCTATCTATCTAGAATCAATTATGTGTGGCCTTAAATAAAACTTCATTGTCACTAAGTGCGGGACTGAGTGCGGGACTGACTTAGGCTGCGGGACGGGACGGGAGTCCCGCAAACATATGCCTGCGGGAGTGGGGCAGGACGGGACAGATAATGGAGAGTGCTGGACGGGACGCGGGTCCCACAAAGATAAGACCTGCGGGGCGGGACGGGAGCGGGACTGATATTTGTGGGACGGGACGGGGCGGGACGGAAAAATCAGTCCCGCGCAGGGCTCTAGTAGCCACCTGAGAACAGAAATGGATGTCATTGGCTATTTCATTATGAGTGAAGTGTCATGAACTCATCGTAAGATAGGCTGCCATCTTTTGTCTATCTACAGTACTCAAAGCTTCTTTAAGAAGTTGATCCACCATAATGGTAATTGTCTTACAATTTGACCAAAAACCTTTTTGTGATTCAGGAGATAAAGACAATGTTTATGTTTTTTGTCTTTGAAAATGCCATATAGGATGCAAGACTGGTAGAAAGACAAAGAATAAGCATACAGAGGAAAAATATTGAATCAAAAACGATTTTGTCACATGGAATTGTTCGCATCATGGCTACTTTTTCGGACAAATTGTACTTGAAGAAAAGAAGAAATACAATAAAGACTTGTCCTGAGAAGTAATCTTCATTGAGAACTCCTGTAAAGCATGCTAATTCATAGCCGTGAAATCTCTAGAAATTAATAATCTTATCTGTTTCATTGCTATCTGAAAAATGTCTTGTATTGGATGATTTTGTTTCTCTGATTGCTTTGAACATTGTTTCTTATTGTTTCTACTGAAGGATTTTATATCTATCTTCGAAGTCCAAAAACTTTATCTCCTTTTCTTGAGCAAAGAAAGCAATATGGAAATGAAAGCCCTGAAGACAGCCTGTGACAGAGGAGGACTAATGTCTGAAAATAACATAAGGATTTGTCCGCAGTGTGATTTATTGGTCCGCTGAAGGAACTATATTGTCTGGAGAAGACTGTGACTTTGACTCTCATGGCAATGCTTTGAAAGATTCTTTGTCACTGGAATGTGATGAATTATGAATTATCACGCCAACAATACTGTGCTACTGTTCTAAAGAATTGTTAAATAGTTTTGTAAGTAATGATGTATGTAAAGTGCTGTGATTACAGACTGTGTGGGCTCCTGTTTGCTCCTCCATTTCCATATGCCCTGCTTCATAGGCGAATCGGAGGGGGGGGGAGGGGCAAGGAGGGCGGTCGCCCCCCAAAAGTTTGGGAAACAGTAAGATTTGGGCAAAAAGGCTAATACATTTGGGCATATGGTAAAATAAACATTGTTGAAAATTAATTTTATTTGAAATAGTATTAAAACTAGATCTTAAAAATTCGGGCTAATGTCGCTCGCCCTCCCAAAAATTGCGCGACCCGTATGCTTATGCCCTGCCTATACGAATATTTTAAAGGCATTTGGCTGATCGTTGTAAGTGTATATGAAATGAAAATGAATATCCTACGCTAAAGTGTTTCACTTTCTTCAGAAAACAATCAATTCATAAGTTATACATGTATGTGGTAGAGTTTTGTCATCATTCTTTTTCGCCTCAAGGGATAAGGACCATCCAATCAGCCAGGCCCATCCCATGTCACTTGTAATTCATTGAACTAGCCACTGGCTATCCTGCTTATGAATGGGATGTCATTGGTTATTGCATCAGAGTCAATTGTCAAGAATGCATTCGACCATTGGCTGATGTCTAGGTATTTCTGTATTATGTAGTTCTTCAGTGAAGTTTTATCTTGTCACTGAAAGCTGATAATTTCTATCAACCAATAAGGTGTTAAAAAAATATCCCATGTACATTATTTATTTTTAGACTGGCAAAACATTTATCTTCCCAAAACTGGAAAAGAAATAATTAATGAAAAACACTTCAACCTGCTCTACTGGATATCTAAATATCAGGGTTTCCCACTTGTGTATAACAAAAAAAAGTCTCCACGGATTGACCTATTGAAGGTACGCGATTACAATGTTCAAAACACTCAAAAATTCAATGTGCAACACATATTGTGCTGCTAAGTACCTATTGCATTCAGGAATGTGCAATAAACAGCACATGACATTTAGTGGCATACTTCGCACAAAGTTTATAGGGCAATAACGTTGGTATTGTGCACCATATAAACAGGTATGCAGCATTATTGTGATTCATTATCCACTCAAAGGGAAATGTGAACACTGAGTTTGTAATGTGAAGTGCTCAAAAAGGATAAGCTCTGATGGTATGCAGGGTACTCATTATAAGAACTGTATATGTATAGAATGCTAACTTGCCTTGTAAGACCTTATAATAACCCTGTCAGCGTGCCTCGGCGGTCCGGCGTCGGCCCAGCGTCGGTCTGAAGTCAGCAGCATCGGAACGGCTTTGGACCGACGTTGGGCCGCCGAGGCACACTGATAGGGAACCACCCTTTTCCTAGACTCCTGGTATTTTAGTGTGATTTGCACCACAAGGAGAGACTGCGACACCATGAGAGATTGTGCGCTACATTCGGAAAGTGGAGGTTTACAATGCATTTTTGGTCATTTGCATTTGGCTAGTTCATTCCACATGCATGGCAACACAGCCAGAGAGCCATACATCCTGTTAACAATTCCTAAAAAGCATCATTACTGTTGTTTACTTGTAGAGATCAAGGGTACCCAAGATTTATGACCAATTAGTCAAGAATAATGCACATAGTTGATGTTACAGTCCTTGTCATATTTACATGGAATCTCAAGTTTTTTTTCTATGCTGTTGAACTGTGATGTCAGAGATGACTCTATTCTAGCATTTCAATATATGTAAATTAACTACAAGCTGTGATGTCATTTCAAACTGGGTCAGATTCCCTACCTTCTAACCAATGCGAATCCACCAAACTGAGCATCACAGTTTCAACTCAGTGTCAGAGTTAAAATTGGGTCTGGGAAAACCCATGCAAGTTTGACATCACAGCCTCTCAGCCAATGGGCTGCCAGAACAAATATACATAACATAAGCCATGTGTTTACAAACAAATTGTCAACGCCTTCTGTTTATACCAACTTCCATCAAAGTTTAAAGTTGTAAGTTAGCAAGTCTGTAGATTTATCAAACAACTCTGTGGGGATTACAACAGTTGTCTACTGTAAATGCTCACCAAGCTGCCATTTGGTAGGATTAGACTGGTGATTGCTGTGATAAATCATTGGGATCAAAAATGTAATGCTTCCTTCGATATATCAATGTTTGAACTGTGATGACGTAGTTTACGGTCAGCCCATTGGCTATCAAGCTGTGATGACGTAGTTGTAGGGGCTATCCCTGATAAAACTCTTACTCTGACACTGTGTTGAAACTGTGACGCTCAGTTCAGGAGGATCAACATTGGCTAGAAGCTGGGGAATCTGACCCAGTTTGAAATGACATCACAGCTTGTGGTTAATTTACATATATTGCAATGCTAGAATAGAGTCATCTCTGACATCACAGTTCAACAGAATAGAAAAAAAAACTTGAGATTCCACGTAAGTATGACAAGGACTGTAAGCCAACAGCCATACATATCAATTCGGGAAAAAACTGTCCAATTTAGTTTCAGCAGAGATGTACCCCATGAGTTGAAGATAGCCTGAGTCCTCTGTACTCAGGAATGGGAGTACATCTCAAAATACCAGTAGATAACCATTTGGTCTTATTCATATCCCCATAATGTTATATACCGTGATTTTGCTTACTAATTTTGGCCAAAGATAAGAGTGTGAAAACCAAAATGATTCTACTAATATAAAGCATTAAGAAATGCTTTATTCGGCATGCCTTGCAGCTTGAATAGATGCAAAAGGGTCCTTTGGCCAAATAACCAAAAGAAAAGGTCACTGAATTGTTCAGGAACTTCTTTTATCTCTGACACTCTGAGAGGCGTGATCAGCCATAAATGCTACAAATGCCTTTCCACAAACACAGTCTTTTGCAGGGCAGAGAGAACATTCATTGATTCAAGAAGGATTACCATCTGAACTGCATCAGATCAAGACAAAGGAGAGGTCAAGTGATGTCAATCTGGAATCATCCTATTGTCTCTTACCATCATTGTGGCTGGATTTTCCCATTGCCTCTTATTGTTACTGTGGCTAGATCTTCTTAAGTATAGCAAACCATCGCTGTGGAAACTTTTTTATCAAGTCCTTGCATTTTCCCGCTTTTGTCTAAACATTATCCTGCTTATCTAGAGCAAGAAAGCAATATGGAATTGAAAGCCCTGAAGAAAGAATATGACAAAGTAGGACTATTGTCTTGAAATAGCATGAGGATCTGTCAGGGATATTACATATTGGTCTGTAACATGAATTCTGTTGTTTTACATGTTACTTTGTCTTTCGTTTCCCCAAACAATGCTTGGATATATTCTGTGTGACTTGAATGTGATGAATTATGAGTCATGAAAGAAACTCCACAATCTTTAAGTGATTTGTCTTTCTTCTTTGTGCATTTTCCATGTTTGTAGTCTCCAGAGGCACGCAGAAAGCACATAAGCTTGTTGGTGTACATATACAGGTTTAATCAGAATGATTTATATTAAATGGCAGTAGAAACATTGTCACAAACAATGGTGCTATTTTGGAATATATCTGAAGTCTTTTAAAACGCACTTTTTGATACTAGACACAATGGCAGTAGAGAAATTGTCACAAGCATACTTTTGGCTATACAGTACCATTTAAAAATTCTTGATTCAAACATCACTTTAAAATCCTCTTAGGATTTTTTTTTCGTTTGTAAATACATCAGACTTTATGTTTTCAGTGTTCTACTGTTGCATTGTAAGCTGTCTGCACAAAGAATTGGACTTGTAACGACAAATTATCACAGTGCAAGCAGTGTGTACAGAAATGGGGACCAAGAATAGTCACAGAAAAAAAACATCGTAAAGAAGAAAATGAATACCGACTTAAAGGAGCCATGTTGCAGCAACTGGTTACCTGAATTTAAAAAAGAGGATTTTCAATGAATATGTGTCAATTTAGAAATAAAATGAGGAATTGTTTTTTCACCTTCATTAATCTTGACCCTGAGATATTTAGACATAACCTACAAAATGATTTCATTAAATGCTTTATTATGCAGGTAATCTACCTTGAATTGGCGCAAGTCTCCAAGTCAGGGGTTAAAAGGAAAAATTTCATTGGATTATTCTGCAACCTACTCCTTTTTCCTGTGACATTTTAAGAGGCACGCTCAGCCATAAATTGCCACAAATGCCTTTCCAGAAATATGTTGTTTTTTTGCAGGGCAGAGAGAAAACTCATTGATTCTAGAAGGATTACCATCTGAACTGAACCAGATCAAGACAAAGGAGAGGTCAAGTGATGTCAATCTGGAATCATCCTATTGTCTGAATTTTGTCCTTTTTGCGGCTAGATTTTCCCATTGTCTCTTATTGCTACTGTGGTTCAATCTTTTTATGTATAGCAATCCAGTGTTTTGAAAACTTTTGCACGAAGTTCATTCATTTTCCTGCATTTGCGTAGACGTCATCTTCCTAACTAGAGTAAGAAAACAATATGGAAATAAGAGCCCTGAAGACAGGATATGACAAAGTAGCACCATTGTCTGGAAATAACACGAGGATCTGTCAGGATTGTGATTTATTGGTCTGTAACATGGATTCTGTTGTGTTATACTTGTTATTTTGTCTTTGGTTCTCTAGACCATGCCTTGAGAAATAATGTGTGACTGGAATGTGATGAACTAAGAGTTATGATGGAAGCTTTCAATCTTAGGAGATTTATCTGTCTTCGTTGTGCTTTCAATATTTGTATTCTCCTGAGGCATGAGGAAAGCACAATGAAAGTTTTCCTTGATGGTAGGAACATAAAGGTGTTCATGAGTCTAATTTATTTGGAAAAATCCGGAAGGAATAGAGATAGTGTATCTCTGTTGAATTTAATCTGTGATGATTATAATGCATTGTGGGGACATTGTTTGTTTCAGGGACTAAGTGATTTATTTGTTACTTCATGTCTTTGATTCCTTAGGCAATGCTTTTAGAGTATATTAGCATTATCCTGTCCCGGGGTCTATGTAGGCTAGATTTCACAAACTAATTTGAAAATTAAAACCTTGCCTAACTGCAGCTCGGAATCCTAAGTTTATCACTACCCCATTTTGGTCACACAATGGCAGCACTGTACAGTAGGAACCAGTATTGAGACTTGGTTCGTCTTTGGTGTGAGCACTGACAGTGAAATCCAACCAATATGTTTTGTTAAAGACTCTTGGTCACATGTAAGTTTTCATCAATTCTTACCGATTTCTGACCACTGGCCTGTACTTTTTTTGAAATGTTGGGATGCCACCAATAAAATGTAACATCTGTCCCAAACATTTCCATTATTGTGACAACTCTGCTATTGAATTATCAACCTTAGCCATTTGGCTTGATACTCAACGCCACAAGCGGTCCTAACCACTTAAAACAGACATCAGTGTATCTTATTCTTTGAAGAATGAGATTCACAAGATCTCATTTTTTGCATATGTTGACAGAAGTAGTCTGGATGGGTTATCTGCATTGCCAAGGATGTTCCTGATATTGACTGTGTATCATTTGTCTGTAATTCTATGCATACTGAGGATGTTGTTTCCCCTTAGACTTGATATATTTCCTGTCGAAGTCTTATCGAATAAATTTGCATGTCTAGTTGTGGCATTCCAAGTTTTTCCTTCTTAGCAGTTTGTCAAATTATATAAATTCATATCGAATGGACTTTTTTAGCAAAGTTTTGAAAACAGAATCTCTCTTGAAGGCTTGAGTTCTACACGTTATCAACAATATATGTAAACATTATGTTTTTAACTGTTTGTGGAATTGGAGGTTTTGGAGCGAAGCTTAGATTCTCTGGGACACAAATCAATCAAACTCAGGATACAATCTGTGGTAAGTTTGGAATCTGAACCTGTGCACTTTTTATCATTGGTCGATAACTGAATGTCATTCATGAATGCCACAATGCTCACTCCATGCCTGCGAAGTATAGGTACACATAAGGTCTTTATGACCATCCTGATATACTGCTGATGAAGGGATTGTATCTGAACGTTAGAGAGAAAATGTGTGCAATATACATCATATAACGCCTACCTAAGGCTTCCCTGCCATGATATAAGAGTGTGTTTGAGGAGTATTTTACAAATTTCATCTTGAAAGTTGTGTGATGCCTCTACACTGAACAAATGAAAAACGTATTATAAGACCAAACTTGAATTACCTGAATTAATTTGGCAGGTAAAATTGCTTAGCATTGTATTGTGAGAGTTTTGTAAATTGTTGGAGTGTGCCATCTCCCCAATTGATTGTTAAGGGCCTCAGGATCAAAAGCTTTTAGTTACTGGAACAAGACACTCTTGCCACAAAAAATTTTCCCGCAAGGAGTCCAACCTTAAGTGAATTTCCCTTTACCAATCTTTGAACAGTGTAATCTGCAAACAACCTTTCCCTTACACCAATAAAGCACTCTACACCATAATGCATTTTATTTATGACCTCAGTTACACAGACCGGCTCTCCTGGATGATTGCTGGTCTCTGGTGGAAATCCATCAGCAAAAGCAAGAGGGCTTCTTTCTTCTCCAGAATTTGGCTTTGCAAAGATTGCTTTGCCCTATGGTAAAGATTTTTTTAAATGCTGTATTTTGCCTCACAGAAATATCAATAATCCTCCTGGTTTGAGGACATATTTTTTATTTGAATATGTTTGTATGAAAATTGTACCTAGGGGTAGTGCAAATTGTCCTTTTTAGGTAAGGTAAGGCCAAACATAGGGCACTCCCCCTCCCCCTGCAAAATCAAGGAAGATTGTCAGTGAAAGTATGCTGTAATGTAATCCTGTCTTGTGTAAAATATCAAAAAGTTCGAAGACAGGACAAACTAGTCTAACACTCAAAGATATCATGAAAAGCTTTGCTGTTTTGCAATAGAACTGTATATTAATTAAGGAGACATCTTGCCAAAGAGCAGTCCACCATAAGACAGAAAATGACACTGAAGAAGATTCTACAAATTAATTTGTACTTTTTGAAACTTTGCTTGGACTGAACAATGAGCTCTGGCTATACCATGGCTTTCTTGCAGGGCCTCTGCTCTACATACTGACTCTAATGGAAAAGGACCCTCAGGTAAAGAACCATGATAAGTCAAGATGAAGGAGCTGCCTCATTGCCTCTTTTGCCAAGACTCTGGGGAATCCACTCAAGAGTCCCTTGTCTCTTTTAATTACATAATACTCTGGTGTGTTGTAGTCTTACACTTAGTTCTTAAACTAAGCAGACCTCGACCAGTGGGCAGTGGAATATAAATAACTTATTCCCAAGCCACAAATAAATAACAACAAGAATATGTAAGTGGATTATAGAAATGATTCTAAAAATGCATAATTATAGTAGATAAATGCCACCAGTGAGAAATCACGTCAGGTTTTCAACTAGATAGTATTAAATAAAACAATTTTATTACACATAATTCCTCAAAAGACCAAAAGTCTTGGGGTTACCGACCGCTCAACTTTATTTTACTGGAAGAACTTGCCTGAGTGGGTTGCACGTATATGCCAGCAACAATGTATATGAAAGAACTGGCATACAGAAGATGTAACTGAACAAGAAACAAATCCCTGGGCATATATGCACCTGATTGATGTCTCACAAAGTTCTTTGGAGACCTGTTCTCATGAGGGAGTTGAGATGCGTGCATCAGTGGTCATAAATAACATGCATTTATAGATGTAAAACACTTTATTGACAAAGAAGAAGGTCACTTTTCAGATAACAATGTTTAGTTGGATTGATCGGCCACTTTGGGCTTTTAAATCAATAGCCAGACAACCTTGTGTTTAGCACACCTATAGGAATAATATGATGAAGTGCTCTATGGAGGCCTAGGCAGAATAAACACTACATCTGGTAAGTTGCTGGCCCACTTTGCAAACCAGAACTTTTTAGTAAGATATCTATTTCATCTGCAGTCTCTGAGCAGCTCTACTGGTTGCTTGCAAAGAATGAGACATATTCCAAAACATAATTTGCTTCATGTGCAATGATAGTTCAAAATATTAAATGTGCATTGCGGCAGCAATGACACCCCATATTTCGGTTTCCAGTAATTCTCTTTAATATAACATTCATTAGTGAACGTCAGATGGGGAACATGAATCACATGATGTATCATAAATCATCTGAAATAGCCAAAACATGCCAAGACGATACATTTATAGCTTTGAAAGAGTTGGCTAAGAAGGACAGCATAGTGGTCAGAGAGGTCAAAGGGTAAAGGGATGATTCAATGTCATAAAGTTGAAGTCATAATGGTAAGTTCAAGGTAAGATACTTAAAGTCCACTCTGCCTGTGAGTGGATGTAATTCATAATGTGAGCCAAATGGTGACACAGCGTAGTTATTGCTATTTATCCTATGACCAAGCATGTTTTTTTCCTCATACTTGTTCTTGTAAGCCTTTTTCCCTGGGTGACATTTTTAGAGGGGTGAAGATCCCAAACCCTTTTCTTTGAAACAGAGGAAAGATACAGGCCCTTTGTCAATTTGGAGGGAAGATATCAGTCTAGCAGGCAAGATACCAAATCTGAACCATCGGATAGGCCAATTTAGAGGGAAGATATCAGCATCTCCAATCCCCATGATGACGCCATGGAGATACAGCTCTTGGCCATGCAGTATCCTGCAGTTGTGACGTCACAAAATTATCTGACATTGTTATGAAAACAATTGGTAGTGATTGTTTATGTCATGACATCACTACGGGCTGCTGATGACGTCACAACAAACTGCTGGTCCCAAGTCAGAGAATTTGAGGTTATCACGTTAAAATTGCGTAAAAACCATTGGTAAAATTATTGCAAAATATAAATAAAACCCCATAACAGAGTATTTCACAGCTATTAAAGTCATTTGTGTCAGATCTGTTTCTGAATTAACATTTTTCATTTATTTAATTGATGGGGGTTCTATTTACTGAAGGTTTAACAGTCAAAAGTAAAAGTCATTGACCTTCGGGTCTCGGGATGATAAAGGGTCTCGGGTGATGATACCAGGGAGATACAGCTCTTGACCATGTAATAACCTATAATGACCACGCAGGATTCACCGTTGTGTATGCAAATTCAATTCCCTATACACATGCTCTGCACACATGCTTTATTGATTGGAAATGCCTAGCACAATGCAGCTTTAAGTAAATGCCCAAATTAAGACCTTGCATTCTTAAAGTTCTACCACCTTGTCTGTCTGTATTTTCTGCCAAGTCATACACTATGACATGTCATTCCTTGGACTATTGTTAGTCTCTTAGCTGAACAGCTGCCAAGTTGGTGTTGGCTGACATTCTAAAGAAAGCATGAGGACAAGAAAAACTGACAGGCAAGCTGCAAAGAAGAAGGAAACCATCTAAGCCACCATCAACAAATGGTAATCCCTGCCTGTTTCCATTTGACCTTTCTTTTGTCCTTTCTCCTTACTTTGCAAGCTATCCCACAGGCATTGAATGCCCTGAATAGGGACCAGAGATGGAATTCAAATATTTGTAATTGTCAAATCAATTGAGTTCTCATTCAAAAAAATTTGTCAACATCTAGAGTAATCACTACTTGATTAATTTATTGTACTTTTATTTGCTGTTAACTCTTTGCTGATCTTATAACGGTTTAGATATTTTTGCGCATTTACCAATCTTGTAGCAGAATGACATTGTATTGCTGATTTCTTTTCCCTATAATACTTGCATATCCCAAATCGAAAATCATATGTGCTAAGCAAAAACCAAAACCAATTTGTCGCTTTCTGGGACTTGCCACGTTTTTCAAACTTTAAAAAAAGTCCTATATTTTTAAGAATTGTTCGCTTTCTATCAACGCTGCATTAACATCTTTAATTAATTCAAAAATGCATCAGCACAGTGAGGAGCTGGTCGCTCATTCAGGTAGAGGTCTGTGCCAACATCAGTTAAAATATTTTCAATGACCGTCCGGAGAAAAAAATCCAGCTTAACATCATTTGTATGTTAAATCAGTGTCTTTTCAGCACAAGTAAAATATCTCCTCCATAAAGTAAACCTGAATACTCAGGTTATGCTCCCTTCCACTCAATGATGCTTGGTTATAACACATCTTTTCAATAGATACCTTCGTGGTAGTTTTGTGATATGTTCATGACAAATGTCTCAATAAGCGGACACTGACATTTTGTCCTTTACACCAGCTCTTTAATTCAGGCATCATGCATATTGAAGTCATTTTTGCATTACGTGTGATACCATACAGTCATCTCATTAGCAGTATTTTGTGTTGCAAGTAATAACACCATAAAAAAAAACTTGTTGTGCTTCCAAGATGACTGTACGGTCTAGGAGAGCTTGCAAAGTTTGTTGTATAGCTTGACAAGTCTTGTAACTCATATAAAGTACAGTTCAGTTCTGTCTCAATAATTAATGCCAGTGCCCACAATGAATATAATTAAATCAAGCTGTCAAGATAGCCTGCAAATGGTGTGATATGATACGATGATAATTTATTGTCACTGTGACAAAATACAGTAAAATGTGTTGTGGCATACCGTATTTGACTACTATAGGGTGATGTCAAACGTATGTACAAAGTATACAACAATTTATACAAAATTAAGTAGTCTAACACTTGCCAGTATGAATGATTTGCTTAACTTTCCTTTTCTTGCATGTTGAGCTAGAAATCTCCTGCCTGATGGCTATAGTGCAGATACCCTAGCTTGGATTGGGGGCAAGTTGGTCCTCAGGTCAGGACTCAAAAGAAAAGTTTCGATCAATAATTCCATACCTTCCTTTATCCCTGACATTTTGAGAAGCATGAGCAGCCATGATTTGCTTCAAACTCTTTTCCTCAAACAGGGTTTTTCCATGGCAGAGAGATAACTCATTGATTCAAGAAGGATTAACATCTGAACTGCATCAGATTAAGACAAAGGAGAGGTCAACTGATGTCAATCTGGAATTCTGGAATCGTCCCATTATCTCTTATTTTTCGTGCTTCAAGATTTTCCCCATTGTCTCATATTGTTACTGCGGCTCGATCTTCCTAAGTTTGACAATACATTGCTGAAAAAACTCTTGTATCGGGTCCTCTTTGTTTCCCAGCTTTTGTATAAACATTGTCCTCTTATCTAGAGTAAGAAAACAATATAGAATGAGAGCCCTGAAGAAAGGATGTGACAAAGTAGACTGATTTCTGGAGAAGCATGAGGATCTGTCTGGATTGTGATTTATTAGGTCTGTAGCCTGTTGTTTTACTTGTTACGTTGTCTTTGGTTCTCTAGACAATGCCTTGACAAATTCTGTGTGACTGGAATGTGATGAATTATGAGTTATGATGGAAACTTTCAACGTTTAGGTGATTTATCTGTCTAAGTTGTGCGTTCGATATTTGAAGTCTCCTGAGACTTGGAGAAAGAATTAAGAGAGGAAGTTTGTGCATGTTGGTAAGTATACAGGTGACATTAAACTAATGTATCAAAAGAATCTGCAAAGGGACAGAGATAGTACATCAAAGTTAAACTTAATCTGTGAAGATTATAATGCATCATGGGGAGAATGTTTGTTTCAGGGCCTGAGTGCATTAGTTGTTACTTCATGACTTTCATTCCTGAGGCAATGCTTTTAGAGGTTGTTGGCATTATCCTGTCCTGGAGTCTCTATAAGCAAGATTTCACCTACAAAGTTATTATTAAACCTGGTCTAACTGTAGTTCTCAAGTTTATCACTACTCCGCTTTGGTCACACAATGGCAGGACTGTATGGTAGGAACCAGTATTAAGACTTGGTTTAGCCTTAAACCTAGGTGGAAGCACAGAGAGTGAAGCCTGATCAATGCATTTCATCAATGACTGTTAGTATGTCGGTTTGCACCAATCCTTACCAATTTCTGATAACTGGGCCTGCTCTGTAGAGAATTATGGCACCACCAATAAAATGGAACATCTGACCCAAGTATCACTGTTAGTGTGAAAATGCTGATATAGAAGTATAACTATTAGTCATAGGCATTTTTCTTGATGCTCAAAGCGCCCGGCGGTCCCAGCACTTCAAACAGACATCAGTGTATCTTTTTCTTTTAAGAATGAGATTCACCAGATCTCTTTTTTTGCATATGTTGACAGAAGTAGTCTGGATGGGTTATCTGCATTTCAAAGGATGTTCCTGATGTTGACTGAGTATCATTTTCTGTAATTCTATGCATATTGAGGATGTTGGTTCCCCTTAGACTTGATATATTTCCTGTAACAGTCTTATCGAATAAATCTGCATGTGGCACTCCAACTTTTTCCTTCTTAGCAGTTTGTGAAAACATAAATTCATATCGAATAGACTTTTATAGCCAAGTTTTGAAAACAGAACTTCTTTTGAACGCTCATAAGCGTTCTACACATTATATTAAAAAACATATGTAAACATATGTCTTTGACTGTTTGTGGAATTGAAAGTTATGGATTGATGCTTGGATTCATTAGGACACATATCAATCGAACTCAGGTTTCAGGATACCAACTGAGTTTTACCTCTCTGTTTTAAATCTTGTTCGAATAAGAAGCAATGACAAGATGTGATAAGTTTGGAACCTCAACCTGTGCACTTCATATAATTGGTCGATAACTGAATGTCATTCGAGAATACCACAATGCTCAAGCTATGCCTGGGAAGTATAGGAGCACATAATGTCTTTATGACCATCCTGATATACTGCTAATGAAGAGTTTGTATTCAAATGTTAATGAGAAAATGTGTGCAATATAAATCATATTACGCCTACCTAAGGCTTCCCTGCCATGATATCAGAGTGTGTTTATGGAGTATTTAACACTTTCCATTTTGCAAGTTGTTTGATGCCTCCACATTGAACAAATGAAAAATATATCATAAGACCAAACTTGAAATTTCCTGAATTAATTAGGCATTTAAAATTACTCAGCATTATATTGTGAGAATTTTGTAAATTGTTTGAAGTGCCTTCTCTCCAGTTGATTGTTTAGGGCCTCCTTATAAAATAGAATTGAATGCCTTTAACGACTGGAAAAAGACCCTCTTGCCACAAGGACTGCTAAGCCAGCAACCCACTGCCTGAAACAGAATAGAATAAAATTGAGTAGAATATATAACTTTATGCATTTCTATATCCCACCAGTGGACCTTGTTGTAAAAGACAGCTTCATATCAGGAATTTTCTAACTGTACCTACTCTGGATTTTTCCGTAAGGAGTCCAACCTTAAGTGAATTTCCACTGACCAATCAATCTCCGAATAATGTAATCTGCAAACGACCTTTCCCTTACATCAATAAAACACTCTATGCCATAATGCATTTTATTTATGACCTCAGTAACACAGACCTACTCTCGCGGATGATTGCTGGTCTCTGGTGGAAATTCATCAGCAAAAGCAAGAGGGCTTCTTTCTTCTCCTGAATATGTGGCTTTACAAAGCTTGCTTCACCTTACGGTCAATCTGAGATTCTTTTGATAATATATTAAATTGTGTATTTTTCAGAAATGTCAATAATTCTTCTTGAGCTGGTAATAGTTTTTTGTTTTAACATTTTTGCATCAATTTAAGTAGCACAACTAGTGGGGGCACCGCATGTTCACACAAATTTCTGCTGGAGTACCTACCTACTGTACAAATTGCACAATTTAACTCAACTGACAATTTTCATATATGGTTCACCCGGGGACAAGACCAAACATGTTGGGCACCCCCCCCCCAAACAGTTGCCACTGACAAATCGGGGAAGGGTGTAACTGTGCGGCAATGTTATTAAGAACAGGACAAACTAGTCTTACACTCAAAGATATCATGAAAACCTTTGTTCTTTTGTAATTGAACAGGATATTAATCAGGAGACACCTTGCCAAAGACCAGTAGGCTACACCATAAGACAGAAATGTCACTAAAATTAAGTAGGCTGAATGATAATACAAATAAATTCATACTTTTTAAAACTTTGGGTGGACTGAAAAAAGAGCTCAGGCTATACCATGGCTTTCTTGCAGGGCCTCTGCTCTACATACTAACTCTGATGAGAAAGGACACTCAGGTAAAGAACCATGATAAGTCAAGATGAAGGAGCTGCCTCATTGCCTCTCTTGCCAAGACTCTGGGGAATCCACTCAAGAGTCCCTTGTCTCTTTTAATTACATAACACTCTGGTGTGTGGTAGTCTTACACTTAGTTCTTAAACTAAGTAGACCTCGACCAGTGGGCAGTGGAATATAAATAACTTATTCCCTAGCTACAAATAAATAACAACAAGAATATGTAGCTGGACTAAAGAAATGATTCTAAAAATTATAGTAGATAAATGCCACCACTGAGACATCATGTCAGGTTTTCAACTAGATAGTATTAAATAAAACAATTTTAGACAGTATTATGTATATTGTTTTATCACACATAATTCCTCAAAAGACCAAAAGTATTGGGGTTACCGACCGCACAACTTTATTTTACTGGAAGAACTTGCCTGAGTGGGTTGCACGTATATGCCAGCAACAATGTATAAGAAAGAAACGGAAGACGGAAGTTGAGATGAGTGCATCAGTGGTCATAAATAACATGCATTTCCAGATGTAAAACACTTTATTGACAAAGAAGAAGGTCACTTTTCAGATAACAATGTTTAGTTGGATTGATCGGCCACTTTGGGCTTTTAAATCAATAGCCAGACAACCTTGTGCTTAGCACACCTATAGGAATAATATGATGAAGTGCTCTTTGGAGGCCTAGGAAGAATAAACACTACAGCTGGTAAGTTGCTGGCCCACTTTGCAAACCAGAACTTTTTGGTAAGATACCTATTTCATCTGCAGTCTCTGAGCAGCTCTACTGGTTGTGTGCAAAGAATGAGACATATTCCAAAACATAATTTGCTTCATGTGCAATGATAGTTCACAATGTCAAATGTGCATTGCTGCAGCAATGACACCCCATATTCTGTTTCCAGTAATTCTCTTTAATATAACATTCATTAGTGAACGTCAGATGGGGAACATGAATCACATGATGTATCATAAATCATCTGAAATAGCCAAAACATGCCAAGACGATACATTTATAGATTTGAAAGAGTTGGCTAAGAAGGACAGCATAGTGGTCAGAGAGGTCAAAGGGTAAAGGGATGATTCAATGTCATAAAGTTGAAGTCATAATGGTAAGTTCAAGGTAAGATACTTAATGTCCACTTTGCCCGTGAGTGGATGTAATTCATAATGTGAGCCAAATGGTAACACAGCGTAGTTATTGCTATTTATCCCATGACCAAGCATGTTTTTTTCCTCATACAAGCCTTTTTCCCTGGGTGATATTTTTAGAGGGGGGAAGATCCCAAACCCTTTTCTTTGAAACAGAGGAAAGATACAGGCCCTTTGTCAATTTGGAGGGAAGATATCAGTCTAGCAGGCATGATACCAAATCTGAGCCATCGGATAGGCCAATTTAGAGGGAAGATATCAGCATCTCCAATCCCCATGATGACGCCATGGAGATACAGCTCTTGGCCATGCAGTATCCTGCAGTTGTGACGTCACAAAATTATCTGAAATTGTTATGAAAACAATTGGTAGTGATTGTTTATGTCATGACATCACTACGGGCTGCTGATGACGTCACAACAAACTGCTGGTCCCAAGTCAGAGAATTTGAAGTTATCACGCTAAAATTGCGTAAAAACCATTGGTAAAATTATTGCAGAATATAAATAAAACCCCATAACAGTGTATTTCACAGCTATGAAAGTCATTTGTGTCAGGTCTGCTTCTGAATTAACACTTGTCATTTATTTAATTGATGGGGGTTCTATTTACTGAAGGTTTAACAGTCAAAAGTAAAAGTCATTGACCTTCGGGTCTCGGGATGATAAAGGGTCTCGGGTGATGATACCAGGGAGATACAGCTCTTGACCATGTAATAACCTATAATGACCACGCAGGATTCACCGTTGTGTATGCAAATTCAATTCCCTATACACATGCTCTGCACACATGCTTTATTGATTGGAAATGCCTAGCACAATGCAGCTTTAAGTAAATGCCCAAATTAAGACCTTGCATTCTTAAAGTTCTACCACCTTGTCTGTCTGTATTTTCTGCCAAGTCATACACTATGACATGTCATTCCTTGGACTATTGTTAGTCTCTTAGCTGAACAGCTGCCAAGTTGGTGTTGGCTGACATTCTAAAGAAAGCATGAGGACAAGAAAAACTGACAGGCAAGCTGCAAAGAAGAAGGAAACCATCTAAGCCACCATCAACAAATGGTAATCCCTGCCTGTTTCCATTTGACCTTTCTTTTGTCCTTTCTCCTTACTTTGCAAGCTATCCCACAGGCATTGAATGCCCTGAATAGGGACCAGAGATGGAATTCAAATATTTGTAATTGTCAAATCAATTGAGTTCTAATTCAAAAAAATTTGTCAACATCTAGAGTAATCACTACTTGATTAATTTATTGTACTTTTATTTGCTGTTAACTCTTTGCTGATCTTATAACGGTTTAGATATTTTTGCGCATTTACCAATCTTGTAGCAGAATGACATTGTATTGCTGATTTCTTTTCCCTATAATACTTGCATATCCCAAATCGAAAATCATATGTGCTAAGCAAAAACCAAAACCAATTTGTCGCTTTCTGGGACTTGCCACGTTTTTCAAACTTTAAAAAAAGTCCTATATTTTTAAGAATTGTTCGCTTTCTATCAACGCTGCATTAACATCTTTAATTAATTCAAAAATGCATCAGCACAGTGAGGAGCTGGTCGCTCATTCAGGTAGAGGTCTGTGCCAACATCAGTTAAAATATTTTCAATGACCGTATGGAGAAAAAAATCCAGCTTAACATCATTTGTATGTTAAATCAGTGTCTTTTCAGCACAAGTAAAATATCTCCTCCATAAAGTAAACCTGAATACTCAGGTTATGCTCCCTTCCACTCAATGATGCTTGGTTATAACACATCTTTTCAATAGATACCTTCGTGGTAGTTTTGTGATATGTTCATGACAAATGTCTCAATAAGCAGACACTGACATTTTGTCCTTTACACCAGCTCTTTAATTCAGGCATCATGCATATTGAAGTCATTTTTGCATTACGTGTGATACCATACAGTCATCTCATTAGCAGTATTTTGTGTTGCAAGTAATAACACCATAAAAAAAAACTTGTTGTGCTTCCAAGATGACTGTACGGTCTAGGAGAGCTTGCAAAGTTTGTTGTATAGCTTGACAAGTCTTGTAACTCATATAAAGTACAGTTCAGTTCTGTCTCAATAATTAATGCCAGTGCCCACAATGAATATAATTAAATCAAGCTGTCAAGATAGCCTGCAAATGGTGTGATATGATACGATGATAATTTATTGTCACTGTGACAAAATACAGTAAAATGTGTTGTGGCATACCGTATTTGACTACTATAGGGTGATGTCAAACGTATGTACAAAGTATACAACAATTTATACAAAATTAAGTAGTCTAACACTTGCCAGTATGAATGATTTGCTTAACTTTCCTTTTCTTGCATGTTGAGCTAGAAATCTCCTGCCTGATGGCTATAGTGCAGATACCCTAGCTTGGATTGGGGGCAAGTTGGTCCTCAGGTCAGGACTCAAAAGAAAAGTTTCGATCAATAATTCCATACCTTCCTTTATCCCTGACATTTTGAGAAGCATGAGCAGCCATGATTTGCTTCAAACTCTTTTCCTCAAACAGGGTTTTTCCATGGCAGAGAGATAACTCATTGATTCAAGAAGGATTAACATCTGAACTGCATCAGATTAAGACAAAGGAGAGGTCAACTGATGTCAATCTGGAATTCTGGAATCGTCCCATTATCTCTTATTTTTCGTGCTTCAAGATTTTCCCCATTGTCTCATATTGTTACTGCGGCTCGATCTTCCTAAGTTTGACAATACATTGCTGAAAAAACTCTTGTATCGGGTCCTCTTTGTTTCCCAGCTTTTGTATAAACATTGTCCTTTTATCTAGAGTAAGAAAACAATATAGAAATGAGAGCCCTGAAGACAGGATGTGACAAAGTAGACTGATTTCTGGAAAAAGCAGGAGGATCTGTCTGGATTGTGATTTATTAGGTCTGTAGCCTGTTGTTTTACTTGTTACGTTGTCTTTGGTTCTCCAGACAATGCCTTGAGAAATTCTGTGTGACTGGAATGTGATGAATTATGAGTTATGATGGAAATTTTCAATGTTTAGGTGATTTATCTGTCTAAGTTGTACGTTCGATATTTGAAGTCTCCTGAGACATGGAGAAAGAAGAGAGGAAGTTTTTGCGTGTTGGTAAGTTTACAGGTGTTCATTAAACTAATTTATCAAAAGAATCTGCAAAGGGACAGAGATAGTGTATCAAGGTAAAACTTAATTTGTGAAGATTATAATGCATCATGGGGGAATGTTTGTTTCAGGTCCTGAGTGCATTAGTTGTTTCTTCATGTCTTTGATTCCTGAGGCAATGCTTTTAGAGGTTGTTGGCATTATCCTATCCTGGGGTCTACATAAGCCAGATTTCACCAGCGAAGTGTAAAATTAAACCTGGTCTAACTGTAGTTCCCAAGTTTATCACTACTCCGCTTTGGTCACACAATGGCAGGACTGTATGGTAGGAACCAGTATTAAGACTTGGTTTAACCTTAAACCTAGGTGTAAGCACAGATAGTGAAGTCCAATCAATGCGTTTCATCAAAGACTTTTGGTTTATGGGTTTACACCAATCCTTACCAATTAATTTCTGATGGCTGGGCTTGTTCTGTAGAGAATGATGCCATCAATAAAATGGAACATCTGACCCAAGCATTACCGTTATTGTGACAACGCTGATATTGAAGTACTAGTCATAGGCATTTGGCTTGATGCTCAAAGCCCCAGCGGTCCAAGCCACTTAAAACAGACATCAGAGTGTCTTATTCTTTGAAGAATGAGATTCACAAGATCTCATATGTAGTATATGTTGACAGAAGTAGTCTGGATGGGTTATCTGAATTTCCAAGGATGTTCCTGATATTGACTGTATATCATTTGTCTGTAATTCTATGCATATTAAGGATGTTGTTTCTCCTTGGATCTGATATATTTCCTGCCGAAGTCTTATCGAATAAATTCACTTGTCTGCCATGGTGGTGGCATTCCAACTTTTTCATTCTCAGTTCTGTAGACATAGCTTCTTTTGAACATTTAAATGTATGAGCATAAAACATAAATCATATACAATAACAGAAAACACTCACATGTGCTTGTGAATGAGAAATGGTACTTAGAAGTGACAGTGAGGTTTGGATTCACTGGGTAACATACCAATCGAACCCAGGATACCAACAGAAATGTATCCCTCTTCTTCGAAACAAAAGTCGTAATAGACAATGGGCAAAGTGGCAACTAAACATCTCTACATTAATAGATAGGTTTATTCCGCAATGACAACATGTGGTAAACTTGGAAACTGTGCACATTTGTAATTGTTTGATAATTGAATGTCATTTGAGAATGTCACCTTTTTCACTCCAAGTCTTAGAAGTTGGCGTGTATAATATAATGTCTTCAAGACCAACTTGATGTACTGCTAATGAAGAGTTTGTATCCGAACGTTAATGAGAAAATGTGTGAATATACATCATTGTGTCTGCCTCAGGCGTTCCTGCCTTGCTAGTAGACAATGTATAGACTACTTCAAAACTTTTTGTTTGGGAAGTTTGCTGATGCCTCAATATCGAACAAATGAAAAACATATTTCCAGACAAAACTTGGTTAATAGCAGTTTGCAAATACCCTAAATTGATTTGGCGTGTAATTAATTAAACAAGATATTATTCAGAGCTTCCGTAAAACGGGGGAAAGTTTTAAAAAAGTAAAGTATAGCTAAGTAGTAGCTACAATGCAAAATTTTGACATATGCAATTTTGTAGATTTTTTAGGTCTTTATATATGAAGGGCTTATTTATTGCAAACTTGTTTCAGTGCTATAATTACTGGCCTGGATTACTGTCAATATATCTATGGACGATAAAAACTTGAAATATTGCCATTGTATGCCACCAACGATAAAGTTGACAGACTTTTCTAAAAAATAATCATGTTGCCAACTTTCCCCCGCAAGCCAACTTTTCCCCGTTTTACGATTTGTAAATTCGAAGTGCCATCATCCCAGTTGATTGTCCAGGACCTCCTGTCTAAAATATGATCAAAGAAAGACACTCTTGCCACAAGGCCCACAAGGCAACCCACTGCCTAAAACAGAATAGAAAAAAAGAGAATAGAAGAATAGAATAGAATAGAACCCAATATTACTTTACCAATTACTATATTGCACCAAGGGTCTTCATTGTAAAATATGTCTTCCTGTATGTTATTTTCAACTCCTATATGAACTGGATTTTTGTATAAGAAGTCGAATCTTAAGTGAATTTCCCTTGACCAATCAATCTCTGAACAGTGTAATCTGCAAACAACCTTTCCCTTATATCAATAAAGCGCTCTATGCCATAATGCATTTTATCTATGACCTCAGTTACACAGACCTACTCTCGTGGATGATTGCTGGTCTCTGGTGGAAATCCATCAGCAAAAGCAAGAGGGCTTCTTTCTTCTCCTGAATATGGCTTCACAAAGTTTGCTTCACCTTATGGTCAATCGGAGATGCTTTTGATAATATATGAAATTACTCCATTTTTGACTTAGAAAAATGTCAATAATTCTGTGGGAGTATCTACCTACTGTACATACTGTGCCTTTTAACTAAGGTGACAATTTTCATCCATGGTGCACCTGGGGGCCAGACATAATAGGCACCGCCACCCCCCCCCCCCCTCCCCCCCCAGGCTGCCACTGAAAAATTGGGAAAGATTGTAACTAATAATTGAATAATATAAGTCACTTACACTGGATAATAGGTTGATAGTCTGACAGTTTCAGGGACTATCCAGTCCCCTTCCTCAGAGTTGAATGACAGTTCTATAACTTGTCCCTCTATTATCCAGTGTAAGTGACTTATATTATTCAATTATTGGATTTTACCTGGATGTCTAACCTTCACAATCGAATATTGTATCTGAAAATGTGCTGCAATGTTTTTATGTCTTATGTAAAATATCAAAAAGTTCAAAGACAGACAAACTATTCTAACACACAAAGATGTCATAAAAAGCTTTTTAAAATTTTGTGTGGACTAAATAATGAGCTCAGTCTATTCCATGGCTTTCCTACAAGGCCTCTGATCTACATACTAACTTTAATAAGAAAGAACTGTGATTAGTCAAGATGAAGGAGCTGCCTCTTCACCTCTTTTGCCAAGACTCCTGGGAATCCACTCAGAGTCCCTTGTCTCTTTTAATTACATAACACCGTGTGTGGTAATCTCAGTTCTTAAACTAAGCAGACCTCCACAAGAGGGACGTGGTATATAAATTACTGATTTCCAAGCCACTTATGAATAACAACAAGAATGTGTAGCTGGATTAAAGAAATGATTTTAAAAATGCAAAATTATAGTAAATAAATGCTACCAGTGAGAAATCACCTCAGGTCTTCACCTAGATGGTATTCAATATCACATTTTTTTACAAAAAATCTACAAATGACCACAAAACTTGGGGTTACCAACCACTCAAGTTCATTTTACTTCAAAAACTTGCCTGAAAAGGTTACACAGGTTTGCCAACAACAATTGTATATGAAAAAAAAGAAGAAGATCTTGCATACGACAAGATGTAACTGAACAAGAAACAATTCCCAAGACGTACACCTGATTGATGCCTTACAAAGTTCCTTAGACCTGTTCTCATGTGGGGGTGGAGATGTGTGCATCAGTGGTCATAAATAATATGCATGACCAGATGTAAAGTATTTTATTGACAAAGAAGAAAGTTACTTTACTGATAACAATGTTTAGTTGGATTGATAGGCCACCATGGCTTTTTACGTCAATAGCCAGAAAACTTAGTGCTTGCAACACATATAGGAATGATATGATGAAGGGCCCTTTGGAGGTATAGGCAGAATAAAAACTGCAGCTGGTATGTTGCTGGCTATCTTGGGAAACTAATTTCTGTGTTGGTAATCAATATATCATTTCCAGTCTTGCAGCAGCTCTTCTGGCTTTATCTAAGAACAGAAAACATTCCAAAGAATATATTTGCTTTATGTGCAATGATAGTTGACGATGTGACATTATTGTGCACTGCAACAGCGATGACACCCTGCACATGTATTTCTATTTGTAAACTGATTCACTTGATAACATTCAATGGAGAATGAAAAATGTATTGATGCACATGATACGTCAGAAATCATCTGAAGTTACCGTGATATGCCAAGTAGATGTATTGTGACCATTGATGGCTCTGAAAGACTTGCCTAAGAAGGCCCCAGGATGATAAGAAAGGTCAAAGTTTAAAGGATGATTCAAGGTCACAATGGTAAGGTGAAGTTAAGAGTCCAATCTGTCATGTCTGTGACTGGATGTAAGTTATTGCCCTTAACCAAGTAGGGTTCAGGATAGCATGTCCTGATTCTATGACCAAACACACATGCTCTGTACTACACAGGCACTAATTGGAAATGCCAATCACAATGTGGCCTCACAAAATATTGTATTGGTTTGTATCTTGGTCGGTATTTGTACTGCAACTCTGGCCGTACTGATTCAGCCGGAGTGACTTTTGTTTGATGAAATATATTGCAATTTGCCAAAAGTGAATGCCAAAATCAAAGCAAAGTTCAAATCAAAGTTCCTACAAAATGCAAAAAGAAATCAACTGGCAACCATTTTCAGCTTTTTTCTGAGCTTCCATCCTTTCTTTCAAAATAAAAGTCACATGGGTGAAAGCAGGGCCATGATTGATTCAGAAAAGTAGGTCAGGGTGATTCCCATGCTTAAAAATAGCTTACTGGGAAAGCCTACAAGAGCACCTGTCAGAAATTTGATGCAGGCACTGCTGTCAACCATGCATGCAGTAGATGACGTCACCAATTTATTAGTTAAAGCGTAACGTCAGCAAAGTGCCTACAAAATGCAAAACGATGATGACATTATTATTGGTCTCAAAAATAAGGTTAATGCACATCACTATTTCAATAGGAAATGTTGTACTTGTTCTTACATTTCATTCGTTTAGTTTTTTAAACGTAATTAGTGGTGAAACAGGTAGTGAAATATTCAGTATTACATTGATCTATTCATTGTTATGGTTGTGACAAAGAGTTCTCTAAATTCACCATGACATTTTCTTGATGTTGTTGTCAACATGCAAAGTTTTTTTTGCTTCTGGCTTGAAGTAAGTGCTTTTTCTATTTGAGTTTTGTTCCAAAGAATAAATGCTATTTACTAAGTACTACATGTCATTCCAAGGACCATTCTTAGATTTTGGCTGGAAGAACGGCCAAGTTGGTGTTGGCTGACATTCAAAGGAAACCACGATGACAATGGCTTGCTACAAAAAAGAAGGAAGCCATCTAAACCACAAGACCAAGCATGAAACCTGTCTGAAGCCCTTCGGCCTTATGTTTGTCTTTATTTCTTACACGGAAACTGGCATCCTGACTCTCGAATGACATTCTTAAACTTTGGGATAAAGAATCAAAGACCATTTCCATGCGTGTCAAAAATAATTTTCCTGAATACAGAAATTATTCTTAATTGTGATCCTGAAGGCTCACAAAAATGTAAAATTGTGTTTTTTCTTGAATATTTTTTTATGTAATGGTCAGTACAAGTGCAAGATCAGACTGGAATATTTCTTTTAGATCTTTCTGATACAAAGATGATGGTAAATCAATTGGAATGGAAATAAACTTTGAAGGAGGTAAATAAAAGCAGGGAGTGAAAAAATGATTTTTGAGACATGTTGAGAAATCTATGCTAGTAAAAGATTAGTTTTGTTTTGCAACAAACATTCGTCAACAAACTGAAATCTGATCTTAATGCACAATTTAGGGTTTATACATGGAGCATGAATCATTTTTTCAAAAGACGAGATATGCTCAAGCAAACCTAATATTCGCCCAGCGAAGCGAAATTTAGCACAAGAAAGGTTTCAAAATTCTGAGCAGTGATGGTCTCAACATAAATGGTCGACAGCAGGAAATTAGGTCAAGTGGGACCAGCTTCTGATCAATGATTTAGTTTCGAATTTAACAAAACATGACATATTCATATTCAAAAGTGTCTTAAAAATTTGATATTCTCCAGTAATATTCCCTGTATCTATAATTGTTGTGGAATAGTTAATTATAAGCCTTGAAAAGCTAAATTATATTATTAACATGCGATTCATTTCATTTCAAAACAGACAACTAGAAAACATAACAAAATTAAAGTTACATCATTTTTGTCAACTGATGATTATGTAACAATGAGAAATTAATCTACGTGCAGATCATGTTATTGTTTTTGTTATCACTATTATGTAATATCAACAATCTAGCATAGACTTAAATTTGGCAGCTTTCAGTGTTGTCTTCCTTTTTACTATTTAGCTGATTATCTATCAATTTTATTTATCCTTAATCCTATTTATTTGCTATCCTATGTATATAGGTATGTATGTATGTATCTATCTATATATATTCTTTTTTTTTAATCTATTTTATCTTTCTAATAGTTTGTAGTATAGGTAAATTTCAGTCTATTTTTTAATATATCCGTCTTTCAATTTCTTTGAAACAGTAACATAACTGCCTTTCATACATTGAATATTAAATAAATTTAATGAAAGTTATGGTAAAACCATAAGTCCTAAAAAAAATTTTAAGTGCTGCGCCCATTCAATGGCTGTGCCATTAACATATTAATGTCAGTATGTATATTAAGCCGAATAATAAATAATCACTCAGAATTTCAATGTCATGACTTCTGTCGAATCTGTCAACATGAATTGGTACTGAGCAAAAACCATGACCAATTTGTCTCTTTTGACAGTTGCCATATTTAACTTTCAAAAGTGTCAAATGTTTTCCTGTTGGGAAATGGTCTTTTTCAATCAACATGACATTAATCTCTTTTAATTATTTCTGCACAAGCACCAACAGAGGCAAGGGCTTTTCACTCAGCTGGTGGTATTTTCTCACAGGAGTTCAAATGTGGGGAGGGGTACCTGACTACCTTCAACCAATTTTTAAGCAAAATGCCGGGCATGTAAAAGGTCCCTTACATGAGTTAAATAATTTGGAAGAGAAATGTTCTTGCTCATCTTATCACAATAAATCAGTTGTCTCTTTTGACAGCTATAGCCATTTTGAGGAGCAGCCCTCTACGCCCAGTTCATGATGTTCAATATGCACAGTGAGCTGGGCCTAGTGGGCTGCAAAACATCTATCTAGCTATCAGCTTTCCAATAATTTGATCGACAAGGGTGGGGTCTTTTTGTCCTCTTGGATTTATTACTAAAGAATGGGCTAATCTTAATTTGTGATAGAAAATCGCTTTAGCATATTACAATTCCAGAAACCTTCCCAAATCCGTCATTTAAGAAACACAAGGATCGGTTGCAAAAAAGAATCAGCAAAGACAAAATTAATAACTGTGAGTGAGTAATTAGAGCAGGATTAAACAGGATTTGAAATTTGTAATTATTAGGATTTATAACAGTAGCATGCTTTTCTAATGCCTCGCGCTAAATCTGTCTGTGATTGTTAAGTTTCTGTCTGAAGCAGGCTGATTACCGTTGTCCTTAAGCTTGAAAATAATTGTTCTGATAGTATTGTTTTGTGCGTGGTAAAAATGATGTGTGATTGAGAGACACTTGATCTGAATGACTTGCTCTGTAATGAGCTTGTAAATAAATAATATTATAAAGTTGTTAATAATTCAATTCAAGACATACTGACATAAATGAATAAATCCTTGAAAAGTATTCTAAAATAATTGACTTTGGACCACTGATTGACAGTTGTTTGCACAAGGCTATGAAGTACACCTTATAAAAAAGACCTTCTCACATTTGTTGAGAATGACCATGTCCTAGACCAATCAGATGCAAGTAAGTTGCTGAGTATGGTAATGGGAAAACAGAAGAGGCTGGTCTTTGAGACTCTGTGACTGCCCGGTTGTTTCCCCTTAGCCAGTGTTTTCTTTTGTTACGAGATAATTCCTCCCGTGGGAATGTCTCAAAAGTACCTGATTACAGGCCGTCCAATCAAAATGTGTTGATTTCAAATTTTCCTATGGATTATGAAAATATGTTATTCTTTACAGTCTTGCCTGAGTTTATTTCCCTGAGTGATGAAGCAAAGCCTGACATGAGAAATCTGCATGCAAAAACCTTTTTATAGACATATGAAACAGAATTTTCACGATAAACAGGTCCAGTCAAATTTGTGATATATACATAATCAAACACCATTTCCATGCAAAAATAATTTACACGTGTACCAAGCAACATCATCAATACACATAGCAAGAAGCGAACAACAGAAATACTTTTGGTTATAATCTGACCTATCATTCGGGGTAACTTCATTGCACAATGAAGGGTATATATATGCAATATGCAGCATGATTATTTTAAAAAGAAAACATATTATGCTCAAGCAAGCTTAATAATATCATTTTGTATTTTAAGCCGAATAAGGAATGTAGCACTTAGAATTTCAATGTCATGATTTCTGCCCAATCTGTCGACATGAATTGATACTGAGCAAAAATCACAACCAATTTGTCTCTTTTGACAGCTGCTACACTTAACTTTCAAAAGTGTCAGACGTCTTCCTGTTAGGAAATGGTCTTTTTCAGTGAACTTGACATTAATCTCTTTTGATTAATTCTGCACAAGCACCAACAGAGGCAAGGGCTGTTCACTCAGCTGGTGGTATTTTCTCTCATGAGCCCGACATTTAATGTGGGGAGGGGTACCCAAACTACTTTCAACTGATTTTTAATCAAAATGCAGGGCATGTAAAATATCCCTTACAGAAGATAAACAATGTTGAAGAGAAATGTTCTTGCTCATCTCATCGCAATAAATTATTAGTCTATTTTGACCACTAAATATTTTGAGCAGCATCTCTGTACGCGCAGTTCTGGTTTTCAATGAATACCGTGACCTGGGCCTAGTGGGTTGCAAGACAACTATATAGCTACATGTATATCTATCAGCTTTCCAATAATTTGATCGACATGGGTGGGTTTTTCATCCTCCTGGATTTATTACTAAAGAATGGACTGATCTTAATTTGTGATAGAAAATCGCTTTAGCATATTACAATTCGAGAAACCATCCCAAAGCCATCATTTAAGAAACACAAGCATCGGTTGAAAAAAGAATCAGCAAAGACAAAATTAATAACTGTGAGTGAGTAATTAGAGCAGGATTAGACAGGATTTGAAATTTGTAATTGTTAGGATTTATAACTGTTACAGTAGCATGCTTTTCTAAAGCCTCGCGCTAAATCCATCTGTGATTGTCAAGTTTTCTGTCTGAAGCAGGCTGATTACAGTTGTCCTTATTATCGTTTTCATAGCTATGTGTTTTTCTGAAAACTTCGTTTTGCAGCAAAACTGTGACCTCATCAGGTATCTGCGAATGTGATTGGTCTGTTCTTCAATCTGTGACACTCATTTTAAAGTTTGACATCAGTTAAAGACAAAGGAATTCAAAACTTCCAGGCGATATTATTAGTTTGGTACAACTGCAACAAACAACTTCTGTCCAAGCTGAGTATTACACCTTACCAGAAGAGTCTCTGTTTCAATGTTTTCCAAACAAAGTCTGTTTTTATTGTTTTTCATAAGACACTAGTTATCACAATTTCAAATCATTTGTTGTCAGTCAATGCACACTGCAGGCCAAAATGTTTGGAAATAGTGTGTTTCTTGTGTTTAGATTAGTGTTACGCAAATTTGCTTGTGGGTGCAAGGTTTCTTATCTGAAAAGAAAATATGTCAAAATAGGAAGGGGGATTTTATGGGGTAATTTCTACAGTGTATATGAATTGCATTCATTTTCCTTTGTTGCTTTCAAAAATGCTGATGGTTCCAAGCAAGTCGGCATGCATATTGACGAAATAGCAATAATGCCAATGCTGACTCATTGTGACATATCCCAATTTTTTGAGAGAAACCTTTGAAATATAACCCTATTTTCACAAATTTATCTTCAATAATCCACATAAATTTCGATATACCATTTGTGCTTGCAACACTTATGCAATGGTGAGCATCTTATCCTTTTCTAACTTTGGCCCAACAATGTGACTCTCCTTTGAGAATAAGTAGTCTGTTTGCTTGAGTTACAGTTCATTGAAGCATCCATCAACCAGTGTGGGTATCAAAGCCAAACAGGCTAAACGTACAGAATCCATGTGTGAATGCATTTGGGCAGTTTCTTGAAATATGTGCTTGTAATATACAAAGTTATGCGACTAAATCTGTGACATCACAGTTTGGTATAAAGCGAAGTGCAAACTGGAAAAACATGTATCAATGAAAACGATAATAAGCTTGAAAATAATTGTTCTGAAATTATTGTGTGGTGCGTGGTAAAAATTATGTGTGATTAAGAGACACTTGATCTGAATGACTTGGTCATAATAAATATCTGAGTGATCACTGGTCACTGACCAGCTTTGTGATACAGACATCATGCATATTGCAGCGATTTTCTCATTAAGTTTGATACCATACAGTCATTTTATAAGCAGAATATCGCGACGTGCAGTTAACTGTATCATATAACTTGTAACTTAACTAGACTACATTTTTCCAAAGTAATCTATAATCAGTATCTAGTTTTTCAAAGTAGCTTAAATAGCACTGATCATATGCTTCCAAAATTTCAGATATTATGTGCTAGTGAGCTTGCAAATAAATAATATTATAAAGTTGTTAATAATTCAATTCAAGACATACTGACATAAATGAATAAATCCTTGAAAAGTATTCTAAAAAATAGTTGACTATGGTAGTCCAGTAGCGTTAGCTCCATATTGGCATGTACCCGGAACAAATTAGTAACAAGCTGAAATTTTCAGGAAACGTTCAGAAAATTGTCTAGAATAACATACTAAAAGTCCTCGAAAATCCTCCTATTGGCACCTTGGGAATTCAAGATGGCGTCCAAGATGGCTGACTTGAGCGATTATACCATTTTTCGGCTCAAAATACTCAACAAATGCAATCAAAGTGTCATGGATTTGATTCTCAAGACCATAGAATGAACTAGAAGAAGTTATTATGTAATCAGAAATTCAAGATGGTACCCAAGATGGCCGACATTATGTTTCTATTATAGTCAGGTAGCCAGAGGGTTATACCCTGCACCGACGGATAAAGTTTTTTTCTCAATGGATTTGGGGTCCTTAGATCCTCCGTAAAACATAAATGGCGGGAAACGAGAGCGTATCCTTGAGCATTTTGGGAAAATGGCCGAATTCAAAATGGTCGCCAAATCGTGCATTGGTCAGCCTAACTTTCTTACTTTTGGGTCTAGAAAGATGTGAAATACCTCTATTTCAGGTGAACTAGACATGGAGAACTTATTTGTCAGGTTTTTAGGTGGTTAAGACCAACCTATTGGATATTATTCGGAAAAATATAATTTTTATCTCTCAAATTTACAATCATTTCCGTGTAAGTCGTAGTTTTATAAATTATTAGGTTTTTAATGCAAGTGCATGTCAAATTGTTTTTGACACTTATATATTTCTGTAAGATATATTTTCAGTGGATTATCAAATGGTGTTATTCTGGACAATGCTGATGCATTTAAGGTTATAACATTGACTAACATGTGATTTAAGATTGAATTGGCGTATAGACATTGTCACAACAATCGCTGACACAATTTGCATTCTTTGACTTGCAAATGGCTGTTTCAGTTCATACAGACTTCAATCTGTTAAGGGAAAAGGCCTAATGTAATAAAAAACATAAAACACATTGGTATGCTCTGCATAAGGAACTACTTGACATAAATTTAATTGAAATAATCGTTCTTCTTACCAGATAAGATACCCCAAATTCGCATTTTCTATTATTTCATCAAGAAAAGAAATGCTGAGATGAGATTTTTCTCCTGCGCCTAAAACAGGACTATCCTTGTAGTGGAACTATAAATTTACTCACAACGTAATTTGACTCGAAGCGCTTTCAGAGACCAACCAGCCTCCTTCCTCAGTTCTAAGTGTGGATGATGGCATTCAGAGCAAAATTTCAATTTTAACAAACACTTGACATTATTTAATTCATAATATACAATTTTGACGCAGATCCCACCTGCTGTGGAACAGTTTTCCATCATGTTACGGCTTCTACTGAGTCACTGCAGTGGTCCATCTGACCAGCAGAAGCAGTTCCATAGCAGAGACTCTCTAAGAATATAAAAAGATGAAATATCAATGCCAAGAGTTGTGGACTATGATACTTTGATTTACAAACAATTTCATCACCTGTTGCAGCCATTGGTTACTGCTGTTTGAACTGCATTTCTTCACACCTAAAACCTTGTCACAAAAATAGTGATGCCTCTTCCCATTGGCAGGTATGAAGAGATTTTTCGGACAGGAGCGTCGGTTCTTCAGAAGATAATCAATGTCATTTGGGACTTCATCATACTAATGATTGTTTTCAAGCCATAAGAGCTCCCTTCTTATCTGTCTGACAGCAAAATGTGTTGTTGTAGTCTCCTCTTAATATTCATTGTTTATATTTAGGGTAACATTAGAGCTTTCTGTGAACAAAATAACGGAGCAGATATTCTCTCATTAACTCTCTCAATCTGCCCTATTACAGAAGAATCCGGAATAACAGTTTGTGGTACCACAAATTGGTTGCTTGGAGATGGACTGTTATGATGTCCAGTATCTTGCACTCCTCCAGCCTCCTCCAGCCCACTTGTCATTCCTTTCATTGCATTTTCCTTGATCTGTTGCAAGGCCATTTCCAACTTCTACTTTGTTTCTCAGTTTTGTGGATCAAATATTCTGGTTTGCAATGAACAAAAATGCAACGGATTGGCAGATTTGGCAAAATCAAAAACACTTACATTGACTTATTGAGTCACAAGGAGGTCCAACACAAAGAACGGTCCTGTCTTTAGGTGCAGGAGAAAGATCTGATTTCTTCATCTCAGCAGTTCTTTTCATGATGACATGATTAGGAATGCAAATTTGTGGTACCTGATCTGGTATGAAGAACCATTATTTCAATTTAATTAATTTTATACTTCTTAATGCAGAGCATTGCCATGTTTTTATGTTTATGATTCAACTGGACCTTTTGCCTTGACAGATTGAAGTCTGTTTGAACTGAAACAGTCATTTGCAAGTCAAAGAATGCAAATTGTGTCAGCAATTATTGTGACAATGTCTGTATGCCAATTCAATCTTAAATCACATGTTTGTCATTATAACCTTAAATGCATAGGCGGTATCCAGAATAACACCTACCCATATATGTTAAAGAAATGTACAAGTGTCAAAAACAATTTGGGGGGGCATGCATTTGCATTAATAAACCTAATGATTTGTAAAACTATGACTTACACTGAAAATGATTGTAAATTTGAGGGATAAAATTATATTTTTCCACATAATTTTCAATATATTGATTTTAACTACAAGTGTATCTAAAACCTGAAAAATGAGTTCCCCATGTCTATTTTACCTGAAACGGATGTATTGTACATCTTTCTAGACCCAAAATTAAGAAAGTTAGGCTGACCGATGCCCGTTTTGGCGGCCATTTGAATTCGGCCATTTTCTCAAAATTCTCAAGGATACACTCTCATTACCTGCCATTTATGTTTTATGGAGGGTTTAAGGACTACAAATCCAATGGGAAAAAAACCTTATCTGTCGGTGCAGGGTTCAGATGAAAAATCAAGTTTGGCTGCCTGACTACATAAATTCCGCCATCTTGGATACCATCTTGAATTCCAAATTACATAATACATGCTTCTAGTCAACTCTCTAGCTTTGAATATTAATTTCCAACACTTTGATAACATTAGTAGAGTATTTTGAGCCAAAGAAGCAACAAAAACGCTCAAGTTAGCCATCTTGGACGCCATCTTGAATTCCCAAGGTGCCAATAAGAGGATTTTCGAGGACTTTTAGTATGTTATTCTAGACAATTTTCTGAATGTTTCCTGAAAATTTCAGCTTGTTACTAATTTGTTCCGGGTTAAATCTAATGCTCCTGGACTATGGGCCACTGATTGACAATTGTTTGCACAAGGCTATGAAGCACACCTTATAAAAAAAGACCTTCTCACATTTGTAGAGAATGGCCATGTCCTAGACCAATCAGATGCAAGTAAGTTGCTGGGTATGGTAATTGGAAAACAGAAGAGGCTGGTCTTGAGACTCTGTGACTACCCAGTTGTTTTTCCTAAGCCATTGTGTTCTTTTGTCCAGAGAACACTCCTCCCATGGGAATGTCTCAAAAGTGACTAATTACAGGCCATCCAATCAAAATGTGTTGATTTCAAATTTTCCCATCATGCAAAAACCTTTTTATAGACATATGAAACAGAATTTTCATGATAAACAGGTGGACAGGTTATAACAAAAGTGTTTGCAAAAAGAAAATAATGAGAAGTTTATGAACGCTGCTCAGCGCTTTTACATGTGTGTGAAAATGACGGAATCGAAGATAGTTTTGTGAAGGAATCATGTCTGAAAATAACATGGGGATTTGTCAGGAATGTGATTTTTTGGTCTGCAGAAGTTTCATTTTGCTAAAGGACATTTAGCCCATAAGGTTCAAGGCAACATTGAGAGCAATTCAGTAATTAAATGTCACAGAGATGTGATGTAATATGAACAATCACCACAAGAAGAGCCTCAAGTCTCAGACTTACTGTCTGGCTGTTTTTCAATTTTGTGTGTCATAACTCTAACAAATAGAGTGACTTGTATGATGTTCCTTTTTCATGGATTCGCTGCTGACAATTATTTCAGAATAAATTTACTTCTGTAAGTTGATATTCTCTTCAGTTTCATTTTTCTTTACATTAAAATTCTTGACGTGGAGTGCCATTATGCTAAAGACAATGCTATTACTATCTAACTGAGATTACCGATAAATCATTTTTCATTTTGCATTACATTACATCAGGTTGCTTTTTATTACAAGATAAGTCATTCTTTAACAAATTCTGTACAAAAATTTCATGCTGTAACTGACAGTGACTCACCAGGCAATATACAACTCACTTTGCTAACTCTCAAGGACCTAATAGCTGTCATCTTGGAAGCGTAACAAGTTTCTGCTATCATGATGCCATTAACTGCTGCTTGTTATACTGCTAATGAGGAAATGGTATAGGTATCTTGCCTTTCTGAGACAATGTCTACAATGTGCATCACGTGACATTGACTTTTACATTGATCTCGGAACAATAATCATTCATAATACGTATTATGTAATAAAGAAAACTCTACACATGAGTCAACAAAAAAACATATTTATTTACAAGATTTATTGGGCTATGCATTTATGTACTACTTTTTATTTCAAGTGAAAGTAAATTTAAATGATCAGATTTGATGAAATTTCTCTGACTACTATTCAACACCAGGAAAATTTCTCTTGACCGATCAGTCTCTGAGCAATCTTCCCCTTTCATTAATAAAGCACTTTATGTCATAATTAAATTTATTTATGGCCTCTATTACACAGACCTGCCCTCCCTGATGATCTCCGGTAGAAATCCATCATATACAATATGTCATTTAGCCAAGGCAAGGAGATTTCTTTCTTTTCAAAAAATGATTCATAAAGATTGCTTCACCTTATGGTCAAGCTGAGAAATGTTATCACTGCACTGGAAATCTATCGTATCTCCAAGAACTGTCTATTAAACCAGGAGTTGTAATTGTATTTGACCTTAATTCATCGATATAATGTCAAAATGCATCTTACTCTAAGACTGAAAATGCCACAAAAAATGGAGAATGCAATTTAAATTAATTTGTAATATTTTCAAAATTGGTAAAATTGGTCCAGGACTGAAGAATGAGCTTATACCATAGCTTTCCTGCTCGGCCTCTGCTCTACAATAGAAACCAGCAACTCCTTGCAAGATAGAACACTTAGGTAAAGAACCATGATTAGTCAAGATGAAGGAGCCGCCTCTTTGCCTCTCTTGCCAAGACTCTTGGGAATCCACTCAGAGTCCCTTGTCTCTTTTAATTACATAACACACTGATGTGTGGTAGTCTTATACTTAGTTCTTAAAAAAACCAGATCGCCACCGGTGGGCAGTGGCATATAAATAACTGATCCCCAAGCGACAGAAAAAAAACTATTACATTAACTACATGGAAATTCAGGCCGAATTAGAAGCAATTATTGATCACATCTTTATGATGTTTCGTTGGCGCAAAAAAGTTTATAGATATACATGTATATTTTATAAAGGATGCCTACACAAGAGCAAGAACGCATGGTTCATGCCAGATTTGACATTAAATCTAAAATTTTTCCTCAAAATTAAGAAAACGTGTCATGGGAGTATGGTTTTCCGACCAAAGTAATCTGGGTTCATTTCACTGCTAGAACTTAATAAGTATTGGTTGTCTACATGAATGAATATATTCAAAAAGAAAACTTGCCTAAGCAACTTGCATACAGCAAGATGTTCCTCAACCAGAAAGAGACAAATCCCAAGACGTGCATCTGATTGATATCTTACAAAGTTCTTTGGAGCCTGAAGTCATGTGGGAGCAGAGATGTGTGCATCAGTGGTCATAAATAATATGCATGACCAGATGTAAAGCACTTTATTGGCAAAGAAGAAGGTCACTTTTCAGATAACAATGTTTAGTTGGATTGATCGGCCACTCTGGACTTCTACGTCAATAGCCAGACAACTTTATGCTTGCAACACATATACATGTAGGACTGATATGACGAAGTGCTCTTTGGAGGGCTAGGCAAAGTAAAAACCGCAGCTGGTAAGTTCCTAGCTAACTTTGCAAACCAATTTCTGTGTTGGTATTCGACATATTATCTACAGTCGTAAAGCAGCTCTAATGGTTTTTTCCAAGAACAGGAATGCATCCAAAATAATATATTTGCTTTATTTGCAATGATAGCATAGTTGATGATGTGACATATGTACCGCAGTGGTAACGATACCCTGTATAGTACATGTATTTCTATCTGTAAAGTGATTCACCAGATAAACTTCAATAGAGAATGAAAAATGGGGTGCATGATATGTCAGTAATCATCTGAATTAACCGCAATATGCCAAGTTGATGTATTATGACCATGGATAGCTTTGAAAGACTTGGCTAAGAAAGGCCGCTGAGTGATCAGAGAGGTCAAAGGTTAAAAGGATGATTCGCCGTCACAATGGTAAGGTCAAGGTAAGAGAACACTTTATGTCCAATCTGTCATGTCTGTGACTGGATGTAATTTTTGTCAATGGAATGGTGACACAGCAGAGTTATTGCTCTTGACCATGCAGGGTTCAGGATTGCATGTCCTGATTCTATGACCAACAGACATGCTCTGCACACAGGCACTAATTGGAAATGCCAATCACAATGTGGCATGCAATAAATATTGTAATTCTTTTATTGTATCTTGATTTGTGTATGTACTGCAACTTTGTATCTTTATTTGTGCTTGTTCATTGACTGACTTTTGTTTGATGAAACATAATGCATTTTTCCTAAAGTTTCAGAGCTATTTGCAAAAAAACTTAATTAGTGATGGAAGAAGTATGTGTACATAACTTCAGTATTAAATTGATCTATTCCTTGTCATGTTTGTGAAAAATAGTTCCCTAAATCAACCATGACATGTTGTTGTTCTTGTTAACAAACAATTGTGTTTTGTTTCTGGCTTGAATTTAGTGCATTTTCTATTGTGTTTTGTTCCTAAGAATAAATGTAATTTACTATTACATGTCATTGCATGGACCATTCTTGATTCTGTAGCTGGAAGAGCAGCCAAGTTGTCGTGACATTCAAAAGAAACCAAGCAGAGAAAAAAGACTGGCTGATAGGCACACTACAAAGAAGAAGGAAGCCATCTAAACCACCAAGACAAAACATGATCCCTGCTTGGCGCCATGTATCCTTTTTGGCTTTTATTCTTACATGTACTCTGGCAACATGCCTGTTCCAATTGCACAAGTAACAGATTGTTTGTCCAGTCAGTGTTGAATGACATTCTTAAAGCTTTGGATAAAGAATGAAAGACCATTTCCATGCATGTGAAAAAGGTTCAAGCAATGTTAAAAAATTGTCATCCTAATAACATGTATTCATGCAACTAAACACACAAAAATTTAACAAACTTTAATTTCTTTCTAGTGTTAGTTTAAAAAATGAGAAAAAATTAAAGACGACATTGACCACTTCAGCAGTGAGATGGATTGAACGTCACAGAGATATGACGTAACATGAAAAATCAGCTCTACCAGAGCCTCGAGTCTCAAACTTGATTTCAGGGAGTCTGTCCAATTCTTACATATGTCTTTACTAAGAGAAATCCTTTTTATTTAACCAAATCTTGTGTTTTAAATATATTTAGGATTACTTATGGTCTTTAAGAATGTTATGCAATCACAACATAGAGCGTGAAAGTACACCGTATGTTGCACGATTGCATAATAGCATTTCGCAAGAAAACAATGGCTTACAGAATTTCTCATAATGTTTTGATGCTCTCCGACATAGTATCAATATACTAATTCTATACAGAAATGTTATGCTGTAACTGATAATGAATCATCAGGCAATGTGCAACTCACTTTGGCGAACTCTCAAGGACATTATAGCTGTCGTCTTGGAAGCATAACAAGTTTCTGCTATTATGATGCCATTAATTGCCACAGTTTTGCTGCCAACGGTGGTATAATATTGGTTTTTTGTTTTATGACATTTAGGCAACACACTATGTGCATCTTGTGACACGAATAAGAGAGTTTGAGCAAATTATAATTATATAGGACTTCAGTGACCATGCATCTGTAGTAGAATTTACACTACACCAGTTGTAAAAACTATATTAATTATTCATTATCAACAACATTTATTTTAAAATGGAGATTGGAGAATGTAACATATATTGATACTCTTTTTTTAGGCACTTGGTCGAGACTAAAAAATAAGCTTATACCTCGGCTTTCCTGCTGAGCCTTTGTTCTACATAAGAAAACCTGGAACTCTAAGAAAGTACACTTTGGTGAAGAACCATGATTAGTCAAGATGAAGGAACTGCCTCTTTGCCTCTCTTGCCAAGACTCTTGCGAATCCACTCAGAGTCCCTTGTCTCTTTTAATTATATAACACGCTGATGTCTAGTAGTCGTATACTTAGTTCTTAACCTAAGCAGACCTCCCCTAGTGAGTAGTGGCACATAAATTTCGATTTCCCAACGATGGAGAGAGAAAATATTAAAAGAAATTCTAAATGGGGACTGGACAAGGAGATTTAATGTATTGTTATGTTAATCTGGATTCCAATTACCGGACACTAAATCAAAAAATTATGTTATACAGAATTCTTCAAACGATTAATCACAAAACTTGGAGTTGCTGACCACCTGGAATTATTTGACTACAAAAACCTACCTGGGTTGGTAGCACGTATAATGCCAACAGAAATGTATATGAAAGGAACATAATTTCCAATTAGTGCCTGTGCGCAGGGCATGTGCTATGTTGGTCATAGAATCAGGACATTCAATGGAGAACTATGCATGGTCAGTAGCAATAAATCCGCAGTGTCACCGTTCCATTCACATGAATTACATCCAGTCACAGACATGACAGATTGGACACAAAGTGTACTCTTACCTTGACCTTACCATTGTGACCTTGAAACATACTTTTAACCTTTGACCTCTCTGATTGCTCAGTGGCCCTTCTTAGCCAAGTCTTTCGATGGTCACAATACATCAACTTGGCATGTCAAGGTTAATTCAGATGATTTCTGACGTGTCATGCACCCAATTTTTCATCCTCTATTGAATGTAATCAGATGGATAACTTTACACATAGAAATACATGTACAGGGTATCATTACTGTTGCAATACACATGTCACATCATCAATTATCATTGCACATAAAGCAAAAATATTCTTTGGGATGCTTTCCTGTTCTAAGACACAAACAGTAGAGCAGCTGTAAGACTGAAGATAAAATGTATTACACCAAACAGAAATTGGTTTCCAAACTTAGCCAGCAACTTGCCAGTTGCAATGTTTATTCTGCCTAGGCCTCCAAAGAGCACTACATCATATCATTCTCATATGTGTGGTGAGTCCAAAATTGTCTGGCTATTGACGTAAAAGCCCACAGTGGCCCATCAATCCAACTAAACATTGTTATCTTAAAAGTGACCTTCTTCTTTGTCAATAAACTGCTTTACATCTGGTCATGCATATTATTTATGACCACTGATGCACACATCTCCAGTCCCACATGACGCCAGTCTCAAAGAACTTTGTAAAACATCAATCAGGTGCTTGTCTGGGGATTTGTTTCTTGTTGGTTCAGTAGCATATTGATGTATGCAATTTCTTTAGGCAAATCATTCCTTTTCATAGAGCAATGAGAGTAACAATCCGCCTAGAGAAATTGCATACAGCAGGATGTTCCTGTACCAACAAGAAGCAGATACCAAAGCATGTACCGGATAATGTCTTACAAAGTTCTCTCTGGAAACCTGTCTCATGTGGGAGTGGTGATGTGAACAGAAAACATTCCAAAGAATATATTTGCTTAATGTGCAATGATAGTTGACGATGTGACATTATTGTGCACTGCAACAGCGATGACACCCTGCACATGTATTTCTATTTGTAAACTGATTCACTTGATAACATTCAATAGAGAATGAAAAATGTAGTGATGCACATGATACGTCAGAAATCATCTGAAGTAACCGTGATATGTCAAGTAGATGTATTGTGACCATTGATGGCTCTGAAAGACTTGCCTAAGAAGGCCCCAGGGTGATAAGAGAGGTCAAAGGTTAAAGGATGATTCAAGGTCACAATGGTAAGGTGAAGTTAAGAGTCCAATCTGTCATGTCTGTGACTGGATGTAAGTTATTGCTCTTAACCATGCAGGGTTCAGGATAGCGTGTCCTGATTCTATGACCAACACACATGCTCTGTACACAGGCACTAATTGGAAATGCCAATCACAATGTGGCTTCACAAAATATTGTATTGGTTTGTATCTTGGTTGGTATTTGTACTGCAACTCTGGCCATACTGATACAGCCGGATTGACTTTTGTTCGATGAAATATATTGCAATTTGCCAAAAGTGAATGCAAAAATGCAAATGGATGTTGATATTATTATTGGTCTCAAAAATATGCTCAATGCACATCACTATTTCAATTCTAGGATATGTTGTACTTTTTCTTACACTTTCATTCGCTTAGTTTTTTAAACGTAATTAGTGATGGAACAGGGAGTTAACTATTCATTATTATATTGATCTATTCATTGTTATGGTTGTGACAGAGAGTTCTCTAAATTCACCATGACATTTTCTTGATGTTGTTGTCAACATGCAAATTCTTTTTGCTTCTGGCTTGAAGTAAGTGCTTTTTCTATTTGTGTTTGGTTCCAAAGAATAAATGCTATTTACTACTACATGTCATTCCAAGGACTATTCTTAGTTTTTAGCTGGAAGAGCTGCCAAGTTGGTGTTGGCTGACATTCAAAAGAAACCACAATGACAATGGCTTGCTACAAGAAAGAAGGAAGCCATCTAAACCACAAGACCAAGTGCTCATGAAACCGGTCTGAAGCCCTTCGGCCTTATATTAGTCTTTATTTCTTACACGGAAACTGGCTTCCTGACTGTTACAACTGTGCAAGTAACAGACTGTATGTCCAGTCAATCTTGAATGACATTCTTTAAGTTTGAGAAAGAATCAAAGACCATTTCCATGGGTGTCAAAAATCATTTGCCTGAGGACAGAAATTATTCTTAATTGCGATCCTGAAGGCTCACAAAAATCTAAAATTGTGTTTTTCTTGAATATTTTTTTATGTAATGGTCAGTACAAGTGCAAGATCACACTGAAATATTTATTTTAGATCTTTCTGATACAAAGATGATGGTAAATCAATTGAAATGGAAATAAACTTTGAAGGAGGTAAATAAAAGCAGGGAGTGAAAAAATTATTTTTGAGACATGTTGAGAAATCTATGCTAGTAAAAGATTAGTTTTGTTTTGCAACAAACATTCTTCATCTTAATGCACAATTAAGGGTTTATACATGGAGCATGAATCATTTTTTCAAAGACGAGATATGCTCAAGCAAACCTAATAATGTCAGTATGTATTTTAAGCCGAATAAGGAATAATCACCCAGAATTTCAATGTCATGACTTCTGTCCTATCTGTCAACATGAGTTGGTACTGAGCAAAACCCATGACCAATTTGTCTCTTTTGACAGCTGCCACATTTAACTTTCAAAAGTGTCAGACGTCTTCCTGTTAGGAAATGGTCTTTTCCAATCAACATGACATTAATCTCTTTTGATTAATTCTGCACAAGCACCAACAGAGGCAAGGGCTTTTCACTCAGCTGGTGGTATTTTCTCACATGAGTTCAAATGTGGGGAGGGGTACATGACTACCTTCAACTGATTTTTAAGCAAAATGCAGGGCATGTAAAATATCCCTTACAGAAGGTAAACAATGTTGAAGAGAAATGTTCTTGCTCATCTCATCACAATAAATTATTAGTCTATTTTGACAACTAAATATTTTGAGCAGAATCTCTGTAGGTGCAGTTCTGGTTTTTTGAATTGAATTGAATTTATTAATTTATATAGCGCTCTTATTTGAAAAAACATTCTAGGGCGCTGTACAATAAATAAGGAATATGATAGATTAAAATATATAAAGAAATGTAAAAACATGATAATGACTAAATAAATAAATTACCAAAAAATAATTTTACCACGTTAAAAACATAAATTGGTAAGACGATAAAAAAGTTTATAAATACATATCAACAGAATAATTGATTGAAGTGAAGGGTAGACTTAAAACACAAAATATGAAAAACAGGGATGAAAATATGATAAACCCACTGGCCACGTTTGTTGCCTATGGGTCAGTTATTTATTAAAATATTCATTGAATAGTTGAGTTTTTAGTTTCTTTCTGAAGGAGTCAATATTATTACATTCGCGTAGATTGTTCCAATGATGTGGGCCTGCGACTGAGAAACTTCTCTTTGCGAAGGTTGCTCGAGTTGTTTTTGGTACTATCAGTTTAATGCATGATTTTGTACGAGTTGAGCTGGATTTAGTGTGGATTCAGGAAGATCGCATAGGATCGTGTTGCTGTAATCAAGGTATGAGATGACTAGTGCCTGAATTAGCGTTTTGCAAGAATCGACACTTAGATGTTTTCGAATAGATTTGATGTTCCTGAGGTTTAGTGATGCCAGTTTGCACTTCTGTTGAATATGGGATTTAAAGTTGAGTTCTGCATCTATCACTACACCAAGATATTTAATGCTTGTGGCTCTATCAATTTTTGCATCACCAACTGATAAAAATAAACTGTGACACTTCTTAAGCTGGGTTCTATGGCCACAGAAGATAAATTCTGTTTTATCATCATTCATTTTTAGACGATTTTCATTCATCCATATACGTATGTCCTTGACACACTTTTGCTGATCATTTAAACATTTTTCAATGAATACCGTGACCTGGGCCTAGTGGGTTGCAAGACAACTATATAGCTACATGTATATCTATCAGCTTTCCAATAATTTGATCGACATGGGTGGGGTTTTTCATCCTCCTAGATTTGTTACTAAAGAATGGACTAATCTTAATTCGTGATAGAAAATCGCTTTAGCATATTACAATTTGAGAAACCATCCCAAAGCCGTCATTTAAGAAACACAAGGATAGGTTGCAAAAAAGAATCAGCAAAGACAAAATTAATAACTGTGAGTGAGTAATTAGAGCAGGATTAGACAGGATTTGAAATTTGTAATTATTAGGATTTATAACAGTAGCATGCTTTTCTAAAGCCTCGCGCTAAATCCGTCTGTGATTGTCAAGTTTCTGTCTGAAGCAGGCTGATTACAGTTGTCCTTAAGCTCGAAAATAATTGTTCTGAAATTATTGTGTAGTGCGTGGTAAAAATGATGTGTGATTAAGAGACACTTGATCTAAATGACTTGTTCATGAAATAAATATCTGAAAGACCAGCTTTGTAATACAGACATCACGCATATTGTAGCTATTTTCTCATTAAGTTTGATACCATACAGTCATTTTATAAGCAGAACATCGTGACGAGCAGTTAACTGCATCATATGCTTCCAAAATTTCAGATATTATGTGCTGGAGAGCTTGTAAATAAATAATATTATAAAGTTGTTAATAATTCAATTCAAGACATGCTTACATAAATGAATAAATCTTGAAAAGTATTCTAAAATAGTTGACTTTGGACCACTGATTGACAATTGTTTGCAAAAGGCTATGAAGCACACCTTATGAAAAAAGATCTTATCACATTCGTTGAGAATGGCCATGTCCTAGACCAATCAGATGCAAGTAAGTTGCTGAATATGGTAATTTCAAAATAGAAGAGACTAGTCTTTGAGACTCTATGACTGCCCAGTTGTTTCCCCTTAGCCAGTGTCACATATCTTTGGCCAGTGTGTTCATTTGTTCAGAGATAACTCCTCCCGTGGGGATGTCTCAAAAGTGACTGATTGCAGGCCATCCAATCAAAATTTGTGATTTTAAATTTTCCCAAGGGTTATGAAAATATGTTATTCTTTACAGTCTTGTCTAAGTCTATTTCCCTGAGTGATGAAGCAAAGCCTGGCACGAGAAATCTGCATGCGAAAACCTTTTCGTGATAAACAGATGGACAGGTTCAAACAAAAGTGTCTGCAAAAAGAAAATAATGAGAAGTTTGTGAACGCTGCTCAGCGCTTTTACACGAGTGTGAAAATGACAGAATCGAAGATAGTTTGTGAAGGAATCATGTCTGAAACTAAAATATGGCTTCGTCAGGAATGTGATCTTTTGGTCTGCAGAAGTTTCATTTTGCTGAAGGACATTTAGCCCATAAGGTTCAAGGCAACATTGAGAGCAATTCAGTAATTAAATGTCACAGGGATGTGATGTAATATGAACAATCACCAATAGAAGAGCCTCAAGTCACAGACTTACTGTCTGGCTGTTTTTCCATTTTGTGTGTTATAACTCTAACAAGTAGGGTGACTTGTATGATCTTCCTTTTTTATGGATAAACTGCTGACAATTATTTCAGAATAAATTTACTTCCGTAAGTTCTTTTTAATATTTCTTTTGTGTTCTAAGAGTTGATATTTATCTTCAGTTTCATTTTTCTTGACATTAAAATTCTTGACATGGAGTGCCATTACGCTAAAGATAATTCTATTACTATCTAACTGAGATTACCAATAAATCATTGTTCATTTTACATTACATTACATCCGGTTGCTTTTTATTACAAGATAAGTCATTCTTTAACAAATCCTATACAAAGATTTCATGCTGTAACTGACAGTGACTCACCAGGCAATATACAACTCACTTTGCTAACTCTCAAGGACCTAATAGCTGTCATCTTGGAAGCATAACAAGTTTCTGCTATCATGATGCCATTAACTGCTGCTTGTTGTACTGCTAATGAGGAGATGGTATAGGTATCTTGCCTTTATGAGACAATATCTACTAGGGTGCATCAGTTGCCCCCCAAAAATTAAAAAATTGTTTGATTCCCTTCTCCTTCTCCAATTATGTTCCTTTTGCTAAAAAAACATGTCCTGTGAAGTTTCAAAACAATCGGACTATGTCTAGGGGTGGCACGCATGCCCCAAAGTTTAACTGATTTTGACCAAAAATATCTCATTACGGAATCTGCGGTTAGTGATAACTTCTTTATTAATTATTCAAGAACAATAAAATAGGCACCATGATGTAGATCAGAAAGAGAGCTTTAATTTGAGTACCAGGAAGCTATATCTAGTACTAAAAGCAACCATCCATGTTATCTTGCAACAATACATAAATTACGAATTTTGATATTAGCAACTGTTGAGTCCCTTAGAATAAATAAAAGTTGATTTATTTCTAATACTGTTATTATTATCATTATGTCAAGTGGGATATTCAGATATACATCCGTTAAAGGGGACCTTAAGCTCAGATACCTTTTTTTACATAAACATTTGCACAATATGTTGCATTTTGGTGAATGTTACTAATTTCCAAGGGCTTGGTGAGCCAAACTTGCATTTCAACTACTCAGCACAAAGAGTGACCTACTGCCATTACATGGGAATTGTAAGATTTTGAGCTGTCAAAAAATGTACAATATATATATTGTGCTACAGTACCAAGGTCAAAACTTGATCTTAAGGCATAAGGCCAATTTCCTTCAAAGTTGTCTGATCGAAGAAACTCATCCAAAGTGACATGGGCATGACAATGCCTAAATTCTCTTAGGGGATTAAATTTTCCGTACTGTATAGATTTATACTAATCCAAAGATCCTAAATGCTCACCATGACAAATTTTCCTTTACAATATCATAATTACTCTGTACCTGGAATTCAAACTGTAATATTATAGCATTGTTTTCGTAACTTTTACAAATTTATGTGGGTTTTTTTTTCACTCATCATAAGCTATTTGTTCCAAATAAACAGACAGACATTTTTTGTGATAGGACTGGTCTTTTCATCTTTGTCAGTTGGAGTCTAACCTGCAGCAGTTCAATTTTTAAAATCACAAACCTCTCCCATATGTACAGGCCTACAGCTGGTATAGGCCAATCAAGGTTAAACCATTTTAGCGATGTCTTTTTTTTTCAGCTGCCCTAAATTAATGCAAGTCCAGTCTCACATGACAGTTAACCACTTCATTGTCAACAATAAGATTGCTAGACAAAGTGATTTATTCTATTCTACAGAAATCAATTCCATTCATTCCTTTCACAATTTGTTTAAGTGCATAATAGGGTGCATCAGTTGCCCCAACTTTTAAGGAGAAACCTTGCCAGTTGCAGGAATGTTCCTTTTATACCAGAAACACATTGTGTAAAGTTTCAGAAAAATTGGACAACGTTTAGGGGTGGCACACTTGCACTGAAGTTTCTAGGATTTTTACATTTTCTGCCCTTTTATCGGTCTCGCGGCTTGTTATATTTCATTGGGTATTAATCCAATAACATTAAAAAGGATATCATCTTGTAGCTCTAATCATGAGCTTCAATTTGAATACCAACATGATGGGTGTATGACTAAGAGAACCAATTCATGGTCACTTGCAATTTCGCAAATACATACATGTGCTGATGTAAACAGAATAGATCAAAATATTTTTGGCCCACGATCAAGCCCTTTCTCACAAATAAAGGGAGCTCAGCAGAATCATGTATTCAATTGTATGATGAAGGAAAACTGATAACAGAAAACAAACAGGTTTCCGAGGTCTTTAATGAGTATTTTGTGAATGTCGCAAACAGTATAGGCAATGATTCCACCTGTGCAGTAGACCAAAATCATCCTAGTGTCAAGGCCATAATTGAAAACATACCTGTTACCGAAGCAGAAAACTTTGCTTTTCGTAAAGTAGAAAAGAAGGAAGTTGAAAAGCACATTGGCAAGATAGGGCTTAAAAAGGCCACAGGCATTGACAACATGCCTCCCAAGATCCTTAGATTGACAGGCGAAGTATTATCCCGCCCAATTACAAACATAGTCAACCACATGATTAGTAACTGTCAGTTCCCAGACAGCCTAAAAGTTGCCAGAATCACCCCGGTCTATAAAAAAGAAGATCCCCTCAGTAAATCGAACTATAGACCTGTAAGTATTTTACCAGTGGTCTCCAAAGTATTCGAGAGGGCCATATGTGACCAACTGGAACGTTACTTTGAAAATGTCTTCCATCCCATGCTTTCAGCCTTTAGGAAAGGCTTTAGCTGTCAAAGTACCCTTATAGCCCTCACTGAAGAGTGGAGGAGAGCCTTGGATAGAAATCAGAAAGCAGGAGCCATACTCATGGATCTATCCAAGGCTTTTGATTGTGTGCCCGCCGACCTGCTACTAGAAAAACTGAGAGCCTATAAACTAAGTGATGGCGCAATTGAATTAGTCAAAAATTACCTCTCAAATCGCAAACAATGCGTTAAAGTTGGAAACTGTACTAGCACAGTCAAAGAAATCCTTAAAGGAGTGCCCCAAGGCTCCATTTTAGGGCCTGTAATCTTTAACATCTACATCAATGACATCTTATATTTCACTGACAGGGCATCTCTCATAAATTATGCTGATGACAATACGCTGAGTTTCTGTCACAGCGATCTAAGTATTATCAAACAGACTCTGGAATGTGAGTCTCAAAATATGATTGAGTGGTTTGGATGCAACAAGATGCAGGCCAACCCCCAGAAATTTCAGGCGATATTGATTGACAAATGTAAAAATCCTGAAAGTGTTGTTTTTCATATTGATGGTGCTGATATTGCAAGTGAAAAATCGGTAAGGCTACTGGGAGTTACCATTGATTCTAGCTTAAGCTTTGATGAACATGTTAGCAAGCTTTGTATTAAGGTCTCACGACAGATAAATGTTTTGTCAAGATTAGCTAAGTACTTAACTCTCGAGGGTAGAAAGTCAATCTACTTCTCTTTCATCATGGCAAATTTTAGTTTCTGCCCAATAGTGTGGCACTTCTGCTCTAAGTCAAATTCAACAAAATTAGAAAAATTGCATTTCCGAGCCTTGAAATTTGTATATAAAGACTTTAAGAGTTCATACGAACAACTGCTTGGAAAAGGCAAACACTGTACTTTAAATTTACAAAGATTAAGATTAATTGCCTTAGAAACGTTTAAGATTTTGAATGACATTTCTCCAAAATATCTCCACGATTTGATTAGCAAGGTGGACTCGGGCTACTCCCAACGACGGCAAAATGGATTGAACGTCCCGAGGACAAAGACTGTTAAATATGGCACGAACAGTTTCAGGGCACTTGCCCCAAAAATTTGGAACAATTTGCCAAAACACATTCGGAACGAAAACTCTTACCCGCTTTTCCGTGGTCTAATAAACCAATGGGACGGCGAAGACTGCAAGTGTGCTATGTGCCGATAGGTTTTAATTTGTTAATTTTCTGTGATATGTGTCAGTTTTTAGTCTCCAGTCATGTTTTTTAGTTACGTTTTTATTTACTTCTACTTATGTTATTCCTGTTAACACAATGTCGGATGTAAAAGCCTGTGGCTTGTGTTTTTGTCTTTGTCCCTGTATGTGCCGACTATAAATAAAATTTATTTGATTTGATTTGATTTGATTTGAATAAATAATTCTACAATGTTCCTAATTCTTTGTGGGTTTATTACCAACTAACAGACACATAGATTTATCCAAAATCATTTTGTTTTTTGTTTGTTCAGTTATTCAATATCTTTGGTGTGATTGTTTGAGCATATTCTGTCAGACATGTAAGACTGGAAAATAACATCACTGAAATAATATAATACAGATAAGTTTCATCTTATCGCTGACAAGAAAAGAAACACTAGGCAGTGCAAATATACCTGGATGGTGTTTGAAACAGGGGGCTCAATAGACAGACCAATTTGTATTTTTTACAGCAGAAGTCAAATAATTTATTCAATCAAGCTTCAGTGGGCGAGGAGCTGGCGGTGTCATATTTGATGGAAATTTGTTGGTTTTAATTAGCTTTGAAATTAAGTTTGTCATACTGAAAAATCTAGCTGCATATATACATGGCTGTTAAGGCTCTCTTAGCCATTGGCAGTCATTTCTTTACATGTATGCATATGAAGACGAATCAGTGCTTTTGGAAAAGTTTTTTAGTCATATTTCACAACTGACTTATATGTATAGGGGAGATGCTGGACTGGTGATTCAATTGACTTGCCTCAAATTTGACTCCCAACTTATAAAGATAAAAAGAGTTGTCTATAAAGAATAATTCCTTTCTATCTATGTCCAGAAAATGATGAGCGACGAAAAAAACCATTCATTTTATAAAAGTTATAAAACACAAAATATAAGCTTATATGATAGATTGAAGTCTAGATACAGAGCTCTTAAACACCAAATGTGATCTGGCAAAGGAAAATTTTCCTCTAGATCAGTTATAAGGATCTTTAGATTAGTACAAAATAGAAAATTTAATTGATCTAAAATAATTTAATCACTAATACAAATCCCATGCCCACATCACTGTGGATGAATGTCCTCAATTGGACCATTTCGAGAATTGAGCTATTTGCCTATAGACAAAGGTTTGACATCAGTATTACAGCACAATGCATTGTAGCTTATTTTTCGATTATTCAAAACATTCCAATTTGATTTCCCATCAAATAGAAGTTTGGCACACTGAGCCTCTGAAGTTAGCAACAGTATTCGATTCTTGGGCCCGATTTTCAAAATGCAATATAATGTGCAAACTAAACTGTTATGGATAAAAATATACACATGTCTAAGATGTCCTTCAATGGACTTTATATCTGAATATCCCACATGACAATGATTATTATTGTGGTAATAGCATAACATCAACTTATCATTTATTTTTTAGATGCACAATATCGTAATTCAATTTCGTTGAAATTTGTGTATCATAGAAAGATAATTGAAAAGGATGTTTTCATTGGAGATATGGCTTCCTGGTACTCAAATTAAAGCTCTCTTTCTCCTCTACATCATGGTACCTGTCTTGTTGTTCTGGTTCAATTACTAAGTGAATTATTGCATACCGCAGATTCTCAAATGAGATATTTTTCATCAAAATCAGGACTAACTTTGGGGCATGTGTGCCACCCCCAGACATGTTCCGATTGTTCTGAAACTTTACAAGACATTATTTTTTGGCAAAAGGAACAATATTGGAGAAGGCAAGGGTAATCAAACAACTATTTAATTTTTAGGGGGCAACTGATGCACCCTAGTGCATAACATCATTAAACATGCTGAAAGTAGCAAAAAACTAATACAAGTAAGAAGATATGAAAGAGTCTTGGCACTTTGGTAGGGAAACATATTACCAGCTGAAATTGCTTTTCTTATTATGTATTTTAGTGCTTTAAGAACCAATTTGACATGTAGGAGATTTGATTGAGGCATTAATGTAGATCTTAATTAGCAATGCTGCTCTGTGACAGAAACTGGAGGTTGACGAGGTGTCTTACTTCTAGAGAATATGTCTGACATAACATGCATATACAATCACACCACAGATAATGGGTAATTGAATTCCAAGCAATAAACTGTTTCATATAATTATGGTATCTTGCTTAATTACATGTGTCTTTTAGTTGGTAAAAAATCTACAAAGAAATAGCATAACTTGTTCATTATTTTAACATTATCACATGTGGTTGCAAAATTTCATGTGACCATGAAATAGTTCCCTAAGTCATATACCCATCATGTTGGTATTCAAATTGAAGCCCATGATGAGAGCTACCACATGGTATCATTTTCAATGTTCTTGGATTAATAACCAATGAAATATAACAAACCGCGTAACCGATAAAATGACAGAAAATGCAAAAATCCTAGAAACTTCAATGCAAGTGTGCCACCCCTACACATTCTTCAAACTTATTGAAACTTCACACAATGTGTTTCTGGTATAAAAGGAACATTCCTGCAAAAGGAGAGGTTTCCTCTAAAAAGTTGGGGCAACTTATGCACCCTAATGTCTACAATGTGCATCATGTGACATTAACTTTTACATCGATCTCCCTCACGGTACAATGATCATTCATAATACATATTATGTAATAAAGAAAACTCTACACAAGTCAAAAAAAAAATTTACAAGATATATTGGGCTATGCATTTATGTACTAATTTGTATTTCAAGTGAGAAAAAAATTAAATGATCAGATTTGATGAAATTTTTCTGATTGCTATTCAACACCAGGAAAATTTCTCTTGACCGATCAGTCTCTGAGCAATCTTCCCCTTTCAAAAATAAAGCACTTTATGTCATAATTCAATTTATTTATGGCCTCTATTACACAGACCTGCTCTTCCTGATGATCTCCAGTAGAAATCCATCTTATACAATATGTCATTTAGCCAAGGAAAGAAGGCTTCTTTCTTTGCAAAAAAAAAAGATTCATAAAGATTGCATCACCTTATGGTCAAGCTGAGAAATGTTATTACCGCACTAACTGAGAAATGTTATTACCGCACTAACAATCTACTGTATCTCAAAGAGCTGTCTATTAAACCCAGAACTGTAATTTTACTTGACCTTAATTCATCGATATAATGCCAAAATGCATTTTACCCTAAGACTGAAAATGCCACTCAAAATGGAGAATGTAATTTAAATTAATTTGTAATATTTTCAAAATTGGTAAAATTGGTCCAGGACTGAAGAATGAGCTTATACCATGTCTTTCCTGTTCGGCCTCTGCTCTACAATAGAAACCAGCAACTCCATGCAAGATAGAACACTTAGCAAAGGACCATGATTAGTCAAGATGAAGGAGGTGCCTCTCCAACTCTTTTGCCAAGACTTTTGGGAATCCACTCAGAGTCCCTTGTCTCTTTTAATTACATAACACTCTGATGTGTGGTAGTCTTATATTTAGTTCTTAAAACTAACCAGATCGCCACCGGTGGGCAGTGGCATATAGATAACTGATCCTCAAGCGACAGAAAAAAACTACTACATTAACTAAATGGAAATTAAGGCAAAATTTGAAGAAATTATTGATCAAATGTTTACGATATTTCGTTGTCGCATGAAAGTTTATAGATATACATATATATTTTAAAAAGCATGCCTACACAAGAGAAAGAACACATTGTTCATGCCAGATTTGACATTAAATCTAAAATTTCTCCACAGAATTTTGGAAATGTGTCATGAGAATATGGTTTTCCAACCAAAGTAATCTGGGTTCAATTGAATGCTAGAACTTAATAAGTATTGGTTGTCTACATGAATAAATGTATACAAAAAGAAAACTTGCCTAAACGACTTGCATACAGCAAGATGTTCCTCAGCCAAAAAGAGACAAATCCCAAGACGTGCATCTGATTAATAATAATAATAATAATAATAATAATAGTGATTTATATAGCGCCTCTTCCAGTAAACTGCTCAGAAGCGCTTGGGTAGAAAAGGATCATTTGTAGAACATTTTAAATAAGTAGGTTTTTAGGTTTTTCCTGAAACACTCAAGGGTCTCTGTTGTGCGAACACTCTCGGGCAACTTGTTCCAGAGTTTCGGTGCTACAAAGGAGTAAGCTCGATCTTCAAAGCTATTTTGACTGTTTGAAGCCGGTTCTGTTAACAAACCCTTGCTGTTACTTCTCAGATTACGGTCTCCATTTGGTTTCAGCTGGATCAGTTGTTGTATATACGAGGGTGCTTGGCCGTTTAGTGCCTTCCAAGTTGTTGTCATCAGTTTAAACTGAATTCTGGCAGGAATAGGCAGCCAGTGAAGTTGCTTTCTGTGTGATCCCACACTGTCTTGTCGTTTAAATCTCTCTATGAGGCGAACTGCTGAGTTTTGGGCAACCTGGAGTTTGTTCACTAAATATTGAGAAATGCCAGACAAAAGGCCATTCCCATAGTCCAGATGTGGTGTGACCAGAGCATTTACAGCAGTTTTAATGGTATCTTTGTTCATCGACTTTCTAAGTTTGGAGATGTTTCGAAGATTAAAGTAGGCATTTCGGCACATTTTATTGACTTGCTTCTCCATTGTCATATTTTTGTCAAAAATAACGCCCAGGTTCCTGACATTCTCTGCTGTTTTGATTGAAACATTTTCAACATTGATTGATGACACTCTGAGTTTATTCAATTGGTGTGGTGTGCCAATCATGAGAAGTTCTGTTTTGTCACCATTGTTACACAGTTTGTTTTCATGAAGAAATTTTCTGATTTCAGTTATGCATTTCTCCATTTTCATGACAGCATTTTCTTGTTCTGTGAATGTTGGTTTGAAAGATAAAATGAGCTGCTCATCATCGGCATACTTTTGGTCCTCAATTTGGTTTTGGGAAGCGACTTCACTCACTGGAGCAATGTAAGAATTGAATAAGACTGGGCGAAGTTTTGAACCTTGTGGGACTCCAAATTTGAGTGGCAACTTCTCTGATGCTTGGTCATGTATCAAAACAGACTGTGATCGTTCGGAAATATATGACTTGAACCAGTTGAGGGCTGAGTTGCATACACCATATCTGTTTTTCAGTCTAGTCAATAGAATATTGTGATCAATCGTGTCAAAGGCTGCTGATAAATCTAACAGTACCAGCATGGTTATTTCACCTTTGCTCATATTCACCATGATGTCGTTGTGGATTTTTGTGAGGAGTGTTTCTGTGCTATGAAACTGCTTATAAGCTGACTGTTTGTCATCATCAAGTTTGTTTCGAATTAGGTGATCCATATATTGTTGGATAACTGCACTTTCAATAATTTTGCCCAGGAAAGACAAGTTTGACACTGGTCGGTAGTTCTGCTTTATTAGATCAAGACCTCCTTTCTTCAAGAGTGGCCTGACAAGTGCATGTTTCAGATCCAGGGGCATCTCCCCAAGAGTTAGTGATGTGTTGACAATTTCGGTAATAACTGGAAGAAATACATCGACACACTCCAGCAGTAACCATGTAGGTACAGGGTCCAGTTGACAGTGTTTGACAGGCATATCTCTGATCAATTTCTTAACAGCTGCTTTCGTTAGGGTCTTGAACTGAAATAATTTATGGCCGGTGAAGTTTTCAACACTTGCAGTGCTGTTGTTGCAAGAGTCCAGTTTTGACCTTATTTTCTTGATTTTGTCATCAAAGAATGAGTTGAAATCATTTGCTAGGTCTTTGCTGTTTTCATGATTGGGCAGAGGCAGTTCTTGTTTCCTATTGAGGTTGGAATTTAATATCTTGAACATGGCTTTGGAATTTCCCTTGGTACTTTTTATCTTTGCTCTTAGATCATCAGATTTGAGCTGATTGAGATGGTCATTTAAAGCATTTCGCTTCGACTGGAAGTCTTGCCAATCTTTTTCTAGCCCAGTTCTCCTCCATGATTGTTCTGCTTTTCTTTTTGCTGTTTTCAGATTTTTTATATTTGCATTAGTAAATGGAGTAGGTTTACGCAATGTTACCTGTTTAGTAATAACAGGTGCATGTTTGTCAAGGATCTGCTTGGAGGAATTGTAGAGTGACACAAGTTTTGACAGGTATTCCGAAGACTGTTCTTTCTGTACTTTTTGTGACAAATATTTTTCAATGTCTTTCTTATATTTTACTAGATTGATATCGTGTGTCTTTCTAAAAGAGATTTTCTTTTGAGCACTTTTTCCGTTGTTAATTGCCATATTGAAAAGGACACAATTATGGTCAGAGAGCAAATCACTGACAGCACAATCCTTCAGAGTGGAACTTTTGTGTGTGATAACCAGGTCTAGCGTGTTTCCATCTTTGTGTGTTGAAGAAGATACATGCTGTTCAAGATCAAACATTTCAAGGATGCTATTGAACTGCGTGACTCTAGCATCATCAGGTTTATTCATGTGGAAATTAAAATCACCAGTAATGACAATTTCATTGTGCTGTGCATGATAGTGAGCTACGAATTTCGTGAATTCTATGAAAAACTCAAACAACTTGTATTTGTTCTTATTTGAGGGTTCAGGTCGGTACACAAGTAGAATTGTGATCATTTTCCCACTCGAATGTATTTGAATTTCCATATGCTCGAAAGTTCGAGTTTTTGATATCTTACAAAGTTCTTTGGAGACTGGAGTCATGTGGGAGCAGAGATGTGTGCATCAGTGGTCATAAATAATATGCATGAAGAGATGTAAAGCACTTTATTGGCAAAGAAGAAGGTCACTCAGATAACAATGTTTAGTCGGATTGATCGGCCACTCTGGGCTTCTACGTCAATAGCCAGACAACTTTGCGCTCACCACACATATAGGAACGACATGATGAAGTGCCCTTTGGAGGTATAGGGAGAATAAGAACTGCAGCTGGTAAGTTCCTAGCTAACTTTGGAATCCAATTTCTATGTTGGTATGCGACACATTATCTGCAGTCTTACAGCAGCTCTATTGGTTTTGTCTTAAAACAGAAAACATTCGAAGGAATATTTTTACTTTATGTGCATTAATAGTTTATGATGTGGCATGTGTACTGCAGCAGCAATGATACCCTGCGCATGTATTTCTATTTGTAAAGTGATTCGTCTGATAACATTTGATAGAGAATGAAAAATGGGGTGCATGATACATCAGAAATCATCTGAATTAACCGTGATATGCCTAGTTGATGTATAGTGACCATTGATATCTTTGAAATACTTGGATAAGATGGGCCGCAGAGTGATCAGAGAGGTCAAAGGTTAAAAGGATGATTCAAGGTCACAATGGTTAGGTCAAGGTAAGAGTACATTTTATGTCCAATCTGTCATGTCTGTGACTGGATGTAATTCATGTGAATGGAATGGTGACACAGCAGGGTTATTGCTTTTGACCATGCATATAGTTAAGTATTGTATGTCATGTTTCTATGTCCCATACACATGCTCTGCACACAGGCACTAATTGGAAATGCCAATCGCAATGTGGCGTTCACAATGTATTGCATGAATTTCTATGATATACAGTGAGGAAAATAAGTATTTGACCCCCTAGCATATTTTCTGGTTTGGGCAATTGCGCTTGCTCCAAAATTCTGAAATTTCTCAGGTAGATCTGGTCCAACATTAGAAGACAGGTTATGCTAAAAAATTAAGTGAAAGAAGCATTATGTAATACATTTGCATAAGAATCCAAATAGTCTTCGGAAATAAGTATTTGACCCCTTCGTTTGCATTTCAATAATTGATGATATTTTATGTAAGTAAACAAAGGAAGGAATCACCACTGGAACATGCTGGTCTGCAGTGCCACACAATCTCACCTACACAGGTGTCCGTGAGTGCAAAAATCATTTTAGAAAGTTGTAGACTAACCAAGGATGAGTGAGCAAAAGCTCTGAAAGCATTGCCAGTATGAGATAATGACCAGTACAAAATGTCGCAATAGGCCAACTTGATGCACTGCTGTCATGGTGCTTCTGTTGCAGAAGAATAATGCCAAAGCTTGTTTAGAATTTCCCCCAATCATCAGCAAAATAGTTAAACATGATCAATTATAAATTCTAAGCAAGCTTTGACATGATTCTTCTGCAACAGAGGCACTATGGCCGCACTGCATCGTCTCAGCCTGCCGAGACATATTGTAATGGTCATTTATTTCTTATTGGTGGAGTTGCAAACTGCTCTCAGAGCTCTTGCTAAATCATCATCAATGGTTAGTCTAGGACTTTCTAAAATGGTTTTTGCACTCGTGGACTCCTTTGTAGGAGAGATTGCAGTAGCGGTGCAGATCGGCATCGCCCAGTGGTAAGATTGTCCTTTGTTTACTTACACAAAATGTCATGAATTATTGACATTTTCACCCCTAGGTCTCTAGTGCCTTGTGATATTTTTTTTCAACCGCGCATCTTCAAAATGAAGAAATTACCAAAAAATTATAGGATAGGTAATTGAGGGCATAAAAAGTTAAAGGAAATGGTGGAAAAACAATTGTAATGGGTTTTTATTGCAATAATTTTCATTTATCATTTATGATAGTTTTCCATGTGTTTGTTTTGTAAAGTCTGGTGATAAACCATTTGCAAACGAAGGGGTCATATACTTATTTCTGAAGACTATTTAGATTATTTTGCAAACATATTACGTAATGCTTCTTTCACTTAATTTTTGTGCATTACCTGAGAAATTTCAGAATTTTGCGGCAATCGCAAGTACCCGGACCAGAAAATATGGTAGGGGGTCAAATACTTATTTTCCTCACTGTATCTATGCATCTTGGTTGTATTATAAATATTTCAACTCTGACTGTACTGTCAGACTGGAAATTGTGCATTGGCTGATTGTAAGGGATTAGTGTCTTTAAATCAAATTAACATTGAAGGTATTGGGTATGATCATGTTATATCAATAGTATGATAACACACAATGTGCCATTTTCACATTGCAACAGTCCACTCTTTTTCTATATCAAATTGACAGACTGTAATCCGTTCCTCATTATGGTTGCAACAAAGAGTCTGAATTCACCTTTGTTGTTGTTGTGAACATGTAACTAATTTTATTTCTGGTATTGGGTAAGAATATTAAATTTACTCTAGAAATAAATGCAAATTGCTGTGTCATGTTATTCCTGGTTCAGGTGTCAGTTCTTTTATCAACTGAATGAATTTTTATCATCGTTTTCATAGCTACGTGTTTTTTGAAAACATCATTTTGCAGTTAAACCATGACATCATCGGGCATCGGTGGATGTGATTGGTCTAATCTTCAATCTGTGATGCTCAGTTTAGAGTTTGACATCACGGTAAATGACAAAGGAATCTAAAATTGTCAGGTTTTGGTATTTGTTGTGTACAACCACAACAAACAACTGCTGTCTAAGCTGAGTGATACGTACATCTTGCCAGAAGAGTCTCAATGTTTCCCAGACCAAGTGTGTTACTGGTTATCATAATCTCAAATAACTCCTTAGAATTTGTTGAAGGTCATTGTGAATCTTCTTTGAGGATAAGTGGTCTGCCACCATAAAGATACAAAAATTCAGCAAACTTTCTTTTTTCTGTAGTTTCTAATCTAGAGAGAAAAAATATTAAATATCGCACAGGAACTTTTCTTTTAAATCTTTCAGGTAGCACAAGGAAGGTACCTGATTTCGAATGGAAAAATAATTGGAAATAAATAAACAAAGGAGAGGAGTGAAAAGAATGGGACATGTCGAGAAATTTCAAAGGCAGATCAGATTAATTTTGCAATAAATCGCCATAAAACAAAGGATAAATGTGGTCATAAAGCAAACGATATGGTTTTAAAATACAGCATGAATTTGCAGAGATGTCTTCCATGAGATACATTCATGTTAACTTCATTTCCTTGCTCTAAATAGTGTACGCTGAATAAAGAATGCAGCCCACAGAAACTCAATATCGTGACTTCTGACGAACCTTTCGACATGAGGTGGTATTGAGCAAAATCCACAACCAATTTGTCTTTTTTTGACAGAAGCCACATTCAACATTCAAAAGTGTCCGACATTTTCCTGTCAGGAAATGGTCTTTTTCAATCAACATGGCGTTAATCTTTTAATTAATTCTACTCAAGCACCAACAGAGGCAAGGGGTTTGTTTCCCAGGTGGAGGTCTTTTCTCGGTTTGTTTCCCAGGTGGAGGTCTTTTCTCGGTTTGTTTCCCAGGTGGAGGTCTTTTCTCGTATAACATCCCTTATCTACGATCTGCAAGAGTGTCGTCTTTTATCCTCCTGGGCCTATCATTGAAGAATGGAATAATTCACATTTTATAGCTGATGGAACCTAACAACAACTTTCGACTGGATTGAAATTTGACAAATAATCCAAGTTCTGTAATTAGAAATCAGCTCAGCCCGAATAAATGAGTCGTCAAAGACAAAGTAAAGTGACTGATAGTGAGTAATTAAAGCAGGATTAGACAGGATTTGAAATTTGTTATTATTAGGATAACTGCCGATGCTACATTTCTCAAGCCTCCTGATAATTCCATCTGTTTCTGTCATGTTGCTTTGTCTCAAACAGGCTGATTAGAGTCATTCTCATTAAGCTTGTAACTAATTTCTTCAGAAATGATTGCAATATGCACATAATTTGTAAGAAGTCTGTGTAAAAAATGCTTCATCTGAAAGACTACATTTTTGGATTAATATCTCAATTAGCGGACAAAAGTATTTCGCTTTTTATAACCAACCAGTGGCGTAACTAGGGGGTCTCGAGCGGAGGGGCTGCATTATAATAGCAGAAACATGTTATACTTCTAAGACACTGATTGAAGGTCCTTGACAACTTGCGAAGTGTGCTGTTTATTGTTTGGTTAGTCACCTGACTTTACATTTTATCGAGCCTTCATTGTTCATTTCTGTCTTAATCTGGCATAAGAAATATTGATAGTATTTACATCTGGTCGCAGATGAATGTCGTCAAGATGCTAAGATTGCGTATGGTTGTCATTTCTGAATGAGATTTAATATATTGGATTATTTACACATGAGTTTGTGATAGATAATTACAGAATCTTTCCCAGAGAGTGCTATTGCAAAAATCCCATTTATGTTTAAAAACACAGTTGAAGCTCAGTGACACAACAGTGGAATTAGCAATCACAAAATGAAGTTGTGAGTTATCACTTATCAGACCATGATTAGGCAGGATTTGAAATTTGTAATATCATGTAATAACTTAATGCCACATTTCTTAAGCTCCATGTTAATTCCCCCTCTGGATGTCACTTTTTCTGTCTGATTTGGGCTGATTTGAGTCATCACAATTAATCTTGAAATTAATAATATTGAAATATGGCAGAATATCCCGCTATTGTAAGTGAACACCATGAAAAAACCATTGAGTTCACACCATTGAGTTCATCCTAGTGAACTCAATGAAATAAATTATCTGACGTTGTTATGCAAACAATGGGGAGCGATTGTTTATGTCATGACGTCACAATGGGCAGCTGGTGACGTCACAACAAACTGCTGCTCCTGACTTGGGAGAATTTGAATCTATCAGACTACAAACCACTAAGGGGCCGACCAGATGATCTTTGGGGGGGGGCTATGGATATTTGGTGAAAAAAAAAGATTGTTTCCCACGTCACACTGAAAAAAAAAGTTTGTTCAGCACATGGAAATAAAAAAAAAAGTTTGTTTCCACCTGTAGCTAGGGTACTGTAATGTTAAAATTCCGATAAAAAAGTTTGTCGCGACTGCGTATGTGAAAAAAATAGTTCGTCGACGCGCCGCGAACGAAAAAAAAAGTTCGTCCCGGGGGTAAAGTTCATAGCCCCCCCCCCAACTATCGTCTGGTCGGCCCCTAATAAAGTCATTGCGGGATATAAATAAAACCCCATGGCAGTGTAGTTCACAGCTATTAACATCATTCGTGTCAGGTCTGCCTTCTGAATAACACTCGTCCTTCATGATGTTCATAGCTGTGAACTACACTGTCATGGGGTTTTATTATAAAGTGTGATGGGAAGATGCAGTGTGTGAATAAGGGGCGACCATTAGATGTTCATGGGGCTCTGATTTTTTGTTTGATTAAAAGTATTCATTCCACAGTAACAATGACAGTAACTGTTCATTTCTCGATGTCAGTTTCATTTTTATGCATGAAAACAAAACACCGATATGGGTAGCTAATTACAAGTATGATTTTAATTTCAAAGATAAAAATAGATAATAAACAAGTTTGTGCTCTGATTGAATGTTGGAGATAGGTTTGATTAAAGGCGAACACAAATATCAACAGAAATATTTACAATGCAATGGTGGAAAACAGAGTTACAACTTTCACTCTTATAGCTCGCATTATAGACACTGGTGCAAGAAACTGTAAATTCAAGTCACTTCAAAAATACGACTAGCAGGGGATTTGCCTAGGAATTCAAGTGCTACTGCTTTGTTTCTATTGTCAGAAATGCTGGCTGTTGTTTAATATCTAGTAGTAGGAGACTTTTTCACTAGAAGTTTTCCATGTAAAAGAGATTCCCTGAAGGACTACAAATTTTGTCAACTTAATTACAATGAAAAACTATGGGGAGACATGCAATTTGTATGAGATGAGATGCGAAGCGAAGTCACGGAAAAGACAAATTAGAAAAAAAGTAAGACAAACAAATTTAAACAAAGGAAAGATTCTAAGGCCCATTGCTGTATCGTGAATAAGAAGAAAATTCGAAGTCCTCTAGCTGAAATGAATCTTCAACTGATCTGTGTACCACACAGCCAAGGCCTTCCTGTGCAAAGCGTTTGTTTCTTGGCAAAGCGAACAAAGGTTGGCAAGACTGAGTCCAAAGACGTTTGCCCCACCTTTGATTTCTGCCAATAAGCAAACAATGAAAGAGGAATCAGATTCGGTCGGAATTGGATTCGGCCGAATCTGATCTCTAGGCTCGGAATCAGAGTTGGTTCGGCCAAAAGTGGGTTCAGCCACCACTTTACCATTTTATAGCTTTGCGATAAGCCAGAATCACTTCCTACTAGACCTACCTTTGCCTTGTCGAACTACACTTTAAAATTATTTCAAATTTTCTTCAAGCAACATCCATTTAAACTGCATCTTCCGCATAGTGTCTGATTTCTTAGACATTGTGCCCCTTACTAATAGCAATTACATTTCCAGTTCTCTAAATCAACTTTTTTTTTTGGATGAGATAAAGTTGCGGTGAGGGCAATTCCATAAAAGTCTGATTTACAGATTTGACACTTTAGCAGCTTGTGTAGCCCTGCCATAACACCTCAGCTATTTCATTGTGTGAAAACAGGGATAAGGCCAGGTCATAGGTGTATCAGACAAGCCATCCACCAAAATTCCCAAGTGCAACCGGAGCTGAGCTAGTTCAAAATGTCATAGTGTCGGACCTAAACCATGTCAGTATGTCCGACACCAATTTTGCGTTGTACCTCAGCTCCCGTTGCGCTGCCACTTGAAGCTGTAGTTGATGGCTTGTCTGATAACCCTATTACCGGGCCTCATAAATGGATAACAATGAAATAGCTGAGGTGTAATGGTATGGCTACACAAGCTGCTAGAGTATCAAATCTGTAAATCAGACTTTACTGAATTGCCCGTGAGGAGAAGGAAGGAGGTCTTAAGGAGATTTGTGGTGAGTTGAACACAAGACTTCTGACAGAAGAAGTTCTTGTTTTATTTTGCGTGGTACTGTATCCAGCTCTAAAGGTTTTCTGGGCATATAGAGATAGAGGCTCTCTTCGTACAGAACAACTTTGTCAGCTCCAAAAATTCAGCAAGATTACGAATGCGGCAGAAATTCAATATCATGATTTCTGCCGAACCTGTCAACATGAGGTGGTATTGAGTAAAATCCAGAACCAATTTGTCTCTTTTGACAGCTGCCACATTTAACATTCAAATGTGTTTGATATTTTCCTGTCAGGAAATGGTCTTTTTCAATCAACATGACGTTAATCTCTTTTAATTAATTCTCGCTGAGCACCACCCAGCAGGGAGAGATTGTTCTTTAACGTCAATTTTTTTGTTATGACGTCATAGTTATTTGAACTGAATTGTGCAAAATTACATTGTTAATCAATGAATATCAACGTCAGTTGGACATGCGTCCATATGATTTGCAGATGTAAATCGGACAAAAATTAACTCATTATTGACATTTTTTTATCATTATAGGCAATAAACTGTCACCTCACTTATAGACCGGCAGCCCAGGGGCTCTAGCCTAGTCGAACGAGGTACCACTAACGGAGCATATGGGTATAAAGGGAATAATTAGGCGCACCAGAAAACCCATTTCTGGCGCGGCGTATCGGTCGCGTTTACCCCTGGCGGCCATTTTCCAAGATGGCCGCCATAAAAATAAGTGCATGCAGTTTTTGGTCTAGATCTTTAATGGCTTATCCGATTTTGATAATTTTTGGGTCAAAATATATGTATTTCAATATTCCCAATGCAATGATGTCATAAAAATTTCAATATTATAAGCGTTTCATGCTGTTTTTAAGGATCAAATGCAAAAAAAGTGAAAAATTTGGAAAAAAAATCAAGATTCTCTGGCAAAATAAGGCATCATAGTCAATGAATGGTTGGTTTTAGGGTAAAAATAACATCATAAAAAACTTCCTGACATACAGAAATACCAGAAACCATGTCTTATTTGTTGCTGTGTGACATTTAGTGATGAAGATATTCCCATTTATATGACTGGTCACGTCAAGTGAGAATTGTGACGTGACAACATCACTTATCAGCATTCACGAATAAATGTGTCTAATTTGGCATAACTCTCCAACAGCTTATCAGATTTTTATCATTTTTGTGTCAAATTGTATATTTTTCAATATGCCCAATCCAATGGTGATGCCAAAATGAAGAAATTATGAGTATTTTATATTGTTTATTATGATCATTTGTCAAAAATGTGAAAAATTTGTGATTTCTAGGCAAAGCAAGGCTTATGACTTGCATTATTGACTTTGACGCACAGGCAGACAGAAAAATTATTTTATTTCATCATCATCATCATCATTTGAATAACATTGTATTATTATAAAAAGGTATAGAGTATGATAACGACATGAGATGAGTTGTAAATACAGATGATGAGACCCACCAAAGACCAAAAAATATTGTTGCTGCTGGTTGGCCACTTGATGATTGTAATGTTAATTTTAGAGTTAAAATATGCCACCTTTCATCAATTTCACATGTTCCAAAATATCAGCAAGTATGTCTGATTTGTTGCTTTGTCGCTTTTGCAGATGAAGATATTAGCATTTTTGCGAGCAACCAGGTCAAGTAAAATTGTGACGTTGTGACATGATATTTCCGCAGTTTTGCATACATTTGTCTTTTCAGGTATGAATCATTAAAACATAAAAGATTTTTATAGTTTTCAATTTATGTACGTATATTTATGCACGCCATATTTAATAGTTTTAGGACAATTTGTCAATTTTAAGTAGTTTATGCTGTATCTTTTTCCATGGTAAAATCCAACAAGAATCTACGGGTTGCTAAATGGAGGTGGCATGTTGTCTTAGTTCAAATCCTCTGAATCCAGCAGATAATTTGTCCAGCACTGCTATAAGTATAATAACTATTAGATAGATATGGTTCTGAAGACATTGATAAATAGATGGATAGATCTATAGATATTACATAGATGTAGATAGATCTAAATAGATAGATATAGACAGATAGATATCAGATAGATAAATATGGTATGCACATGTGCAGCCATTTAAGAGGAGTGGGTCCTTAGATTGATCAATGAGATGGCAGATACAGCAAATGTCCTCTAGGCCTACACGTTACACGTTTACTCCATTTGAAAAAGATTGAAAGAGCCAATGATTTAACATCTCATCTGAATGACATCAACCTGGGACTTTGATCTTGAGAGTACATTGAAAATATTCTAAATTGTCTGCCCAAGATTCGAACCCAGGCAAAGAAGACCCTCAGGACTGAAACACTTGGCCACCCAGCTGTCATATAATATATCCTAAGACCTGCTTAGTTCCATACAACCATGTCAATAAAGATCTTACTTTCTCATTGTGGCAGCCAGGTGGCAGAGCGGTTATGATTCCTGCCTTCTCTGTTGAAGGTTTTAACTCGCATCGAAACCCCGTGTGGGGAGCCAGAAAAACTCAGCGGACTTTCATGAGCAAAACCCCAGCTGGATGTTGTTTGCATTAGAGTTTCCAATTTAACTGTTTACTTGCCAAACAGTATAACTGTTTCATTTCTTAACAGTTAACAGTTAACTGCCAGTTAACTGCCAGTTAACTGTTATGCGAGTTATAGGTTTGGTGGGATTGACTAATTTAATGCCTCAAGATAGCAAATATGAGCTAATAACTAGCTTCCCTGTCAGCATGACTCGGCGGTCCAACGTCGGCCCAGCGTCAGTCCAATGTCAGCAGCGACGGACCAGCTTCGGTCCTACGTTGGACCTCCGAGGCATGATGATAGGGTTTGACCTCTTCTATATTTTTGGATGGAAAAAATGCAAACACTACAGATGATTTACTTTTCAATGCATAAACAAATAACAACAGGCCGTTAACAAGACTATGACCACGCTTTTCCAATGATAAATATGAACAATATTGACTTGATTATCACAATTTTAACATTCTCGTGTGTGCCACTTATAAGTTTTGACATAATATTAAGTGCTAAATTCATCTTTAGTCAAAAATGTTAAATAGCCTTAAAACTGTCACTATGATAAAACAGTTAATTGTTAGATTAACAGTTAACTGTTCAGTTGACTCAAATGTCATTTCGATGCTACTTCAAACCCAGAGCTGCACTTAGAGGGCTGTACCTACCATATCTCTCCATCAATCTATCTATCACTAATTATGCTGGTCTACACACCTGTAAATTAGTGTACCACTGTCAGCTAACTTGGAGAGTGCCAAAATGACCAACTCAGTTTATCAATCTAGACTTTGCAAAGAGTTAAAATCCCATGTCTGATTGGCATGGATATTTTGGACCTATGGACCATTTGAGCTTTAATTCCTGTATTTATGTGGGGTAATTACAGCGGAGGACACAGCAATTAAGCGCAAAGGATGAATGAAATTCCTTTCCATCACAATTTCAGGGCCCAGTGATTTGCAAACCAGTGCATTACCAACTGAGCTGACCCTAACCCCTCCTGGACATGTTGGACCATGTCACAAATTATAACACAAGTACCAAATTGCATCCTATTGCTCTTGCTTACCAAATCTGAATCTGAAAGCATTATGTGAATTTATGATAATTTGACATATCAAACCTATTTGTCTAGGATAGATTCTCTGGGTGGTGCAATCTATCTAATTCATAAAATCCATCCATTCTATCTGTCCAGGGCTAGAAAAAATATGAATTTCAAGGCAATTTGATGAAATACGATAACATTGCCCATGAATTCTAGCGAATCAAGCCTCAATATTTCCAAGTCAGAAATATGGACCTTTTTTCAAAAATTTTAAGTGAGATTTAGAGATTTCCAGGCAATGACATGCCCGAATTCCCTACTTTTCCAGCCGTGCTATATATCTAGCAGTATTTATCTATCCATTTATCTAGCTAGCAATCTGTCGATAATTCTTCCATCCATCAATACATCCTACACTATATTTAACTGAAATACTTGGAAATTTGTATAACTATTGAAATCTCATCTCCTGTGACCTAGTTTTATGATAACATAAATTCCAAGGTCAGTAAACTGAGCAATAAACATCCAAATGTCACCATGACATAGTTCCAGGTCAGCTCATTTCATACACAGAACACAACACACATGATTTACAAAATGGTGGACAGCTGATTTGCATACACAAACACAATTCACATAATTTTTTAACGGTGCATCCAATCAAGATTCAAAGCAAAGGAAGTCTTGTCCAAATTACAACATGCCTGCGATTCATAACTATGCCAGATACATCATCATACTATTAATTCATGGACCCCTTACGCGACTCCAGCCGAACTACCGATTGCCCAGTTATGACAACGTGCAAGCTGCTTTTCTGTATTGTCTACTATGTCCTTAGCTGCATTTCATGTTCAAATTACAGTCACAGAAATTGATGTGATTTTTTCCCATAATCTAACAATAGACCATTAGAAAACACCCTTTATTTTCCCCCTTCCCTTTCATACATACTTTCACAGGTCTTATGCTAGTGCTTTATAATCAAGTTATACTTATTTCTTGACTCCAAACATCGCCGAAAAAAATGGCTAAGTCAGGGCCCAAAAGACATTCTGAAAATGCTCAAATTTCAAATTTCCCACCACAACTTCCATTCTCTTATTGTGACTGCATAAATGGAGATGGGTGCTCACCTGCACTAAAAATGTGAACCAACGAAAAAAAAAAGAACCCGGCCTGCCCAAGCCCGCCCTGTGTGATAAATCTCTGACCCACAGCAGCCCACACTCTCATAAAAATCCCCATCTAATCTGTTATCAGATTATCTCGGCCTATCTCGACCCTTTCAATCAATAAATCAATCAATAAATCAATCTGGGCCTATCTATCTATCATTCTAAATTTATCACAATCCTATATTTTCTATTGTGTTCTATTTTGTGCCCTCCAAACTGCGTAAACTTACTAGTATGTATTGAATATAGTCCAGGCAAATACTCTCTACAGTTGTCAACAAAATAATTCAACCCTTGATGTTTTTCCATTGAATTCAATAGATGACAAATGCAAAATGAGTGTGGTGACATCAGCATATATATCAAATCATGAAAAGGATAACATCAATTTGTATCAGACAACATAATGCCAAACTGTTAGGAAGGGCACCAGAACCTGGTAGGTGGTTTGCATTTCGCATAGGGGTTAACAATGTCAAAAATGTTTTAACCCCGTTGCCACCATTGGATTAGCATTGGAGCACAGGGTTAAATTTGTTCAAACGTTTTGACCCATTTGTGAAATGGAACCAGTCCTGCCAACTAGATTTAGTTATTCTCCACAGCTGATGTAGCATATGTTGTCTGGTATGTGATGCTATCATACTTTTTGTGATTTGAAACATTCTGATGTCATCACACTCATTTTACAAAACCTGTTTATTATTGGGAAGAAATCAAAGGGGTTGAATAATTTTGCTGCCAAGTGTAAACTATCTGTGTTGGACCAATCTTGATAATTTGACGTGTTCCTTGCAAGGAACATGTCTAATTATCAATAGCTTGATTCCCAGGTGTTGCAGGTGAACCATTCATTGATAAAGAAGAGATGGGGGATTGTATGCAATCATTGCATGGTTGGTTGTAGGAATAGAATGGAATAGGTGAGATTTTTTTTATGGCTTAATTTTTCAGTCTGCAACCAATATGGCAATTAACAACAATACCAATGATAATTATGTGCGATTTATGCGTTTTTTCACATTTTTGTATTTGACCATGAAAAAAGCATAAATTTAATACTTATTATTGACAAAACTGCATAGTAGCAGAAAATGCACCATGCTAATATGCAGATCCAAAACTTTGATAATATGTTTAAGATTTACATCCAATTAGACAAACGTATGCATCACTGCGGAAATATAACGTCACAACGCCACAATTTTACTTGACCTGGTCTCTCATAAATGTAAATATTATCAAGACCAAAAATGACATAGCAACAAAATAGGCATACCTGCTGATATTTTAGAACATTGGGAATTGATTAAAGGTGGCATTTTTACTCTAAAGTCAATAATGCAAGTCATAAGATGCCTTGTTTTGCCTGGAAATCCTGAATTTTTCCTTAATTTTTTTACAAATGATTATTAGAAAGAATATAAAATACTTGTGATTTCCTATTTTTGGCATCACCATTGGATTGGGCATATTGAAAAATATATATTTTGACACAAAAATGATAAAAATCTGATAAGCTGTTGGAGAGTTATGCTAAATCAGACACATAAGATGCACCACCGCTGAAACGTGACGTCGTCACGACACAATTCTCACTTGACGTGACCAGTCATGTAAATGGGGATATCTTCAACACTAAATGTCACACAGCAACAAATAAGACATGGTTTCTGGTATTTCTGTATGTCAGGAAATTTTTTATGATGTTATTTTTGCCCTAAAACCAGCCATTCATTGACTATGATGCCTTATTTTGCCAAAGAATCTTGATTTTTTTCCAAATTTTTCTCTTTTTTTTGCATTTGATCCTTAAAAACAGCATGAATCGCTTACAATATTGAAATTTTTATGACATCATTGCATTGGGAATATTGAAATACATATATTTTGACCCAAAAATTATCAAAATCGGATAAGGCATTAAAGATCTAGACCAAAAACTGCATGCACTTATTTTTATGGCGGCCATCTTGGAAAATGGCCGCCAGGGGTAAACGCGACCGATACGCCGCGCCAGAAATGGGTTTTCTGGTGCGCCTTATTATTCCCTTTCTACCCATATGCTCCGTTAGTGGTACCTCGTTCGACTAGGCTAGAGCCCCTGGGCTGCCGGTCTATAAATGTGCCAGATGGTCTTCCAATACGAAGCCTGGCATATTTTACTCTCTGATGCCTGCATCTAACTCAGGCATGTTGCATATCACCGACATTTTCTCATTACGGCAAGGTACTTAATACAGTCTCTTCATTAGCAGTACATCAAGACACTCATAATGACATCATGATAGGAGAAACTTGTCCTGCTTCCAAGTTGACAGCATCAGGCCCTTGAGAGTTTTTGCATATGGCTTGCCGTATCATAAGAGCTCTTAATAATAATTCCTTTTGCCAATAATTCCTTGATAGACAGAAAAATAGATAGATAGATAGATAGATAGATAGATAGATAGATAGATAGATAGATAGATAGATAGATAGATAGATGATAAAGCACAGTTTTGGATACATTTTCCATATATTAGCTAGTCTAAAGTTATTACTTTTACAGTGAGTTGGGAAGTGGGGGCTTGGAGGGGTGAGGGTAAGAACTGAAGGGTGTGGAAGGGTAATATCTTTCTTAGGGCAGGGGATTTAGAAAATATTTTTTGGTTTAACTGCATAGCAAGCCAAAAGGATGAGTGTTGGATCCAAGGTTATGCACTGAGGTCATCTAAAGATAAAACAGCTGGCAGTTATACTGTAGCTTCAACTCAAATTCAGTTCTATGTCTGGGTATGAAATTGGTTGCCTGGTTCGTTAAGGTGCATTTCTTACCATCGATAGTGCATAATACAAAAGGCCTTGGGCCTGCAATGTCACTTCTGAAATGCCTGGACCACCGTCTAGGTCAATGCCTTCTTATATCATAAATTACAAGACGACCATGGCGTTCATTATTGCAAAAGATAAAATCAGAAGCACACAGATCCTGACTGACATATTGAGATTAATTCTTTCTGATGTCAGGTCATTCATCATCTCTAGCCTGCTTCAGAAATATTGCTTCTGGAATCCTGCATCTTGGGATGTCCTTCCATATCTAAGTGTAGACCATGGCCAAGATTACAGGGGCATATTTACTGTTATTCCACGTCTAGAAACATTTCTCCCTGATACTGAGCTTTTTCCCTTGGTAATACAAACAGAAGAGGGAAAATACAAGGGGAAATACACACTTAATGGGCTGAAGAGGGAAATACAAGATTTTAATGAACTAGAGAGGGAAAATACAAAATTCAGCCAATGAGAAGCAGCCTTAGCAGTGACGTTACCATGACATCACTATGTCCGATACAATACTTATCCCGACTATCAGGGAAATAGAGGTCCAACCCATGAAGTAACCAATAATTATCTTGCATGGTATTGCAATAGGCCTTCAGATTTCAAATTAGTGGCTCAATTTACAGAAAATTTCATATATTTTCTAGACACAAAGCCTGAAGGGAACTGTGATCGTAAAGACATTTGCAGATCTGCACACTTTAAGAAAATAACAATCAGTAGCATATGTTACAATTGAGATAGATGTACACCATTTGGTCTTTTCATTAATCTGAAAATCAGCTTAAATCAAAATGTTAGTTATTTACTGCTGACCATTGTTGATGTTTTTGTGATTTGCAAAATAAAAAAAGACTACAACGATACATCATTGATACCTTGATAATCATTTGAAAAAAAACAAAAAACATGTTAGTGAGACACCAACTTTGAAGGGTCTAACATACATTTATGACAGTTAGATCCAGACCAGAGGAAGGAACTTTCAGAAATGCATCTTAGATCATTCTTATGGCGCTCCTCAGCGCCTGGACTTAAAAAAAATAAATGGTGCCTTACCTATTTTTGTGAAATTGATTAGATCATTTTATACAGTGTTGATTGAAATAAATAGGCTTAATTTGTGGTGGGGTATTTCTTCACATAGTCTATTTTGGCTTGGTAACACATGTTCGAGTAGGCCGAGTGCTAAAAATGAATAATCATGTCACTGAAACCATGAGATAAATAATTTCCTATCAAGGGAAACTCCAAGCGCCACCTCATTAACATCTAATGATCGCCCACTTGAAACCCGAAAAGGAGATGTCCAACTAGATTTGACTCCATAAGCTGGTTTACCAAATCTCCAGGTGGTAATTATGGAAAAATATTTTAGAAAATGACATTTTTTTCTAGGTTTTAAAACGTATATCCACAGCACTGGTTGAAAAAAAATGTCACTATGCAAAGCTGTCAGTTAGACTGTATGTAGAGCCAAACTATAAAGCCCCATCTTTTCACGGCTTGAAAATTATCCTTGTGATGTCAAGCTGACATCAACTCATATATATCTTCTTGATTATTGGATATTTTCAGCCTAAAACCTCATCTTTTTGAGGATAGGCCTGTGCTCGCACTCTTTTTTTCTTTTGCCATTTCTGGGATCAGAAGAAGCAATGCTCCGACTGCCTTTTTGCAGAACATTTCAAACAAGCACATGACAAATGAATGTTGCCTCACACTGATTGCTAGTTTTGTTGATTGCGAGACTTTTCCTTTTTCCTTGCAGAGTCATAGAGTTTACTTTTGCAAGATTTCCCAAAGGGAAAGGCAGAATTGCATGGCAAGATTAGAATTCTTCTCAGGCACAAAACAAATAGTGCAATTTCTGAAGTTACCCAATTGTGTCTTTTAATTCTTACTGGCAATTTTTCAAAAAGAAGGAAAGCTCAGAAGATATGTTCTGGTCCTCTGCTCAGGCAAATACAGCCGTAGAAATAAATGTGAGAAACTTTAAGTGTTAGATTTGTCTATATCTCAATTTCACCCTTTCAGGCCAAGTCAAGCAGAGCCTCTCTCAACTAGCTGGGTATTATACTGTCCTGCAGCCATTTCCAGCGCCACAAATTGGTTCACAAGTACTACTCTTTTTTTTAAAAAATATTTCAAAGCTTTTAAACTTCAGGGGAAATGACATTAATGTTGGATGCAAATAGTTTGTGGTTGGCAGAAAGAAAATATTTATTCTACAATGCTTCCATATCATTTTGCTTGCAAGTGAATACTTCCGAAAATTAAACTTTTAATACTGTTCACATTGTTCCAAATTTTATTTTGTCATTGTTCAGATTTTGTTTTAGGAGTCAGGAGTCACCAGATTAATTTCCGACTCCGACTCCACCTGCAAGGTAAATTTCGACTCCGACTCCACCTGAGAACCTCAAACTCCACTACTCCAATTCCCAACTCCGACTCCAAAGCCACAATTGTCACAACCCTGATGAGGAATTGAACAGACATATCATCTTGACATTTCCACATCTCAAATAGGGGCTCGGTTTAAGCGCAAAACAATTGTGCATATGGTCAGGTTTAGGGTAGCTCAGTCTAGACGTGAAAGTGATGTACAATAATTTATCATGTAACAGAAACTATGTAATTCAGACACTGGCAGATGAATGAGATGCCCCTTGACTTATAATGCAATCATCGATGACATCTAATTCTGTGCAGAGATGGCCAGTGGCCGCTTCGATGAATTATACAGAGAGGTGATTTTACAAGTGACATGCGGCAGGGATCCCTTGTCCATGCTTGTGTTGACTAAGTCTAAGACTAAGGCTAAGACTTCTTTATTGGTCATTCTTGTAAAAATACAATGATACAGAATGAAACTGTTAGTGCAAATATTTGACATTCATGGTAAAAGAAGCAAATTAAACAAAGCATTAGTTTACTTGCACAGCTGACCATGGTTTCATGACATTTAAAATGTTAATTGCTTGAGGAATGAAAGAGTTTCTCAACCTTACGATTTTGCACAAAGGCACACAAAGTCTGGCTCTATGGGGCAAAAAATACATGAATTTGTTACAGTAGACGAACTTCAAGTGCTTACAGAATTGGACTCAAATGTTCCTTGTGAAGTCATAGCCCTATCCATGCCATGTTAAACTATACGACGTGTAAGTAGTCAATGAGATCATTGCCTATACTTGCAATGTATCATGGCAAGCCATTTGATGTGTCTCTCCGCTCTCCAATGAGGTCACAAGTTGCCTAATGACAAACTGACACCTCCTTTCAATGTATTTGATAGGACGTGTTGTGAGGTCATTGATGCCCAATTGCAACAGAATGTAAGTACTCGTCGTTCGTCTACTGTAAGTGAATGAGACTCATCTTCATACACTTCACAGCAATATGTGTCCAAGAAACAGACATTTATAATCATATATTTATATTATTTAAACAACAATCTATTTCTTCTATGACAAGCTTTAAACAAATATTCTGCGGTAAATTCTTAATTAAAACAGTAAAACTGGTCAATGATGATTTTGCTGCCTAAGGAAAAATACCTCTATCATAAATCTAATTCGAGCGTGCTCAATCCAAATCTGAAATAAGAATTTATAGAGGTACTTTCCTCAGGTAGAAAACGGAAATTTTTCTTTTGTTGACCAGTGTAATATGGAGAACCTATGGGGCTGCAGCCGTGCTTTGGTTTTCAAAAGCTTTGATTGCTATACTACCATTGAAACCCTATTAAAATTACATGTCATTGAAAATAATTTCCCTTCACACGCAGTTAACAGAATCATACATCTATGTGTGAAATTCTAGAGCCAGAGGAATCGAGGGCATTTCATGACATTTTGATCAACTACGTATTTATTATACACTCCAGTTACTCGCACAAAAAAAGTGCAACGGTCTTAAGGGGCCGTTCAGAATGTATGACTGGGGGGGTGGGAGTTTTGGCTGAGGGGGTACTTGGGGGGTATTAATTTTTAACAACACTTCCAAGGGGGGGGTAAGAAATTTTAACAAAGAAAAGATATTAAAAAACACGCATAAACTAATTTTATTTCGACTTTCACGCGCAAAAGTCCCGAAATGACGCGAATCTGTACGTCTAGCGTCCAAAGGGAAAACCTAGTAAGTCACATTTAGGACATTCTGAGAAAATTGACTTTTAAATTTCAGTCCGTGCAGTAAGAGATAGGCTTACTGGGATTTGCCAGTGTCATTCTGGGGTAATGGGGCACTTCTCGAAAATCTAAACTTAATAAATATATATAGACATGTCTCAGAAGTCCAATTTTGACCTTATCTAAATTTGGCCCTAAATGTGACTTACCAGGTTTTCCCTTTGGACGTTAGGCGTGTGGCCGTGTATAACAGTATATATGTGTGAATTGTTTTGTATGTCGAGGGGGGGTACTAAAAATACGTGTGAAACCTAAGGGTGGGGTACTAATAATCCGCATGAAACTGAAGGGGGGGTATCAATTTTTGACGGAAGTTCCAACAAAACTCCCACCCCCCCAGTCTTAAATTCTGAACGGTCCCTAAGTGGTTTTTATGTTGCACGATAATGTATTTATTGATATCACTTGAAAATAGGTTTGTTGACTACTAAACATAGGGATTGTGGCAAGGAACCATGTATAGCCAACTCAACTGATCAAAATTTAGGCTAGTGTGTCATATGGAGCCATCTTGGACGCCATCTCGAATATCTTAATACAATATATAAATAATACAGTTCTCATCAGATATGAGTTCAGCATCTTTAGATTGGCAAAAGGGGGCAATTACAGTGCAAAACTGCACTTTTGGGCGAGTTAAGATGCGTTTTTGAAATATTGGCATTTTAGACAAATTTGGAGTAGGGGTAGCTACAATTCTTGTGGCATGAAGTTCAAAAATGGCTCAACATGTAGCTATTGACACCATGCAGTTTTCTAGATCCATTAAAAGTCCTTCAGTGAATATTTTTTGGGTTCAGGTACCATAGAAGAAAAGTGGTCAAAATTCCATAGTTAACTGTAAGCTATGGTTATGAAATGCTCAGGCATTGTATTCCAATACATTAGAATGATGTCCAAGAAATTTGAATGACCTAGCCTTAAAAATGTTTTCACCAATGTCAAAAATATGGTTTTTGGATTTTCCTGAAAACATGGTCGAAGTTTTGGGTTTTTGGGGTTATAAGCCAAAGTGCCACCGTGGGACACTTAAGACGATGGTAGTCTGATGCATTGAAGTATCTTACAACATAAAACCACTTAAAAGACCGTTACACTAATCTGTATGCTCAATTTAAGGTTCTACCAAACACAAGCTTCTTGGGGTTCATTTAAGCATTGCGATGTCCTCTCAACTGGAGCATCCTATACAATATCAGCAAGAAACATGCTTTCATTACAATGAAGGACATCTTGAGCTCTGGTTGTTTTTCCGGGTCTAACAAATCTTTGTTTATTCCTGATCTCCTTGCAACAGGCTGCTTTCGTTGATAAACTTGACAGTTGGACATTATACACTTTACAACTTAAAACGAGTGAAAACATGACCGGCGGGATATAGGTACATCCCCTTCCCCTGTGGAACATTTATACTGCCCTGCAGGACATTTGCAGCCTCACCGGCAGTATTTTGCAGCCTCGTCGGCAGTTTTTGACATCTCGCCAGCAGTTTTTGACATCCCTCCGACAGACATAATATGTATGATCTTGCCCATTACGATTTATGATCTTCATCCACCGATTTAAGATCTTATTCCGCTGATTTAAAATCTTATTCCGCTGTTATATGTCTCTTATTAATTTTATTATTGTTATATAACCGTAGTGTGTCGCCGAGTTAGCCATTTTTCTCCTAGAAATCGTCTGCCTCTGTCTCGATGGTCAAAAAAAGTTCTCCGTCATGTCACGTGTGAACGAAACATAAGCTGTACCATCCCAATAATCCCCTTCATACTGTGGAATTTGGGACTTGTTGAAGTCAAAAGAAAAAGTATTGTGTGCAGTTGTGTTCAAAGTTGAATCCCACACTTGGCAAGAAATCTAAAATCCATGAGATATTTATGAAACTTTGCCAAAAAGTTCTTCAAAAAGAAAGCTTTCCAATGTAAAAAAAAAAGGCAGGCTATCCAACATAATTTTTGAACTATGCTCTTTTCAAAATCTTATGTCATTACATTAAAACATACAGTAAAATGCTAAAAAAGTGTGGGATTTATAACGAAAGCAGTGTTACTCAAACAATATCCATGAGATATTTATGAAAACTTAAAGGATTATAGCTGAAAATACACTTTGTTGAAAAACAAGTCTTTGAAGGGGGGTTACTGATGTTTTTTGAGAGTTACGTGGTGTACAATATGAGAAAATTATGAAAAACAGTTCAACTAAAATAAGTCCCCCTTAAAATAAACTTGAATATCTCAAAGATTCCTTCTCCGATTTTTATGAAAGTTGGATTGGATTATAGGCCTATATATCGACCCAAAATGTGTGCATTAATAGTTTAGTGCCATTATTCCCGGCTGAGCCAGCAGCCTTCGAGTGAGCCTACCCCTGTTTTCAAAAATCTGTGGCTTTTCTAATGCATATGAACAATTTTACCAAGCGGGGGAGCCACCAGCTGGGGTATTTTAGTTGAACTGTGGAGTACAATAGGTGGAGCAGCTGTATTCTATGGGATTCAACTTTAAGGATGCATTCAAGGTCATATTAAACAGCATGCCTTTAATTGATATACACTGTAGGTCAACAGCAAATATTTTTTCTGAAAATGGCCTTTTGTCAGCCATTTAAAAAAGAACATGACATTGTGTTGGTTCAATTATTAAACTTTATTGTTTGCGACCCTGTTTTTCTGGTTCTTAAACACTGACAAAAATCCCCTCAAGCATCTTGCCTTCACAATATATACAAAAGGGGCAGAACAGACAATAGTTGGGCTATGGATTTTACCCCCGGGACTAACTTTTTTTTTTGCTCATAAAGCGTCAAAGAAATTTTTTTATTGCTAGCAAATGCGCAACAAACTTGTTTATCTCAGTTTCAACAATACAGTGCCCTAGCTGCATGTGAAAACACATTTTTTGCTAGTTTCATGCACTGAGCAAACCTTTTTTTCAGCGTCAATAGGTCTGTCTCCATTTTGTAGTTCTGAATTTATGGACTGGTGGTGTCTCCAAGCAATAGGAGCTCTGATGGAATCCCCTTTGCCTTGCTGCAAGGTGATTGGTGTTGTTGACCAAGCCAAGGAGTCTGACTTAATGGGTGTGTTTGTTGAATTTTTGATTGTTTGGGTCAGCTACACTGTATTGATTATGTTCTCAAAACAAGAGTTCAACAGAAAAGAGGGTTGTTATCATACAGATTGGGGGATTATAACATGTTAACAACCAGATTATTATTAACTGTTGGTCACAGGATTTCACTCACTTTGCAAACAAATCAGATAATATGTCATCAGGTGGGCTTCCCCAAGACAAAAATAGCACTCCCACCCTATCATTGCACCACCTACAATAATACCTGCCGTAATCCCCATATGGAGACTGACCTATTGGTAAAATCAAGGAAAACAAACTTTTTTTTTCACCAAAAATCCAGAGGCCCGCCCCATAATCTGGTCAACCCCTAACTTTCATCTTTCAGTGTATTTATGATTGAATTGCCTTCATGTGCTCAGTGGCATCCCTATTGGGGGCACGGGGGGCTGGTGTTCCCCCATATTTGACCTGTGCCCCCTCCCCCAGGTGCCCCCCATATGAACTTTTCTACCTTGGCTAATATACACAATTAGTATTATGGGTGCCCCGCCAGAGATTCACGTGTCCCCTCGCTCGAAACCTCCTAGTTATGCCACTGTATGCGCTCCAGGGGAAGTTGCCAAAGTGACCAGTATCATGGATATTGCTGAAGTATTCCCTATTTATTAAGGGATGTACAAATGTACGTACTTAAGTTGCGGTGAACAAACAGTAATTACAAATGAGGTCTGTGCATGGGGAATCTGCGAGAAGAGTGCAAGCATATATGTGGTGTGGTATAAATTTAGTGTTGCAGGGTATATTTTAAACAGATTTAAAGGCTCTGGCATAAAAAAATAAGTGCATAATTTTTCATTTACTGCGGCTTAAATATATTCCGCTTCACTGACACAAATCAGCCGGCAGTTGTACAGACCACACTTTCATCATTATCTCCAGCCTACTTCAATTCAGCCATCGCAGTTTCACCATGCATCAAGCCGTTTTAAAATCCTGGACAATCTAGAAAGCTTGCAAGTAATTCGACATTCTTCCAAAAAACAAAATGCATCTACACATAGCAGCACCAACAGTATGTATCACTTTGAATGAATTAGTTATTAAAATAACATGAGATATCTTTAAATGTTAGTTGTAGGTTTATATAACAAACCTTTTACTTTTCGATTCTTTTTCTCACGAATTTGTCTTTTATAATTACTTGTAGATTCCTTTTCTCAGGAATATGTCTTTTACAATTACTTGTCGATTTTTTTTCTCAGGAATATGTCTTTTACAATTACTTGTCGATTTTTTTTTTCAGGAAAATGTCTTTAACAACTACTTGTCGATTTTTTTCCTCAGGAATATGTCTTTTACAATTGGGATGTGACAGAAAACAATGAGACAACACACCATGGTCTGGTGTTTGACATTTTAAGGTCACTAGCAGAAACATTCAATTTTACGTAAGTAGCATTATGTTATCAACTCTTCACCATTACAGTCTGTCGCTTTGATATTGAAAAAATGAGGACCAGTTCACTTTGAAAAATACACTTTGTGACTAATGATAGCTGATGAATTGTCATCTTCTCTACTTCCAACATCAGAAACATGGAGGCTGTTTGATTAATCATGATCAAGAGAAGACTCAAGACTCAAGATGTTTATTTAACATGGAATGTATCGGAGAAGGCCATTTGACTTGTCATAACTGATTTTAGAGTGAAAATCAGATGCATAATCCTTTTGTTTGGGTATCACCATCAAGCGGGATAAGTCTCCTTAACTCAATTTTACACTGAAAGTATTGAGTACGATCATGACAAATCATCAGCATGATGACACACGAAGTGCCATTTTCACATTGCAACAGTCCACTCCTTTTCTATATCAAAGAGACGTACTGTAATTAAACTTAAAGTATTATTCTAAAGTGAATCCTCATCATGGCATACATTTTACATTCTAAAACATTTCAGACAAAATTGGTTTTTTAGATTCAAAATGGTTTTTTGAAAAACCAAATTTCAATGCAAAACCAACATGGATTTTTGAAAAACCAAATTTCATGCAAAAAACCAACATGGATTTTTTGAAAAACCAAATTTCAATGCAAAAAACCAACATGGATTTTTTTAAAAATCCATGTTGGTTTTGCGTTGAAATTTGGTTTTTCAAAAAACCATTTTGAATCTAAAAAAACAATTTTGTCCCGACATTTTTTAGAGTGCATAGTGCCACCTGCAATAGAGAGAAACTCCTATAAGTAAGTTAAAACAATTGATATTTTGTCAAAATTAATTGAAGACTAATATAATTTCAATTGGGAGTGCAATTATAGATTCTCCTACCTGTACAATTTCAGGTATGACTTGGTGCCAGCTGTCAACTACGGGCTTGTGGAGGATGGTCTTACGGGCATGGTGGCCTCTAAGGTACTTTAATAATATTGTTTATTGAAAGTTTGATACATTAGCCCTTTTTTAAAAATGTCATCCCACGAAAAAATTATTGTCATCTTGTGATTTTAATTCATTATCAAAGTGAATAGATATACCTCTTTATAAAATTTTATCCAGGTAACAACTTTTGTTGTCTTGTGATCATCATTAGTTAATTTCTTATCAAAAGAAAATAGACCAGTAAGTGACACTGTTATCCTATTGTAACAACACAGCTATCATGTTATGACAAAGTTAACAACAGATTTTATTTCGAGAAGAAAAATTAGGTGTGTAAATTGCAAAAATTATTTTCCGCTATGTCCATTCCCAGCAACTGTAAGATGTACAGCTGCATGCAAAACAATTCAGTTCACTGAAATATTCAGAAAACAATAGGGAAACTGACATTATTTTAACAGCTTTTGGTTTGCTTTTTGTGACCTGCTTTAAAAAATCATGTGTTGATGCTAAATTGAAAAATTTTTTTTTTGGCAAAATTTCAGTACATGAAAAATTTTGATGTTTGAATAAGGAAAATCATTAAATTTTTCAGCGTACCACTTTTTTTGGGCACGTATTAAAAAATTACCTAGCAAAAGTTCCCATGATCGTGCCAATCTCTCTTGATCTTTATAGTTTGTTTCCTGCTTTGATATAATTCTAACAGGTTGTCAACATGTCCATTGGAGCCATAGCTACAACTCATGAACGTCAGAAAGTTGTTGATTTCTTGACGCCTTTTCATTTTCAACCGGTGTACTTTGCGACATACATGCCATCTCCTTCTGACAATGGTTTTGTGGCATTTCGACCATTGTCCTTGTATGCTGCTTTGATTCTTGGCCTGGCCTGGATCATATCAAGTTTGTTTATATACCTAATTGCAAGAAGAGATGATGTATTTCAAAACCCCTTGCGTCTTTGGGCAAATATAATAATTGATATGTTTGGCACAGCTTTGAAACAAGGTAAGATTTATTTTCTTGATTCTGTTAAGGCCACGCTTTTTTAATTTTTAGCTTCTTAGATCAACCGACCCTACAGATTTTCTGCTTACGGAAAATAAAATTGAGCCTAACCAGAACTTTTATCTGACATTCTAAAAAATTCAGATTTCACCTTTTTTTTCTTCGTTCTAACAACCAACCCTAGAAAAAGTGCCTAGAGAAAATCCGAGAAGCTAAAGATCAATTATGTCTGGCCTATAGGCTCAATGTGAGCATTTATCATGATCAAAATCAGAATATCTTTCTTGTCCAAACAACAGCTTACTACCTGTGGTATGGTATATCATCATTAGAATTACATTATCATACAACAAAATTATATAGCAGAGACTGGAGGCTACCTCAGGAAAATATATATCATTTTAGTTGTAAAGTGAGTGAATATATCATTTTAGTTGTCAAGTGAGTGACCCCCAATGAAAATTGGAAAGAAAGAACAGAGGAGTGTCCGCACATTCAAGGATGTAAACAGTGAGCGATTGTTGAATAATATTCATTTTCTAAAAATTTTGAATTGACTCTGTTGACGTGAGATTGACTACTGTTGAAAAATTTTCTTTAATTTTTCTCAAATTTGATAGAATTTGTTATATAGGAAGCTGTGTTAATTTCTTTTAAGGTACAGATACTTTATCTAACAACAAGTCGTCTCTTCAAAGATTTATTTTTGCTCTTTGGAGCATTGTGTCTTTAGTTCTGACAACATTGTATGTGACTGTTATCATGGCCATGGCTGCAGTGCCTCTAAAACCTCAGATTATTGAAACAGCTGAAGAATTAGCAGCAAGAAAAGACTACATAAGCACTACTTACGGCGCTACAGCGACAGTAGAGGCTATGAAGGTGAGATGAAAAAAAAAATAATTATATAACTGTCTTTATATTGTGAAGATGGGTTTAAATATTATTATGTGTGTAAATATCTATGGCTCTGCCAGGCTGGCTATACAAAAACTGCTTAGTCTATTAGTCTATCGTAGTTAAAGTCTGAGGATGATAGGCCTGCAATTCAACATTCTGTTTTATTTTCAGACAACATCGAAAGGACCGTTAGCTGAAATCTACGAGCACCAGATGAAACCCCACCCAGAAGCTTTGCTATCATTTACTGAACCTTACACTACAATCATAAACCGTTTGGCCAGAGGAGGATACGCCTTTATAGAAACAATCGAATTTCTTGAGATTCTGAAGAATATGGATTGCTCAATAGCCATATCAAAGAGGCGGCTCTTAGGTCATGATATAGCTTTTGCGATAACCAAAGGTTCTCCTCTGAAAGCTGCATTTGATGAACAGTAAGATTAACTTATGATTTTTAGAAATCGTCAGCCTAAAGCCAAATTGTCTTGAGTCAGACTTAGGCCATTTTTCCATTTTGGTACCATAGGAAGGGCCTTATGATAATACATGCGTTAAAAAGAATTTGGACTCCTAAATTATTAGTAAACGCCTCAAAACCTCAACTCTATTCTTGCAAATTTAGGCCAAATTGGTTATCACTGATTTAGCGAATATCACCAATATTTTTCGGTCATAATTGTGAGTATCAATTTTATTAAAGTTGTTTCCTCACATTTCATTTATGAATATTACGAGGAATTGCTTTTAAATAACAAAGCCACACCAAAAAAGAATGTTGGCCTCAGTCATTTTGTATTCAAACTAAAATTTGATTAAAGTCAGTTTTTGGCTGTTTGCCAAAAATTACCAAAACTGACTTACCAAAAAGTTATTTGGCAGATTTCACAAAATTCTGCAAAATGACTTACCAAAACTTGGTCCACAAGTTACATTAGCACAATGCTGATCTTGCAGTTACATTAGCCGTTGCATTAGCAATGAAAAAAGCAGCAACCACTCCAATTTTTTTTTATATTGTCGGTGATCTATATAGGTAAATAATGCACATTTTTCAATAAAATTTCAGAATTTCATATTTTAGATTTGCCTAGATAGCAAGAACACTGAGAAATTCTGATGTAAAAGTTGCTGATGTAATATCAGAGTCCACTGAGACGGAATGGAGTTACATTAGCAGTCTCTCATATTTTTCCTTTTTAAGAATAGTTTATAGTATGAAGGTAATTGCAAATAAAGGTAAAGGTAAAGGTACTTTTATTTAACGTGGGTAGCCAAGCTAAGTCCATGACTTGTTTCCAGTTGGGCCCACGGCGCCTCCAATTTACGTCTGATGCAAACGACGACGTCATTGAATGACATGATGGCCAGACTGGGGACTGAACCCAAACAAGTATTTTAAATGTATTTTATCAATCACATATCACTATATTTTGCTAAAGTGTTTTCTGTTGTTTCTACAAAGTGCCAAAGTTGGCATGTCACATGACCAGTAAGTTTTGCCGTCCATTATTGTCCTTATGAGAGATTAAAAAAGTATTTTTTAAGAGCAAAAAGTGGCATATTGGTGGATTCTTTTATTGATATTTATTCTTTAGCTCACTGATTTACTTGGTAATTGGTTCATGTGCTTCAGGAAGCAACAGATAGATAATCTAAAAGGTGGGACAGCTTAAGATACTCTGTGAGCGCTTTTTCGTGAAATCTGCCCTAGGCAAATTTTGCTTTAGGCTGACGAAATGTAATTTATTCAACAAATGTAATTAATTCAACAAATTCATCAGTGCATATACAGCAAATGCATATTTTTTAAATGTATATTTCTTAGATTATTTGACTCAAAGATATCACAGTGTTTACATCATGGTGCAAATGAAAATTTTGTGGAATGCATTTTGGGGGTAACACAGGGTAATAATTATGAGAATCATGTTTTTCAGATTATTTTGTAAACTTGGAGCATCCTTTATTACTCTCCCTTCAGAAAGTACAAAGAATAATTTTGAAAAGTCTTAGAAATTTGGTGGGTGACATTTTGCTTGGCCAATGTGATTGGACATGGAGAAGTGTAATGCAGTGTTAGCTCATGATGTGGTGTGCAGAATAGCCATAAATGGTCATGTGACATGGATAACAGCCAATGATAATAACTAGTCATTCTAATGAGGCTCAGCACTCTCAAACAAGACGATAATATTTTATGTTGGTCAAAAGAGAATTGTTGTGTCTAATAAACTATGTATTTAAACACTTAGATAGCTGTGCAATAGAACAAAGTATGATGGGGTGTGTATGCATCCTCACCTCTCAGTGTAGGCTAGTGAACCTACCCTGACCACAAGATAATATACTGTTTTGTGAAGTTGTAGGCCTAACATAAAGATTAACTCTCCTCCGTTGTGAATGACATAATTAACAGTGTGAGATCTCTAAAAGCAATTGAATGGATGGTTGAGTGTTTCATTGTTGCCTGTTAATTGTTTGAACGAGTTTCTTTGTAGAAAACCATAAACAATTGTTTAAATCACGCCGGGAAAAAAGCTGTAAAAGGATTTGAAAACTTCAGAATTTATAGCACAAGTTGGTTGGCGGGGTGAATGACAATGAACCCTGCAATTGGAGGATGTGTGTATGCTGCTTTTGAAGCTTTTGTAGTTTTCAAGAGTGTGATGCACCATTACTCTTGGCCATCATTGGCCGAATACATCTGTGACCTCACAGATAACACTTGATTTGCATAACTTCCAATTCTGACCTATGGGAACAGCCATATGATGTCATGCTCTTACATTACAAGATAAAAATCAAATTCTACGTACTTTCTGGAAGGATAGTAAGAGATGCAAATATGATAATGCGAATTTTTAACTCAAAAAATAAATGAACAAATAATGGCTGTTTTAAACTGAACAAACTAAGAGCAGGAATACTGTGGTCCCTTAGATATAAGACCGCCTTGTCTTATGTGACCGCCTTCCAGTTGCACTAAGTAATATTTTTAGTGCATTTTGCACCCCAACATGAGACTGTACCTCCACGAGAGACCGCTAAGTGACCGCATAAGGGGCGGTCTTATAACACAGAGACCACTGTGTATCAACTTATGATTCTCTGTTCTTCACTAAAAAATGCATTATTAATCATTAATAAAATCTAATCATTCTTTGTTTTTTTCCTCATATTATATTTATGATTTTCTTCCAGTGTACACGATCTGCTCAAGAGTGGAGTTATATCCCATTGGCTTAAAATCTACAGGAAGAAAATTCTTGAGAACAAGTGTGTTGCAGTAGAAGCAAAGCCAGTGATCACTCTCAATATCATTTTTGGACCCCTCTTTTGCCTGATGATTGGTGTATCTTTAGCATCTTGTGTCTTTATAGTTGAACTGGTAACGTGCAAAAAAAATTACCTAAACCAAAATTTGACTATTCAAAAGAAGTAAATCAACTCAATGAGAAATCCGTCACAACCATCCATTTAAAGGGCAGACAGTGCACAGTAAACACATTGTGACATAAATAAACGATAGGGTAAGGATTACTTTATTTGTGGACTAAGAGGCCCTCCATGAAATATAAATTGACATCTCTGAGAGGATACTCATGTGCGCCTGATATTTTGTGAAATATACTTGTGAATTAGAATATTTAGGTAACACCCAATTTTCCTTCAAACAGTATTTAAAATAATACAGGGCACATATATCCCCACATTTCAGCAAGCCTCATTTTCTGAAAAATGGACAAGTTTGAGCACTGTTCAATATTCAGGCTTGAGTGAGTTTGGAAGGATCAAGCACAACATTTTACACTTGACTTTTCCTCAATTAGGGAATTTAGTTTTCGCCTGTCATCACTGTCTTGACCACAAAACAAACTGACCTGAAATGGCAGATGATGCACACTGAAAAGTTGATTGACAAGTCTGTCTAAATTGATAAGCTAGGAGGTGGGTTAGTGGGCACTCAGAAACCAAGCTCTTCGGTCTTCACGCAAAAGCACAAACGAAGAGACTGAGAATCAGTGTACCTGAAAAGGACGAAAAAACAATACCATACCACATCTTCTGAATTTAGAATTTCCTCTGGACTTATTGTTTTGACACACATACACATTGCACAAGCTGTGTAAATTTTGATCTTTTTTAATCAGAATGAGAATTAGAATTAGTTTATTTATATAGATGCATAAAGTACATACAATCACCTCTCAATAATTACATACAATGAATCAGACATATTTTTTAAAAAGAAACAAATGCATCAAAAGGTAAGTAGCAGAGTTACAAGTAACTTTGGAAATTGCTACTCCCGTTAATAATAAGTGAAATAAATTATAAATTATAGATTATTAATTATAACTATAGGCCTATATTATAAGGTAGATAAATTTTGAATAGATGAAAATGAAAATATTCATGGATATGGATTGTGAAGTGATTATGACAAAGAATGAAGTGATATTTAATAAGAATTGATCACATGTCGACAGTAATTTTTTGTAAAAGATTTAATCTTAATTCTTTCCTTAAGTTGCTGGTCCAAGTGTAACCACAAATGTGGTGACCTCCCTAAACAACTTACATTGTATTTTTCTATAGTGTGTTGTGGAGCTCTTAAATAGTGTCTAGTCCGGGTATAGTAAGTGCGGTGACTTAAAATTAAATAAATTGCCTAATCTCACTGGTAAACTGCCATAGATGTATCTGTGTGAAATTTTTAATAATTCCAATTTCACCAATTCTTCAATTTTAACAATTTTCAGATGTTTGTAGAGTTCAGATAGTCTGGTACGTCTGCCTACATTACACATAGTTCTGATGGCTTTATTTTGTTGAACCTGAATCTTCTTTAGATCTTTAGATTTAATCATTGACCCCCGTGCACTAATTGCGTAACACATATGACTTTGTATATTAGCAAAACACACCAATTTCTGTAAGTTTTGTGGTAAAAAGTTCTTTGTCATATTCAAGCTATAGTTCCCTGCAGTCATTTTTATTAAACTTGCTTGACCTGAAAATCCCAATCTAAAAACTCATCTATATGGACTCCTAGAAATTTAATGTGTTTTACTTTGTCAACAATATTTTCTCCTAATTTAAGCAACGCATTGTAATTGAGCTCTTTTCTCTTCGGCCTGAATATCATATACTTTGTTTTGTCTATATTTAGCGTCAATGAGTTACTTCTAAATCATTTATTTAAGTTTTCAATGTCGTTATTTACTTTTTGTAAAGGAACTTTAAGTTATTTCCTGATGCATACACAGTTGTATCGTCTGCATATGTTATTGCCCTACAGACTTTCAGACACTTTAAATCATTGGCCAGGATAATATAAATTAGTGGCCCTAGAACAAAACCTTGTGGGGCTCCATATCCTATGCTATAAGGATCTGAAATATGCTTCTTAAATTTAACTCTTATCTGTCTATCTAATAAATAACTTCTAAACCATGCTAATGGAACACCCCTAATTCCATAAAATTCAAGTTTTTTAAACACTGTCTCGTGATTTAGACTATCAAAGGCTTTTGACATGTCTAAAAATAAGCATATCGTGTAATAACTCCTGTTAATATTTTCGACAATGTTACCAGTGAGATCTAAAATGGCATCCGCTGTGCTTCTGTTTTTTTGAAAACCATATTGTCCCTCATAGAATACTTTGTGTTTTATAAGAAATTTAGTCACTCGAATATGTACAATTTTTTCCAAAATTTTTGATATTGTAGGTAGTAATGAAACTGGACGATAATTGATTATATCTGATTTACATTTTCCTTTATAAAGTGGTGTTACAATTGCTTTTTTCATATTTTTTGGGAATATTCCTTCTTGTAACGACTTGTTGAATATTATTTTCAGTGCTTTTATGATTCCAGGATATATTTTTTTCATGATTCTATTTGAAATTTGATCAAAACCACTGCTATTTTTTGCTTTTAGTCTGTTGATGATCTTTTCTATTTCATCAGTTGAAACAGGGTTGAAAAAACAGTTATGAGGAATTTTATTTCTCATATAAGACATTGGGTCATTTACGCTCCCTGTTTCTTTAATTTTATCTGATAACTTCTCACCAATTGCACTATAATGCTTTGCGAAGGCATTACTTACTCCTTTAACATCATTCACTTTCGCACCATCTACTGTTATTTCATTAGGTAGGACCTGTCTACTTTTAAGCTTCCCCGACAATGTGTTAAATATTTCCCAAATCTTCTTGGTATTTTTTCTATGCTCCTGTATGAGATTGTCATAATACGCTATTTTAGCTTTTCGTCTAATTTTACTGTACATATTTCGGTAAATTTTGTAATTTTGAAATTCTGGACCATCCCTCGGTTTGTTAGCTACTTTATTGAACATATTCAAACACTTACGTGACGATTTTTTAAGACCTTTTGTAAACCATGGATTATAGACTTTCTTTTGATTAATGTTTCTCAATCTTTCAGGAGCACAGAAATCCATAACCACTTTTATTTCATTTATCAATAGTTCGCTACTTTCATTTACATCAAATGCATCAAGTATATTCCAGTTTCTATTACAAAGACTCGCATTCATATTTCTTAAAACATCATCAGTAATTTTTCTTGTAGAAATAACGGGAATTTTTTTGTCGGTCAACAGATTTCCATTTATACACGACAAACACAGATAATGATCGGAGATATCACTTTTAACAATAAAAGATTTTACATTCTGGAAAAGGTTAGAATCAACATAAATATTGTCTATAAGAGGTGCAGTATTGTGGGTTACTCTGGTAGGCTTTTATATAGTCGGCAATATTCCTTTAGCTAAATTAAGATCAAAAAATCTCATTGTATTAGTATGAATGTTGATTTTCAAAAAGTCAAGGTTCTGATCAGTACCAACTACTAAACTCTTTTTTTCTAATTTAATTTTAGACACTATGTCTCCATATGTTTCAATAAATTCTTGTTCATTTGTACCAGACACCCTACATGTATATACGTCTCCAATGACAATATTAGGTCTTTTCTTCTGGGGTATTTCAATAAAGAGAGATTCAAATTTTCCCTCAGTAAGTACACTTATATCAGGTCTTTCCACATAATTTATACCCAACTTGACTAATATCGAGACTCCACCTCTTTGTATGTTTGAATAGTCCAATTGTAAAAAGCGCCAGCTTTGGTTGTTTGTATTTTGTATTGCAATGAGCACAATGATCACAAAGGCGTTAGGGGCCGACCAGACGATAGTTGGGGGGGAGCTGCCTCAAAAAAATCTGTAGTCCCATAAATTTATTGATATTACGTAAAACTAGTAATTAATCAGTACTATTAGTATTAGCAAATGAAATAAACCTACTGTTCAGCTCCTTCATTCTCCTCTCTCTCCCCTTCCTCTTCCTTCTCTCTTTATCGCTCTTACCTTTTTAGGGGATAACCATCATTTATTTGACAACAGATGAGCCGCCACCGATCAGCAACATTGCAAAATTTTACATAGCGTCGTCCTTAAGAATAGCTTACTTATTTTAAAATAGAATCTGACCAAAACTTTGTTACAAAAGCAGCTAATCTCAGGGCAAGTGAAGATAAACTTTATTCATCGGTGAAGTCTTTCAAAGAGATCATTTTATTCAATGCCATTGATGTGACAGTTATGGCCAATGTACTAATACGATATTAGATTATTTTCCATCTGCCTGAACAATAATCTTACCAGCCAAAAATGTATCATATCTCATAAAATATTAACAATCCTCAGAACAAGATCAAAGTACATGTGCACGCACGTTTGTCACCAATTGTTTGGTTGGTACACATTGCATATCTCACTCTGGCATGTCAAAGCCATCAAACATCCATTGAGTTCGCACCAAAAGTCAAAGAATTCATCCATTCACCAACATTTAGGACAGATTGGTTTTTTGAAACACCGATGGATTTTTTACCTTGAAGAAATGTTTCTCTCAAGAACTCGCTGTATTCTATGACAATGTGTGAGAGGAGATGGAAGGTTGGACGTTCTTAGAGAGATGCTTCGTCTTCCTGTTGTGAGACATGATTTTGCAAAGCAGGCAATAAGGTGTCATTTTCCTTTTGTATTTAACAACATGGATCCAAATTTTAAGGCAAAAATCAGTACCCACAGCTTCTTCGGGTACAAATTATATATCAAGAATAAGATTATTGAATCCTATGAGACGGTTTGCATTATTGAAAATTGTTACATATGTGGTCGTTAGTGTCCCCTGGTGTCCTGCTCTTTTGTCTTCTGATGAAATCTGCTAAATTTCAAATTTCAAATTATTATTTTTTTCTAATGAACTGTGGAAGGAGACGCTTCGCCGCTTCCCTGCAGAGGTCGCCACCCGTCAAGACGCTACGGCGAGCGCCCTCTCGTGGAATAGAGGCTGCCGCTCCTATGACGTCATTCCGTAGTCTACCGTTGAAGCGACCTGTGCGTCTTTATACGGTTGTGGACTTTGGGATCTTATAGGTGAGTGTATCACCTTCCATAGAACTTTTAAAATATTTGCATTGTGACCTTCTCTTATTATATATATAGCATACACTGAATCTGAAATAATAGTATATTCAGCAATAATTTTTTTCCAGATATATATACCTTTATATAGATAAAAGGGTGGCCCCTCTGCAGCTACAAACAAGTCTTTGAGAGGTCTCCCTTCCCACTTTACTACATTAATTAAAAGCAAATAATTGATTAATATTGTAAATAATATATATTTGGGAAAATAAACGAAATCTGAATCTGAATCTGAATCCTTAAAGGCCTTAACATCACATGTGAGTCCTAAGTCTCACACCTCTATATGTCTGACTCTGGTTTGTTTTGGCTTACTTCCTCTGCCCTTTACCAGGTCAGGTTCTGGGCATGTCAACCCTATGTAGTGCACCAGACAATTTGTTATATTGTGTCTTTTCTTTTGTAATTTTATAAATAATTTTACTCATGTCCGGTGAGACAGTTCTGTTTCAGAAGTGTTATTTTTCCTTTAGACTTTTTAGGGAATGTTTGAAAAATATTGGATTTCAGATAAGATACTGGTATTTATTACAAACACTCAGATAAAACAAATGTCTTTAACAGGAAAATAGGCCTTATATGAGTTTATATCTGAGGGTAATCAAAAAGGAAATTTGCAGTTATTTCACGGCAATCTTTCATTACTGTGTAACTTCATTAGAAATGATCGATCAATATTTAAACTTTTTATTGGTGATATCATTATACAATGACATGGGCTGTGTGACAAATGTGTGAAACTTAATTCTCAAGAAGTTTGAAGAGAAGATGGATTTTTGTTTGCTGTTAGAACAAAGATTGATGACATCCTGTGTTCTATGTAACATTCATGTAACAGGTTCATGCAAGACATGGGAGGTGCAGTATATCAATGATTAAGGCAAGATAGACAGATAGATAGATTCTAGGAACTCGAAAGTGGCAATCATTTGATACCAATATGTTATTGTTACAATAACGGAGACACTGTCTTATGCAGATCACCATCCAAATAATTAAATTAATCGTTCATTTTAACTGAATGAGCAATTGTTGCATGGTTTTGCAAGTGCTCATTCGCTGTAAATTCTTTTGTTTTGTGGATATCCTGTAGCACAGTAGCTATTAACCACTGCAAGACATGACTTCATATGTAGCTAAAAGCTTTGATTCTGAGGTAAGTTAATCTGGAATTTCACTGTTCAACTACACGCATTGCGCTTTAGATTATGTTACACTTTCTATGACACTAAAATTACAGTCCTTGTCATATTTACGTGGAATCTCAAGTTTTTTTTCTATGCTGTTGAACTGTGATGTCAGAGATGACTCTATTCTAGCATTGCAATATATGTAAATTAACTACAAGCTGTGATGTCATTTCAAACTAGGTCAGATTTCCCAGCTTCTAGCCAATGTTGATCCTCCTGAACTGAGCGTCACAGTTTCAACACAGTGTCAGAGTAAGAGTTTTATCAGGGATAGCCCCTACAACTACGTCATCACAGCTTGATAGCCAATGGGCTGACCGTAAACTACGTCATCACAGTTCAAACATTGATATATTGAAGGAAGCATTACATTTTTGATCCCAATGATTTATCACAGCAATCACCAGTCTAATCCTACCAAATGGCAGCTTTGTGAGCATTCACAGTAGACAACTGTTATAATCCCCACAGAGTTGCTTGATAAATCTACAAACTTGCTAACTCACATTTTTAAACTTTGATGGAAGTTGGTATAAACAGAAGGCTTTGACAATTTCTTTGTAAACACATGGCTTATGTTATGTATATTTGTTCTGGCAGCCCATTGGCTGAGAGGCAGTGATGTCAAACTTGCATTGGTTTTTCCCAGACCCAATTTTAACTCTGACACTGAGTTGAAACTGTGATGCTCAGTTTGGTGGATTCGCATTGGTTAGAAGCTGGGGAATCTCACCCAGATTGAAATGACATCACAGCTTATAGTTAATTTACATATATTGCAATGCTAGAATAGAGTCATCTTTGACATCACAGTTCAACAGCATAGAAAAAAAACTTGAGATTCCACGTAAGTATGACAAGGACTGTAATTCGAGACACATAAGTCATAACAAGGAAGTTTTGACTCTTTCATTCAAAGTTTGAAATCTGCCAGACTTTGAAATAGTTAACCTATACAACCAGTATTTTAGAATTTGTTTGTCTTTTGTCTAGTTAAATTACATGCTCCGTCTACCACTGAAAGCAAAGGTTGCAATTACGGATTATTCATAATTTTTGACTGGGCTGGGAGTTCTGGCAGAGATTGCAGAAAAAAATTGATACGCCTGATTTTTTGTACTTTCCTCTCTCGGTTGTTAAGGAAGTTCAGTACTCCCCTCCCCATTCCTGACACAAAAAGCAGTATACATAAATATTGTTATACTATAAATGGACGATTTACAGACTCGCTGACTTTATCCAATACAAAGTTGCAGTTGAATTCGGTGTCTCAGCGTGTCTGCGTTTTTTGATGACATTTTGACGTTTTGCTGTTCTCGTCTTTTGACAGATAATGAAACTGGCCAGCTTCATCCTTCTTCTGACCATATATCCAGGACAAGCAACACACTCATCCACCACTGCACCCGAATACAAGTGCACACAGCAGTATGTGTTGATGGGACAGAATACTGCCGCCTACTCGAACATTTCTATTGATGCATGCAAATCAAGATGTTCAATTAGTGACTGGTGCAGGTTTGTATTGCATACCTCATACCTGACATTTATAAGTAGTAAAGTGGTGCGGATTTTGCCCACAATCTCGTGCAAAATCCCCAAAATTGACAGAGATATGCAATTGTAAGCCAGGTACAAGTATATGAAAATCAGTTCCTATAAAAATGTAGATAGATTGTTTTTTTAGATGTCATGTAAAACCCTTGTTTTGCTTACCAATGAAGCAATACAGCCGCTCTCCTCAAGTCATTTTAAGATAGAAAATATTCAAATCACTTTATAAAGAAGCAACTCTGTTTAAGGGTGACATGGAAATAAAATCTATGTGTTAATGATCTATAACTGAGAGTCTTTTTTACATAGAATCTCCGATGTAATAGCTTTTTAAAACATTAGATATTAAACTATCTTCAATATTAGGGATATAACTGAACTACTTCTTCCAAGCAAAAATTGGGACATAATATACACCACCCTCCAAAAGTTTGAAGACACCTGGATAAGTGAGGTTTCTTTTAAAAATACTTGATTTTGAATGGAATTTTTGCTTTATATTTACACCAAACAATAAAAGAAGTCACATTGAAGTCAGAAGTTGTATTTATTATGTCATTTTATACCATTTTGGATGAAATTTCTCAACATCCCAAATTTTGGTGTTTTATAAAAAAAATGTCACAGCAAAGTTATCTTCCAGGTCTATGAAATTTAATCATATTTAAGTGTTTCCAGAGTTGTAACATGATCGTAACAGTTATTTTAAACCCGAAAGAGACAGTTTAAAAATTGGACATTAACCACTCAATAATACAAAATTTAGATAATTTCGGGTCACCATGAAGTATAATCATAGAATGCATCTTCTCTAATGAAAATTATTTTATTTGAGCTGTTTCAGCATCGTTTGGACCCAAAAATAGCCAAAATCGGTATTTTTGTCCGATTTTCAAAGGCCATTTTCCGGTCTGAAATTGCTTGTAGAATCAAAACAAACCAGTGGAAAAGTGTACAACAAATATCATAAATATGGAAGATAACAGTGCTTTTATAGCTTTCATAAAAAATGAAAAAATGGGATACCGAGAAATTTATATAAATCTATACCAAAATGATCTAAAACCATGAAATATGGACACCTTATGGCCTGAATATGAATAACTATATTGTTTGATGTAAGTATAAAACAAAATTTGTGTTGAAGATGAGGTATTTTTGAAAGAAATCTAACCTTTTCTGGTGTATTCAAACTTTTGGAGGGTATTGTAGCTTTAATCTGTTCATCAATATTCATATCAAATACAGAACTATCATTTTCTTTTGCAGATCACTTGATTATCTATATGACGATAACAAATGTCATTTGTCTAACAAGAAATGTGGTGATCCCCATACAAGTTGTAGGCATGACCCTGCCATATATTGTGAGTTAAGTCGGTATTGTCCCGTTCCCAGCCTGTATGCAACGATGGATAGACCTGCCATCACTCGGGATAATATCACAGTCACTTGCAATGAAGGATTTCAGTTCGCAGATGGAGAAACAGAAAAGGTGTTGCATTGTAAATATGATGGAATGTGGAATTCAATGATGCCCTTTTGCATCCCAAAATCGTTCAGCGACTTCTTTGGAAACCAGACAACTTACAATGGACACTGGTTTGATGACGGACTTTGCTTTACATTGGCCGGCGAAAACACAATCTACCTTAACACAATCAGAACGACATCGGTAACAGTTTCCGGCGAAAACCTGAAGTGCAATCCTGTCAAGGGCTACATTTCTGTCCTGACATCAATGACCACTCTTGTGTCCTGTCCTCTTCAGAATGAAAGTTTCAAGTGGAATGAACGTCACTGTCTGTATAACTGTCAGCCAGGATACGGTATTGTCATCCGTATTCGCGATTCAATGGTCTGCAGCATATTCTACAACTGACTAAACAGGAGTCTGACTGGAAGGTGTCTCAGCAGACGTACTCAGCTTCATGTGGGTTGCAGTCAGCTTCAGTGATTGTAATTTAGTCATGTTTAACTTAAATGAATGTTTGTTTTTTATTAGATTCATATATATATATAGTTTTACTTGATCTTAATTCTTTTTTCTTGCTGGAAACAAATGGAGAAATTGAAACATTTAAGTGTAAGAACTTTGAAGTTTCACACACGGAAGATATATTTCCGTGGTTTCACAGCTTGATGTCTGTCTCCAAACAAACTTCGTTCCTCTATGCCTATGGATAGAGACCTGTTTGCAGAGTGCAGATTGTTCTCATGCAGATTTTGCATATATATGTAGCACAATGCAAGTAAACTGATGTCACTAGGCAAATATTGAGATATAACACTTACATTTCTTCACATGTATTTCTGTGGCTGTATACGCCTGACCAAAGGACCAGAACAGAACTTCTGAGCTTTCCTTCTTTTGAAAAACTACTACTATGAATTAAAAGACTCAATTGGGTAACTTCAGAAATTGCACTATTTGTTTTGTGCCTGAGAAGAATTCTAATCTTGCCATGCAATTCTGCCTTTCCCTTTGGGAAATCATGCAAAAGTATACTCTATGACTCTGCAAGGAAAAAGGAAAAGTCTCCCAATCAACAAAACTCGCAATCAGTGTGAGGCAACATTCATTCGTCATGTGCTTGTTAAAAAAAAATTCCAGCACAAAGGGTGTGAGAAGAGTCTCCTCCTGAAAAGGACCACTTTTAGGCTAAAAATTTCGAAAAATCAAGGAGATAAAAATACCTAAATAGATGTCAGTCGTGGCTCACCATGATAACTTCAAGCTGAAAGATGACCCTTAATATCATGTTTTGTTGAAAACTTGTTAGCAAAAATATAGGGAGCAGATACTGCGCCGTACTTCTCTGAGGTCAGCAGCTCGTTCTACACCGCTGTTGAGCTGTTTCCATGGCACAGGTCCTACTGCAAATAGTCTTAGATGCAACAATAGGGCAGTTCTTCCCTTTGCGCTTTACAGTTCTGTAAACACCGTACTGACAACAAGCCCTACCATCTCATCAAAGAGCATATGAAATGATAGCTATTGTACTAGACATGACCTATTAATAGCCATTTCTTGTCTGCATGTCTGTCCAAATGTTTGTTTAGGCAAAACATTCTCCCTTGTGACTGACACATCCAGTAAACATGACAAATCATGATTGAGTGTTCCCGTGCCTTTCATAATGATGCTTATTATGCCCAAGCATGGCTTCTTGGTCAGTATTCTTCATAACTTCTCTGCCGTAGTTTCACATTAATACTGCAAGTAATATAACTCCAGTATAGCCTTTATTTGGCACAGTGCAATACTGTAAAAGCCTTTTGAATTATATAAAGTAAGATTTCAAAAAGATATCATTGAGCACATATACTTCTAACCAAAAATCAGATGCTCCTCCACAGCAGTACTCATGTTCATTTCCTATGTATCAGTGTGGAAGAGCCAACCGGAAGTCAGGTCGGCGCATGCGCACCGAAGAGTACTTCGGCGCGCGAAATACAATCTGAAGCAGATGCTGACTAGACCTTGACTTGAACAGAGCCCCAAGCCCATCACTACAGTAGATTAAGGTAATAACCTCCTTCTACATATTGGTGTCAGGACCGGAGACTTACAAGTCGAGATTACAGCATTCTCACTGTGAATAGCTTCATGTGCATTGTTGCTACCAAGACCAGTGAGTTTGAATTTGGTGTTGACAGTTGTTTGTTTACATCAGTCAGCTGATAGCATTTGGAATCTGTGGATGTCCAAGTGAATTCTGTGTATATTTGGAGTATTTTTTATACAACCAGGTCTGCATTGAACCTGGTGTAAATATACATCCAGATATATACACAGAGTAATTTTGATAATTAGAAGTTCAAATATAATCAATATTATTTATATTGTCACAATTTGTAACTGTATTACTGTTCAGAAGTATGGAGGCCATACACCTTGACCAAGCCACTGAGGCTGAGCTACTTTCCTTGCCAGGAGTCGGTGGGACAGCAAATAATATTTTGCGATTCTTGAAGGCTCACAAATCCATCAAAAGCCTGGCGGAGTTGAAATCCTGTGCTCCCCAGATTGAAATAGCACCATTCAAGCTGCTGCATGCCAATGGATCGTGGACTTCAGAGATTCAAGAGCTCCAGGAGAAGGAAGAGGTGCAGAAGGAAGACCAGGCTACACCCACTGAGCGGGAGGGAGACCAGCCCCCGGAAGCCTTGAGCGAGGGCACAGCCCTAGCTGGGGCCGATGCACCTGAAAAACTGACTGGAACCGAAGACCACAACGCTAAGCCTGACCTCCATGATATGATGAGCAAGTTAATGGTGACCTTCAATTCCTTCATGAACCAACAGAAGTCCATCAATCAGGAATACGGTGCCCGTCTGACTGCTGTTGAAACAGAAGTAGGCCAAGTCTCCCAGACGGCAATGCAGATCTCGGATCAAGTTGGGAAAATATGCACAGAAATGAAGGCAGTCCCATTCGCCCTCCCTGACGACCATAAGGGACGATCAAGTGGTACCTTTGGCGGAAGAATCACCGGTAAAGGCAACCTGTTCTCCAACACCAGTGTGGGAAATGGCAAGAAGTCCGAAAACTCCAGTGGAGCCAGGCCTAAGGCATCTAAGCCAGACAAGCAGCTGTACATCCCACCACCACTTAGATCACGCATGAGCCATCAGTCTTTGTCAGATATTGAGGACACACCGGCTGAGAGCTATGAAGTTGACTCTTCGGAGGACACCTGTGAAGATATCCCTGATTCACGCCATGCCAAGCTGGTGGAGAAGTTTGAGGGAAAAGTGGGAACTTGGGAAAACTGGTTCCACAAATTTCAACTCACGGCTAGCATGTGCAAGTGGTCAGAGATAGGCAAGCTGTTTAACCTGACAAATGCACTCACTGGTGCTGCACTGACGGCACACAGGAACCTGCCGGACCAAGCAAGGGATAGTTATGACTCCCTAGTTACATCACTGCAGGAGAGATTTGGTAAATTGGATAAGTCCACCAAATCTATCCTGCGAACTGAACTATCTTGCATCAAGCAGCGGGAAGGCGAGGAGCTGGAGGAATTTGCGGATAGAGTGTACGCACTGACAATGGATGCGCACCATCCCGACACGAAGGCCTCTCAACTACAGGAATATGCTGTGTATTCCTTCCTGGGTGGATGCATTGACCGAAACTCAGCATGGCTCACCAGCACAGTGAACAGTCCCACCACCATCACTGAGGCCGTGAACAAGATGAAGCGTGCAGCCGTAAGCAACAAGAGAATGGGAGTGAAATTGGCTGTCCGTAGCATCGATGCATCGGATGGATACACCCCAGAGTCGGCAGAGCGAAATGTCCACTTCGCCCCTGAGGTTCGGAGAATGGATGCTAGCTCCACAAAATGCCTCATGTGTGGTGGGAAGTGGCACACAGCCCGTAGCTGTAGCAGCCCATCTGAGCGGCCACAACATGGGCATAGGAAATTGACGACCAGGAGGGTTCGGCACACTGTTACCGGGGGTTCAGACCCGGGCGTCAATCTGCACTAGTGGATTGCCACTGGCCCCAGGAGGTTGTGTTCTGTTATGACCTGCCCAGTAGCCCAAAATATATATATGGAAGGGGGAGGGAGCATAACCAACGACTAGACACCAACCTCCTGGGTCAAGCCAAGAATTGGATGGATTTCCAATTAGGGCCTGGGACTGGATGGATTTCCAGTCAAGTGCCTTTGAACCCAGGATGGACTTCCTTGGGACACTCAGGATGGTTAATTCCTGAACACTAATGAATGTGTTTCGCCCAAGATGTACTTCTTGGGGGCATGCTACATGTCTGTTATGCGGATGTAAATAATGTGCCTACAGTAGGATGTAATATTCCTATGCCGCGGTAGGACTGTACATATGTTGGAGCCACGGGACACTTAGTGGTGATCCCTGTCTGATGTACATATTTTGTATATAGTGTACATAGCCTGTCAGAGATGGTGCTCTCCACCCTTGCTATTCTGGGGCCCCTGTGTCCAGGAGGCCTTTCGAGCATGAGAGGGAAGCAAGTTCTTCAAAAGGGGGAAGAGTGTGGAAGAGCCAACCGGAAGTCAGGTCGGCGCATGCGCACCGAAGAGTACTTCAGCGCGCGAAATACGATCTGAAGCAGATGCTGACTAGACCTTGACTTGAACAGAGCCCCAAGCCCATCACTACAGTAGATTAAGGTAATAACCTCCTTCTACATCAGGAAATAATAAATCATTTTTAATTTATGTTAAAGATTACATATTGTAGTCGTCATTGAGACAGTATGATGTGCCCATTGACTTGGAACGACAGAACCAGTGATATGGAGAAAGAAAACAAGTACTCTCAAACAGTAGGTTTAGTGGAACTTGTGTGACGGCCTACTTATGATTTGTTACTGAACAAGATTCCTGGTTTACAAATAATTTTTTTTAGAATCATTCACAGGGCCTGCTATTGATCAACCAACAACTTGTTCAGGATTCAGTCCTGCATTTTTTATTGATGGCCTATGTTTCTTTAGCAATACTTTTATTAACTAGGTAAAGCAGGCTGGCTTCAAAAGCTTACCATGCAGTATGTGGATGAGCCTATTTACTATAGTATGCACTATGCAGGATAGAAGATGTTTCTAGAAGAAAAAAATTCGATGTTCAGCTGTTATGTATTCTAGTTAGTACCAAGCTCTTGTATTACATCATTATAAGATGATTTGGGGATGGTGACGCAAATCCCACTCCACAGGTTGGACTGCTTTATTTGTGGTGATAGGCAGTTTTAGGGATCTTAGGGGAGATATGAGTATCAGCATGTGCTCCCATCCCTAATTAAAAGCAGAGACATGGTGATTTCCTGCAAATTAGGGTTGTCTCAAAGGATCATGTTATTCTGATCATCTGATCACATAAAAGAGACATCAGCATTAGGGCAACCATTAGATATTCAGCTGAGAGCTTGGTGTTTTCCTCAATGGGAATCTATGCATGTTACATAAAAACCCGGACAGCACACATCCTACTGGGAATCAAATCTGTTACCCAGAATTGAAAACAATATGCCTCATGATCCCTTATCATTTCCATGCAACTAAATATGAGGCAAGCGGCTGTGATTAAGATAAGAAGTTAAAAATCAATTCTAATTTATGTCAAAAGATTATGTATCGTAGTCATCATTGAGACAGTTTTGCATTAAGTGGATGCTCCTTGCTTGATAATATATATTGTACTTGCTGTAAGTAGCTGGTTTCAGACAATCTGCTCACTTCAAACCCCCAAGGGGCGGACAACATTAACACAATGTTGGTAATCGGTCGGGGCTCGTCTGTAATTGAGTATAAACGTGCAGTGGAAATGATGTTGCCACAATGTGAATACAACATTGTGATTCTTCCACAACATCCAGAATGTTGCCACAATGTTGCTGACTTACATCATACCTTTTATGTTTCTTCAAATGTTGCGATAACATCATTTCTCTCACACAATTCTATGTAATTTCACAAACATTGCAATCTTGTCACAGCATTGCTGTAATGCAGAAGTGTTCATTGAGCTACCTCCACATGTGCAGAGCAAGTGATATGAAAAAAACAAGACATCTAAACCTGTAGGATAGGATGAACTCTTGTGAAGGCCTACTGATGATATAATTATTGTTCCTAAACAAGATTTCTCGTTAGCAAATAATTATTTGGAATCATTCACAATTGCCATTGATCAAACCATGCCATGTTCAGGATTCTGTTTTTGTAGATCTGCATTATTGGTAGAATTGGTAGATCTTTCTCTATTCGAATAATACTGCTGTTAATTAATTGGGTTAAGCAGCTGGCTTCAAAAGCTTTCCATGCAGTATGTGTATGAGCCTATTTACTATAGTATGCAGGATAGAAGATGTCTCTAAAAAATGAAAATCAATGCTCAGTTGCTGTTATGTATTCTTTTTAGACTTCATAATAGGAGCCACAGCTCCTGTATTACATCATTATGAAATGATTGGGGGATGATGACACAAATCCCACTCCACCGGCTGCACTGCCTAATTTGTAGTGATTGGCAGTTTTATGGGCCTTAGCAGAGATAAGAGTATCAGCATGCGATACGGTCCCTAATTAACAGCATAGACATGGCGATTTCCTGCAAATCAGGGTTGTCTCAATGCATCATGCTATTTGAATCACTTAATCACATCAATAGACATCCGTATTTGAGCAACCATCAGATATTCAATTCAGGGCTAAGGGTTTTCCTCAACAAGAATCAAATAATTCTATATTTAAAAAACTGACGACATGCACCCTACCGGGATTCAAATCCATTTTCGAAGGGCAGCAGCTCCTTATATATAATACAAGTGAGCTGAGTCCATGACCTATTGCAAATAGTCCTAGATACAACTATAGGGCAGCTCTTTACTTTGTGCTTTACAGTTCGTATCCTTGTATCAGTGTCTATGCTGGGCAAGTAAAAAAAAATCCCTCACATGGGGTAAATGTGTAACATGTTGAGGACTCCCGCTCACTCTTCCACCTCATCAATCAACCCTCGTGAGCACCCAGAACTGGGCTTAGAGGGCTGCACTTACCATATCTATCTATCTATCTATCTATCTATCTATCTATCTATCTATCTATCGGTAAACAACTGACAACTGGTCTCATCATCCCATCAAAGAGCATGTGAAATGATAGCCATTGTACAAGACATGACCTTTTGATGACCATTTCTTGTCTGTCTGTCCAAATGTTTGTTTCGGCAAAACATTCTCCCTTGTGACTGACACATCCAGTAAACATGACAAATCATGATTGAGTGTTCCCATGCCTTTGATAATGATGCTTATTGTGCCCAAGCATGGCTTCTGGGGCAGTATTCTTCCTGACTTCTGCTGCAGTTTAACATATGTTCTACAACAAATAGTACAACTGCAGAACTTGTCTTTATTGGGCATCGCGCAATACTGCAAAAGCCTTTGAAATCATCAAAAATAAGACAATCTTCAAAAAGATATCATTGGTAGATATGTACTTGTAACATATGTATAAGGTGATCCTCCACCACAGCTCCTGAGTTTTATGTATTGCATCTATGTAAACTTTAGACATTGAGTAAAACAAATAAATTTGTGTGTTGATTGCCACATATTTTTACAATTTGCTATTTTTGATACAGTCACTCAATTAAAAAATTAATCCTTAATTGGGTCAACACTTGTTTTCTGAATAATAACATATATCAATTTATTACTTGCTCTGGTCTTACACGATTTATTGAAACCATTATGCCTTGTGATCCCTTATTATTTCTCTTTTTGCGATAACATCATTTCTCTCATGCACACAGTTTTACGTAGTTTTCACTAACATTGTTGTCAGAGCATTGCTGCATTATAGATGTGCCCTTTGTAATGCAACGGAATAGTGAGCGGCATGAAAAAGCTAGTACTCTCAACCAGTGCTCTTAGGGGAACTCTTGTGAAGGCCAACACATGAAATTATTCGTTTGCAAGGTACATGTATGTCGTTAGCAAATTATTATTTTCAAAATTATTCACAGGTCCTGATATTGATCAACCCATAACATGTCAGGATTCTGTCTTGTATATCTTTATTTATGGTAGATATTTCTGTAATTGAACAATACTGTTATTAATTAGGTAAACCAAGCTGCTTCTAAAGCTTGCCATGCAGTATGAGCGTGAGTCTATTTGCTAGCATGGACTGCCATGCAGGATAAAATATTTTCTTAGAGGATAAAATCAATGCATCAGCTGTTGTTATGTATTCCACTTAGGAACCAAAGCTCCTGTATTACATCATTATGAGGTGATTCGTAGATGATGACACAAATCCCACTCCAACGGCAGCAACACTTAATTTGTGGTGATAGGCAGTTTTATGGGCCTTAACAGAGATATGAGTATCAGTATGTGCTCCTGTCCCTAATTAACAACATAGACATTGAGATTTCCAGCAAATCCAGGTTATCTCAATGCATCATGCCATTTGAATCACTTAATAACATCATAGAGACAGCCGTATTTGGGCAACCATCAGATATTGAGCAGAGAGCTTGGAGTTTTCCCCAATGGAATCTATACATTTTATGTTTAAAAAAAACTGACTGGATCCACCCTACGGGGAATACAATATGTTTCCCAGAAGTCAGCAGTGAAGGCCCATGAATGAAAAGATTATTGTTACAAAAAAGATTAGCAACTAATTCTTCAAATCATTCACAGGTCCTGCTAGTGCTCGACACATGACATGTTCAGGATTCTGTTCTTGTAGATCTGTATTGATGGTGGATGTTTCTCTTATTGAAAAATACTGTTATCAATTAGGTAAAGCAAGCTGACTTCAAAATGTATATGAGCAGTATGTGTATGAGCCTATTTATTAGCATGCAGAAGAGAAGATGTTTCTAGAAGAAAAAAATCAATGCTCAGCTGGGTGTTATGTATTCTAGTTAGGAACCAAAGCTCCTGTATTACATCATTATGAGATGATTTGGGGATGATGACACAAATCCCACTCCACAGGCTGCACTGCTTAATTTGTGGTGATAGGCAGTTTTATAGGCCTTAGAGGAGATATAAGTATCAGCATGTGCTCCCGTCCCTAATTTTAACAGCATAGCCATGGAGATATCCTGCGAATCAGGGTTTCTCAATACTTGAATCACTTAATCACATCACAGAGACAGCCGCACTTGGCCAACCATCAGATATTCAGTTCAGGGCTAAGGATTTTCCTCAACAAAAATATATGCATTTTATATTTAAAAAACTTACGACATGCACCCTACTGGGAATATGACGCACTTCCCAGAGCACATCACCAGCTCCTTATATACTACAAGATAGCTAAGTCTTTCACACAGGTCTGAATAAAATAGCCTAAAATACAATAGGACAGCCCTTTGCTTTACGCCTTGCAGTTCAGTAATTAACTGACAACTGGTCTTATCATCTCATCAAAGAGCATGTGAAATGCCATTTCTTGTCTGTCTGTCCAAATGTTTGTTTAGGCAAAACATTCTCCCTTGTGACTGACACATCCAGTAAACATGATAAATCAAGATTGAGTGTTCCTGTGCCTTTCATAATGATGCTTATTATGCCAAAGCATGGCTTCTGGGGCAGTATTCTTCATAACTTCTCTGCTGTAGTTTCACATTAATACTGCAAGTAATACAACTCCAGTACTAGCCTTTATTTGGCACAGTGCAATACTGCAAAAGCCTTTTGAATTATATAAAATAAGATAGTTTTCGAGAAGATATCATTAAGCACATATACTTCTAACCGATAATCAGATGCTCCTCCACAGCAGTACTCATGTTCAAGTCCTATGTATCAGGAAATAATAAATCATTTTTAATTTATGTTAAAGATTACACATTGTAGTCATCATTGAGACAGTATGACGTGCCCTAGGGTGCATCAGCCGCCCCATGAAAACTAAAAAATAGCGCTAGATAGCTGTACCTTGGCATGAAGTTGTGTTTAGGTAGCCAGATGAACATACTAAAAAATCAGATTGATCAATTAATATTTAGGGGTGCCTCCGGAAGCATATTTCCTAAGACATTTTCAGGAAAAGTTATGTTTCCATAGAATCGCGGTTTCCGATATCTTGACTAATATAAAAGATAGAAGAAAAATAATAACATATTTGGATTCTGCAGAAAATTTCCTTCAAAATGAATACCTGGAAGCCATACTTTTGTTGAAACAATGTTGATGCCATACTGCAGGATTTGTTTTTACTTGGAATATTTTATACGACTTCACTGATAGGTGTCCCCTTTTTGGAAAGTTTTTCGGATCAAGCTCTTCTTGGGCTCAGTTGTGCCCCTATGTGTACAAAGATCCTACACCAAATTTCAGCCAAATCAATTAAGGTTTAGACACCCCCCCCATCTTTGGAGGGCCCTTTGAGGGACCAAAAAATGACTATATTTTCGAGCATAAAAAGTGGCTATTTTCCTGCCTGAAATCAGTCAGTGCCACTGAAACTGGTCAATGAGGTGTTTTTGAGGGTGCCGAGTTCACCCATAATGATAATGAATCACCCAGATGTCAAGATGATGTCATAACATGCTATAACTGGTCGATTCAGCCCTTGAATACCCAAAATTGACTGTTTTCGAGCATAAAAAGTTGCCATTTTCGTACCTTAAGCCACTGAAACTGATCCATTCTGAGGATGCTGAGTTCACCTATGATGATAATGAATCACCTAGAGGTCAAGATGACTTCTTAACATGCTATAATTGATCGTTTCAGCCCTCGGATTACAAAAAAAACTTGCCTGAAATTATAGTGCCAAGAAGATGGGTCCATGTGCATTGTACAATTGTGCATAATTTTTCAAATAAATGAAATATAATATTGTCTGAACAGTGAAACATTCTATATTTTCAGGAAAACCAAAATTTTTGGAGTATAGAAGGGACTATGTTTAGCGAGACTGTCAATGTACATAATCTGTACATATATGGCAAGGTCTAAGGAGGATCTATATCGTAGAATGATTATTAATGTATAGTCACAATTCCATGACAAGAATAGAAGCTATTGAATAAATGTAATAATTATTTAACATTTTCACTATGCGGTGTTTCAAAAAAGGTATGGTGATATGGACCCACCTCTTTTTGAACAAAAAGTATTAGGGCTGGTCTTCATAATGATAAAAAAAAGTGGGACTTATCAACACATAGCAAGCTTGTTTTTTTTTTCATAGTCATAAAATGTTTATCAAGATCACATCATCATGAATAATTGAAGTCGCTCTGAGAGATAAAATGGAATACTGAGTAAATTATTGCTCAAATTTATGAAACATAATTAACATGAAGGGAAAAGCAAAGACTAAGTACCATGCAGTCATATAAACAGAAACTTATGTACAACAGTGACGTCATACATAATTATCGAAGTAAAAGCATATCTTGCAGTTAATGATCACCATAATGTTGACGGAAACATAGCTTCCAGGTATTCATTTTGAAGGAAATTTTCTGTTGAATCCAAAAATGTCATTAATTTTTTTCTATCTTATATATTACTGAAGTTATCACAAACCGCGATCCTACGGAACGTAACTTTTCCTGAAAAGTTCACAGGAAATATGCTTCTGGAGGCACCCCTAAATATTCATCGATCAAGCTAAAATTTTAGTATATTATTTGGTGTGGTAAAACACAACTATGGACCGTGGTACAGCTTGATTTGTTGATGTTGGGGCAACTGATGCACCCTAACGTGCCCATTGAGCTGGAACGATAGAACCAGTGATATGGAGAAAGAAAACAACTACCCTCAAACCAGTAGGTTTAGTGGAACTCATGAGACGGCCTACTTATGAGTTGTTACTGAACAAGATTCCTGGTTTGCAAATAATTTTTTTTAGAATCATTCACAGGGCCTGCTATTGATCAACCAATAACTTGTTCAAGATTCAGTCCTGAATTTTTTTATTGATGGCCTATGTTTCTTTAACAATACTGTTATTAACTAGGTCAAGCAAGCTGGCTTCAAAAGCTTCCCATGAAGTATACATGTGTATGAGCCTATTTATCATAGCACCCAGGATAAAAGATGTTTCTAGAAGAAAAATCAATGCTCAGCTGGGTTTTATGTATTCTAGTAAGCTCCTGTATTACATCAGACTCAGACTCAGACTCAGATACAGTTTATTGTGCCAATTCAATTCGATGTTACATAATTAGTACAAATTAATATGTTACATTAATAAAGGCAAAGGAGACCCCTCCAAGGACATTAGTCCGCTATCGAGGGGCCACCTTGTTATATAATAAAACAACTTATCATTAATTTTGATCTTATACTACTAGTTGAATGGACACACAGAATTATTCTATAGGTAAATAAATCAGTAGATATTAGGTTAAGTAAGTTTAACATTATATTAATAATAATTATATGTTAATAACATTATGAGGTGATTTTGGGATGATGACACAAATCCCACTCCATGGGCTGCAATTCTTAATCTGTGGTGATAGGCAGTTTTATGGACCTTAGCGGAGATATGAGTATCAACATGTGCTCCCGTCCCTAATTAACAGGATAGACATGGAGATTTCCTGCAAATCAGAGTTGTCTCAATGCATCATGTTGTTTGAATCATTTTAATCACATCATAGAGAAGCCGTACTTGGCCAACCATCAGATATTCTGTTCAGGGCTAAGGATTTTCCTCAGGAAAAATATATGCATTTTATATTTTAAAAACTTACGATATGCACCCTACTGGGAATAAAATATGTTTCCCAGAAGTCAGCAGTGAAGGTCTACAGATGAAATGATTTTTGTTACCAAACAAGATTTCTCGTTGGCAAATAATTATTTTTAAAATCATTCACAGGTCCTGCTAGTGCTCAACACATGACATGTTCAGGATTATGTTCTTGTAGATCTGTATAAATGGTGGATGTTTCTCTTATTGAAAAATACTTTTATCAAGTAGGTAAAGCAAGCTGACTTCAAAATGTCTATGGGCGGTATTTGTAAGAGCCTATTTATTAGCATGTAGAAGAGAAGATGTTTCTAGAAGAAAAATCAATGCTCAGCAGGGTTTTATATATTCTGGTTAGTACCAAGCTCCTGTATTACATCATTATGAGGCGATTTGGGGATAATGACACAAATCCCAATCCACAGGCTGTACTGCTTTATTCGTAGTGATAGGCAGTTTTATGGGCCTTAGCTGAGATAAGAGTATCAGCATGTGCTCCCGTCCCTAATTAACAGCCCAGACATTACGATTTTCTGCAAATCTGGGTTGTCTCAATGCATCATGTTGTTTGAATCACTTAATCACATCATAGAGACAGCCGTATTTGGCCAACCATCAGATATTTACTTCAGGGCCAAGGGTTTTCCTCAACAAGAATCTCTTCATTTTATATTTTAAAAACTGACGACAAGCACCCTGCTGGGAATCAGATAGACTTCCCAGAACAGGTTATCAGCTCCTTATATTCTACAAGTGAACTGTGGACGCCACACAGGTCCTACTGTACATAGTCTAAAATACAATATGGCAGATACTTGCTTTACATTTTACAGTTCGGTAAACAACTGACAACTGGTCTTATCACTTCATCAAAAAGCATGTGTGACACATCCAGTAAACATGACAAATCACGAATGAGTGCACATAATGATTCTTACAATGCCCAAGCATGGCTTCTGGGTCAGTATTCCTCATGACTTCTCTGCTGCAGTTTAACATTAATGCCACAACAAATAGTACAACTGCAGAACTTGTCTTTTTTGGGAACCGTGCAATACTGCTAAAGCCTTTAGAATTATCAAAGATAAGACAACGTGCAAAAAGATATCATGGAAAGATGTACTTGTAACATTTGTATAAGGTGATCCCCCACCGCAGGTCCTGAGTTCGCGTCTCACACATTGCTTCTATCTAATTTTTAGACATTGAGTATAATAAACCAATTTGTATGTTGATTACCACATATTTTTAAAATTTATTTTTGATATAGTCACTCAATTAAAAAATTAATCCTTAATTGGGCCAGCATTTTTTTCTGAATAATAACATATCATCAATTTATTACAATGCTGTGATCTTACAAGATTTATTGAAAACATAATTCCTCATGACTCCTTATCAATTCCCCCAAGACTCCTTATCAATTCCCCCAACTCATTAAATATGAAGCGAGTTTTTCTTTTTATGGGCTCTAACAACCGCGGCTATGATTAAAACAGGAAGTTATAAATCATTTTAAATTTATGTCAAAAGATTATCTATTACAGTCATCATTGAGACAGTATTGCATGAAACAGATGCTCCTCGCTTTATTAACATAATTATATTGTAGTTGCTGTAAGTGGCTGACTTCAGACAATCTGCACACGCCTAACCTCCCTGGAAGCACACCACCTTAACACCATGTTGTTAATTGTTGGAGGCTCATCTGTTGTCGAGTAGAAATGTGTTGTAGAAATGATATTGCCACATAATGAATAGATCGTTGTGTTTTTGTCACAACATCTAGAAATGTTGCCACAATGACAATGTTGCTGGCCAACGCTATATATTTTTCTTTTCTTCACAATGTTGTGACAACATCATTTCTCTCACACAATTCTACTTAGTTTTCACAATCAGTGTTGCCTGAGCATTGCTGTACTGTAGTCATGCCCATTGAACTACACCAACAGAGCCAGTGGTATGAAGAAAAAAATAAGTATTCTCAACCATTGGGGTAAGGGGAACTCTTGTGACGGCCAGCCTATGAATTATTCCTTTGCAAGGTATCTCATTGGGCCATTCCACGCCAAATGGACCAAAATCAAGAAATTTTCCCACATCATGTTTTCCGATTTTGATGAAATTTCAACCTGATATACATGTATATGTTTAATGAGCACATGCGAAATATTTCAGACATATTCCACAGATTTTGCTTTTGACAGCATTTTGAAAATGCTGGGCTTTCAACATAAAATTAATTTTTCATCTTGTGATATCTTTGAAAACCAGCCTGTTAAAATTGGTTCACTTTTGCGAAATTTGTTTGAACTGTGGGTTTTTGGAATTTTTTCACTCAGAAACCAAGCTTTCAATAAACCTGAAACTTTGCATGGATTGAGGCAGTATCGAGTGCTAATGGTACGAATTTATTCATATTTCTATGAAGAAAATCTCAGGACGATTCCTAAAATTGACTGATTTCAAGTGCAAAAATGGCCATGTGGGACAGGTGATAGAAACTTGAAATTTATTTTTTAAGCAGTTTAGGAGATCATCTTGTATTTCTGTAAAAATGGTAGAGGTGTTGTTTTTCATTTTTCTGGAATAAATTTTTAGAAATTTGGAGAAAAGCCTGATTTACACCATGTAGGAGCCTTCCAAGAGCAGGTGGAATTCAAAATGAAGTGCACATTTTTTTTAAGGTGCCTCAAATTGCCTCTGAACATTACAAAACAGTTTTATTTAGAATCACCAGGAAACTTTTTTATTTAGTCCAGTTATTTTCGTGTGAAATCATGTCAGATTCTCATGACTACAATGGAATGCATTTCTTTGTACCCATAATGGGGTCCCTGGGGTATATATACCCATATACTTAATAATTATAAAGCCACATTTGCTAAATTCTTTTCATCTGTCACTAAATGTTATTTCCAAAACTGAAATTAATGTCACTGCACATGAATTTTACACATTTTTCATCATATTGTGATATTTTTTTAACATATTGATAACCAAAGATACCTTCTCATATTTAATATCATTAAAAGGCAACTGTATTAACTAATCTAATTTACAAAATCTGTCACAACAGTCCCATACTGTCAATTTTGAACTTATTTGCAAAAATTCACTCAACATAATTGTTTTATAGTATTTCCTTTTGTGAGAAACCAATATACCTCTTTAAAGTTTGGAATTTTAAAATTTGTCCATCTGAGGTACTTTCAGAAATAAATTCAGCTCTTTATCCAAGGTTCCACCTGGTCTTGGAAGGCTCCTACATACGATATATAGCATAAATAAGGCTTTTCTTCAAAATTCTAAAAAATGAATTCCAGAAAAATGAAAAATAACACCTCTTCAATTTTTGCAGAATACAAGATGATCTCATAAACTGCTTGAAAAATAAATTTCAAGTTTCTATCGCCTGTCCCACATGGCCATTTTTGCACTTGAAATCAGTCAACTTTAGGAATCGTCCTGAGATTTTCTTCATGTGCATAAAAAGTATTGGAGTTAGAAATATGAATAAATTCGTACCATTAGCTCTCAATACTGCCTCAATTCATGCAAAGTTTCAGGTTTATTGAAAAGCTCGGTTTCTGAGGGAAAAAATTCCAAAAACCCACAATTTACCCAAATTTCGCAAAAATGAACCAAATTTAACAGGCTGGTGCAAATCGATGGAAAGCATCATCTGTATAAGCTTTGGCCAGCAGCATTTTATATATCTGAGCTTGATCTGTGTACAATTTTATCACAATATCTTGAAAAATGTAGCTTCAGCTGCTTTTTTAAATGACTTGACAAGCGTAAAAAGAAATTTTAGTTTGCAGACCTAAATTTTGAAATTGCTGTCAAATTCAAAATACTTGGAATTAACACAGGGAAAATATTTTGCATGGCTTCATTAAACATGTATATGTAGCTTGTGTAATAATTTCATTAATATCTGAAGCCATGATGTGGGAGACATTGGTCCATTTGGCATGGAATGGGCCATAATTAGCAAATTATTATTTTCAAAATTATTCACAGGTCTTTATATTGACAAACCCATAACATGTTCAGGATTCCGTCTTTTATATATGCATTTATGGTTGATGGTTCTCTAATTGAACAATACTGCTATTAGTTAGGTAAACCAAGTTAAGTTCTAAAGCTTGCCATGCTGTATGATTATGAGTCTATTTGCTAGCATGCACTGCCATGCAGGATAAAATATGTTCTTAGAGGATAAAAATCAATGCGTCAGCAGCTGTTGTATGTAGTCCAGTTAGGAATCAAAGCTCCTTTATCACATCATTATGAGGTCATTTCTGGATAATGACACAAATCCCACTCCAACGGCAGCAACGCTTAACTTGTGGTGATAGGAAGTTTTATGTATCTTTGCTGAGATAAGAGTACCAGCATGTGCTCCCATCCCTAATTAAAAGCATAGACATGGAGATTGCCTGCAAATCAGGGTTGTCTCAATGGATCATGTTATTCTGATCATCTGATCAAATAATAGAGACATCAGCATTAGGGCAACCATTAGATATTCAGCTGAGAGCTTGGTGTTTTCCTCAATGGGAATCTATGCATGTTACTTAAAACCCTGACAGCAAGCATCCTACTGGGAATCAAATCTGTTACCCAGAATTGAAAACGATATGCCTCATGATCCCTTATCATTTCCATGCAACTAAATATGAAGCAAGCTCAACTTTTTATGGGTTCTAACAACCGCGGCTGTGATTAAGAGAAGAAGTTATAAATCATTTCTAATTTATGTCAAAAGATTATGTATCATAGTCATCATTGAGACAGTCTTGCATCAAGAGGATGTTCCTTGCTTGATAAACGTATATTGTACTTGCTGTAAGTAGATGGTTCCAGACAATCTGCTCACTTCAAACCCCCAAGGGGCGGACAACATTAACACAATGTTGGTAATCGGTGGGGGCTCGTCTGTTATTGAGTATAAACGTGTAGTGTAAATGATGTTGCCACAATGTGAATACAACATTGTGATTCTTCCGCAACATACAGAATGTTGCCACAATGTTGCTGGCCAACATCATACCTTTTATGTTTCTTCAATTGTTGTGATAACATCATTTCTCTCACACAATTCTATGTAATTTTCACAAACATTGCGATCTTGTCACAGCATTGCTGTAATGCAGACGTGTCCATTGAGCTACCTCCACATGTGTAGAGCCAGTGATATGAAAAAACAGGTTATCTAAACCAGCAGGATAAGATGAACTCTTGTGAAGGCCTACTGATGAAATAATAATTGTTCCTAAACGAGATCTCTCGTTAGCAAATAATTATTTTTAAACATTCACCACCGCCATTGATCAAACCATGCCATGTTCAGGATTATGTTTTTGTAGATCTGCATTATTGGTAGAATTGGTAGATGTTTCTCTATTCGAATGATATTGCTGTTAATTAATTGGGTTAAGCAAGCTGGCTTCAAAAGCTTTCCATGCAGTATGTGTATAAGCCTATTTACTATAGTATGCAGGATAGAAGATATTTCTAGAAGACGAAAAACAATGCTAAATTGCTGTTATGTATTCTAGTTTGGACTTTATAATAGGAGCAACAGCTCCTGTATAGCATCATTGTGAGATGATTTGGGGATGGTGACACAAATCCCACTCCGCAGGCTGCAATGCTTAATTTGCGGTGATAGGCTGATTATGGGCCTTATCGAAGAGTATCAGCATGTGCTCCCATTCCTAATTAACAGCCCAGATATTGAGATTTCGTGCAAATCAGGGTTGTCTCAATGCAACATGTCATTTAATCACTAAATCACATCATAGAGACAGCCGTATTTGGCCAACCATCAGATGTTCAATTCAGGGCTAAGGGTTTTTCTCAACAAGAATCTGTTCATTTTATATTTTAAAAACTGACGACATGCACCCTAAGGGAATTAAATACACTTCCCAGAACAGGTCACCAGCTTCTAAAATACTATAAGCAGTGGTCGCAATAGTGGGGGGGGGGGGTCAAGGGGGTTTGACCCCCCCAAATGCTCTTGGGACCCCCTCAAATGCATTTAAGATGAAAATGAAAATACAGAGGCACAATTCAGTGCAAGCCAGAAGGTGCTAGACCAAGTTCAGCCTCCACTATGGCCATTATAAGGTTTAGAAACAAAGCCGTCTGAAGGTTGACGATCAGGGTGTTAAAACTCTCGGGAAAAGTACATATTAACATCTTAAAAGAGCATCTGAAGCACTGGATAGATAAGACATACAATGCTACAGATGATTTGATCTTCAAACAAGATGGGGCATCAGTCATTCTCCCATGGAAAGCCCAGAACTGGATCAAGATTCCTTCTGCCAAGTTTCTCGGCAGGACCATAGGGCCCCTATTATCACAAGATCTTAATCAATGTGATTATTCTGGGTTGGCAAATTTAGAGGCAGATCCCTGCAAGACACCAAAGACTTTAGTTGCTAAATGAAGGCTTCCGTTAAGTTTTTATGGGAAAAACGCACACAAAGTTACATTGTTGACACCTCTGCATCGTTTAGGCCCATGGTAGAAAAGTCATCAGTCCAAAAGGACCTCCAAATAAATTAATTATCTCTAGAAAGGTTGTTCTTTGCTATACAAGTTGTTTTGTATTGAAAAATAAGTAATTGTTACAAATGAGCATTACCCAAAAAATAATTCATAAGTGTAAAGTTTTTTTTTGACCACCCTGTACATGTACATGTTTAATGAAGCCTTGCAAAATATTTTCCCTGTATTCCAAGTATTTTGAATTTGACAGCAATTTCAAAATTAAGGTCTGCAAACTAAAATTTCTTTTTCCGCTTGTCAAGTCATTTAAAAAAGCAGCTGAAGGTTCCTTTTTTCAAGATATTGTGATAAAATTGTACACAGATCAAGCTCAGATATATAAAATGCTGCTAGCCAAAGCTTATACAGATGATGCTTTCCATCGGTTTGCACCAGCCTGTTAAATTTGGTTCATTTTTGCGAAATTTGGGTAAATTGTGGGTTTTTGGAATTATTTCCCTCAGAAACCAAGTTTTCAATAAACCTGAAACTTTGCATGAATTGAGGCAGTATTGAGAGCTAATGGTACGAATTTATTCATATTTCTAACTCCAATACTTTTTATGCACATGAAGAAAATCTCAGGACGATTCCTAAAGTTGACTGATTTCAAGTGCAAAAATGGCCATGTGGGACAGGCGATAGAAACTTGAAATTTATTTTTAAGCAGTTTATGAGATCATCTTGTATTTCTTCAAAAATTGAAGAGGTGTTATTTTTCATTTTTCTGGAATTAATTTTTTAGAATTTTGAAGAAAAGCCTTATTTATGCTATATATCGTATGTAGAAGCCTTCCAAGACCAGGTGGAACCTTGGATAAAGAGCTGAATTTATTTCTGAAAGTACCTCAGATGGACAAATTTTAAAATTCCAAACTTTAAAGAGGTATATTGGTTTCTCACAAAAGGAAATACTATAAAACAATTATGTTGAGTGAATTTTTGCAAATAAGTTCAAAATTGACAATATGGGACTGTTGTGACAGATTTTGTAAATTAGATTAGTTAATACAGTTGCCTTTTAATGATGTTAAATATGAGAAGGTATCTTTGGTTATCAATATGTTAAAAAAATATATCACAATATGATGAAAAATGTGTAAAATTCATGTGCAGTGACATTAATTTCAGTTTTGGTAATAACATTTAGTGACAGATGACCAGAATTTAGCAAATGTGGCTTTATAATTATTAAGTGTATGGGTATATATACCTCAGGGACCCCATTATGGGTACAAAGTAATGCATTCCATTGTAGTCATGAGAATCTGACATGATTTCACACGAAAATAACTGGACTAAATAAAAAAGTTTCCTGGTGATTCTAAATAAAACTTATTTTGTAATGTTCAGAAGGCAATTTGAGGCACCTTAAAAAAAATTTGCACTTCATTTTGAATTCCACCTGCTCTTGGAAGGCTCCTACATGGTGTAAATAAGGCTTTTCTCCAAATTTCTAAAAATTTATTCCAGAAAAATGAAAAACAACACCTCTACCATTTTTACAGAAATACAAGATGATCTCATAAACTGCTTAATAAATAAATTTCAAGTTTCTATCACTCGTCCTGTCCCACATGGCCATTTTTGCACTTGAAATCAGTCAATTTTAGGAATCGTCCTGAGATTTTCTTCATGTGCATAAAAAGTATTGGAGTTAGAAATATGAATAAATTCGTACCATTAGCACTCGATACTGCCTCAATCCATGCAAAGTTTCAGGTTTATTGAAAGCTTGGTTTCCGAGTGAAAAAATTCCAAAAACCCACAATTCAAACAAATTTCGCAAAAGTGAACCAAATTTAACAGGCTGGTGCAAATAGATGGAAAGCATCATCTACATTATATTCAGCTTATATTATGCTCTTCATCTCACCATGATATTTGCCTAGTTTTGTTGCGATATCTTGAAAAATGAACCTTCAGCAGCCTTTTTCAAAGATATCACAAGATGAAAAATTAATTTTATGTTGAAAGCCCAGCATTTTATAAATGCTGTCAAAAGCAAATTCTGTGGAATATGTCTGAAATATTTCGCATGTGCTCATTAAACATATACATGTTTATCAGGTTGAAATTTCATCAAAATTGGAAAACATGATGTGGGAACATTTCTTGATTTTGGTCCATTTGGCGTGGAATGGCCCATTTTTTAGAAGGACCCAGAGGGGGTCCTGAAAAAACCCGCCTAAATAGTGAATTTGTTAGGAAGAATAAGCATGATCCAGCAAGTACAGATTAATCAGCATACTACAACCTCTTGTGATTTATCTACAAAATACATTTTCTGAGATAAAACATGCTTACAAAGTGCTCGGAAGTCATTTTTAGAGCATCTGAAACACACCAGCTTTAATGCGCTTCTGGCGTTCCTCAGAATTCTGGCTACAAGGGCTTCAAAACTTCGGGCCTTGGAACTTGAGAGACCCCCCAAATAACATGGGCTATTTCGACCACTGAGTTGATTCCGTCACAGAGGTCCTACTGCAAATAGTCTAAAATACAATAGGGCAGCCCTTTGCTTTACACCCAGCAGTTCAGTAAACAACTGATAACTGGTCTTATCATCTCATCAAAGGGCATGAGAAATGATGGCCATTGTACTTGTCATGACCTTTTGATGACCATTTCTTGTCTGTCCAAATGTTTGTTTAGGCAAAACATTCTCCTTTGTGACTGACACATCCAGTAAACATGACAAATCACAAATGAGTATTCCCATGCCTTTCATAATGATGCTTATTGTGCCCAAGAATGGCTTTTGGGGCAGTATTCTTCATGACTTCTCTGCTGCAGTTTAACATTAATTCTACAACAAATAGTACAACTTCAGAACTTGTCTTTTTTGGGAACCGTGCAATACTGCTAAATCCTTTAGAATTATCAAAAATAAAACAAGCTTCAAAAAGATATCATGGGTATATGTAGTACTTGTAACATGTATAAGGTGATCCTCCGCCGCAGGTCCTGAGTTCAAGTCTTACGTACCGCATCTATATAATCTTTAGACATTGAGTAAAAGAAGTCAATCTGTACGTTGATAACCATATATTTTTAAAATGTGCTATTTTTGATATACTCAATCAATTAAAAAATTAATCCTTAACTGGCCAGCATTTTTTTCTGATTAATGACATATCATGGTGTTTGAATCACATAATCACATCATCGAGACACCCGTATTTGGCCATCCACTAGATATTTCTGTCAGCTTCACATGTAATCGTCCACAAGAAACGGCTCCTTTTTTCCGTCAGTTCCAAATATATTCTTGTTGTAATTAGGCTGGTCATTAGTATTTTTCAGAGTAATAAGTGACTCACAAATATGTATTCTATTTTTTAGTACAACTTTTGCAGTCATGCGCTCAATCCAGGGATTGGAAACTTTTGGGAGCTTTCAAAACATCAAACAGAAAGATCAGTGCTGACCAACATTTTAGCAGTTTCTTGTGGATTGATAAAGATCTGATCAAGGATGTTCCCATGTGTGTCTTTGATAATTGCAATATATACAACATATTTTCTTTTCAGGTCAGTTTATTTAAATGTACTCTATGCACTGAGCATAATGCATTTAAACAGGTAAAACCCTCAGTAAATACCAAGCTTTTCACAGCTCATGTTAAGGTTAGATGGTAGTAAACTCCTGGAACAAGGACAACTGGCCCACACACAATGTTTTCTAATTGAATTGATTTGGCTAGAGACAATTATATTCCAGCTGCAGACACAGAAAGAAGGGCCAGTTGGAAACCAAAAGGAGGTGTGTATATTTGAAATTCTGACAACACAGTTCTATGTCAAGTTTGTCTCACAACATGCGAAACGGTGTTTGGCCTGACTGCTCAGCATCTACAAGCCGCACAGCAAAAAAAGGCATACTCACATGAAGATTAGCCATATAGCAATTTATTTATCACGTTTTTGTGGCGTTTTGGTGTCGTTTTTGCTAGTTTTTCACGACGATCACCCCTACCATAAATGAGACAGACTGTAGCGGACCAATTCAACAAAATATGATATTTCAAAACTCTACTCTATCCTTGTCAGTAACCGCTAGGCTTGAAGGGAGGAGCTTGAGACAATCGAAAATAAGGTCAGTGTAGCCAAATGTCTTTCTGGCCATGACCATTTTAAATACAAATATTTTCATAATTGTTAAAAATAAAATGCATGCATCCAGGGGGAAAATTAATGGATTGAGAGAAGAACCTTCCAAGGTAGCCTGATGATCTGGATATTATCTACAAAGTGCTTTCTGAAATAACACAGTCTGCTTCTCTGAAGTAACTTACTCTAAGGTATTTGGAAAATATCTTGCATTTGGGTACTTTAAGGAACTGGCATGGGTATCCTGTTTGTGACAAGCTGAAATACATTTTTTAGGCACTCTGAAGTGCTTTTCTTCCTTAGAGTGTAGTTTTGGGAGGATGTTTTGCATTGACCAAATCAGTGGCGCATTAGGGGGGGGGGCATTGAGCCATGCCCCCCCACAGCCAAAAATTAACATGGAAGAGATAGGAAAAGCCGCGGAGCGCCCCGTGTTTACCCCATGTAATGCCCCCCCCCCCTTCAGGCCATTTCTAGATACGCCCCGGGACCAAATTTACTTACAGGAGTCACTATATGCCCTGAAAGTGAGGACAAACAGCCTCCGGATCTGTCATGGATCCACCGTTTTTAAATCCATTATTCTTAGTAGAGGGAACGGAAACAAAGTGAATCACAGGGAATGGATTGTTAATAGTAATATTTTAAAAATGCTTCAATGGTTTGATGTCTTTAAGAAACACTAAACTGTATCTGGTATAGCGCTAGGAAGTGTAATATGATTTTTTGTGCAAAAACATAGATTTTGCAGAATTTTCTTTCTGCAAAAATGTACAGATCAATTTTGTATTACTTACTGCAATTAGAACATCACATTGTGTGAGAGGAATATCTAATACAACTAATCCACAGGTGATGCAGCAATGCATGGTTGAACGTAGCCCATAATGATGAATAATATTTGAAAAACCTTCATGCATGGCAGGGTGAATCAGGAGGAAACGGGGGGGCGACAGTGAATCACTGTTTCATGCAGTAATGACATGGAAGCACTGAGAAAAGTGTAAACTGAACTGCATTTGTGACATTTTATGACTTGTGTATTGAACTGTTTAAAATTGTTTTCTGCAGGTACCTACCATGCCATTTTTTTTAAACATAAAATATTCTTTCCTTTTGCTTTTGCTGAAATAAAAATTTCCATTTTCACTAAATAAATGGCACCAACTCACTGTAACCCAAGCTAATTTTTATTCTACGTTTTTGCATCCCGTATCTTGAAAGTTTCAAGAAGCGTCAAAATTTTGATAGCATGCAATGCCATGCTTATAAGGACTCTTGTACCTTCTTTTAAAGATTTATAATAAAAATGGAATTGTAAATATTGGATATGTCGGTAAAATACACTTTGTCATTGTGTCCCCGTTCAACCTTATTTTTCGTTCATTGACCCTAGCAAGGACATTATGTGAATCCACCCTGTTTAAAAGTGCTGTACCGACCTCAATTATATGAATTTGAACTGCATGCACCAAAAATGTTGCTTTTTTTCCAGTACAGTGTCGAGCATTCTTTGTTATATGATTATATATATGCTGAAAGGGTGATAAATGGCAGTGCAAAAGGAACTGAATGTTGACTTTGCATGACATCAGTGGAAAAGTCTTTGACAAATAAAAAGGGTGGTTGTGTAATATTAACTGTAGTGTTGACCCTCATTTACCCGTTTGCAGGTGTCAAGAATACTTAAATGTCCACTATTTCCACTTGAAACATACTAAATGACTCCCGAAGGATTTATTGCAGGTGATATTATTTCAAAGCAGTAGACGAGTTTATTTATGTTGCTCAGTTTTGCGGTCATCTTCTGAATTATGCAGACTGTGTGAGGCTGGTGCACAAATGCAGAATCACTCATTGATTCATACTGACTTCATTCGGACATACGGTCATTGCAGTTAGTCATTCATAAGCCGGCTTAAACATTGAGAAGTATCCAGACAAGTTTGCAGGCAACAATTCTGCCCAAAATGCATCTACGCGTAGCAGCACCAATGGTACGTAATGCTTTGCTAGCCTATAAATACTCAAAGTCAAAAAAATGTGTGTTATCACATAAATATAAAACAAGAGCTATGTTGTCACTGTAAAACTGTATTACTAATATTATCTCTCGGGAGTTGGGACACAGTGAATCAATGAACTTACATAGATGATGAATAGTAATATTTTCAAAATGTTCATTTGTTTGATATCTTTTTTGTAGTAGTACTCAAACATTTTTATCATGACATGTGTCAAAGTGAATATGATTTTGAGGGTCAAAACCTAGATTTTTTGTACTATTATAATTGTCAAATACAATGTAGTACAGATCAATTATTTAAGTAACACTGGAAAAAAGCTGTTATTACAGATTTCGTATTACTGTGCCATGTTCTTTTCAACTGCCACAGTGCTCTTGTGATGTCAGTATCAGCATTATGATTTCACAGTTGGTATATTCGCAGTTTCAGCTGTGTCACTTGGAACCCATACTGATCACACCATTACAAATCCACAATGAGCTGTTAGATTGTTGCTCAACATTGATTATTCAGTTTGATGTTTTGAATAAATCCAAAAGTTACAATATCCAGCTATATATAATGCAAGGATTTTGTGTATAACTGCTATCAGTTTTAGCACTTTTACAACAAAACAAATTCATTCACACTCACATTCATTTGTTGGTCTGAGAGGTTATCATGTGCTGCTCTGTCTTGGCAAAAATAATATACTCAGGAACCATCCAGAATTTAAGACCTAAGGGGGGGGGGGAGTTTTGCTTGGGAGCATCCTTATCACTGATTTCCAATAATGTTTATTTAATGATCGAATTCTTAGCCTCCTTGTCTGGCCTTTTCCCAAATTTTTGGGGAGCAACTACCCCCCCCCCCCATTTCTCGTCCTCTAGTATGCCCATGCAACGCCGCCACGTTCACTTCCAAAAAATCTCCCCATCATTCCCATTCCAGTCATCAATTCTGAACAGTTTCTTTGGCACAGATCTTCTCTTAAAGGCTGAAAAGCCACAAGGAAGGTGCTGCCCTCAAGGAGAAATTTCACAACGGGACACCATGAATGTCCATGATGGATCAAGCAAGTGGCTCAAACTTATCAGTTTCACCTGCTCCAACTGAATCAAACAATGAATGCAGATTAATCAATTGTTATTCACACTTAGACAGCCCATAAGCCTGACTTGTTGGTAGCAGTTGGAATCAACACCCAAGCTTGGCGTGCCATTAGTGATGTCAGTATTGCAATACTGACATCATCTGTGCATATATTCACATGGAACATGGCACACTTATACGAAATCTGTAATAAAGGGTTTGAAAACTACAGAATTGTATAACACTTGTTGGCAGGTTGAATGAAAATGAGCCCTGCAAAGGTAGGATTGCATGCAGTTTGTGACACACGTATGGAATTGTTTTCAAGTGTTATCGGATCTTTCTGCACTCAAAATTTCATTAGAATTTTTTAAAAGTGATTGTTTAATCGTAATCATGATTTGGAACAGCCAAATTTTGTAATTTTGATTCTTTTATAACATTTCAGGAATATGTCTTTTACAATTGGGTAGAGACAGAAAATAATGTGACTACACGCCACGGTCTGGTGTTTGACATTTTGAAGTCACTCGCTGAAAGATTCAATTTTACGTGAGTATTTTCTCAAATATGCAAAACTATTTTGAGTCAGTCAAAACACATATTTGCTGCAATAAAAATTGGCAGTATTCTTACTTGACAAAATAGGACGATGTGAAAAAGTGGGGTTTTTTTCAAACTTTGTACTTTGAACAATCTCTGAGCAGTCTTCTTGGGTTGAATAAATTTTGGCCGTTTTTCTTTCTATTACAAAAATTTAAAATACGTTTTATAAAATTGATTGTAAATGCTTCAATTTTGGCCATTTCAAAACTTGTTTTCTGTCTGATTCTTGCCGGAGTCAATTCCGCAAAGTCCGATTTCCAGATCAGACACTTCAGCAGCTTGTGTGACCCTACCGTTACACCTTAGGCATTGTCATAGTTAAACCGACACAAGGCCATGTAATAGAGGTGTCAAACAATCAAACAAGCCATCAACCAAAGCTCCAAGGGCATCAGGAGCTGAGCTGCAAGGCAATATTTCATGGTGTTGGACATACATGATACGGCAGAAAAATGTTGGTAGATTGACAAACAGACGTAGCAAAGATATGGTAAGTGCAAAACTCCAAGCCCAGTTCTGGATGTTCAAGAGGATTGATTAATGAGATGGGAGAGGGAGTGGGAGTCCTCAACAATCAACATGGTACATATTCACTCCAGTGAGGGATGTTTTAGTTGCCCAGTACAGACACTGATACAAGGGGCCACCAATTCAAAATCTCATCTGAAGGACATCCAACTGAAATTTGGCTCATGGAAGGTTAACTGGAAATGTTTAGTTCCCCAATCGAGTTATAACCGATGCAGTCCAAACCATAACAAATATCTTCTTTCCTGATGTACAGTGAGATAGGCAAATGCATGTGCTCCATAAAATCAAAACTGTGTATTTGTAACTAATAAAGCTGAGTGCATTACATGCAAAATTTATGTGCATAAGTGACACTCATTTTAAAACACATCACATCCACATCAACCAAAAAAAAAAACTGAAAAAAAGGTAGTGATATTGATCGTAAATTAAACAGATCAATAGCTAAATAGCAGAACCACCCCCCGCCCTCCAACAACTGAGATGAATAACAGGCTTTCTTAAGAAAATATGAGGCTTCACCACTTTATAAAAGAATACCTTATGGTACTCTCTAAAAACTAAAGTTCTTATAAGATACGAATATTGGTATTCAAGCTTGTCTCGTATTTTGAATTCCTTTTGATTATTTAAAAAACCATTAACAATTGATATTTTCAAAAACCAGATGCATTTATACAAGTAAAACTCAGTAGTGGTTTTTTGTTTAATTTGCAGGAAGTCAGTAGTTCAAAACAGGGATTAGTTCGGCTACCAAGACTCCAGAACAGAGCTCTCAGGATCATTTTACGGCAAGGTCCTAGGGCGCACATCGAAGATGAGCGTCAAGCAGCGGCTGGAGTACAATAAGCTTATGGGTCAAAATTTGAAAACCTTGAAATTTCAGCCGAAAAAAATTTGAAAAGTTTTGTCTTTTGTAGTTGGCATTGTGTCGATCAAGCAATCAGCTATCACTGCACTTTCATGTCCATAGGTTCCAATGCTCGGCTGATCTGTACTGAGGTGATAAATATAGCGGTAATATTTTTTTATCGTCATTAACGTCACGCATGTAAACTGGAAATCTTGACCACTTGGGGCTGGACAATCTTTTACCAATGAAAAGGGAAGTGGCTTGCATATTTTGACCAAAATTGCAAGGCTGTAGCACCAATACTTTCTGAGATACAGCATTTTTGTCAATTAAAATACCCGATATGAGTGTCATTAACGTCACACTTATAACTTGAAAAATACTTATCTTACAGCTGAAGAATGTATAACCAAGGTATAGGAAAGTGGTTATTCTGCACACATTAAGCTTTATTTCAAGTCTCTACGATCAATAGTTATTGAGATACAGTATTCTCTTCACTCTAAAAATTACAAAAAAGAAGTAAAATTCTTTTTCACCAATAATTTCGATTCCCGGTGACAAATAGTATTCCTACTACTCCCTCCAACACCCTATGTCGCCACTGAACAATATTTCAGAAGCAACATAATGGTAAAATGTCATTGACACCTCATATTTTGTCACAGGGCGTAGAGAAGCATCAAACTTAAGACTGAGCGTTCCAGATATGGAGAATACACAAAAATGTCAAGTAATTCTTTTGTTTGAACATTAATTCATCATATGAATTCAATAAAATTCAACTCTAGTAACCTCCAACAAAATTTCAGTGAGGTAAAAGTAAGAAGTAATTTTTTCTGTGACGTAATGACAGTGTGACGTTAATGACAATTTAGCTGAAAATCTTTATAGGGGCCCGTGCATAAGTAGCATTCTAGTGATACATGCATGCAACAGATTCAGGAACACCCAAGGAATGTTCCACAGTGACTTTGGTCTAGATATATAAAGTCAAAATATTACAGGAAAACGTTTGTTAATGACAAATTCAGATCGGACAACTGACATGCCGCCAGACATGCTAGAATATTTTGCTTAACATGACTAATGCAGAGCTGCAGACAATATAGTTAGCTTATAGGGTTCTCAGACAACATGAGACACAAGGTTATTTCACAGAATGTGTGTCCTTTGCATTTTTATTTAAGAACTAATCTGATGTGACGTTAATGACACAATATTGGAGACACCGACTCAAGACTCTCCTGCTCCCATACAGAAGATTATTTCGGACATTGGAGGCTAGATTTTAGAAAATTAATGGTCAAGTTTCCACGTAAGAAGCAGTTAAACGGCAGCAATATCACCTACTAGTTTTTGTGACGTGCTCTTTCAGAGAAAATGCAGGTGGAGACAAGCCATTTTAGGGGGGGGGTTGGTCCCTTCAATGCCATTTTTGGTGAGGATGAATGTTGTCTGCCACATATTTTATGCATTAAAATTTTTACTAATACCCTAATCATTGACATATGACAACAAAAAGGGCTGTACATATCACCCTGTCTACATGATTTAGTGTTAAACACAGGAGACAAGAATTTCAGCTTTAGCAAATTTTGACCCTTATCCTAATGTGGCGAATTATCAACGGCATCGCCCCTCCCTATCTCAGGGAAAATTTTACTAATGCAAGTGAAATTCATGACCATCAAACTCAGGCCTCGACATCCAAAAACCTATTCATTACACGTGGCCACAGAAATTCATTAACAGTGTCCGGTGCCAAGTTATGGAATGGCCTTCCGACAGAAATCTGGGAAGCCAGAAACATTGAAGCTTTCAGGAAGAAAGTCTCCAAATTTACTATTTTACGGACAGACAAATTTTAATTTGTGTTATCTCGATTTTAAATTACAAAGACTTTTTTTAACCTTCAAAATCGATTTTAAATTTCCAAAGACTGTTTTTATCTAAACTCGATTTTATGGACTCTTGCACTTTATCATTTCTCATGTTCTTTATTTTTGTTATCATTTATATTTCATGTTACAGCATACATGTAGCTGAAAATAACAGTGTATACTGAAATGCTATTGCTTAATAAACTTGTAAACTTGTAAACTTGTAGTAGTGGATATTTATGTTTCAAATTGGAGATACTGTAATTTCATCACAGAAATCCATTTATACGGTACTTGCATGCATACAATAGAAAACGCAATGGGTTTTTTAATTCTTTTTTATATCTTGTCACCAGTGACTGAAATAACTTTCCGTATAAGTGTGTGTGTGTGTTTTGTTTTCAGGACAGCCACTTTTCCATAAATTGAAACATTCCATGTAGCATTCATGGTTAATGTATGTTGGTGTGAAAACCATTACAAATTATATTTTTGTCTAATTTCAGGTATGACATTGTACCAGCTATTACATATGGTTTGGTGGACAATGGTCTCGCTGGAATGGTTGCTAATGGGGTATTTTTATATTGTATACCCACTCCAAATTTCACTTTATCTGAAAGCAGTGTGAATCCCCAAGACTGAGCATCATAGTTTCAGCTCAATGTCAGAGTGAAAATTGGGTCTGGAAAAACCCAAGCAACTTCGACATCACAGCCTGCCAGCCAATGGGCTGCCAGATCAAATATATATTACATAATCCATGTACTTACAAAAATATCAAAGCCCTTTGTTTATAGCAAGGTCCATTGAAGGTTGAAGTTGCAAAGTCAAAATTTTGCAGATTAATCAAACAACTCTGTGGGGATTATAACAGTTGTTACTGTGAATGCTTAGGAAGCTGCCATTTAATAAGATTAGACTGGTTATTGCCGATGATAGATCATTAGCATCACATAAACAGTTATGTTGTGATCATAGAATAAAATGTGATGTGTCCTTCAATATATATCAATGTTGAAATTGTGATGCATATATTTAATGTCAGCCCATTGGCAATGAAGCTGTGATGATGTGTCGCAGGGGCTATCCCTGATAAACTGCTTACACTGACATTATGTTGAAACTATGATGCTCAGTTTTGGTGGATTCACATTGGCTAGAATCTGGGGAATCTGACCCAGGTTAAAATAACATCACAGCTTGTTGTTCTTTTACATATACTGCGAAGCCAGAGAATAGTCATCCTTGAGATCACACTTCAACAGCACAGAAAAGAACTTTAAATTCCACATAAATATGACAATGACTACAATAAGATTGATTCAACATGCAAACATTTTTCAAAGCATACCTAAACTCTAAGTCTGGTCCTTTTGCAGTTAAAGTATGATAATTATACAATATATTTGAAACATTATCCCACATCCTCTTTGTATTGAGGAAGAGTTAAAAGAGAAAGACTACAATACTTTCAATCAGTGCATCACTCGCAATCATAACGATCATAATGACTGTTGATTCCTTCTTTTTGTTGTATAATTGCTACAGGCTGTCAACATGTCCATTGGAGCAATAGCAGCCACCCACGAACGTCAAAAAGTTGTCGATTTCTTGACGCCTTATCATTTTCAACCAGTTTACTTTGCGACATATGAACCTTCTCCTTCGGATGATGGTTTTGTAGCATTTCGACCATTGTCCCTTTATGTGGCTTTGATTCTTGGCATCACCTGGATAATATCGAGTTTATTCATATACCTGATTGCCCAAAGAGATGATGATTCACACAAAAAGATACATAGTTTGACAAATATAGTTATTGATATGTTTGGCACAGGTTTAAAACAAGGTAAGTTCCAATAGAAAACTGCTCTCGCTTACAGACCCTTCACCAATATTTTAATGAAATACTTAAGTTGAAATTCTGCTGTTTGTATGTTGTATTTACATTAAAAAGTGCATAAAACTAAATAAAACTATCCGGTCAATAACTTTGATTTCAGGTTCCCCTTATCTTTGAAGGAAATAATGATGGCCAAGTTAAGGTCGAAATATTTTAAAAAGATTATGTCTTTGTTCGGAATAACTACCTGCTCCAATCACAGTTCTTGTTATTATGTAAAATATCATGTTTCAATAATTCAACAAAGCTTATTTTTCTTTTAAGGTACAGATACTTTATCGTACTACAAGTCATCTCGTCAAAGGCTTATTTTTGCTCTTTGGAGTATTGTGTCTTTAGTCGTGACCACATTGTATGTCACGGTTATCATGGCCATGGCGGCAGTTCCTCTGAAGCCTCGTACTATTGATACAGCTGATGAATTGGCAGCCAGAAAAGACTATATAAGCACTACTTACGATAAAACGTCGATGTTGGAGGTTATGATGGTACGTTACATCAGTGGGGTAAGGTGCATTGGGAGTATGTGGTCATTTTTGTGTGTGGATGAGCTTGCTTTTTTTTTTTGCAAGTTTGTGGCAAATAATTCTTAAGTTAATAGTTCTGAATCTTCAAATCACTCTATGTTACCTGAATGGCCTATTATCTTCAGATTTACATCAAAATTCACTGACCAAGGTTCCTGGGAATGCATTGCATGCTTTTGTTTGATTCCAGACAACACCAAAAGGACCGTTAGCTGAGATCTACAAGTATCAAATGGAGCCTCACCCGGAGGAAGCTCTGCTGGCATATGAAGTACCGTGGCTTGAACTCATAAATCGTTTAGCGACTGGAAAATACACCTTTATAGAAACTATTGACTTCCTTCAAATTCTAAAAAATATGGACTGTGGCACGGCCATATCAAAAGAGCGACTTTTTGGTCATGATCTGGCTTTTCCAATACCTAAAGGGTTTCCATTAAAGGAACAGTTCAATGCGCAGTAAGAATTATATTTCATTACACACAGAAAAAAACTTGGTTTTTGGGGGTTTTCTACATAATCAGTTGAATATTTGAAAAACCAAATGGATGTTAATGATTTATTGAGGTTGTGTGAATAATCAAATGAATCATTGAAAATCCAGTCTGGTTAATATTGGTTTATAAGGGTTTTACAATAAATCACTTGGATATTTACAAAATCAGTAAAGATTAAATTGGTTTTATTGGATGCCAAGTGAATATTTGAAACACCATGTGTCCAGGTTCACTGATCTTAAACATTGTTCACAGCTTCACAATTAAGGATATGCAGCACTTAATCTTTGTGTTTGACACAGTTACAGCTGTTATGAGGCTAATCACAAGGTGATTTTGTCAGACTTGAGACACAATTCTATAACTTTTGTGAGAGCAAGTTAGACAGTGCAGTGACCATCTTTGACTGATTTGTTAATTGAATGAAGAGGCAAGCTCATCCTGGTTTACCCTCAGTTCCAAGGTAGGAATTTTATGATTCATTTTCTTTTGTTTATGAGCCGCATAGGAATATTAGCTAACATTCATTTGACAAACAAGTCACTCTACTTTATGTAAAGGTCTTTATTCAGAGAGTGTGCACATTTAAAAAAACTGGTTAGTCGCTGATGATCATTTATTTTAGGGAGGTAAGGATTATATGGTCTTTGATCACTTTCCAAAAATCACAATGGAAACAGTTTTTATAATTGACATGTGATTTGACACATAATATGTCTCTATCTAAGGGGGCCACCATTTAATCTCAAGGAGGTGGGCTTGGATTTTTTTTTTTATAATAATTTCTTGCTCAGTTTTGGTGAAATAAATAAATAACTTTTGGGCAGTCTTGAAACAAATGATTTGTGGTGGGGTATTTCTTAATAGAGTGTGACTAACTATTAAATTATTTGTGTTTCAGCTTCTACGTGAAATTTAGCTCATCCAACCAGTGGAACCGGATGAGCTTACCTCCTGAGCGGGTCTGGATAGGTCTCAGGAATCATCCGTGAAAAACTTTTCTCTGACCCAGATTGGTGAGGCCCTTGAGGCAGACAAATGAAAAGGTGGGTGTCTCATTTTTGTGTCATACTGTTTTTGTGCTCTATTTTTATGTTGTCTTTCTCTTAATTCTTAAATGAAGGGCATTGCAAGTCACAAATTCTCTGCTTTGCCTCTTAATGTAGCTAGCAAAGTGCACATACCATCAGGAGCAAATGACAGCTGTTTTGTGTTTCACCTCTCTTTCCTAGCTTATTTAGATATTTTAATAAAACCAGTGGATCGCCTGCCATAAAATATGCAATAGAATCGTATTCTATTTCAAGTTAAAATGTTCAACTACTGTATGTGGCACAATTATGTAATGCTGTGAAGAGTGTTTCAGAATCAGGCAGGAAGTCAAAACTCACTGTTTTAATGTGTGCATGAATCCAATGCAATAAGCACTGTATAATATTTTGTTTATGTACTTATGAAAAGTAACATTGTGATTGCTTGCATTTCAGGAGCGAAGCCAAGTGCTCAACAGCAAATCTTGAAGAATTGTGGTCCATCTCGAAGTCCATTGGACACACGTTAGCTACAATCAGCATTGCCAAGGATGACAGTATGGGCCTTTACCTTGGTTCTTTCTTGCATCAGTATACTCGTTACCACGTGTACGACATCCAGCGTTCACCAACATTTAGAAGAACATTTTCACATTTATGGACATTACATTGCATACTTCATTGACTATTACATTAAAAAATGTAACATATATTGCAGTTCATTTTTGTATTTTTACAAAAGTTATATTTAGATATGAAAAATATGCATTTCATTTGACTTTTATGTGTATTGCGCTTTCCTGGAGTTTATGTTTGAACATGTTTGAGAAGTAGCTATAGACAAGTTATTTCTTCCTACACTTAAGTATATTTCTTTATACATGTAAATTTTATTTTGGTCTTGTATTTTGAAAGTTTCATAAATTGATACGAATAAATAAAGTCATATGGCTTCCTATTGTCTTTCTGCTTAGAAATATTTTCTCCCTGTGTGCTAAAAAAAAAAACAAAAAAAAAGATGAAGTTTGTCTATAAACTAGAATTTTTTTCTTCAAAACACTGATGGTGAGGTGAAAAATCATTCATGGACATTTGAAAATCTTATCATGGTTATCCAGAAAACCAGCTAACTTTTCTAAATTCTTGATATGGTGTTGAAAGCCCTATCGGAATGATGAAAATATACAACTGATTACCAGAAAAACCAATTTTGGTTTAAAATGCACTTCATGATGGTATAATATAAATTCAGTCATGGATATTTGTAAAACCCAAAAAGGGTGAATACATACTTCACTTGGTTTCTATAAAAACCAAGGATGAATATGTACAAAACCAACTAATGAAACATTTGGTTATTCTATAAACCACAAATGGTTTAATAAACAACCAGAAAATCTGTGTTGAAAAATGAGTCATCGGTTTGTTGATAAACCACTGAAGGTTTTATATCATTCCAAAGTGGATTTTAAGATGGTGGTTTTTTAAACATCCACATCGAAAGGGTTTTTTAAAAAACCAGAAGTGGTTTTATACTGGTGAGAAGCCAAAAAACCACATATGGATGTTTGCGTAACCTTTTTTTCTGAGTGTGTACATGTATTGTTTTGAATTGACCTGAGTATTCTCCCTGCCATCCCATATTTTCCTGGGGCTGCTAGATTTTTATTCCTTGACCAGCCATTTACATATACATTGTACACTGCATTTGCTAGGAAAATATAACTTCATTAATTTTTGACTGTGAATGTCTGCTAAAAAGTTTACGATTCTGAACATTTTAAAACACAAGAGGGCTCTGTTGCCAATGTCTGCTGAGGGAGAATAGGAGTTGTTTATTTCCCTGGGTACATTTGGTGTTTTTGGAGCCACTACGTTGCTAATCATAAAATTGGGCTACTTATTCAATAGTTCTTGAAATATTGAAGGCGAAATGTATGTATCGACACACAGCTCATAGACTCTATGTCCTACTTGCATTAACTGGCTTAATTGCCTAAATCTGTGATGTAAGATTTACTCATATTACCCTATTGTTCTTTGTCCAATATCAGAAATTTCAGTTAATTAATTATTTAATATTATTTCAATCATATCTTCCAGTATCCATGTCCTGCTTCAAAGTGGAATCATCGCTCATTGGTTTGAAATCTACAGAAAAGAAATTCTTCAGGACCAGTGTGTGACGACCATAAAAGCGAGGCCAATAATCACATTCAATATCATTTTTGGACCCCTCTTCTTCGTGATGATTGGTGTATCTTTCGCATCCTGTGTATTTGTAGTTGAGCTTTTGGCAGCAAAAATGACCACAAAGTCCAAACTGTAGCTGCAGGATCTTTTGTCACACTGCAGAGGGAGCTGTGACAATAGCCTCATTTCAGGATACACCCCCACTCTCTCATAAAGTAGTTGCCTCAACTGACTATGTTTTACTCTCAGACTACCCAGCTTAATGTCCGCCACCCTCACTAACAATCACCTTACCTCAACTAAACTCGGCTTCCCTCAACATACATAACTTGCCAGAGTGTCCTTGAACAAAGTTTAGGGTTAAAAAAATGCACAAAGAATCCGTCAACACAGCGTTGTAGTATGTGGTCTCAGCTTCAATATAATGTAAAGATTAAAAAAATCTGTTGGGAAAATTTTTAGAAAATTTCAAATTTAAAATTGTTAGTTTTTCACACCCTTGTTGCATGCAAAATATCCGTTATGGTCTTATGGATAAATCAAATGGCATTACAGTGTTATTGAAACATCTTAATTTATGTAGTTATACATTAAGTTAGTCAATCAGGTTAAAAAATAAAAGAAAAAGTATTTTATTTCTAATTTTTACATCTTTCGAACATTTAGGGGTGTTGCAAACTCAGTGAATCTTATAATGATTTAAAATCAAATATAAACATGGCCATTTCGGCCTTATTATTTCTTGAACTAAAGAAAAGCAGCAAAGGAACCACCAGGGTGTGAGAAAATGCCTTGTTTACTTCATTAGTGATGGAAATTTAGATTTTCAGCATTTCACCAATCAATGTTTTTCAAATGGGATTCACAAAAACATCAGTATAGTTATTCGAAAATAAACAGTAGACACATGTAGAAATATGTACTGTCAGCATCTGACAAGTGTATATCTTCACCACAGCTTTCCATGTAAGATGCATTTGATATCTAAGGAAATAATATTTTTTGTGAGAAGTAATTGTTTAAATAAATAAAAAAGAACATACGAAAGTGGCCTAATGGCTGAAATGGTCAATTCCAAGTTCTATTACAATGTCTCTGTTCTTATTGAAATACTGGTTGCAATTTATGATCTTCTGAAGAATTTTGAGTGCTTTCTTTACAAGTTTTTGCCAATTGTTAAGATTATTTCATGGAATTTAATGGTTCCCCAACTTCCAAAATTCAGTTGTTCAATTGTAGCATGCCTTTGTGCAACCAACATAGTATTAGACTATTAGTCAACAGTTCTTCCATGGTCACATAATTAATATTGGTTATCTGTGAACTTTCCAGATGGAATCAGGAGATATTATGATTTTAAAAAGTTAACTTCACACCTGAAGCACTGAAATGAATATTAATTGGTGACATTATTTATTTTTCTTTCATAATATGAATGAACAACACTCAAAAATGCATCCTATACATATTTTCTAGCCTATTCATTGCATGAGTAATGCAAAATCTGCTTAGAAAGTACTAAATTGAGAAATATACACAATTGAAGAAAATCAATAAAATACCATCGGAAAATAAGTTCCTTAACAAAAATTTTTAATTTGAGGAATGAAAAATTGAGGCAGTCATGTTTCTTCATTGTCTTCAGCTTGTGATTAGAGGTTTTGATATTGATATTCACTTTGAAAGTGTTGCAACATACATCTCAAAGTATAGCTATAGAAATGCTGCAAAAGCCCTAGATATGTCTTATTATGGGATATATTGCTACAGTATTCTGCTACTTAACTAATGCAGTCGATGAATTAGGGACATTACGCAGGTTCAGTTATTTGGACTCTAAATGGGTTCGGAGAATGTAGATTATAGTGTAGCAAGTTTGTAACACCTTCAGAATGTGATGTTCCTTGAAAAACCACTTAATAATAATTCTGAATCCAGTCCATTGTATATATAAGTACCAGGGTGGGAAAGGAAAGCATTTCTATATTAAGATTATCATTTTAAACATTCTATAATGGATATTTTGCATTCAACAAGGGTGTGAAAAACTAAAAATTTTTAATTTCAATTTTCTCAAAATTTTCCTAACAGATTTTTTTGATCTTTACTTCAAATCGAAGCTGAGACTATATACTATAACGCTGCGTTGACAGATTCTTTGTACATTTTTTTTAACCCTAAACTTTGTTCAAGGACACTGTGTTGCCGTTCTTCAACCAAATTTGGCTTCTCTCAACCAAACTCCGTTTCGCTCAACTAAACTCGGCTTCCCTCAACTGACTCATAATTATATAGATATTCCGTGGAGTTCAATAAATGTTGTTGCTATTTTGTCTTTTGACTTTCTAATTTTATCAACTTTTAATAAATGTTGAGCGTATTTGCTAAAGTTCAAATACTGATTGACATCATATGGCTAAATCACAAGTGAGGGTTGTGCTGTTAGAATGTGGAATTATGAAGTATTTTGATCATGAAAAAATATCACAATTTTCAGATTTCTCATATTGCACTTAATTGATGTTGTTTAAATCTAATTATGCGTCTTTCTCATTTAACTAGCGTTGCTCAATTTCAATGACATTCTAGTTCATCATAAATGAGATTTACATTTCGCTGTTATGCCCGACTTTATTACTATTTATATGTATATTCCCAATAAACCCAAGGCAGTCTAAATACTTCATTACTTCAAACTTTACAGTGCCGCCTGTAAGTAAGTGAAACGCATGACATTGTGCCATTACATCAATGCTAAACATCCTCAGCCAAACTGCTTGTGGAGGCATGAATTCTCATCAGATGAAAGGGAAACAAAGTGGGTCATAAAGGCCGATACGTGAGGCAAGTGGGATGAAAATAGCAGCCCATTTTCTTTGCTGTAGTCGGAGTTAGGTATGGGTCAAAGTCTTTGATAAGTAAGTGAACCACCTTTCCCTATGTTTTAACATTGGGCCTGCGTTTCACTTACTTATCAAAGACTTTGACCCATACCTAACTCCAACTGCAGCAAAGAAAATTGGCTGCTATTTTTATCCCACATGCCTCACATATCGGCCTTTATGACCCAAAATGTTTTCCTCTCATCGTATGAGAATTCGTCCTTTCAGAAGCATTTTGGTTAAGGATGTTTATCATTGATGCAATGGCACAAAATCATGCGTTTCACTTACTTACAGGCGGCACTGTACATGCAAATATACATGTTGAAAACATCACCCAATATACTAATATCTTGCAAGCTCAATTTGCTTATTTTTTATTTTACTTAGTTATACAGTATGCCCAATTTAGACCTCATCAACTCCTTTTGGAGCATATCTCCTTATTTGCCACTCAATGCTATTTTTCAAGAATTTACTCCTGTCACTAAAAATTTTAATCATCCTGGAGTTGTCACTTCAAAAGTTTAAATGATAAGTTCAGGGCAATTCTATAAAGTCTGATTTACAGATTTGGCAGCTTGTGTAGCCCTACCATTATATCTCATCTATTTCATTGTCAAATTGGGAAGAGGCCAGGTAATAGGGGTATCAGATAAGCCACCAACTAAAGCTATAAGTGCAACAGGAGCTGAGATATGTAAAAAATATCAGCGTTTCGGACGTACATCGTGTGAGTACGTCCGAAACGACGACATTTTACCTTGTAGCTCAGCTCCTCTTGCACTTGGAGCTTTGGTTGATGGCCTGTCTAATACCCCTATTACCTGGCCTCATGCCTGGATAGCAATGAAATAGCTAAGGTATGGTGGTAGGGTTCACAAGCTGCTAAAGTGTCAAATCTGTAAATCGGACTTTACTGAATTGCCCTTCAATTGCAAATTGGGTTGCACGCTTTGGCATTGAATGAACAGTTTGTTACATGTGTTTGACTTGCGTTTCTTATACATTTCCCCCTTCTACCCAGTATTTCCTAAAATGCTGATAACGTACATATTTTGTTCTCATCGTCTCCACCCAAGTCAAGGAGGATTTTGTTTCAGCTTGTCTTTCAGCCATTCCTCTTGGCTGTCACTGTTCAGCAGGACAGCGCCATTAAGCTGGAACTCCGACATGGCCAGACTGTTATTCATCTTGCTAACAATACCTAAAAAGCATCATTTCCAGTGTTTACTTCCTTGTGGGACAAAGGAACCGAAGATTTATTATCAGTTAGTCAATGACATTATCAGTTAGTCAATTATATAAGTGAAAATTGACAATTTGATATTTATAATGAAGAATAAATTACAGTAACTGATAACTATGCTCTCCATAGTACACAAAGTTTGAAAAATGCACCGTATATACATGCAACTACATTTCGCACTGTGTTGGCTTAAGATAATTTCATTGCGTAATGAAGTTAGGCTGTGATGACGTTCTGTTCAATTTATAGATAGACAGATAGATTTGTTAAGTGCAGCCCTCTACGCCCTGTTCTGGGCGCTCATGAGGGTTGATTGTTGCTAAAGATGGGAGAGAGAAGACAATTTAATGCCAACTTAACAACATCCTACTGGGATTTTGCTCATGAAGGTCCAAGTGCTGCGACTTTTGTTTGCCCAACTGGGGTTCAAAACCCATGCAGACAAACCCTTCAGCCCTCAGTCACTCAGCTGCCTAAATTGTATTAAAGTCACAGCCAGGGGTGCCGGAATGAAACGAGGGCGGCAGTGCTGGTAGGTCAAGAAAGGGCAAATCTAATTCATGTGACAAAAATTGAATGTAACGGCAATAATAATTTTGAATATATACTTTAAAATGTTTGCCTAAATTCACTGTAAATTAAGGATTAATAATGCCCTCCCTGCCCCTCCTGGCCAAGGGCAGGAGGGGTAATTGCCCCCCTGCCCCCCCCCCCCTGTTCCGGCACACCTCAAGTGTGTCTCTTTGACTCAAACTTGCAGAAGTAGCTCATTGAACAAGTTCGAAATCAAAAAGCCAGAAATAGAACTTCAGCTAAAAGAACAATTACCATTTGCCATTTCTTTGTTAAATTTTTGCAATGGGGTCGCTGATATAAGCCCATGTAGTTCAAACAGTCGTTATAACTTGTTATTTTAGCTGAATTGCTGGATGATTCTGGTGACATCTGATCTTGTGGTGGTTTGTGTTGCATCCATGGCATTCCATGCATATCACTTCCATTATGGATTTTTCCAAGTAAGGCAAGACTTTTTTATCTTTAGCTTCTCGGATCTACTGACCCAACAGACTTTCTTTCTATCACAAACAAAAGAATGTTTTACCCGTAATTTTTATTAAATTGACAGAACAAAAAACCTGGTTTCGCCTTTTTAGTTCTGAAAACTGACTGACCCTAGAAATAGTGCCTCGAGAAGATCTGAGAAACTGAAGACTAATTATGAAAAGCCAGATAATCAATCAATTGACACATCAAAGAAATGCCTCAGAAGGAAGGAATACTTGGTGTCAGATCCCAACCGTATGATGATGGCATAACTTTCCATTATGTAAGTAACGTAACACCATAGAAAAAAAAACATTACAGGCACGTGTAACTCCAAATTGAATATTGCGATGCATAGGCATTTTGCAAATAACACATGTAGTGCCCATTCAACAGTTGACATTGTATATCCCAATTATTTGATGATTCAATGGCGTGCAAATGATTTTCTCTCATCCAGTATACATATTTTGAAAGTATAAATTTGTGGTGGGCTGTTGCAAGATTGCATGCATGACAAAATTTTAATTGATATCAAATTCAACCAAAAATACTTCCATGAATCCCTTACACTAAAGAAGATATTTGCCCTTCCACCCCCTTCAGTTCAATCATTCAACCATCCATGCCTTCACTTCCAAGCTCATTGTAAAAGTAAATCATTTTAAACTAGCTTTAGAATCGAACTGAACTCAAAATTCCACTAAACTATTGAAAAGGCAATGCATTGTTCAAGTAACATGCAATTTTGATGACAAGCTTTATCTATACATATTTTCTGCTACCCTTTTACTGAAAGGTGAATGGATGATTAGGGCATTTTTATCAGTGCAAAAACATTAATCGATCAATATCACTTTTTGCTCGTAGAAACAGATCACAACATATCGCTCTGGAGTGATCACTCTGTATCGATTTTGTCATTGTGATCCTACAGATCACTACAGATTGCCACAGATTGACAGATAAAAAGTATATCAGGTATGACAAGCAAGTTTTTTAATGTTGCATTGTACCCAAGATAGTACAGTGCACTATTGATCTGCCCCTATCAAGTGTAACATCACCCTCAGTGCACCAGTAATAGACACTTTAATGCACCTTCTGAAGAGACAAAGAGAGATAAATACAAAATCAATTTGGTATGTAAAGCTTTTGATACCCTAAACTTTTCTGTCATCATTGTGATAGTTGCAAGAATCAATGAAATATGAGACATAATTATGAGAAATGTTGGCAGACAGGAAAATGTTGATATGCTTCAGCAAAATAAAGGTTGATCACCCATGAAAATAGCCGCATAAACAAGGAAATCTTCAGCAGGATAGACACCAGCAGTCATGCCAGCCTTCTTACATCTCCATAAGGATTTGAGAAGAATCTTATTTGTGCTAATATAATAAGACATGGTGCTTTGGTGAGTTAATATATTGGATTGCATCTATTATGTAAGGTAGCCAAATTTGTAAAAATATAATCGTTTTAATGGCAGTGTCAAAAAACCAGTATCAAAACTTTCAAGGGTAATTTATCATCAAAAGAAATCAGATGTGCGTGATTGGCAAGGACACATACAGTAGAAAGTACCGGACAGCTTCCAATCAATTTTTTTACTAAATATTTCCGAGTAAGTCACTATTATTCAATCTTTTGCCAAAGATACATCTCCAGTTAAGAGAGTAATTCAATTTTGTATTTGACCATTCAGAGAAGTGCCAGAAAAAAGATTTCAATAGAGAGACTATTATAGAGTATTCAATTTCAAGTTCAAAATTGAGATTGACATCTCTTATTTATTCAATTTCTTGTGCATTACTTCTACAATCATTGTTATTGTTACCAACATTATCCAATTTATCCTAACTATCATTATGCAACAGGATAGATAGCTAATCAGAACATTTGCATATCCCGACGAATCTGAACAAATTTGCAATCAACACCAGACTCCTTCTCAACATGCATCTACTTATAGCAGCACCAAGGGTATGTATTAACTTATAATTATCAAATTGGTTATCATTTTTAAATGGTTATAACAATGACAATATAATTAAATTTATATTTTTCATTGAGTAGTAAAACGTTTCTCAATGTTAGGCTTAAACTAAAGGTATCTTGTTTTTATATTTAGAAAAGATAGAAGGTTTATTCAGCAGTATTTTTTGTAAGGCGTTTAAAGTCGCTTAACTATGTACAGTGCCACCTGAAATAACATTGGGCTTGTGTTGCGCTTACTTATCAAAGACTTTGTTCAAGTCCCTCACTGCATTGGCTACATTTTCTAATGGCGGAAACAACAAAGGTCAACAAAACCTTGAAAACAGTGGCATCCTGTACTTTGACCTGCAATATCGCCTTTAGTTTAACTCACTTTGTTCTAATATTCAAAGACATTAATCTTAAGGTCTTGAACTTTCAAAAAACGCAATAATTCAAAAAGGGACTTAGTGGCACTAAGTCCCTTTCTGTGCTCAGCGGTCGATATAAGTCAACACATACAGGGTGTCTACAGAAAAAAAGGACAGTCAATACAATTTGATTTGTTTACAGTTCATTTTGTGCCAAGCATCATTATTCAACAAACATGATTTGTATATGAACAGTATAATCAGAAGAGTCAAATTACTCAATATTCGCACCCCTTGCAGTGGTAACTTCCTGCAGATGGGACCAAAATGATGTGAAAACATATTTGATGCACTCCGCCAACATTTTGTCCCATGCAGACATGATGGAGACCTTTAACTTTACTGCGAGGGTTGCGATAACTTGCTGGATGCTGTCTCCCAATTTGCTGATACTGAGTAATCCACTTGGTCGAGCTCAGGAGACAAGGGGTGGCACACTACCTTGCTCAGCAGGTTTGTTTTGAGGCACTCCTGAGTCTTCTATGCAGTAGGAACAGGTGTTCAACCTTGTTGGAAGATGATTTTGCCACAGTTTCTTGTCTGACGCCATGGCATCACAAATTCTTTCACAATGTTGTTATAAGCATTTGCATTGATTCCGGTGCTCCGATCAATGACTATTTCAGACAATTTTGTGATTTTATTGTCATCAGATCTTACAAGAAACATACATGGTGACAAATTTCTCATCAACAATGAGGAAGACAGGACAACCATAGTCAGCTTGAAGCAACACAGGCACTTTCACATATCATGCTTCCGTTTTGCCTTTAGTAGTGATCTAATTCACAAATAAACATATTTGCAATAGATCTAATATGGCTGACTATCAAATCCACTCTATGTCAAGACTTATCACCAAATTCTGAACTTAGATGAGTACAGGAAAGAAGACAAGTGACTGTCCTCTTTTTCTGTACACAACCTGGCAGTCATTAAGTTTTCCAAATCACTGTATTTTAACCACAAAAGCAAGTATTCGCATTTTTATGTCGATCGTTTAGTATCAAAGAAGTGTTGTTACATCTTTTTAACTTCAGCAATATGTCTTTTACAATTGGGATGTGATAGAAAACAACGTGACTACTTACCATGGTTTGGTGTTTGACATTTTGAGGTCACTGGCAGAAACATTCAATTTTAGGTGAGTTGCGGTATTTTTAAAAAATAGCACAGTTTCTTGAAGGTAGCTGAATTTAATTGTATTTTCGGAAGGCAGCTCATTATCACACTGTGATAAATGTATATGATCAAATTCAAGACATGCATTATTGGCCTACAGTTAATTAATGGTGGTTTGTACATTAAACAAACAACATGGTTATTGGGTATCATATAATATCATATATATTTTTTATGGCCTCTTCTAAAAATTTGGGGAACACTGAAAATATAATTGAAAATCAATGGATCTTAACGTATGTTATTTGAAATTATCCAAAATATTACTCCCACTCTGAATAAATTTTGAAATTGCACTCGAATACTGCTATATATAAAGAGCCCACAGCCAAAAGATTTGTTAAAGGTTCAACTGAATTGAAAAGGTTCAATGCTGGTGGGAAGGCCCTGTGATGGAATCCTATGCTCCCAACGTGAGAGAAAAGGGTTCAATTGTGGGAGCGCAGTGCAGCTGGATTATCTAAGTCTTGAATTTGTTTGCTGTTGTATCCTCTTTATAGTATAACAATGAACCTTTTTTGGATTCCTTATCTATACTGTATATTTTCAGCTATGACATTGTGCCAGCTGTTAACTATGGTCTGGTGGAAGATGGTCTCGCGGGCATGGTTGCCAACAGGGTACTTTGATTATATTCTCCAAATACTGCTAGATCTTTATATCATACATGCAGAACAACTCAAAATATTTTCCGCAATCTCTTGCCCCAAGAAGATGCTCTCTCTTTCATGCCACGCTGTCACTTCCCAGTTGACTCTAAAAGTAATTCACAACAAAAAAGAAACAGAAAATTAATCCGTAACTTTTTTTATTACTTTATTATTGAAAGTACAACTGTAGTCAGCCCCGATAGCTCAGTCAGTAGAGCGCTCGCCTCACAAACGAGGGACCCGGGTTCGATCCCCAGGCTGGCCATCGTGTCATTCCAACGACATCGTCATTCGCATCAGACGTAAATTGGAGGCGCCATGGGCCCAACTAGAAACTAGTCACTGACTTAGCTTGGCTACCCACGCTAAATAAAAGTCCGTTTACCTTTACCTTACTGCTTAATTCATATTTTTACAAAGCTATTTTGAGTCAAATATCTTAATTTATCAACAGAAATTAGCTATTACCAAGTTAGTGACAAATGAGTGTAAGGGTTAACAGGGGAGTGCAATGGCATGGGGGTGTTTAGCATGGGAAAATATATTTAGTTTCAATGTAGTAAGAATCATTGATGTCTCCGTTTGGACTAACAAAATCGTTATCGTTATCATTATCACAAGATAGCAGTCATCCTGTGATTTGTGATAATGCGATAATTTTTTCATTATCATGATGTTAAAGCTGACAGTTACTGTTATGATGTCAGGTCAATAATTTCAAAATATAGAAATTATTTTCGCCCTTGTCCCTTTCTGGCCACTGTACACTCCTGGGCAAAAAAAGGACCTTTGTAGAAGTTTCAACAGGCTTTATTTCAAACTCAGGAAAGATAAATTACTATGGGTAATAATAACTGACAACAAAGCATCGTTCCCTGTCAGTCACTCAATAGCAACATCATCTAAGTAGGGAATTGCTTTTCGTTTTGGCTTTTTGAGCAGAAGCAGTCTTGATTGACTGAATGATAAGAAATTAAACTTTGTTGTAGTATATTGAAACAATGTGAAATTCTACTGAGCTTATTTTTTGCCCATGAGTGTATTTCTTGCCATTATAGTATATACAGTGTAGTTAGAATAAGAATTGATTACAAATTGTTCACCATTGTGTCACATGGCGCTTGTTAGGCATAAATGTTTATGTTGTGATATATTTTAAATAGGTTGTCAACATGTCCATCGGAGCAATAGCAGCCACCCATGAGCGTCAGAAAGTTGTTGATTTCTTGACGCCTTTTCATTTTCAACCAGTGTACTTTGCGACATATGAACCATCTCCTTCAGACGATGGTTTTGTGGCATTTCGTCCGTTTTCTCGTTATGTGGCTTTAGTTCTTGGCCTTGCCTGGATCATGTCAACCTTGTTGATTTGGTTAACTTCGAAAAAGGATGGTCTCTCGCTAGATCAAATGCATCTCTTTGCAAACATAATCATTGATATGTTTGGCTCAGCTTTGAAACAAGGCTCAGGTATGACAGATTTTCTTTATAAGTTAGACATTTTCGGATATTTGTTTATGTATAAAAGGCTGTTCTTACTTTCACACAATTGTTTACTTCTTTGTCGTCCAGGACTTTTAAAAATGATACAGTCTCGACAGTACATTCACAAACCTGTATACAAGTTGACTGCTGTTGCATTGCCACTGCTTTTCCAGCCTTGGCAGAACATATGAGTATGCTGATGGCTTGTCTACTTCATCCGAGAATGTGATTGCCAAGTCTAACTCTGGTTAACGCCAATGTTGAATAGAAACTTTGTAAATGTGCCATGAAAACGGAACTCTTTCCTTGAAGCAGCAGCTAGTGTTATCATCAGCACATTTGAAACAAGTTTCACTAATAAGGAAATCCTGTATTTTTTTTCTTCCAAGGTATGGAATCCTTATTGCACAAGACTTTTCTTCAAAGGCTTATATTTGCTCTTTGGAGCATTGTGTCTTTAGTTTTAACCACATTGTATGTGACGGTTATTGTGGCCATGGCAGCAGTGCCCCTAAAACCACGCACTATCGAAACAGCTGAAGAACTGGCGACAAGAAAAGATTACATAAGCACAACTTTTGCTGCAACATCCATGTTGGAGGTTATGAAGGTATGCTTAACATGAAAAATAGATTATTAAATGAATGAGGTTTCACTACATGTAGATGGAACTGATGTAATGACAGTGACAAAATAAAATTACTTGTTGAAACAAAATGTTAACTAAAAGATGACGGACATCACAATTCACTGTTTTAAATTTTTTCTCTCCTCCATACCTAATTCTACACACAGTAGTTTTTTCTTTTTTTAAGACGTAATGAACAACAGATCTCTATACAATGAAAGCAGGAATGGATGAGTATGTCACCATAGAATAAACAGGTGTAATACATGCAAAAGATGATATGCTCAGACATTACTGAGTCCATGCTTAGAGCATCATTCTGTTGTAATCAATCCATATTTTCTATTCTAAATTCCAGACATCATCAGGAGGTCCTCTAGCTGAGATCTACAAGCATCAAATAAAACCATATCCGGAAGCGTTGTTGTCATACAAAGAATCTAGGATTTCAACAATAAACCGTTTGGCCAGCGGAAAATTCACCATAATTGAAGCTATCGACTATCTTCAGATCCTGAGAAATATGGATTGCTCTATTTCTATATCAAAACGGAGGCTTTTTGGTCATGATCTTGCTTTTGTGATAACCAAAGGATCTCCATTGAAAGCAAAGTTTGATGAGCAGTAAGAAAATAGACTGTATCAGCATTTGTCAATTTCTGACCAAGAATGGAGGGTGGGGGACCATGAGCGCCTCAATATAAAATTTAAGACAGAATCAAGGAGGGACAGTACTAATTTCCTTTGCATGATTGTTGTTCCCCATGATATTACCCAAATTAGACCCGACCAAATTTGTCTTTAGCTTCTCGGATCATCGCAAGGCACATTTGCTAAGGTTGGCCTGTAGGCCAAAAAAAAGTACCTGAAACCTCAATTTTTATAAAGTCAATTGAATAAAAAATTGAATGAAAATTAAATTGTGGGAAAGTTCTATTTTTACTGGAAAAAATATGTTGGCTCAGTCGATCTGAGAAGCTAAAAATGAAATATTTCTGTCTTAATGGTAAAAAAAAAATCATCTTCAAGACGGATTTGAATAATTTCATTTGAATAATGAGATTCAGTTAATAGGCATGCAATAAATTTGCAGTTTAGTCTTCAAGCCTGAAAAGTAGTAATGTAAAAATTGATCGGATTTTTTCTGTCCAACCCGATTCCTATTCAGATTCAGATTTAGATATTCTATTTGCTTCGCTCAAAGCAAACATCCACAATATTTCTATTAAAAAAATAGCAATTGCTCCAAGATGGGTTACCCCTTTAAGACATCTATCATGTCGCTATCAGGGGGCCACCCTCCCCCACCCCTAAAAAAAAGGCAAGAGGGAAAGGAAAATATATGTAATAATAGCAAACACTGAATAGTAGTTTTCTTTTTGCAGTCAGAGGGGATGGAACACAGTGATAGCTATTCCTCTCTTATTATAATTTTGCAGATGAATATTAAGAATATTAAAACTTCGAGAAAATTTAGCTTCAGTGAATCAATTCATTCTTACTGCCTTCTTCATGAGGCCAGCACCCAATTGTATCAACGCTTAACACAGGTTATCTTTCCTGTGTTAATAGATTTAACGTACAGTTTGTCTCATCCCCCATGCGAACTAACGTTTGCCCTGATTCCTCAGCCTACATAAATTCTACAGTATTTATAAATACACATACCTACTAATAGATCAGCCATTTTGTAATTTGTTAGTCACATTTTCACGATGTTTTTACATTCTCCAGCTTCCAGCGTAAAGATATCTTAAACATGCCGAGTTCAGACGCATTTGGTGTCCAGCAAGATGCGGTAAAAATTTAAAGTGTGTAATCTTGAAAACTGCGTGAGTTACTCCACTTGTACTGCAATGAAAATGGTTTTTACAAGCCTTTTTTTTCTTATGTCAGATGACGCTGTCTTTTTCAGGAAACCCCCAGAAATCCCTGTCAAAATTGGGTTTAATGTCCCACACAACTATAAAAAGATAACCTTAACCACTTTTTTGTTGATACAACACAAGCTAACATAATTTTTAAAACCAGTAACTAACAGAGAAAGTCACTAACACAGGTTAGCGTTGCCCCATTCGTTGCTACAATCAGGTACAGACGTAATTGATCTTTATAAGCTTCTTGGATCTTTTCAAGGCACATTTCCCAGGGGGTGCTGAAAAGCTGTTTTCACAATGTTTTATAACAACAATATAGTGAAAAATTGGGGTATTCTCATGTAGAAAATCTTTCAGGTCGGTTGATCCGAAAAGCTTAAACCGAAATATCATGATATGGCTGGCCTAACTTCCTTTAATATGCTTTTCTTCCAGTATTCACGTCCTCCTTCAGAGTGGAATCATCTCTCATTGGTTTGAAATCTACAGAAAGAAAATTCTCCAAGACCAGTGCGTGACGACCATGAAAGCCAGGCCGATAATCTCTCTCAATATCATTTTTGGACCCCTCTTCTTTGCGATGATTGGTGTATCTTTCGCATCCTGTGTCTTTATGGTTGAACTGTTGGCAGCAAAAAAGTCCAAGGAGTCAAAGGTTTTAAGTTTAAAAGAGAGCACATGATTTTAAGTTTAAAAGAAACTGCATAATGTACGTTTGATTCATCTATTCTATACTACTCCAAACTATCCGTAAGTGACGCTTCTACTCTGAGAGTAAACTTCTCCAAGGTTGGTCCAAAGCGAACATAAAGGAGTAGTTAAATCGTCATTATTTGAGGATTCCCCGGCTATAGTCTGTTCTCTTGTGTAATTCCGTGGGACTTGCATGTTAAAATTGGCAAACATGCATTTTCTTGTAGATTTGGGTGCATAGAACACGTTTTTGAATGATTGCATTTTTTTCGGATGGAACTTCCTGTAAAATCCAAGATGGCCGCCAAGATGACTGCCTAGAAGCATTTTCGACCTATTTCGGTCCATATTTAACATAGATTAACAAGTGACAGGTCATTTTCTGTATTTTTTGGGTCAAGGAATTCATTTTTGTAGGTTTCAAAGCCATAAAAGTAATATTTGATGCATTTTTATCCATGATGGTAACTAAAATAGCAGCGCAATCATTAGTTACTCTTGTTCCAGACAACCGCGGTAGGGTAGCAACCGAAGAATCAATTCCTTTTTTTTAACCCATATATACATGTTTTATCTTATTGCTTTTGTCAAGATTTCCCTTGTATTTTTAATTAATAATTAAGTGGCAGCGCAATCAGAAGTAGGCCAACTGCAGGATTTTGGCATCACTGATCAAGTGTATGAAGATTACAAACCCTCACAAATACTGCAACCCTCGGCCCTCAAAGACCTGGCCTGGCTGACTTCATGAACTGCGCTGCTAAATATCTGATGGTTATCCATCTCCAAAAGACACTCCCACTTGGGTTGCTTACAATTCACTGACAGGCTTTGAAAAGCCAACCACATTGTGGATGCACCGCCATTGATTCCTGAGCCCCCAAATGACTGGCAGACATTACTTACCATTTTAAAGCAAGTGATTTGAATGTGTCTTGTATGAATGTGTCTTGTATGAATGCCCTATCTATGTCTGAGTTTATGCAAAACAAGTTCCAATTTGGTAATAAAGTATATCTTATCTTATCTTATCTTATCTTAACATCAATACAGCAATAGTGTGTGCAAACAATGAAACAGTTATTACTTTAGACATGCATATTTATGAAAAGGCCAAAAAATTGAATATGTCATATCCAGAATACGGAGACAAACGGATTCTTCGTATTTGTGAGCTGCACACCGGCATAGCCTCATTGAGAGCATTGGGAGCTTATGTGGAAGACATTGCATTGATGAGGCATGGATTGTGTCTGTCCTTTATGGCCCACAAACTGCAAAATAGATCCTTGATGGAAATCAAGTGAAACAAGCTTTAATAGTCACCAAACCACTCAGAAAGCACTGTTTGAATATACGTGGCAGAATTTGTAAGATTGCATCCAAACGCCATTAAATGCCTTGACTTTTCCAATAAAATTGCACATGCTTGCCAAGAGTCATCCTTGCAGGACATCAACTGACCTATTTGTTACCTTCCTGGAAGCAAATCAAATTCTAGAAGGCCTTAATGAATTTGACAAAGATAAGGAGTCTGCATCAAGCCTGTTCAAGTTCATTCGGTAGTAGCCTACATGCTGCAAGTCTGTGCCATCCTCCAGTTTGTGAGAGCAACTCGTGAATGTGACTGGAAACTCCACCTCGAGTCACTGGATCGGTTGTGCAAATAAGTTTTTTGCACATGACCGACAGAAGTATGCCAGGATGGTGCCACTCTATCTGGTAGAAATGGATTCTTCGGACACATCAAATCCAATGATCTGACCGGAGTTTGCAGATGGAAATTTCAGTGTGAACAAAAATCAAACACCATTCTGTGCAAATTGGGGCACCATGGTATAGAGCATCTGAATAAATGGATGAAAGGTCATGGAGTTTTGGTGGGGATTACGCTCAAGGACAATGCTCGTGACAGATTTTTCCTCACAGCTCCTGAGATGGCAAGACTGTCTGAGGAAGCTCTTGAAATTCTTGGATTGCAGAGTACTCGGAGTGGTAAGCATCACAAAATTACACCAGCTGTGCAGAGATGTTTTGATGCATATATTCACCGGATGAAACAGGCCAAAGCAGTTGAATTTGTTGCAACAAGGATCAATACTGGCTCCATTAATATCTAGTTTCGAATGACAACACTTGCTTCACTTGCAATATGTAATTGGGTCTTGAGAGTCCACTGCCATAACACAATCTGTCTTTCTGTCAGATGGATATCTTGCTGTGTTCTGTCAAGAGCAAGCTAATGCCTTGTCTGGAACAAACATTAAATGAGGATAGAGTGTCTCAGGCCTTACCAGAATGTCCTGTTAAAGCTGCTGTATTAGATGGAATGACGGTAGTTCAAGCCCTTAGAAAGCCAAAAAATGCCCACACATGTGAGGATTTTTCCAGAACATTAGTTCTGGTCGTCGAGGAAAATTTCCAAGGGCGCCAAGAAGGGCATCTTGTGTTCGACAACTATGTTATCAATGCGCACTCTTTAAGAGATCCAATCCGAAAAAAAAAGAGTTGGGACAGTGCAGCAAATTAACTTTCATGTAGATGACAGAACATCTATTGCCAATGTGAGCATGAGGCAATTCCTGTCAAGTTCCAAAACAAAGACTAACTCATTTGAGACCTAGCAAAAAAGTGATTCAGTTTCTTTCAGAACAAGATAAATACATTCATAGTAAGTAACTTCAAGGGAAAAAGTTATGTCAACTGGCTGAAATGCCCAACGTCTTGAATGCACACACGAGGCGGTGGATGGTCATTTAATCTTGCATGTGGCAGACGCAGCTAAAAGTGGTGCTGACGTTGTGGACGTCTTCTCTCAAGACACAAATGTTTTTGTTCTGGCAGTGAGACACATTCCACAGCTTGGCAACGAAACAAACTTTGTAACGGGTACTGGAGCAAAGCAGAGAGCTATTTCAGGGAACCAGATACATGAAACACTGGGGGAGGAAAAGGCTGCAAGTCAGCAACGCTACCAGGTTTTCATGCTTTCTCGGATGCAAACATAACTGAATATTTTGTAACAAAGGGCAAATTTACATGTTAGAAGGTCTGCTGTAGGGTTGATGATGACGTGATACAAGCTTTCCTTGTTCCTGGTCAACACGACGAACCTGAAGAATCCTTCCAAGCAGGACTTTAAAACTATGTTTGCCAATTGTATGATTCACAAACAAAAATAAAAGATGTTGCAAAGACGCGCTGGCAGTACTTCAAGAAAAATCAATCCCAAGGGCAAAAGCTACCACCAACAAAAGGAGCAACAAGCTGTTCTCAAAGCCCAGTACCAAGCAATAGTTTGGCAAAATGACATTGTGCCAAAGCCAGCCATATTGGATCTCTATGAATTTGGCTGGACATTTGAAAATACCTTCCTGTTACAACTTTGCTTCCTCCTGCCCCTGATGCTGTTGTTCAGTTGATTAAATGTGGATCCAAAAAGAACAATTGTGCAAGTTGGTGTTCATGCCTCTGTCTTTGTGGAGCCGATGAAGAGGCATGCACCAACACTGACACTGTATTTCATGATGACACTTCATCTGATGAAGATGATACTTTTTAAGAAACTGGTTAATTACATCAATTCTGATAATTATTGTTGTGATATTTCCTTATTAGAAGTCCTGCACTGTACAAGGATAGCTTTAGTGACTTGATGTAATTTTGTACGTAATAATTATGTCATGTAATCATATAATAGAAGATTGTTTGGATGATTTAATTATTATCTGTTCTGTTTTATAGATCATTTCTAAAATATGTAGGACTATATGACATTGTATTATGCAGTAAACTTCAGATTATAGTTAAAGGGTTCATGATGACAGCTTTCGCTTCTGATAAAGTATATTTCTGTTTGGACACTTTTTTTATTGCCGTTGTACTGTATGTATTGATATGATAATTCCTTTTGGCATTAAAATTAGCGTTGCTTTCTATAAATTTAGGTAGTTTGTTTATTTCTTACATAAAGCCAGGGAAAATAAATGAAATCTTTCCAGATATTCCAAATAAGCATAGATTTGCTGAAAAATGTGACTGTTCACAGCATCAGCGGCCATCTTGTCCGCCATCTTGAATTTGAGTGGGAAGATGTGATCAGAAAAAATGCAATCATTAATTTTTGCATTCTACACAAAATTCTGGTCTAGAAACACTACTATTGCAAATTTTAACATGACATTTTCACGGGACCCAGTTTAGCTACACAAGAGAATAGACTACTATACATATATATGGATAATGACAATATGATATGATTATTCCTTTTGGCATTAAAATTAGCGTTGCTTTCTATAAATTTAGGTAGTTTGTTTATTTCTTACATAAAGCCAGGGAAAATAAATGAAATCTTTCCAGATATTCCAAATAAGCATAGATTTGCTGAAAAATGTGACTGTTCACAGCATCAGCGGCCATCTTGTCCGCCATCTTGAATTTGAGTGGGAAGATGTGATCAGAAAAAATGCAATCATTGATTTTTGCATTCTACACAAAATTCTGGTCTAGAAACACTAGGATTGCAAATTTTAACATGACATTTTCACGGGACCCAGTTTAGCTACACAAGAGAACAGACTACTATACATATATATGGATAATGACAATTACGTCATGAATGGACACCTTAAATCGATTGCTTTTAACCGATTCGACTGAAATACAGTAATGCACACCAGAAAAATGCAATCTGGCACTAAAACAAAGCATCTGAAGTATAATTTATTTATGTAAACAATCATACGTCATGGGATATCCCAATTTCTTGGGATACTTCCGATCTACTCCAATCTACTCTGATCTACTCCCGAAAATGAAAAATGAATGCTTTGGGGTAAACTGCTCTACTCCAAGAGTACTTTAGAGCAGCGAAATGAATGTACCCATTATGAAAAATTACCCAAATATGTTGTCATAAAATCCGACTAAATAATATATGCCGACATTCATCTTATGACCTTCTGATTCAATTTCTTTATTCATCACATTTACATTTGTAACCACACAGGCACATACCTATTTCTAATGTAAGGATACCTATTTATTTTTATGTATATATATATATATATAGAATTTTATTCGACATCGGAATATCATCAAGTTACATGTGTCAAATAAATAAATAAAAACATAAAATAAGATAGGATGTGTATATGAACAAAAGTGGGATAGTAACTTCAACTAGGAAGGAGCAGTTATACATAATATGGTTCACTTAAATTGATATATATATTTGGATTACTATATATACTACATTACAAATATTCAGGGAAGTGTCCATTTCACAGATAATCATTTTTCAATACGTCATAAATACTGTAATTGAGTAAAGCACCGTAATTATCCCATTTTGAAGTCAGACAGGAATAATTAAGGCACCATATTTGCTATTCTAGGATCTGGAGATAACTGATTCCTAGTAGAACAGCAGTAGGGGGAACCAAGGCACATTAGGTCGCGGGGCACTGTGGGACAGTGGGGTCTTCTTGGATCCTGGCAAGGTATATGATATCGTAGTGCCATCATATCTTATAATTTCGCATCCTGATGTTTCCATGGTTTTATAGACAAATTACAGCCACATGAAGAAGTACTGCAAGCAAAAGTTAGAATAGAATAGAATAGAAATTTATTTTCAACATTCACATAAATCAATAGCAGGACAACATATAGTGAAATGTTATATAATGTGATGTTGAGGGGTACCCAAAGAAACTCTGCAGTTTGTGGGTTGGACACCCCTTAGTGAAATGAAATGAGATGAGATGAGATGGATGATTAATGGCATCTGTTATTCTGGGTGTCAATAAAATATTCGGAAAATATGCAATAGCTTAAGAAAAAATACAAATAAAATTTTAAAAAAGAAGAAGACAATTAAGTAATGGTATAATTCAAATGAATGTTATGATCCTCAAATCAATCAATAGGTGGCATATTCAAATATAAAGAATATAATATATAATAAAATAGATAGGCAACATTTACATTTGTGGTTATCCTATGGCAACATATAAAGATATACAGAATATTAATTATTTTACGTGATTTGTAAAAAGAGATACCTACTACTAAAGTAAACATGGACAGGTTCAATTCAAACCATTCTGTGGACAAACCATGAACAATGAGGCTCTCTCAGTGCTTGTATGAATTTGATATATCATAACGAACAGTTAAGAATTGCTATCGTGATAAACAAACTCATTGGTGCCTGAGAAATTAGCATTTTGGTGTAAAAGTCATATCGGGGCTCATTGGGACAGTGAATTTGGGGCACATTGGGACGCACTTAATATGGCAGAATTTAAGTGTCCAAGTCAACTGAATGACCTGGGACAGCACACAACAGGTATTTTAAAAGGCCACAGTGAGTAGAGGTATAGTGGTTTACCATGCTCTGTGACCAAATTTGTTGTAAAGCACTGTTACATAGATGTCCGCACCTGCAGGACAGTTCATGCTAAATGTTTAAAACTGTTAAAAAACTGTTTAAAGTAATTAACTATTGGCACTACAAGGTGTTAATACACTGTATATTGTCTTATGCACTACTTATATGTTATATCTATTGCAACAACATTAGCCCTAATAGAAATATTAGACAAGATAAGAAAAGAGATTGAAAAAAAAAAATGTTATAATGGGAATCTATATTGATTTAACAAAAGCCTTTGACCTCGTCAACCATGAAATTCTGCTTGAAAAGTTACAGTCATATGGGATAAGGGGTAAAACTTTAGAACTAGTCAAATCATATCTCAGCAATAGACAGCAATATACAAAAGTAAAGAAAGAAGTATCGCTTTTGGGAAACGTAACTTGTGGTGTACCTCAGGGTTCAGTACTGGGGCCACTCTTCCTTTTGGTTTTTATTAATGACATACAAAATTGTACAAATGAAGAAATAAGATTATTTGCTGATGATACTAATATATTCATATCAGACAGAGACCCCCATTTAGTAAAACAAAGAGCAAACAGATGCATGAGAGACATAGTAGAGTGGTTAAATTCCAACAAAATTTTGTTAAGTGAGGAAAAGACAAATTTCAGTGTGTTTACGTCTATTAATAAACAGACTCCAAGAATGCTTGAAAACATTGAGGTGAATGGCAAAACTATCCAAAGAACTGCTTCCTGTAAATACCTAGGTATCGTTCTTGATGATAAATTGACCTTTGATTGTCATATTGCAAAATTGTGAAAAGATCTACTTAGTATAATCAGTTCATTCAAAAGCATTAAACACTGGGTTCCGAATGGCCAAAAATTGAAATTGTATTATGCTTATTTCCACTCACGAGTCCGATTTGGTTTAGAAATCTATGGAACGGCTGCCAAGAGACACATGGATAGACTAGAGGTCCTCCAGCACAAAGCTCTAAAAACACTCTATAACCTAGACCCTCTCTACCCCTCTTCAAAGCTACTAAAGAAATACAGAGTATTATCTATTTCAGACCTTTACAAAGAAAGAGTCACAATATTTGTGTTTAAGCAGTAGTCATTTAAACTACCAGATATTTTCTCATACTATTTCAATACCAATAATAACTCTCATGAGTATCCTAACAAAAGGAATAGAGCTAAGTTAACCTTTCCTAAGATCAGAACTGAAAATGGAAAGAAAATCATTAAGTACAGGGGTGCAAAAATCTGGAATGATTTAACTGTTGCACTGGAGATTGATGCAACAAAGCACTCATGGCATACAAAAAGTCGTAAAATCAAAGAATACCTGTTAATTAAATATTTATGATAATATTAGCTGACCTGCAAGTGTTATTGCAGCATATTTATTACTTTCTGTTATTTCTATACATCACTATTATTATTCATTGATTTGTACATATTTTTGTATCGCTAAACTCGATAAAAAAGGTTCTAGTCGATCTGAATATAATATTACATATTTGTATTATTGTAATCCGGAAAATGCTCTGTTTTTATCATGATAAGTAATCATTGTTTGTATTTTGTATATAATTATATACACACCCGGGAAGATAAGGTTAAATAAAGTGTAAATTGTTTGTATAAAATTTTAGATATATATATATTAGAAGGATACATGTCTGCTCAGGAATAAGATTTTAAAAGCCCACTGTCTGTCATATGTTCATATTTCTGTCTGTCACATGTCCATATTTAATGTCTATTTATGTCAGGTGCCAGTTCAATAAGCAGCAATGCTTCTCTGGCTTCCAAAACGTAATTGTTTGAAATAAATATATCAATCAATCAAACATGGAGAGTTAAAATGATTTTTTAATTGATGTCCCAATATGCCCCGGCTGATGTTCCAATGTGTCACGCCGGGGCACATTCGGACAGTCATACGACTTAAATTTTGCTCTCTAGCTGCAAAAGGGTAGGTGTAGTCTAGTTTATTATGCCTTGCATTTAAGCTCTATAGTATTGGTGATATTCATGTAAACTTCTGAGTTCTTCAGTGCTTTCAGCATTGAGCAAAATTATTAGACGTTAAAAGCGTCCCAATCTGCCCCGGTTCCCCCTACATCAAGCAGTTAATCTAGGTAATAACTGTAGCACACAAAATGGTATAAAAGCAGAGGATATTGATTTATGTATAGATAGAATTTACGTCACAATAACTGGAAGCACAAATAATACATTGCATATGTACGAAAGAGACATTTTAATAACTGATTCCCAGTAAAACAGCAGTACATCAAGCAGTTAATCTAGGTAATATCTACGGCACCCAAAATGGTATAAAAGGTAGAAGATATAGATTTATATACAGATAGAATTAACGTCACAATAATTGGAAGCACCAATAATACATTGCATATGTACAAAAGAGACATTTTAATAACTGATTCCCAGTAAAACAGCAGGCAACAAGCAGTTAATCTAGGTAATATCTACGGCACACAAAATGGTATAAAAGGTAGAAGATATAGATTTATGTACAGATGAAATTAACGTCAAAATAATTGGAAGCACCAATAATACATTGCATATGTACAAAAGAGACATTATGGTTATGTACAATAGTGACAGCAGCAACAACAGCAAACACAAGCAAGCAACACATCAACATTCCACTAACCACTTAGTCACCAGGGGCAACCAAACTAACCAGCTAACGCATAAATATAATATAATATAATAGTAGCCTCAACTCTCAATTTTCAATGCTGGGCCATACACGTTTGACAAAGGTAGGACAAAGATAATTTTCAAATATTGCACCCAGATGTAACACCAAACGTTGGTCAACCATAAATATTTATGTTCTATTGAAGCGTTTTCATTTTATCTTTCTTTCAAAATTTTCTAATGTTACCAGCCTCTGCACCAATATATTGCAAATGAGGTAAACAACAGGGCCTCCTCGACAGCGGCATAATTTTGCCTTTTAGGAGGTCCTGTTGCTTGTTTTATACAATATTGATACTTTCATAAACAATGATTTGATATGAGCTACAAATGAAAGATCTGAATCTGTCACTACGTTGGTAGGAGGTTGGTAGAATTGTCTCATTATCTGTCTATACAAAGGCGATATTCTGGATGCTTCGGTCCCTCTTACGAGGCATCTCGGCAACCCACGACTGCCAAATTCGCACAGTGAACTAATATTGATGTCCTGCAAAAAGTGTGCAACTTTTTTTTTCCAATTAAAAAAAAAAAAATTTCAATTTTTTTTTCAAAATCAAAAAAATTTTTTTTTTAGAACTTTTTTTCATTTTCACTGTATAAGGACCAAATAGTTCCAGGGTGTAACAATAAGTGTGTTTTTTGGTTGTGACGTCATCATAACAAACGTTTCAGCCAATGAGCAGGGGTGTGGGGCGGCACCCCCGTGTGACGCCATGACAACTGTTGTGAAGCACCCATGACAACTGTTGTGACTCAATGACTTTTTAAAAGAGTAAAGACTCTCACAGGAACTTCTTAACCGGATATTGGACTTGAGACAGGTAAACTGAAGGGAATGGGCTACCTTTTATCCGCAGTACACTTACATTGTTTTGCTGAGGGGCTTTTTCCAATTTCAGAAATTCTTTTTTCCCACACTTTTTTTTTTCAACATTTTTTCTGCACACTTTTTTCCAAAATCTTTTCCCCGATTGTGTTGCATCACCATGGCAACTAAACTGCCTCACTTAAAGAGAATTCGGTAGCTATAACTACACACCAGTTTTTAAATACTCTATTTTGCCGTTTTGCGCAATGGGCATTTCTAGTTACGTATGTTCAAACAGTTTTGCGTATGTTTTACAACCAACGTGCGGTTTGTAATGTCTGACAAAACGTTTGAGTCATGCGTAAGTCATATCTTTGGTTGAGAGGTTTGACGAAGGTTCGAATATTTCGTATGACCATACCTTTGTTTCATGTATTTCTCAAACAATCACTTGAATGGTGCCCATAATGTTTGATTATCATATATAACCATACATTTTATTCATAAGTATGGCACGTTTGGCCATTCATAAGTTCAAACTTTCTCATACATTTCTTTGAGATGAAACTGTCCACAACAAATGGTATTGGCCTGTTTGACCTTATTAATGCAGAAATTTCAAGACCAGAGTGTCAACCTTAGCTTTAGAATTTTTTCCTAAAAATTTTCAGGGCTTCTTTTATGATATATGGGGGAGATCATTTAATATCCGTGGGCTCAGAGTTTTTTTCTAAATGAATAATTCCTTGCTCAGTTTTTGTGAATAAAATTCTGGACAGTCTTAAAATAAATAACTTCTGCTGAAGGTATTTCTTAAGGTGGCTCGATACTCGTGAACTTTCTAAGATAGGATTTCTTGAAAATAGTTTAGAATGATCCAAAATATAGTTTATAGCAAGGATATGTAAAAAAATGTGGTCGCAACCAGCCTTTTTTTCAAAATATTTGAGGTTATGTACAAGAAAGTCAGTCCAAGCAATCCTGAAAAACTCAATTTTTTTCTTTACTTTTTTACTGTGAAGTTTGCCCTGCCATTCAGTGATCATGCATCCAATGTTATGCAATGAAGTATGAACTTAAAGAAGACAATTTTATGGAACTGCTGATTATAATTTCAGGGATATATATATAGTTAAAAGGACTTTTCAAGGGGCTCGGAACAAAAGTTTTGATTTTGACAATTTTAACTTTTTTTATAAACCATGGTGCTAAAAAAAATTGGCTAGATAGGATTTTTTAATTCTTTGCCATTTACTTCCAAAAGTAGTGAGGAACAATATTATACATATGAGAAGTGCCCCTACCGCGATGGAAATTGAGATAAAAATTTATTTATACCCCAAAGTCATTTTTGAGAAATTATACTTGCTTGCCGAAAATCACTTGTAAAAATTTTCTGTTAGGAGAATAAAGTTGAAACCTTGTCAGATTGCAGTCCTTTTCATAGCGCTTCTGATGCTCCAAACTAGAAGTCTCTAACCCTAACAGAAGCGGCCCAAATGTCAAACGAAGCGGCCGTCATACGAAATTATAAAAAACCAAAAAAGCAGCTCACAGAGCTCAGCATACTGCTGTTGCTATGGTGACGTCGCCATTGCTTGGCCACGAGTAGCGAGCCACCTTAAGAAGGTGTTGCTTGAACTAGGAATTAATATAAGGATACTTCACATGCTTGAAATAAATAACTATGGCAGCTGTTACAGTGAAATAATTCATTTCCCACTGAGGGATATTCCAAACCCCCCCCCCCCTCGATTATTGCAAGTTAAATAAATACATAAATCTATTGTAACATTTGCAGATGACACGACTGCCTTTGCTTCTTGAAAAAATTTAAAGCTTTTATATAGAAAGGTGAATGTAGATTTGGAGAATCTAGCTGACTGGTTCAATAGTAACTCTCTCACGCTTAATGTGGATAAGTCAAAATACATCGTTTTTCGTACTAAAAGGAATTAAGTGGCATATCATGGTAAAATAAAGTTAGGGGGAAAAGAGATAGAAAAAGTCAGTAACATAAAATTTCTAGGCATTTCCGTCGATGAGTTTTTAGATTGGAATACACATAAAAATGTCATAAGAAAAATAGTAGAGCTCTGGCAACTATAGTCTTAGCATGGTAAACAATATTCTCCCATCTCGAGTTAAGCTACAGATCTATCACTCGAATATTCAAAGCCACTTGAACTATGCATTGAATGTGTGAGCCCAATGTTGAAAATTAAAGATCTAAAAAAAATATCAGGAAACTACAGAATAGAGCTGTCAGGGCTATCTTCAAAGCAGGAACAAGAACTAGACTATTGCCTTTATTAAAAAAAGTGAAAATGCTTACAATAGTGGATGCTATACAGTTAAGCCTTGCTAAAATTTCGTTTAGGTGTATCAATGACACCTTATCTCCTAGAAATATTAATCTGTTTGATGTCATAGACCACCAGTATCTTACCAGAAATAGAAACATTTTACGAGCTCTACATCATACAATAGAACAATATAATAAAAGTTACTTAGGTCGAGCACCAAACATTTGGCTTCATCTAGGGGAACATCTAAAGAATTATAATAATATTAAGTGTTTTGCCAAAAATTATGTAATATCCAAAGTGTTACTTTCTTGAAATTTCACATATATATTAATGTTCCGTTTTTACCTTTATTATTAATTGTTTTGTTTTTTCTCTAATATTTTCTTGATATAAAAATATCTGTTTACTCATCAAACCATTTTCTTCATTGTATATATTTTGTGTGTGTGTTATATATTTGTCTACTAGTAATAGGGGTGCAACTTTAAATAGTTTGTTAACTCTGTTGTGTCCGTTCTTCTTGTTATTTGTAAAACTAATTCACATTTTGTAATTATGATGTAAAATGTATGTATTCTGACAACAAAATAAATAAATATCTATCTATTTATCTATCTATCTATTGTCTGAGTCACAAATATTTACAATTCCACACATTCAATTACCAATTTTAGAATATTGAAATCCTAACTCTAACATTGATCCATCATTTTGATCAACAGTGTATGTACCTACCATGAAAGTAAAATCATTAATGTGAATGAGGTATGTGCTTGATATCATCAGGGAATCTTTGACAAAAAGTGAGAGCATACTGCACCACCTCCACTGTGTTATGATATCAATAATACATTTGATTTAGAGATATGAAAGAATTCCTTTGTTTGAAACTGATTTAAGGCCTCTGGCATTCAAAAATTAGTGTAAATATTATTCATGCTGCATATATAAACATGTATGCTCATATATTCTGGATCGGCACATGTACCGACACTCATTAGCCGGAAACTGAACAGACCGCAGATTCATCGTTCTTTCCAGTTGCGAGACTTTCTTAAAACTGCCATTGCATCCAAACCATAAATCAAGACTTTTTGATATCCAGAGCATCCAGATAAACCGTCAAGCAAGCCAAAACTCCTGCAAAAAAGAAAATGCAACTACGCATAGCAGCACCAATGGTATGTATCACTTTAAATTAATTAATAAAATCAAAAGTAAAAACATAATTTAGAACTTTACTTAAAAAAATTACAATGTAAGTATTTTCGCTTTTTTTAAATAAAGGCATTTCTCTGTCCGACTTCTTATCCTTGTGTTAATATATGTAAATTGGGTATAAAATAGGCTCACAATGCTAATCATCATATATCATAAAGTCCATCCCTTTTAAGAATGAGGGAAGAGAAAATGATGTATCTTCAAACTATGACCAAGTGGAAGCAAAATTAAGCTATATTATTATATGAAAATCAATTAAATTTTTGTGTCACAAAAGGTCTCTGCTACTTTGAATCATTATATTCTTGTTTTTATGTATAGATTTGCTTTAAGCAAAAAGAGAAGTACTTTTAAGTATGAAAACATTGGAACGAGAAGTAGACTGAGGCCTATGGTTACTTGATGATTTTTGTGTCAATAATTTGGGAACTTTTTCGTAAATGCATGATCAAATAAAATCATAAAATAGAGTGAAGAACCTGGTTGATAGTATTATTAATTGTAATTAGCCTCCGTACTTCTGTCACATTTTTCTCAGATCCAGAAATGCAATTATGAAGTTAAATGGTTGTCAAAGTAACTCAAAATATGACAGAATTGCTATCTACAGAGCTTCAGATTGGCTCACTTGAAACAACTGCAAATAACCATTAGCACTGACAGCTAATGCTTGAATAGTCTTATGTCGGATTTTTTGTCTGACCTGGGCCAGAAACGGGTCGAACAATCTTAAAAAAAGCACAGAATGGAGCGTTTGCAACATTGCATCAAAACTAAGGGGGCGACCATTTGATAATAGGGGGGGGGGATGGGAGTTTGCCTCAGTGGGAAATTATTTATCTCACGGTAACGACAGCAGTAACTTATTATTTCGAGCTCGCAAAATCCCAAAATATTCATTCCAAAGTCAAGCAACACCTTGTCAAGAAAAACCCCCTGCACAAAAAATGTATTTCAATACTGCTCAGAAAGATTTTTTTATTTCACCGAAACCGAGCAAAATTCACTTATTTAAAGCCCCCCCCCCCCCCTTGATATAAAATGGTCACCTCTAAACCCTGATTCCAAATGAGAAACCGGGTCCTAAGACCTTGTACTTTCATGCTATGTCTGCAACTTTTGCTGTATAATTATCTTATCTTGTATGTTGTTCAGGAGGAATATGTCTTTTACAATTGGGATGTGACAGAAAACAGCGAGACAACGCACCATGGCCTGGTGTTCGACATTTTAAGGTCACTTGCAGAAACATTCAATTTTACGTGAGTAGAAGTATTTTATCAATTCTGCGACATTACTATGTTTTAATCTTAAGTGAATCATAATCAAGGTATAGTGCCACCTGTAAGCAAGTGAAACACTCTAAAAGTAAAACAGGCAATGTAATTGAAACACAACCTGTTTCAGATGTTTATAAAACTTTCATTCATATTTAGTTAGTTCAGAATGAATAGTCTGTTTTCCCAATTAAAAATCAGAAGAATGTTATTTCTTTGTCAACTTTATATTCCCGACAAAAATAATCAAAATCCTGAAAGCAGACCATCCAACTCCACGAACACTACTTTTAGCGGGGCAGGTATGTAAAAAAATAGTGCATTTATACATAGAAGCATGAAACTTGGTGTACACATAAAAAACATCTTTACGGACATATCTGGATAGGGAGCCACCTCAGATTTACCTTAGGTGGCTACTGGCAGCCATTTTCCAAAATGGCGGACAATTCTGCCATGTTGCTGCTTTCTGTGTGATTCCTAGAAAAAGAATTCATGCAAATAGTGTTTTTTATTCCTTCTCTATGTATTCAGAACATTACTATAACATTTTTTGCTAGCCTGAACTATTTCTATCTTGTTGGCATCCATTTTGGTAGAAATATTGATTCATATAATGAATTTTCGGGGTTTCGGGTGATTTCGCCAATTCTTAATAAAAAAATTAATTACATATTTGAATTCCTTGTAAGAAGAGCTTTCAAATGAGTACCCGCATCTATGGATTACGACAATTTCTTATGAAAATGGAAAAAATGAAAATAAAATGTTTTTTGAAATTTTCGGTTCTCAAGTTCATTTGACAAAGACTTCACGGAAACTATTGATGCTACCATTCATTTGAAAGCTCTTCTTACAAGGAATTCAAATATGTAGTCAGTTTAAATTTCAATTGAGATTCCATGAAACTATGGGAAACCGTGAAAAATGCTCCATGTCTACAAAAATTACAACAAAATGGACCCTGTATGCCCTGAAATTTCTCTATTCAATCCAGAAATCAAGTGATCATGTTTTTTAGATCAGTAGAAGGAAAAATGAGTACTGTGATCACACGGACAAACTATAGGCGATCAACAGAATGCAGGAAAATGATAGAATTAGCTGGCATTTTGGAAAATGGCTGCCACGGGTCATCCAGGTCAAATCTGAAGTGGCTCCCTATCTAAATATATTCTTTAAGATGTTTCTAAACTTTGTGTAAAGTTTCATGCTTCTATGTATAAATGCACTATTACTCACCTATTCATGACAAATCTGCCCCGCTATTTCAGGGTTCCACATTATTTTTACAGGGTTTTCATCAACAAACTGGCGTCCATTTGAGAAATCACAATTACAGTTGAAGCTTCCTGTCAATATGGTTGTACAATGGACTTCCTGCATTTTCTAAATGCAAGGTTTAAAATTCAAAGTAACAGTGTCCGATGAAAAAAAGCAGCTTAGCATCCTCCCCAAGCTCCATTGTAGTGAGTGTCGACCAGGTAGTCCTAAAATAGCGTAACCATGTTGTAACAGTAGCAACTCAACGCCGCACAGGTATATTTAAAAGGCCGATTTATTCCAACGTTTGTACAACTGATCACCAATAACCAGGTGAACTCAACCAGTTACCATGCCCTAACTGTAAAACACATTATGTCATACCAAATCACCATACAACTGTAGATCAACACAATCACTCATTACATAATTAAAACCAAGCTTATGTTACACCAAACAGTACAAATAGACAAACTGTTTACTTATCATAACTACAGAAGTTATGTTAATTCAATCTAATCACCTAATTAATTATATACACACAAGCAAACAAACAAATAGGAATAATGATTAGTTTGATTACCTATCCAGACAATGGTGTGGTTAACACAGCTCAGTCAGCACTACCTCAATCATCAATACCAGACCCTAAGAAAAATATAACTTTGTGTTACAATCTAATTTAATAGAATAAATAATAAAATATATGTAAACCAACTTCAACAACAGGAAAAGGTAAGGTAAACCAAACTCACCAATTTAGGTAAATTCCAACATTAGAAAATCCAGGCAATAATTAGGTCCTAGACCACAATAAATAAACTCTGCCTGTTCTCTCCAAAGACCAGAAGACTACGACTCAAGTGACCCACTCAAAGGCCAGTCAACACCTAGAGACTCCTACTGGAAAATTCCATCCAGCCTAGACTCACTCAAGTGTAACAAGTAAACACTACAGAGACAGACTAAAACACAAAAGCATCCCAATGCTTTTGGTTACATACACCGCTGCACCAATAAATGGTGTCCTCACCATTGGCAGAAATTAAACAAATTAATCCCATCAAATACAAACTACCTCTACCTTTTTTCTATTTTTTTTTCTTTTATTCATAAAGTTAAAATACAATAACCTGTAACAAAGAAAAAAATTAAAACTGTTCATGTCAACAGATCTAACATCCGATTCAACAGATCCATCTTTTCCTTCTTTGAAGGCTCATTCCTCTTGATGGACATGCTGGTCACATAATCCCCCAAAGTTAAATATGCAGGTTTCCTTCTAGTCCTTTACGCTTTTCTCAAGGCAATAGGTTTGTCCAGATCCTCTGTATTCTCATAATCCTCAGAATCCTCTTGCTGCTCCACTCCAATACTATCACCCTTTGACTCCCCACTTGGAACTTCAGGCTGTACTAGAGTTGCTGCAGGTTCAACTGCAGGCCTTTCCTTTGCAGATGCAGTAACTTGATCCTTATTCTCATGATCTGTTCTTCCGCTGTTTTCCTGCTCTCTCACTTGACTTCTAGTTTTCCTTCTGTTGTGCTATTCCTCATCTTCACTCGATGAAATGTATTCAAGACCACTCTTGGAAGACTCATTGTCCTGTTCCCCACTATCCTCCCCCCCTTCTGGCAAAGGGAGCAGTAGGTTGCGATGTAGCCTCCGGACACGTCCTGATCCACACTCCTTCTTGACATCATACACCGGCAAATCAGCATGCTTCTTTACAATAACATAAACATCCTCTTCCCAGTAGTTATCCAACTTATGTTTCCCCTCAAATCCCACTTTCCGTACCAAGACCTTGTCTCCAACTTCCAATGAAGGACCTTTCATCTTCTTGTGCTGCTGACTCATCTTTCCAACTGCTTTCTTGATGTTCTCAGATGCCTTCGTGTATGCCTCCTTCAATCTAGTCTTCAACTGCTGAACATACTCTGGATAGCTCTTCTGTTCACCCGCATGATCCAAACCTAAAACAACATCAACTGGTAACCGTGGCTTCCTCCCAAACATGAGTTCAAATGGGGCGAAACCCGTTGAATCATGCTTTGTGCAGTTATATGCATGAATCATTGGAATGACATACTCCTTCCATCTCGACTTCTTCTCTGGAGGTAATGTCGCTAGCATTGACAAAAGAGTCCTTTTCATTCTCTCACACATACCATTCCCAGATGCATGGTAAGGTGTAGTGTGAGACCGCTTGATGTTCAACATTTGACAAAGTTCCTTGATCACCTTGCTTTCAAAGTTGGGCCCTTGGTCAGAGTGTAGACGCTCAGGTAAACCATAATGCAATACAAACAAGTCCACAAGTGCTTTAGCCGTCCTTAATGCAGTCTGGTTCCTTGCCGGCACAGCCATCGCATACCTGGTGTAGTGATCCGTGAGAACTAAAATGGAATTGTAGCCACCAACAGAAGTTTCAACACTGAGAAAGTCCATACATACGACCTCCAATGGCCGTTTAGAAATTATTGGATGTAACTCTGCTCGGTGAACATTTCCCACCTTGTTCCTCCTCAGACATCGATCACAGGTACGCACCCATCCTTCTACTTCCTTCTGCATCTTCGGCCAAAAAAATCTACTCCTAATCAAGTCCAATGTCCTCTCCTGTCCTATATGTCACATGTCCTCATGCAATAATTGGAAAACATAATGTCTCTGATCAAGTGGTAATACGATTTGTCGTTCTTCTTTCCCATCAATCAGTCTCCTGCGGAACAATACTTCATCCTGTACAAACAACTTCCGACGTTCCTTCCATAATAACACAAATCATGGAGGATCTGTAGGTGAAGGACGATGCTTCTGTTGAAAGTTGATGTATCCAAGCATAGTCTTAATGCAAGGGTCCTTCTTCTGAACTTCAGACCACTCCAATTTAGACATTCCACCTACCGGAGTAACATCCTCATCAGGAATTACTTGATGTGACATACTGCAAGAACTGACAAGATCATCCACACGTGTGCCATCCCAAATTGCCTTCACTGTCGCTTCTGACAGTCTTGACAAAGCATCCGCCGCTTTGTTCTCCACTCCTCTTCGATACCAGATCTTAAAGTTGAATTGAGACAATTCCGCTACTATTTCGCAGAGCTCATCAAATAGACTAATGGGTTGTTATCTGTTGTGACGATGAAAGATGGGGCACCATATAGGTAGTCCCGAAATTAGTCACATATAGCCCATTTCAAAGCCAGACATTCCAACTTGTGTGCTGGATATCTGCTTTCCGCAACATTTAGACTCCTGCTGGCAAATGCAATGACGCGTCGGACTCCATCTTGCACTTGAAAAAGTACTGCTCCTAGACCTGATGTTGATGCATCTGTCTCCACTTCGAAGGGCTTTGTGAAGTCTGCAAAGGCAAGTACAGGTGTAGATGTTAGCACATGTATCAGTTTATCAAAAGCTTGCTGATGACCATCTTGCCACACAAATGGAGTCTTTTTGCAGATCTTCCCTTTCTTCTCCAATGCACCTTTCAGTAGTTCATGAAGACACTTAGCCATCGCAGCATAGTCCTTGATGAACTTGCAAAAATATCCACTGAAGCCCAAGAATCTTCTCGGCTGTATGTAATTCTGAGGTACAGGCCACTGTCGAACCGATTCAATCTTCTTCGGATCTGCTTTGACACCATCCGCTGACACAAGACATCCTAAATACTTGATCTCCTCCTGAAGAAAAGAGCATTTACTTGGCTTCAATTTTAGTCCTCTCTCCTAGTGCGGGAGCATATGTTGCATATTTAGATTTGGCTCACTTCGCTTGTAAATTTTTGGCACCATATATCAAATCGAAGCTTAGGATGTGTAGATTCAGAAAAAATATGGTGCCATTTTTTTCTCGGCATTCTAAGGGGTAAAATCCAAGATGGCGTCCAAGATGGCCGCCGATGATGTTTTTCTTCATATCTCAGCTTGTATTCATGGTATATTAAAAATTAAAAAGTTGATAATAATGTTTTTGGGGTCAAGGAATCCAATAAAGACCACCCCAAGCTCCTATCTTGGTTTAAAAACTGAATATCATGCCAAATGTTATCAAAATTTACATAAATTTAGGAATGTTCGACTTATCTCATTTGCCGTATTCCTTTCTTGCATTGTGAAACACAATTTGTGATAGGCTATATGAAATATTGTGCTATAACCTGTTTTCACAGATAGGCCATCTGCCAACATATGTACTAAGAAGATACAAAAGGTTTTGAATAATTGCAGGCAACTGTGTAATTGTAACAAGGACATGTTTATGATGCTACGAATTTGACCAAATAATGTAACAGAATTTGTCTTAATCACTACTTTGCCATTCGTTACAGCTCTGTTCAATCAAATTTATGAGATATGGTGTCCATTAGATATTGCAACATTCTTTCTGGTGTCTTTCTGTTTCTCATCTGCATGTTTCAGTAAATGAGCCCAGAATACCTGCTTATATTACACCAACACTTCCAGGGCCGCCGCGAGTCATGTAGCTCTCTCGAAATTTGTTCCAGCTTACACCATGATGTACATTATTTCAAAGCTGCTCACAAGAGGCCCAAGAAGAGCTGAACAACCCCCTTTTGTCATTTCTTAGTTAAAGCATGTCTGGTCAACTGTAGTATCCAACATTCAGAGATTGTCTGTGACTTCCAGGGACTAAATAAGCCAGCCAATCCTTAAGCTTATTCAGGTGGGGAGGTCACTCACTTGCTATATACTTCACCAAGCCAGGAATACTATACTTGAGCTGGAATATCCTAGCTATCTGCTATAAGTGTAGGGAAAAATAATATGTTAATTCAATGCAGTCAAAGAATGAGAGCAGCAAAATTTCATTAGAATGTTCTGTAAATAGTGGGAGTTGCATTACTAAATTTATGTCAGGGATGAATGATCAAGGTATGAGAGTAGGAGAGGGGAATGGAGATCAGGGATTCAGAGACAAGAGGCACCCATGTATGATGCATAAGTGATGAGACAGGGATTAAGGTGGTTAGGGGACAAGAGAGGGAGGAGGCAAGAGTGATAGTGGAGGAGAGAGAATGGACGAATGCATAATTAAGCTTGGGAGGTGCGGAGACCTACAGCGTACTGGGAAGGAGGTAAGAGCTGGTTATTCTTAGACAGGAGCCAGAAAGGGACAGTCAGATGAAATGATGATGGAGGCAGAGTGCAAATAGGCATATATTAGATAGAAGGAAGCGCGAGGAGAAAGTAGAAAGGAGGGGTGGGCTGTCGGGATGAGTTAGAATGGGTGTTCAAAGCAGAGATGAGAAGGAGAAGGCAGGGTGGGAGGAGGCAGAGGGAGGAGACAATAGCTGTCAAGGAGTGCAGAGAGGAGCTAGAAAAGTGGTAGAAATGGAGAGTCAGAGATAAGGTAGAAGAAGCAGAGTGAGTAAATGAAAGGGGGCAGTGTGGGGGAGAAAATACCTTTTATTAGGGCGGAGGCAAAAACATTGATGAGATAGTCAGAGATAAGAGGGAGAATGCAGACGAGAAGGGGGGATTTAGGAAGTAGACAAACAGAGGAGCCAGTATAAGGAGGGAAGAGGGAATACCTATTAGGGTGTAGGAAAGATCTGGCGACTGGGTGGAAGCAGAAAGCACCGAAATGGAGAGTCAAAAACAATAAGGCTGAGGCAAGGAGGCATACGTTTGGCAAGAGGTAGAGGGAGGAGGGAAAACTTATCAGGGAGGAGGAAAGAGCTATCAGGGAGGAGTTAAACAGGGATAGTCAGAGGTAATAGGCCGTGACCGTGGAACTCTCCTTTTTCCAGCTCTCGTGTGTTGACGAGCAGAATAAAACTATTTCTGGGAACAAGCTGCCATTTTGTACCATTGCTGAGTCAGTGGAGCTGGCATTCCAGGCCCCAGGGCACTTTTAATCCATTGAAAACATTACGGATTTGCATTGCCGAGTCTTAAATGGAATGTTTAGCATGGATTGCCACCATATTCCAGTACTGTCAGGCTGATTAGACTTTGTTACGGACCTTAGAAACCACGGCTCCATTGTAAATTCCCAGGCTGATGTTTCCGGAAATAGTTTTATTCTGCTCGTCAACACAGGAGAGCTGGAAAAAGGAGAGTTCCACTAACGCCCGCTATGGAGGCAGAATGGAGGCAGAATGGGAGAGGCATTAGGAGGGAAAGCATAAGGAGGGAAAGCTTGGATGTTGGGGGGAGGCAAAAGCTAGGCAGGAGACAAAAATGGACAGAGGAGAAGTTGTAGGCAGAGGGTATAAAGGAGTTGACTAATTTTTGTTGTGCTGGTATACCCCTTTCAGCCAAGAAGCTCTTCCTCCTGCCTTGTGAGGGAGCTGCACATTTATTTTCACTACCCCCGTATGATGAAGAGATGAGAAGGCTGGGAGTCTTGTACATACTGTATTAATTCAGGGATGCCCAGTGTCTATCAGTTGCCTCAGTGTACCCTGAAACACCCTGTCTCAATTTTATGTCCCACAAACTAAATTGAGTTTCGGGGTTGGAGTTAAACCCATGCCCAAATAGCCAGTAGTAAGCTAGTGCAATCAAGCACAAAATATTAGGCCATGGAGAAAGAGGGTGCAGGAAAGAGCAGAGGGAGAGGGCAGAAAACCCTGAAAGGGATCGAGAGTCAAAATTAACAGGGAGGACGCAAAGTAGAAGCAGGCATAACCTTGGAAGGAGGTAAAGGGAGAAGGCAGAGATAGCAGAGAAGAGATAATACCTATAATTGGGTGGAGGCACAGCTTGAGAAGAGGTAGAAAAGGAGAATCAGATATGGGAAGGAAAACGTAGAAGTTGGAGGAGGCATAAGTGAAAGAAGAGGCAGATAGAGGAGTCTCTCAGGAGAGCTTTTCTAGATGAGTTCACTAGGAGGATGCAAGAGAATTTGATGTGAATGAGAGAGCTAGCTACAAGTATGGGGAACTGGGGATGAAATGATGCAGTTGGGAAAAATGCAGAAAAGGAGCATACAGAAGGGTAGAATGCACAGACACAGGGGTGTCTCAAGTTGGTAAAATTTGGAACTTTTGGTCAATTGGGACAAAAAATGGATGATCATTGCAGACTACAAAACTCTTAGGTTGTACATTTCTGTAAGCTAGCTGTGCTAGATACAGTACAACCATCATAAAATGGCTCGTCAGTTTGGATCGACACTTATCTATCGATCTGTAGTGATCCATAGCGATCTTGGTTGATATGGAGTGATCGATCTGGAGTGATCTGTTGTGATCTGTATCTATTAATCAAAATTAATATTAGTAAATTTACTTTTCTGTACCAGAAAACTTCTGGATATGTTCCCTTAATCAACATGTTCAATTGTTAGATAGATTTTATCTTTTCTTTGACTTATAATCCTAAATAATTGACATGATTAATTATCACTAAAAGTGAATTAGTAGATCACTGCAGATAGACTTATATCATCTCGGATCACTACAGATCACTCTTTATCCGGACCTCCCTGGATCACTACGGATCACTATGTTGAGCCACTTTAAGATGGTTGTACTGTACATGTACTACCATCATATTTAAACATAGATGTGAAGGATTTACAAACTTGAAATGTAGTTTTTGCAAAGAAAACCATGCTTTATTCAAATGAACTTGTAAAGAAAACGTTTTTAAGATGTCCCAATGAAACTCAAGTACTGCACAATAATGTGAACGTGCAGACTGCACAATATAAAAGTTTAGTAACTTTTAAACATTTCCTCTTTGTACCTTCTGTAATTTTAGTTGTTGACATATATTGCAGAATCAGAGTTATGCATTTATTGTCTACCTCAAAAACAGAGTTCTAGTACCCTTATATATGAGTATCTAAAGTTTTGGATACATTTTTTCCATGCAGTGTGACGACAAAAAACTGATACTTTGTGTAATCAAATATCACACAATAGCCTATATCAAGACCAGTGACAGATAGAAGCAATTTATTCACATGAAAGGGGCTTCACTTCCTCTTATATGATCAGTAGTACATGCATAAATTCTGTTGGGTAGATGTGCTGAAATTTTCCCAACTCGCAATATCGGACCAGTAGTTTTTTTGCTTTAAATAAGACACCAAGAACGTGATTTATACCATGTTCTTAATATGTGATATATCTAGATTTGATCTTATAAATATAGTCTATTCTGTAAAAACCTTATTGTTCAACATTTCTATTGTAAGGGACTATCACATTTGTATTGTAAGTGACTATCACTGCAAGAAATAAACACGGCTGGTGAGATGAGTCGAAAATTCTTAAATTTATATCAATTCTGATAACATTTGGCATGATATTCAGTTTTTTTAATTTTTAATATACCATGAATACAAGCTGAGATATGAAGAAAAACATCATTGGCGGCCATCTTGGACGCCATCTTGGATTTTACCCCTTAGAATGCCGAGAAAAAAATGGCACCATATTTTTACTGAATCTACACATCCTAAGCTTCGATTTGATATATGGTGCCAAAAATTTACAAGCGAAGTGAGCCAGATTACATATGCTCTTGCACTATCCCAAAGACGCTGCAAAACCTTCTCGAGCTTTTCTATATGTTGCTCGTAAGTAGCAAATGCCACTATTATGTCGTCCAAGTAGAGAAGACATGCATCCAAATTTAGTGTATCCATCACAGATTCAATCATACGTTGAAAAGAACTACAAGCATTCTAGAGACCCATTGGGAGTCTTAAATATTCCCAGAAGCCCGGCACCCCAGCTGAGAAAGCACACTTGTGTCTGTCCTCAGGTGCGAGTGGGATCTGCCAGTAACCAGTCTACAGATCCATGCTTGAAAAGTACTTCGCTCCTGCCAATCTGTTCAAAGTTGATTCCACAGATGGCATGCTGTAACAGTCAGACAAAGTACGCTTATTCAACTTTCTAAAATCTACACAAAATCTTAAAGTTTTGTCCGATTTCCTAACTAATACCAACGTCGAAGAGTACTGGCTGTGACTTTTCTGAATCACACCGGATTTCTCCATATTCTTCAAGTGTTCTCTCACTTCTTCAACCATGTGTGGCGGAATGTGTGGAAATCTATCCTTAAATGGGGTGTGATCTTTCAAATTGATGTGATGCTCATAACCTTTGACCAATCCTAAGTCCTGATCATGAAGCGAGAACACACATTTCCACTTCAGTCGCAATCTCTTCATTTGTTCCTGCTGATCCCTAGACAGATGAGATAGTTGAAACATCTTCAAGAAGTCTTCATCTGGAAGAGTAAATCCCTCTTCAATCACAGTCTGTTGGCAGTGATGCAGAGTCTCAGCAGCATGGTCTGATGTCCCATAACTCTCCACATCCACAGGGTAAACATCACAAAATGCAGTATGTGCGGCTAACTCAACGTCTCGCTGACTGATGTTGCTGACTTCAACTTGCAGATGACAAGTTACATCCTCACCGCTGATCCAAACTGGTGTCACAAGTAGTCCACTCGGCAGATTTAAGTTTCCATCGGCTTCAATCAGGACAGACGTGTTACCCAAGTACCTCGATGACAAAGCTCCACAAAATCCTTGAACTACAACTCTGCTTGCTGCTGGAATCTTCACTGATTTCTGAGTGTACACAGGCATTCCTAAGACCCGAGTTTGCATCTGTATCCTGCTGACATTGAAAGCTCTTTGCCACACACTGGACGTAGACCCAAATTTACCAGACTCATGCAGCTGGGAGCAGCAGGTGTAAAAAATATTAGTATCCAACAAAACTGGAGTTGTTGAATTGTAAGAAGTGTTAGGCACAATCAAAAATAGAGCTGGTATGTAGTCACAATCAGTCGAAAAACCAGGTATCCTCAACTGTAGCTCCACATAACCAAAGTATGGTAGTTGAGATCCATTGGCTCCCACCACATGTAAAATCTCAGTTAGAGAGTGAATCTCCAAATTTGAAAGGTGTTCATCATAAAAACTCTTGGAAACAGTTGACACTTGTGAGCCTGTGTCAATCAGGGCTTGAACGCTGACTCCATTCAGCTCCACCACTGTTTCTGTAGCTGGTCCAACTAATGTTGCTGCGTTTGAGGAGGGTTTTCCTGTTGCGCCATATGACCTCCCTGCACTGACACTATGAAGTTTAAATGGGCATTCCTGGATTTCACTCTGCAATTAGCTGCTTTATGTCCATAGCGCTTGCATTTGAAGCAAGTGCCATTAAAATGTGAAGTTCTAGATGACTGTGAAGTTTGTGACGACTGTTGTCCCGAAGAATGTGATGACTGTGGTCCTGAAGAATGTGATGATTGTTGTCCTAAGTTACTTGATGACTGTTGTCCTAAGCTATTCTTCAATCGAGAATCAAATTCTTCAACGCGATTTTGCAGAGTTGACATTTTCTCCAACAATGATGACAAAGTATCTTGCTGACTTGACCCACGATTTATCTGGCTGATGTTGCAGTGAGCAGATTTAACCTTGTTTGCCTCTTCCATGATTTGTCTTGCTGCTTGAAGAAGTTCCATAGCTGAAGATCCACTGTCGAACTTGTGACGCAAAGCATTCTTGGTGATCTCACATGCAAGTCCTTTCCAGAACCTGGAACGTAGCATCTTGTCTTTCTGTTCCTGTTGCAGTGACAAACAATCAACATTTAGCATTGACTCCAATCTTGTAAACCATGTTGGTAGAGACTCTTCATCATCAGTTGTCATGTACAAGGCATCAAATTTGGATAAAATAGATGTCACTGTAGAATACTTGTCAAGATACATGAAAGTATCTGCTGCCAAGCCAAATAATGACTTTTGAATTGCCCGTTTAAGTTTGGAATCAGGGCAACCAGATTGACTAAGTTCATTAACTTCAAATTTCCAGCGCTTATAAATGGTTGCACCCTTAGCATTAGCACCAGAAAATTTTGGAAGTGTTGGAAGCTTCCTGTCATCATAACTGCAGGTCTCCTCATTTTGATCTTTAAGCTGCTGTTTAACTTCTTTCTTCGCTAAAGTCTCACTCAAGCTCTGCTTGGACTCTTCATTTAACCCCTGAATGAGATGATCCAGTAGCCTCTTCTTGGCTTCAACGTCCAGGTCACTCAAAACATTCTCAAATTCTGCCATATTGTTAGTAGTGTAGCAGATGAGCCCTAGTTCCCCTGCTGGCCACTGGTGGTGTTGTTGTTGCCACCAGGGGCTCTGCTGAACCTCCCTCCACCAGCCCAAATCTGGCAGAACAAGATTGGCAGCCAGAGGAACAAGACACAGAGACACTACAGTTGTGCTTGAAAATTAGTGAACCCATAGAGATTTACCATTGAAGACAATGATAAAGTTGTCTCACCGTACTGGCCATAACATAAATGATATTGCACCAATCATTGAACCAGTGGCTGTTTTATACCATTGAGGTTTTCCACTACATGTACCAGCCTGGCCATTGGATTTGTATCAGGGGTCTTTGCGCTAGATAGGGGTTATAATTGTGCAAAAGTAAGTGCACCCTCTACTCCTATCTTTTAACATTACGCTTAGGGTACACTTACTTTTGCACAATTATAACCCCTATCTAGCACAAAAACCCCTAATACAAAGCCAATGGTTAGGCTGGTACATGTAGTGGGAAACCTCAATGGTATAATACAGTCATTGGTTCAATGATTCATGCAATATCATTTATGTTATGGCCAGCACGGTGAGACAACTTTATCATTGTCTTCAATGGTAAATCTCTATGGGTTCACTAATTTTCAAGCACAACTGTAGGTACATTTGGACATTTACACTGTACATTTGTATTGTATTGTTCTGGTGTATTAAATTTCGACATCTGGTGTTCAGAAGTGAATTTTGGAGCCTGGATATTCACTGCTTGGTCACTGAAATTACAGTGCATTGAGCATTTAGCATTGTTGCTCGATCACATTATTATTGTGACTTGAGCACTTGTATACTTGAGCTGACTTTTAAGTTAGCATTGAGTATTTATTTTTCTCTGCTGACAGTTTAGCTGGTTCTCTGATTATTATTTAATAGTTCATGCATTTTTTAATTCTTACTTTGTGTGGTGACATTACATTAGACACTGTTTGTTTGAATATTTTTCTCACATTTTAGGTGTCTGTATTGTTTGCACTTAGTAGGATTAATTGATGTTTTAGTGTAAACTCTAACTTAGAACTTAGAACTTTATTAAACTAGTTATACAATACATTAGATTAAATCAATACTTAATTATTTTTGTTGAAGTAAAACCTGAACAAAGAACTCAAAAGCAAAGTATAATGAAATTGGTCGCAGTACCGTTTATTCGGTTACACAAAGAAGAGACAACACAGATACACACCAGTCACACACACATGGAGAATTACACACACAGATAGAAGAACAACAGGAGTCTGCTCTGACCAACCTACAATGGTGATAGATGTGACAGACACATTAACTTTAAACCTTAGACATTTAATAATAAACAGGTATGAAATTTGTGTATCAAAAATAGAATACTTGAAACGATTTATCTAGGTTATATTTACATAAATATAATTACACAAATAACTGGCTAGAGACTAGGGCCTACCCTATAGAGCCTTAAATGGCTTCCCCGTAAATAATTTATAAAAAAAGAATTTTGAATCAAAATTTATTACAATTTTGAAAATTGGCGAAAGGGGACGGGACGGTGGGAAAATTTGAAGTGCGAGCTCCCAATAAGTGAACATTGGGTTTTATACTGGAAGGCGCTTTCACAGTTTTGGAGATAAATGAATGCTGTGGGATTTTTAAGGAAATAGACAACATGGCAGGAATTAAAAGAAAAGATTAACAACCGTGAAAAGCTAAATTGGCCACCAAGGTGAGGGAACCTTGGGGACCTGAGAAATACGAGACCAAACAAATGGACAATATTAGACCGAGAAAAAGCGACCGTTCTGTATGTTCAGCCCTCCAATAATTTTTGGTCACTACTACCAAAGACTCAGGAGAGGAGGGTATAGTGGTCACTTTTGTTGCGGTTGTTGCAAGAAATTGTTTTACATACTGAGGCAATTGTGACAGTACACTATTTCCTATTTCTTCACATTACATAGTTTTATAAATATTTAATTTCAATTTAACTAGTTATTTAGCAGCAAACTAACTTGATTGCTTGTGGAGTTGTTCTATTTTGGGTGGAGGCACATGGCACCAACATAGATTGTAAAAAAACTTAGGTTGGGTTGCACATATCCCCCTCAATTCAGTAATTACACACAGCAGTCAGTCATATTTTGCTGATTGGTTAGAGTAATTTATTTATTTAAAATTTAAACTTAGTACTTAGTTGCATTGGCAGTTTGATCTTAGCTGTTGCTTACCTTTGAGGGCTGTATTTTGCTGCAATTCGAAGGAGTGGCAGTTGAGCTCTTGCCCTTGCAATTTTCTTTTCTTAAATTTAAATTAATTTTTTTAAACAAATTCTAAAAACTTAACTTTAGTTATTTAGTAGTTGTTGCATAGCCATTTTGGATTGTCTGTTTGGCTCTCACTGAGGACAGTAATACTGATTTTCGGTGGACTGACAGTCAGATTTTAGGCTGGTGCAAAATAAATATTATACAATTTTTTGTAAATTCTGTTGAATTCAGAGGGCAGATATTATTTTGCACTTTCTGAACTTGACAGTTTGGATTAGCCAAGGTGTCGTGTGAGCATTCACACCTTCATTCATTCAAGTAACACATTCATTCATTTGATTTACACCTTGACCAAGAGGATTGGAACTTGCGAATAACATAGTACAGCAGGACATCCTCTAAGGTCATATAGTGCATATAGTGCACCCACTCCAAAAAAATATAGTAAGGGAGAGTGGGGTAAGTTGCTAATTTTGTTGGGTATTTTGCTAGTTTTTGTTTTGTTGCCTTGTGGAATTCTGTGGGACTGTGTATGCTTTGGCATATTGCATCTGCAGGTATTTAGCAAGGGGCACAGACAGAGACTTCAGCAATTCTCTAGAATTTAAGTTAGCTAGTTACATCTAAGAATTTAGATAACTCAATAATTGCGCTTCTTTTTCATTTGTGATTCCTTTGCTGAATCCTGTGGAATGCATGTTTATACATTGTGGCTACAGGTATTCAGTAGGGGTTGCAAGTGAAATAAGTTGCAAGTTCCTTTAATTTATTGAGTTAGATATATAACAATTAAGTTAGACATATAACCGTTAAGCTGATTTAGTGGTTTAGGTGTACCTAACTTTTTAAGTTTTAGGCTATATTATAAGCCACTTGATCACTACATAGCTTTAGTGCTGACTTAATTCTATCAATTTAAGTTCTTTAGATTAAGTCAGTGTTGGCTGGTGACTTTTAGGGACATAGCCTGCAGACTCCCGTGAGGTCAGTGGGTGGCTCTTGTTGCCTGTCTTTGACATAGTGTGTCTCTGGCAGAGCGTTACAAGACCCTCCTTTCCTCATTTGTCTGCAACCTCCATTTAAGATTTATATTTAAGTCATCATTATTCTGGTTAACTGACTTTATTTAGCTCTTCTTGATAATATATCATGTGATTGTGATTACTGTGTTGAATTATTGAATTGATAGTTAAGTTCTTAGTTTCTAAGCGACTAACTTTCACACATTAGCTGTATTGCGTTTGCCCTGATAGCAAATTATCATCGCGGTTCTTTGTATGTGATACCCAGTATAATTGCTGGTAGGTCAATAGCACTCTGTGGACTTCCAGTTCTGCATTTAATGTGGTGACAGGGAGCTCCCAGTTTGTTGTTGTCCTAATTGAAGGGACTTGGTAGAATTGCAGACTTGCTATTAGCTTGTTTTTGTGACTCCCTCAATCACCACTACGGCTGCTATTTCTGCAAGGCCAGCAGCCATGGAGCCGGTGAATTTGATAACAGCTACTGAAGATGAGCTACTTATTCTTCCGAATATTGGGCAGGCATCGGCTGCAGGAACCCCTGTCTCTTGCACTCTTGGCAGCAAATACCCGAGTGAAGGAGGAACAGTGGGAGGCTAGGCTACAACAGGGTGTGATTACCATGCAAATGCCCGCACCATCATCTGAGAACGCTGCTGAAACACATGATGCTGAATCTCCACACAATGCCGGAGCAACACAGGTATCTGGATCATCAATTGACAACAATGTTCATTTTACACCAGAAAATTGGGAAGACCGACTGGAAAACTCCCAGAACCTTGAAAATGAGGCCTGTGGAATGACGGGAATGATGTCCAGTCAGTACCCAATGCCACCCTCGTCGTATGGATTTTCCAGACCAAGGTTTAGCATGGAAGACATCGCCAGGACTCTTGAGGCAGTGAATACTTCACAGAACACCATGATGAAGGAATTACGGAAAATGGGACATAGGATTGATGAACAGGAACGGTCAATGGGTGAATATGCTACCCAGATGAATATATGGTGCCAGCAGAGAAATGCGGAGTAGAATGACTTTCACCAAAAAGTTACGGACACCTTGCAACAGATATCCTCACAACCCACTCTACAAGGCCAGGGACAGTTGGGACGCAGAAATTCCTTGACCTTGTCAACCTCAGACCCGCAAGACTACACTAGCACCCTTACTGAGTCTCCAATGTCAGCCAAAGATACCATTCGCAAGAAATATCGACAGTTGGGCCTCGGAGATACAAAAAGAAGACCAGGACCATCACCTTCAGGGCAGGGTCAAGCCCCTGGGGATTTGGTATCCAACACATTCCGACCAATCTCGGTTAACACGGAACAGTGTGTGGATCCGTCCTCATCTTCACTGACTCATCTAAAGGTACCCTATGTTGAGAATCAGACGTCACAGGTTGGGCCACCTGAGCAGATGGAAAATTTTGGGGAATCCTCAAATCTTCGCCGTACTGCAGAAGCTTTCCGGCACATCACCCAGCATATCCCCCAAGACCAATGGTATCGCTCTTCCAGGACAGCGGAGAGGACTCAACATGAATACTTCCCATCAGGAGCTGCACATCAAGGTGGAATGGATCAGACGGGGATCCGGGAGGAGGTTATTCATGATAGAATTGCCTCACCCAGAGTCCCTCTGACTTCCAGCTACACTCCTATGACAACCGAAAATGACCAAAATGCAATGTCTTCTCCTGACAGGTCACTGAGTTGGGAACACATGAGGCTTCAAGCAGATACAGCACAGCAAACACCTCTTGTTCTTCAGCCTCCTCCAACAGAGGTGAAGAGTCAGGACACAACCTTTGTCAGACCCAAGCCATCTACCAGTCAATCGTTCGTGACTGCCAATAAAGAAGAGCATTGGTCCATTCGCCAGAGGAGAGAATTACAGCTGCGCTATGTCGAGCGACCATCCTCAACAATGGCCAATGAACATGTTGGTGACCGAGAGGTTGCAAATGAGCAACCGAAAACAGCGTTTCGTCCAAGCCAACCGCAACTCCCTCTGTCTTCAGGACCTGGAAAACGCCTCATCCAGCCACAGTCATTGGATGGCCAAGCAGGGGATGTATGATCGGAGGCACCAGAAGACCACACGGCCTATTCGAGCGCTAGGGAACCAAAATTACTTCCAGGATCAACATCAGGCGCCCTGCCAACCTGCAGAACATCAATGGGGACGACAGATGGAGAACGGGACTAGGCCTAATCATCATTCTCAGCCATACAGACAACATTATGTGGATGAACAGCCTGCCAGAAATGGTGCGCCACGACCTCAAGGCTATGGTAATTGGTCCCTGCCTCGACCGTTGACTACTAGAAATCGCCAGGAAGTTCCCCACGGAGGACCTACCAGTACACCTCAGCGGTCTTATAACAACACCAGGACTCCTTGCTACCATAATGAGTATGGAGAGACTCCCACTGGGAGACCCATGGACGAACGGATTAACTACGATCCTCAACCTGCTGTCTTCCCAGTGGCGAGGACACCATCTGATGGGGGACATCTCAACCATTATGATCATGTGGCTACTTCCCGTGGCTCCGCAGCCTGTGACGCATCTTATAATTACCACCCTGCTGACCCGAGGAATGTCCCACATCCAGGTTACGCTCCATCGTATGATCAACCTACAATGGGCCAGCCACCAGCTGGTTTTTTCCAACCGCTGCCTCTACTACTAGAGGGTGCCCCTGTCTTTCAGTATGGGCAGCCATATCAAGCGCCATACCCGGGAACGATTCCTCGTGCCGCACAACTTCCAAGGATTCCTTTGGAAACTGACTACAATTCTGGTCATGCAGCTGCCGCAGAACCTGCAAGAATGGAAGCCAGTATTGTTCAACCCGTTGCTTCAGCATCAGTAGCCGCCCCAGCATCTGCAGGAAGTGACACTAGTGCTGCACCTCCTATTGCTCCAGCATTAAATGGGACAGCAGACTTCTCTAGCAGCTCTGCAGACTCGGACGATGATGATAATGTCGGCCCAATTCCTTTCCCTGGTAACTTTTCCAGGGCCTCCCGATCACAGACTCGGGACGGCCGACCGGAAAAACAGCCGGCGCCAACACCAAAGATGCCACAGTTTAACGGCACCCTTGGAGAATGGGATAATTTCCTATTTCAATTCAGAAACATTTGCGACTTCTACCAGTTTGACAAGAAAATGCGGCTGCAGCATCTGAAAAGCTGTCTCAACGGCAAGGCCATTTCTTTTGTCAGAACCTTGCCTCCCGATGTCTGCCAAAGCTATCGTCGTTTGACTGCAAGATTACAAGAACGATTCGCTGGTGTAGAACGTGCTGATGTCCTTCGACGTGACCTACAAGACGTTCGTCAAAGAGTTGATGAGCCTATTGATGAGTTTGCGGATAGAGTGCAGACCCAAGTAAACCAGGCCTATCGAGGATTTCCATTGGATATCGTAAATATTTCTGCAGTGGAGATCTTCATGAGGGGTGCAAGAGACCGTACCGCGGCCTATGAGGCTACTAAGATCCAGCCCTTGAACATCCAACAAGCACTGTCTAGCTTGAAGGATCACTCTTCACTTCTTAAAGCCATAATGGGTAAATCCTCACTTCCCGCCACCCGACAAGTGTCTTTTCTGGAGGAACCAGTGACAACACGACATGCGGCAGCTGGCAGTCACCAACCATCGACTCCCCCTCGGAGAATGACTTCAACTGCGGCACAAACTGTGTGGTCTCCGGCTCGTAATAGCCCCTTCAGATCTCCACCAAGATCTCCAAATCGCAGAAGTCGACCACACTATCGCTGCTTCAACTGTGATGAGACGGGTCCTTTTAGAGCTGAGTGTCCAAAAGCCGAGAGCCCAAAAGCCAACGGACGGCCGTAGGTGGTCATATAGCCGTCCACAGCTCTCATGTTGACCGCCCTCCTGACACTCCAAGACCGTCCCTTCAGTCGCAAGGATTGACAATGACAATTCCAATAACAGTCAACAATGTGAAGACACATGCTGTGCTGGATACTGGCTCCCAAGCTACGCTTGGCAGCGATACCTTCTGTGAAGCAGCCGGCTTACAGCCTGTGGAGGGACGCCAAATCTCCCTTTGGGGAGTTGGTGACAAAATGGGTATGACTGCCAGCGTTGCTATTAATGTTCCGTTAGGTATTGGCAATGCAATCTATCATTGGACCATTATCATCGGAGCTATAAGAGAAGACTTTATCTTGGGACTGGACTTCCTGCATGAAGTGGGTGCTACAATGGACTTCAACCATGGATTTCTTCAAATTGGAGACGCCATTATTGTGGCCAGATTCACATCTGACATCCAGGGCAACAGGTCAAAGGTATCAGCGGTCCGAGCAAATGAACGGAAAGTCGTGCCACCACTCTGTAGTCAGACCCTGGAATGCTACGTGGAAGAAGTATTTGACGAAGGATCTGATATTGTGATTGATCCATTGCCCTCACACTTGCCAGTAACATTTCCTGCCTGTGTTGTACATAGTGAGCCCCACGTTGACATCACTGTGGTGAACACATCTTCCACGCCAGTGCACATCCATGTTGGGATGCTCCTTGCTACAGCACGTCAAGCAGAGGTCATCGTCAGTTTGGAGGAAGATACAGGATCTGGACATCCAGGGGACGTTCCTGGCGCCGCCACCGAATGTGACAATATCGACAAGGACAAAACTGCAACAGATATGATGACACTTCCCTCTCATCTTGTATCCTTGTATCAGCGGAGCACCACAAATTTGGAAGGGGAGGAGTGTGTGGCGTTGCAGCGGCTACTATCAGCATATGGTGATGTTTTTGCTTGTCATGATTTTGACTTGGGTGAATTCGCGACCATTATGCACCGTATAGATACCGGGTCTCCCCTCCTGTCCGACATGGACTTCGCAGAACACCCCTAGGATTTCAAGATGAAGAGGAAGCTCACCTCAACTTGATGTTGAAGAATGGCATAATCCAACCTTCCTTGAGTGAGTGGGCTGCCGCACCTGTAATTGTGAAAAAGAAAGATGGCAAGTACAGGTATTGCATTGACTATCGTAGTCTGAATAAGGTGACCCGATGCGACAGTTACCCTCTCCCTTTGATTGAGGAGTGTCTGGACGCGCTCGCGGATAACCTGTATTTCAGCACCTTAGACATGGCCAGTGGATACTGGCAAGTCTTGATCGATCCTCGGGATCGTCACAAGACGGCCTTTATCACCAAGTATGGCCTGTATGAACATGTTCGTCTGGCCATGGATCTCTGCAATTCGCCGGCAACTTATCAAAGGATAATGACATATGTTCTTCACAACATGCTGTGGAAGAATGTTTTGGTTTATCTAGACGATATTATTATTTTAGGACGCACATTTGAGGAACATTACCAGGCGCTTGAGTCAGTTCTGCAGCGGTTCCGAGAACACAACTTGAAGTTCAAACCAAAGAAATGCGAGTTGTTCCGGACTGAGGTAGACTTTCTTGGGCGCAGGGTAGGCCGTCAGGGTATTAGTATTCCCGAGGCTAAGGTGAAAAGCGTCCTTGAGTGGCCGGTACCTGTCGCGAAAACTGACTTAGAGTCCTTCCTAGGATTCATAAACTACCATCGCGACTTCGTTGCGGCCTTGGCTGATAAAGCGGCGCCCCTCTACCAGCTTGTCAAAGAGACCCGGACCAACGAGAAGCTACAGTGGGAGCACAAACATCAAGATGCGTTTGAGGACCTTATTCGCTGTGTTGTATCAGCCCCAGTCCTTGCGTATCCGAACTCCACAGGCATGTTCATTCTGGATGTTGATGCAAGTGATGTTTCCATTGGTGCTGAATTATCTCAAGTGCAAGATGACAGTGAGCGAGTGATCGCTTACGCGAGTCAGTCCTTGTCACCAGTACAGAGGAGGTATTGCACCACGCGGAAGGAGCTGTTAGCCCTGGTGACTTTCATGAACCATTTCCGGTTCTATCTTCTTGGCCGTCACTTTCTGGTGAGGACAGATCACAATAGTCTTATATGGTAATGCGCTTCAAAAACGTAGAAGGACAACTCGCCAGGTGGTTTGAAGCATTATCACAGTTTGATTTCCAGATCGCCCATCTGCCCGGACGGAACCATGGAAATGCTGATGGACTAAGTCGGCTCAATGTTGATGAATGTCCATACTACGAGGTGGGCACCAATGTGAAATCTCTTCCATGCGGAAGGTGTCCTTATTGTACGCGGATGCAAGCCCAATGGGAAAGATTTGATGAGTTTGTGGACGATGTTCTCCCCCTCTCCATACGACAAGTGACGGCTGAAGCCGAGAAAGGAGATGAAGCTATGCAGAGAGCCGCAACTGAGGAACAACAATGGAAGATCCGCCAGCGTGAAGATCCGGAGTGGCGAATTTTAATCCACTGGCTGGAGGACGAAATAGAGCCAGAGCCCGGAGAACTGTATCTACAGAGTGCAGCGGTAAAACAACTGTGGCGCCTTCGTAGTCAACTCGAGATTATCCAGGAGATCCTATTTTATAATTGGGTTTGTCCATCAGGATCCACCAAACGCCCTCTCCTTGTTGTTCCAAATAGACATCGACATGACATCATCACACTGGCCCACACCAACATTTGCTCAGGTCATCCAGGCCCGGAGAAAACCATTCACCTTATCAGGAGACATTTTTTCTGGACTGGAATAACCACGGACGTGAAGATCTTTCTGCAATCCTGCCATGACTGCGATTGCAACAAGAAGACCAACAGAAATCCCCGGGCCCCAATGCGCAAGTTCCACGCAGGCGAACCCATGGAGCGTGTGCACATTGATATCCTTGGACCTCTGACAGAGTCCGCAACACACAAGAGATACATTCTGGTAATGGTAGATCAGTTTACCAAATGGGTGGAACTGAAGGCCTTATCAGATCAAACAGCCGAAACTGTGGCCCGTGCCTTCATTGAGGAGTTTGTTTGCCGTATGGGTTGTGCCAATGAAGTTTTTAGCGACCAGGGCAAAAACTTTGACAGCCGACTCTTCAATGAGGTATGTAACTTTTTGCAGATGGCCAAAGCACGTACCACCCCCTATCGCCCTAGTTCCAATGGGCAGGTGGAACGTATGAATAGGGAGATCATCAGGCCATTTGGGACCAGCATATTCCATTCATAGGCATGGCTATCAGGGCGACTGTAAATAGGTCCACAGGTTTCACTTCCCAACATGTTGATGTTGGGCCGCGAGGTGACCTTGCCCATGGACCTTCTCTCTAACCTGCCACGAGTTGAACCATCCACGGATACCGAGGCTGAATACGTCCAGCAAATGCGTCTCGCCCTTCAAGACATCCACAACTGTGCCAGAGAGAGACTTCGATCAGCTCTCCACAGCCGCAAGCGCAGCTATGACCGTAAGATCAAGCTGGACACCTATGAAGCTGGAGACCTGGTTTACCTCCTAAACTCGGCAGGGAAGATCGGACAAAGTCGCAAGTTACAGCCCATTTACACCGGGCCATTCCTGGTTACCAAGCAGCTGTCCGAGATCCTTTTTGTGATCATCAATTCTCGTGGACGTCGACAAGTTGTGCATCACAACCGTTTGCGGTGTTGCTCAGATGAAAATGTGCCATTATGGGCACGTCGCGAACGGGCTCGTCTACGTGATTCCCCGGCAGTACAGGAGGAAGCGACCGATTGGTCGCTGCCTCACTTTTTGGATAACGATGATTCAGAAGTCCCTCTCGACACAGCAGTTCCAGTTCAAGACATCCAGGCTGACCCAATCAGCAACCAGACGGATACATTGCCTTCACCGTTGCCATCCGTCGCATCTCCACTGGTAGCGATGGAAGCTCAGATTTCGAGAAAAATGGTGAAGGGCAACCCCCACTGCGCCGTAGCAGTCGGCGACGGCGCCAACTGAGATGGTTACAAGATTTTGTCTCCCAACGGGGCACATCAGGAGCACCTTTCCACTAACCTCTAGAATTAAGTTGAGGCGCCTATCAGGCACCTATGAGTTCATGATGACATATGCCTCTTTTTCTTCTCTTATCAGCCTGACAGAATGGAGTACCTCCATTTCATGCAAAAGAAACGGATCCATCCGGCAGGAATCGTTACCATTCTTACCCGGTATTTTGATGAGGTGGACTATGTGGGGAAGACGGAGATACGTCCAGTGACTGCTGACGATGTCCGTGGCGCCAACCTTCCTCCCAACTATTTTGACGAAGGGAGGGGGCCTGGAAGAGAGCGGACATATGCAGATGAGATTAGCGAAGATGATCTGATCGAGATCTCAGAGGATGAGGAAGAGGAAGAAGAGGCCCCTCTAGTGGTGGGAGACGACCACGGTGATTGGCTCGTTGTTCCTTGGACTTCGACCTCCCGTGAGGAGCCAGATGTTCCCGATGCAGCAGACCTCCTCTTTGACCACTCCCGTGAGGAGCCAGGTGTTCCCGATGCAGCGGATCTCCTCCTCGACTTGAACGTGGAGGCGAAATCCCCTCGAGCCTTTGTGCTTGAGGTGGATGCCCCTCCAGGGTTCGAAAGTGACGAGGAAACTCCCGCAGAAAAAACCACCCCCAATTCCTCTGGAGACTCCCCAGCTGTTGAGGCAGCAGAAAAAAAAACAGAAGGAGGAGAAGAAGATATAAGGAAAAACGTGCCGCTTCAGAAACCAAGGAGGCCACCGCACAAGAGCAGGAGGAGCATGCTCTGGATTTCATCACTTTGGATGAAGTGGGGCCGAGTGATGAAGAAGGTAGGCAATCAACCACTGCCGGGGGCTCCTACTGTCCTGTTTGTCGCCGGCAGGTTTCGGTCAGAATGAGGCGGCATGTGGAGGCGAACCACCTGCCTTGGTGGATTACCCCAGACCGGGCCTGCTGGCGCTGCAAGAAGTGGGAGTCCTCAGTCAGCAACCTGAAAAGCCGTCATGCTCAATCCTGCCTGCCCGCCGCTAGGACCGAGGCGAACGCCACCTCCTGGCCACACCTCTGCAATGGGCTTCTGCAACTAATCCGAAAGGATTTAGAGTGCAGGTCCAATGAAGAGTTGCTCCAGAGGGTTGTGAGTGAAAGATATTACCCATTGGATCGCTCCCCATTCCACCTTTCGTTAGAGCAGCGGGTGGTGTTCAGACTTTGGGAGCAGCGCAATGGGCACACAGTCACTCCCTTGGAGGAGATGGCTGTGCAGCCACCGACTGTGGTGGCCTGCCTATTGCACCCCAAAGTTCTGGCATGCATCCTTGCCAACTTGAGCAATGACGCAGCTCAAGCAGTGGCCATCTCCGAATTCCGACCCCAAGATGAACGACCTAGACGGATACCACTGATCCCACATGCTGTTGACGCCCACATTCACCTTGACAGGTTTGGGGTAGATTTCGTGTCACAACTTGGATCGATTGATGATTGCCGAATCCACTATGATGGATGGATTGCGAGTTTTGCCCACCCCGACCGTTGGCAGATGTGGGACCAGCTGGTAGATAACCTGAACGTACATCCGACCTTCGGCATACACCCCACAGTTTGTGGCCGGCAGCAGGAAGTGTATTTAGAGAATGAGGTAGAGCTTCGCCAACGCCTCTCCTCTCCCCGCTGCGTGGCGTTAGGGGAAGTCGGGCTCGACTACTTGCGATGCACGAAGACCAAACAGCGCGACCCCCTACTGGTGGTAGTGCACTGTCGTGGTGAGGGTGCCCTCGCAGACTGCTTGCGTATCCTCAAGCAGCGCGTTGGGCGTACCACCAGAATTCAGGTGCATTGCTTTCTTGGAGGCCGGAATGAGGTACAACAATGGCAGGAAGCATTTCCTGAATGCCTCTTTAGCTTTTCTCCGAAGTCGCTGACCCTTACAGGCTCCGAAGCTGAGGACCATCGCATGGCCGCCCGGGGGCTCAATTTCGGAGTTCTGTAGGGTCAGGCTAACTGTCATCATGTTCCTTTCAGGAGCTGTAAGTCATCTGTAAATATTCATCATTTGTACATATTCCATGGACTGTAAATACTCTGGGAGTGGAATCATCGCACCTAGGACTGTATATACCTTAGAGAGACAACTTTGCACCATTGGGATTCGCACACATGGAATTTGGATGCACCGGTACAAGGCCATGGAAGGGACCTACACCTTCGCACCCTGTTTGCACCTTGGATGTCATTTGGAATGGAACGGAACAAGAACCGACCGGGACCATGGAGTCTTGCAAGGACACAGCTATTTGCCAGATAGAAAGGGGGAGAGTGTAGCAGATGAGCCCTAGTTCCCCTGCTGGCCACTGGTGGTGTTGTTGTTGCCACCAGGGGCTCTGCTGCACCTCCCTCCACCAGCCCAAATCTGGCAGAACAAGATTGGCAGCCAGAGGAACAAGACACAGAGACACTAGGTACATTTGGACATTTACACTATACATTTGTATTGTATTGTTCTGGTGTATTAAATTTCTACAGTAGGTCCCCCCAGTAATGTACTAATACTTAATTTAGTGGAAAAAATAAAAAATAAAAATAAATAATTAAAGTCAGTCACCAAAACTCAAGTACTATCTACCGACACAAAAGGTCACAAAAAGTCACTAAGTCAGAGTAAATCTGGTCTGAATTTGAATTAAGTTATTTGTAATTAAAGAAAATTGAAGTGAGTTTGATTTAAGTTATAGGAACTTAATGCTTCAAGTTAGCCTAAATTTATCAATTAAAGAATAGGAAGAAGAAAAAAAAAATTAATTTGAAATGAAGTATCACTGACTAAGCTAATATAATATAAACATCTAACTAATTTTTAAAAAATTTAAATTTAAACTGAATTTGTAAAATTATCGAATAACTATGGTATACCAATTGATAAAGTAATTAAATTGTTATATAAACTGTTTAAATCCTAACTAGTTAACACTAAAGAAACTTAATTGTTAACACGAAGTAAACTTAACTATTCACACAATGTAAACTTAATTGTTAACTTAAGTTAAATAAATTGTGAAGTAAAATAAATAAATTATAACTTAAATACTAAATATTTGTTATTCTTATAAACCTGGAATCCAACCTCAAAATTTATCTAAGTTAGATTTGCAACAGAAGTAAGTAAAAACTTAAACACACACTAAGCACATTCACACTAAGTGTAAAATAATCAAATCTAATAATCACACACAATACAAGTTAGGGCAACTCAAAATAAAAACCCAAACAAAAAATGTAAAGTAGGGCATTCACAAAACACAAATAACGTAAATAAAATTCATAATGTAAATAAAAGTCTTAATGTAAATGTAAACTCTTAAAATAATATCGTAGAGTTGAAATAAATTAAAGTCCAAGACTCACGTGTTCAAAATATCACAATATCAATCACTTGGTCAATATCACAGTCTATATATCACACTTCTGGTCAAATATCACACATGAAGTTTCACAAGTCGTTGTGTCGATGTTGCGTTTCACACCTCTATTGTTGGCACTTTCTAATCAACTAATCTCCAAAGTAGCACTGGTCACACTTAAGTAATCTTCTCAATAGCAGTCTTTAAAGCTGGCTATATTTTTAACATTATCATGCACAGAAAATACCTTCAATGCTGATTGCTGATGCAAATTGTAGTCTTGTAGATGCTGTAGGCTGACTTTTGTAGGCTGACTTGTCCAAATCAAACTGCGCCAGTGTAACAGTAGCAACTCAACGCCGCACAGGTATATTTAAAAGGCCGATTTATTCCAACGTTTGTACAACTGATCACCAATAACCAGGTGAACTCAACCAGTTACCATGCCCTACAATGTAAAACACATTATGTCATACCAAATCACCATACAACTGTAGATCAACACAATCACTCATTACATAATTAAAACCAAGCTTATGTTATACCAAACAGTACAAATAGACAAACTGTTTATTTATCATAACTACAGAAGTTATGTTCATTCAATCTAATCACCTAATTAATTATATACACACAAGCAAACAAACAAATAAGAATAATGATTACCTATCCAGACAATGGTGTGGTTAACACAGCTCAGTCAGCACTACCTCAATCATCAATACCAGACCCTAAGAAAAATATAACTTTGTGTTACAATCTAATTTAATAGAATAAATAATAAAATATATGTAAACCAACTTCAACAACAGGAAAAGGTAAGGTAAACCAAACTCACCAATTTAGGTAAATTCCAACATTAGAAAATCCAGGCAATAATTAGGTCCTAGACCACAATAAATAAACTCTGCCTGTTCTCTCCAAAGACCAGAAGACTACTGACTCAAGTGACCCACTCAAAGGCCAGTCAACACCTAGAGACTCCTACTGGAAAATTCCATCCAGCCTAGACTCACTCAAGTGTAACAAGTAAACACTACAGAGACAGACTAAAACACAAAAGCATCCCAATGCTCTTGGTTACAATTTTGGAGGAAAGAAATTAATGAAACAATGTGTTTAATGTAGTTTCTTTCGAGGGTTTTTACGTTATCAAAAGGCAAGGTTTCTGTATTAAAACTAGGGAAACAGTGTTTTAGGAAGAATAACAAGGGAAAATCCTTTTTTTGGCATTGGTTGAAAGGTCTGTGAAAGTAACATATAATTTTGATTGGCCTTCTTTTATTCTATTCAAATTTTCAACTTTCAAAAAAAAAAAATCCATAATTTTAATTTTAGTGATTATAAACAATAATTTAAGAGTTTGATATTCACACCGATTTAGTTATTTGCATAATTTTTTATATCAAGTGAAATTGAAGAAGGGATTGAGTGATTTGGGACAAACGCAAAAGGCAGTATTTATGTTTTATCACTTGTCTGCTTCAGTTTATAGTGCAAAAAAGTGATAATAAAAAAAGGGAGAGATTTGTAAGTTTTGTATCATTCAATGAAAAATGCTGCACCTCAATCATTATGATGTCTCGTATTCAGATCAAGCATTCATCCGAGGCCCCTGGATAACATAAGCTAAAAAGTGCTTTTTTCATCAACAGGAAATAAAATTAACAAAAAGTCAAACAATCTTATGGTCAATCTGACAAGTTACATGTACAAATCTAGTAGAGGTTGTAGGCTCACAGTTAAACAGGTGTCTCTTGATACACTTCTTAAAAACATCGATAGTCCCAAGTAATTTAAATTCATTGGGCATACATATGCCAAATATAATTACATATGGTCAAAATCATCAGTAAGTAATATAAGTAAAACTCTTCCAACTTAAATAACATTGGCTTCTTGTTTCACAAATTTATCAAGGCTTTGGCCCGTACCTAGCTCTAAGTATAGCAGAGACATTTGGCAGCCATTGTTATCCCACATGCCTCAAATATCATCCTCTATGATATATCATGTTTTCAGCTTATTCAATATCGGATGCGAATTCATGCTTCCACGAGCAATTTGTGTAGGATGTTTAGCATTCACTGACTTACAGGTGGCACTGTAATACTATGTTGCGCTTCTTGCCATATTTGACACAAAAATGATTTTCCTACCTATCCAATTTCAGGTATGACATAGTACCAGCCCTCAACTATGGGCTAGTGGAAGATGGCCTCGCTGGCATGGTGGCCAATGAGGTACTTTTATTATATCATTTAATGACATTTTTATTTTTAAAAAAATTTTTCGAATATATCATTAGCTTTTTGAGGTCACTGAAGACTTACAGACAACATTCCTGCTATTTTAGCGTCTTTCCTGCTTTGATATAATCCAAACAGGTTGTCAACATGTCCATCGGAGCGATAGCAATTACTCATGAACGTCAGAAAGTTGATGATTTCTTGACACCTTTTCATTTTCAACCAGTATACTTTGCAACATATGAACCATCTCCCTCTGACGATGGCTTTGTGGCGTTTCGACCATTGTCCCTTTATGTGGCTTTGATTCTTGGGGTCACCTGGATCATATCAAGTTTGTTCATATACTTGATTGCTAGAAGAGATGCTGTATCGCAGAATCCATCATATCTATTGGCAAATATTATAATGGATATGTTTGGCACAGGATTAAAACAAGGTAATGCATTATTTTCTCATTTCTGCTTTGATTTTAGTTTATTTTTGAACATGAATGTGTATCACAAAGCTTTTCTGGCAATTAATCACGGTTTTTTACTCACACGTGTGTCAAAATTGGATATTATATTGAGCTGTCAAGTTCAAGCATTTTGTGCACTGCTTGTAGTTTTGTTGGCTGTCTGTTTCAGTGTAAAACTACAAACGGTAACTTTAATCCTCAGTACTTGGTGTCAATATGCAAACATAAGTACTGATTGACAGCTTTTGAGCAGAGTGTCCCCTCCTGAGGTGTAGTTCAACTTTACACCGGAGTTGATGTTGTGGCATTATTGGCCAGCCTGGCAATGATGTAACTGCAAGGCCATGCTGTAACTGTCCACAACAATTGCTACTGACCAGTTTGACCTATTATCATTGACTGCATCAATTTTGCATGTCCTCCACTGCTGGACAAAGGAATATCCATCAAAGGTCCACTCTGGTACAAAAATTGATTTCTTCAGATCAATTGCAATAGCCGTAAATTAACAGGACCGATTGTAAACTGTCAGCTGCCATGGGCCCATCCATTCATGCAAGATAGCGAAAATGTTTGAAGCAAAACTGTAGGTTAAATATAGTATGATAATAGGAAACATTTAACTGATCCACACAGGACCCTTTCATGTGGGAAGAAAAAACCCTGTTAGAACAAGTTACCAAATTGGGTCTGTATAGTAGTACTTTTATTACAAAATAGCAACGATTGTAGACTTGTCGGAGCCTATTAATAAATTTACAAACAAACAAACAATTGAATAATTTTGCCACAGAGCCCACCGATGCCCGTCCACTCCAATTGATACATCCACCCTTGAATACCTTTTATGGAAGAGTCAAAATTGTATCACCACGATATGGCCCCTCATGGGACATAATCATATGTGTAACAAATTTAATGGGATTTTTCTTTTAGCCAACTGTGTTAATTTCTTTTAAGGTACAGAATCTTTATCTAACAACAAATCATCTCTTCAAAGACTTATTTTTGCTCTTTGGAGCATTGTGTCTTTAGTTTTAACCACATTGTATGTGACTGTTATTGTGGCCATGGCTGCAGTGCCTCTGAAACCACGCACTATCGAAACAGCTGAAGAACTGGCAACAAGGAAAGATTACATTAGCACCACTTATGACGCTACATCGCTGTTGCATGTTATGAAGGTTTGCTTAAAGTTATTGACCGATTCCATATAAAATTCAACTTGAAGTTAAAGATTCTAAATTGATATATTTGAAGAATAGTATTCACTTCCAATCAGCAGAATGGATGTTTTCTATAATTAAGTGAGTTTGATTGATTGTAAGACCTTAAATTACTAGAGCAGAGCCAAAACAATATTTTTTTTTTTTCTTGCCTGTGACTCGCTCACTACTGCATGTACATGGATAAAGTTTGGAACACATATGGCTTACATGGTCTAGTTGTGCCTTTTCATGATCTGACCGATAGGTATTCTGTACTTTTTGTAATATTGAGAAACAATATTAAAAACAATTTTGTTCATATCGGAGTTAAATTTGCCCACTATTGCATACACAGCAATGAAATTTTTTACACATATCATCTATACAGGGTGCCGGTGCTTTTTGATGTGTATTTAAAACACTTTTTCAAGGATTTAAAAAAATGCAGACAAATATTACAGCGTTGCATTCTTTGGTTTCCAACGGACACCTCATAACCTATATTTGGTACATGCATCAATATCATAATAGGCGTAACTAAGGCCTTTCCCTGGTTTCACAAACCCTGGCAGGCATACCTATAGGGCCTATAGGCCTATACAATTTGGTAAACACTGAAGGTTTGCTGCTGCCTAGCCTATTTTTAACAATGCTATGGACAACATATTTCTTTACTCTAAAGTTTCGATCAGAAATGGATGAGTATACTACCTTTCTTTAAACAGTTGTGATACAGGTGAAAATGGCGTGCTCAGATATTCTAAGCTTGCAACTTCTGCTGTAATTCATCCTTATTTCCTATTTCAAATTCCAGACATCATCAAGTGGACCTCTAGCTGAAATCTACAGGCATCAAATAAAGCCGTACCCGGAAGCATTGTTGTCATACAAAGAACCTAGGACTTCAACAATAAAGCGTTTGGCCAGTGGAAAATACACCATTATTGAAACTATCGACTATCTGCATATCCTGAGAAATATGGATTGCTCTATTGCAATATCAAAAAGGAGGCTTTATGGTCATGATCTGGCTTTTGTGATAACCAAAGGATCTCCATTGAAAGCAAAGTTTGATGAGCAGTAAGAAAATGCAACGTATATAGTATCTGCCAATGCTAATATTCTACCCAGAAATGGGGTCGGGGGAGTAAGATGTAAAAAAAATTAAAAAAAAAAATTAAGACAGAATCAAGCAGTAACAGTATTAATTTTCTTTGGGTCTTGAATGTATACAAGAATAATTATACATACAGTGTTAATCCAGACAATTATTCAAGACGAGTCTTTGTTGTTATTGAGTTATGGAAAAAAAGGCTAATACAATTTAATTGAAACTAGCTACACAAAGTATAATTATAACAAAATTATTTAATGAGCACCTGTATGCGGATTGCAACTGGGACAGCATTGCAAGAAGAAAAGGAGATATCATCTTTTACAATACAGCTTTATAAATGGTCATGCGTCATGAACTGGTCTGCTAAAATGGTGGATTTGTCGCTAAAAATTTCAAAACAAAATATTCAATAGAACTTTTCTACCACTTGTACCTAAGTTATTTCAACATATTTGACATCAGAAGAAAAGAAATATTCTCTAGTTTACAGAACTGTTATCTTTTGAAAATCACTTAAACCATTAAAATGCTATTGCCGAGAATGTTGAAGCATGTCAGTCAGAATCAGGGGTGGATCCGGAGTCGGTGTAGCGGAGTCGGTGTAGCAATATTGTGAAGAAAAGAAATCAGCCCCTCTGCACTGTCCCAATCAAGGTTTATTTTTTCAGATAGTTATTTTAGTTCATGTGCTATGCTTTAGATGTCTTACTTGGGGTTTTTGAGTGCATCTCAGGAAAAGCCAAGCAGATGTCATTCTCAACCTTAGCAGTAATCTAAAGAAAGCATATTGCAAAATGATGTTGTTTTTGATCGCAAATATTTTCAGTGTACCCTTAAAAAGCAAAACCAAGCCTGAAGTCATTCAGATTAGTTGCAAAATTAGGGTATCCTTGAATTAGAGCCTGTGCTGGGCAAGGAAAAGATCCCTCACATGGGGTAAACGTGCAGCATGTTGAGGACTCCTGCCCTCTCTCTAATTTCATCAATGTAACCTTCTGAGTAGCCACAATAAGCCATACAGGGCTGTGCTTACCATGTCTATCGATATATCATCATTCTTATGCTAATTTCCAATCACTTTGATCCATAGACCAGAAATCTTCCTGTGTTGTAATTTTGTTACATTTGAGATGAGCTGGCTCATAAAAGGACAACAAATGTCCGAACATGCCTAGTTAAAGGGAATATAATTTTTCTTAATTCTTTGGTGAATTTCACTTGGAAACACAAGTAGAAAGTGGGGTTTTAGAGGAATTTTAAAAGAAAAAACGTCAGTTTTTGCTGTCAGGATTTCATATCGCTCAATGGAATTTATGTACAAAGTGTCAACATATATCATTAGAGGAACTAGTCAGAATCATTTTGCAACAAACCTCATTATAATTGGTTAAGTAGTAGAAAAGTTACAGACGTTTTACTAAAAAACATCAATTTTGAGAAAAGCCTTAAAAACCTTCCCTTTAGTCTACACATTTCAATGAGTGGGGGAGGCACAAAAGTGCCCATATCTCAATAAGTATACAAGATATTTAAGTTCTGTTTGAAACACTGTATAGTGCTATGATTCTGTGATGATATATCAGAAAATAGAAAAAAAAGACATATTTGGCCTGCGACGCAAAATGGACCAGTTCATGACGCATGACCAAATGTTGTTATATATTTCTTATGATAATGCCTTCTGATTCAAATGAACCTATGCCGAATCTCCTCAATTTTTTTCCTTTCCTGGTGAATCTAAATATGACTGTCCTAACTTCCTTTACTGTGATTTACTTCCAGTATCCATGTCCTCCTTCAAAGTGGGATCATCTCTCACTGGTTTGAAATCTACAGAAAGAAAATTCTCCAAGACCAGTGCGTGACGACCGTGAAAGCGAGGCCAATAATCACTCTCAACATCATTTTTGGACCCCTCTTCTTTGTGATGATTGGTGTATCTTTCGCATCCTGTGTATTTGTAGTTGAGCTTTTGGCGGCAAAAATGTCCACAAAGTCAAAACCGTAGCTGCAGGATCTTTTGTCACACAGTCTACTGAACGCTCTCCAGCAGGGAGAGCTGTGACAATAACCTCATTTCAGGATACAACCCCCCCCCCCACCCCAATCCTCTCATAAAGTGGTTGCCACAACTGAATCTCTACTATCATCTGACTACCCAGTTTAACCACTGCCATCCGCGACTACTTTATCTCAATTTCATCTTTTGAATTCCTGATTTCATAAACTTCTAAGAAATGTTGAGTGAAATTCATTGTAATTCAAAGTTTTTAGAGATTGTGAATTTGCTGAAGTTCAAATACTGATTTACAATATATGGCTAAAACAGAAGTGAGGCTAGAGTTAGAATGTGGAATTTTCAAACTTCTCATATTGCACTTGATTGTTGTTGTATAAATTTCATTATGTGTCGTTCACATTTAATCTCATCATTGCTCAATAAAGTAAATTTAAGTAAAGTAAAATTTGATTTAACGTCGGTCTTCAATTTCAATGACGTTCATGTTTCGATCTTAAATGAGATATGCATTTGGCTGTTAAAGCCAGACTTCAATTGCAATTCATTACAATATATGATATATGTATATTTCCAATAAACTCACACTGAAAAGAAGGTGTGTGTAAAACAGACAAAATGAATGTTATTTCTGGTGTCCGTCCAAAATTTTGTGTATGCCAGACAAGATTTTTATGTGAAACAGACATGGATATAGTCAATTCTGATCAATTTTCTGTGTAATTTTATCAAAGAAATATAAAAAAATAAGCATACCTTTTGTCTGAATTTACACTACTTTTGAAGGCATAGGCGTACGGCACGCGCGATTTTTGGGGGGGCGAGCGACATTTGCCCGAATTTTAAGATCTAGTTTTAGTACCATTTCAAATGGAACTGGCTAAAAATCATTAATTTTCAACAGTGTTTATTCAATCATCTGCCCAAATTTTTCAGCCATTTTGCCCGAATCTTACTGTTTCTCAAACTTTTTGGGGGGCGATCGCCCCCCCTGCCCCCCCTCCGATACGCCTATGTTTGAAGGACACCAGCCGACATCCGTCGTGTCTCTTTCAAACAAAACTTCATTTTTTGTGCAATGCAGTGTAAATACTTCTTATTCAGTTCCACACAAATGTATATTGAAATCATCATCCACATCATGGCTATACTACTATCTTGTTATCTCAATTTTCTAATTTTTTAAGACTTACGTTCCCAATTTAGACCTCATCGACTACTCATGGAAAATGTTTCATCATAGAAAAAATTTTTTTCGGAAAAATGACTCCAGTCTGTAAGAATTTTAACCATCCTGGAGTTATCCATTTACTTAGTTCAGTTGAAAATTGGGTTGCATGCTTCGGAATTGAATAAACAGTTTATTGCATGCTAAAAACCTGCATTTCCTATAAAGTTTAGACATAAACTAACCATCTTACAAAATGCTAATAGCATATTTTTTCCCACTGTTTCCATACAAGCCATGGAATATTTTATTTCAGCTTGGATGTCACTGTTTAGCATGCAAGTGCCATTAAGCTGGAACAGAGACACAGCCAGACTATTATACATCTTACTAACAATACCCAAAAAGCATCATTACCAGTGTTTACTTCCTTTGAGGTGAAGGAACCCAAGATTTATGATCAGTTCGTCAATGATAAGTCGACGTTTGAATATTTATAATGAAGGATAGTACAGTAACTGATGGCAATTTCAAAGTACGAAGTTTAAACAAAACACACTGTCTATGCAAACTACATTATGCACTGTTTTGTTAAAGGTAATTTCATTATAATTAATTTAGGCACTGATGAATTTATGGATAGATAGATAGATGTCTTTACTACAGCCCTTTAGGCCCAGTTCTGGGTGCCCACAAGGATTGATTGGTTGAGATGGGAGAGAAAAGGCGGGACACTGAAACAAGAGGCCGCCAATTTAATGCCTCATCTTAACAACATCCAGCTGGGATTTTATATACATTTGCTCATGAAGACCCATAGAAAATTTCAGGCTCCGCGCTCGGGGTTTGAACCCATGCAGGCAAACACCTTTAGTGGAGCAGGCAGGAACCTTAAGCACTCATTTGCTCAGCTATCTAAATTGTATTAGAATCACTGCTCAAATAGGTCTGTTTAACTCAAACTTGCTGGAGTACTATTTCAATCTATTGAAGAAGTTCATAATGAAAAGTTTGCAATAGAACCTTGGCAAAAGCTGATGGATCTCCATTTGCTATTTCTTTGTTAAACGTTTGGTTCTCTGGGGCTGCTGACACCGTTCAAACTTTTTATATAACTGGTTATTACAGCTGAATTGTTGGATGATTTTGGTGAAATCTTTTGGATTGTGTTGCAACCATGGACATCACATCCGTTATGGATTTTCAAAGTAAGGCAAGACTTTTTTCATCTGTATCGCCTCTCGGATCTACCAACCCAACATAATTATATTCTGCCTAATTTATTATAGGGGAAAAATCTTACCTCACCCACTATTTTTAATGAATTGACATAATAAAAACTGGGTTACACCATTTTTCTACGTCCTACCAACGACCATAGAAATAGTGCCTCGAGAAGATCAGAGAAACAAAAGATTGAATTGTGTCTTTCCTAATGTCTCTGAAAACCCTGATACTCAATTGACACATCAAAGAAATGCCTCCGAAAGAAGGAATACCTGGTGCCATATTCCAACCCTATGATGATGGTATAACTTTCCAAATTTGAGTCTTGAGTCTTCCATTGTGTAAGTAACATAACACCATAAGAAAACATTACAAGCACGTGTCACTCAAATGGGATATTGCGATGTAGAGGCATTTTGCAAATAAGATAAGTACTGATATAGTGCCCATGCAACAGTTGACAGTGTATATCCCAAATATTTTGATGTTTCGAAGGCATGCAAATAATTTTCTCTCATGCAGTATTTGATTTTGAAGAAACATACCATCGGAAAGCTAATATTCTAGAGAACATATTTTTGCTTGTTGGACGTTATATAGCCTCAATAGCTGGCGGCCATGATGAATAAATCAAAGATGGCCGTCAATTAACGGTTTTGCCCATATCTCTGGATTTAATTTGGCTAGAACAATGATTTTTTGGTCTAAACAAGGGTGCCGGAACAGGGGGGGGGGGAGAGGGGGGGCAATTGCTTCTCCTGCCCTTGGCCAGGAAGGGCAAGGGGGGCAAGGTTGCCCTATTCATCTCCAAGAAAAAACATTATTAGGCCTTGATTTACAGAGAATTTAGGAAAAAATCTATAAGTGTATATTAAAAATTAATATTGGCTCTACATCAAAATGTTGTCGCGCAAATTAGATTTGCCCTGTCTCGACCGACCGCCCCGCCACCTTTGTTTCCTTCCGGCACCCTTGGGTCTAAATATATGTTTTCATGGGTCAGGAATTCATTAATAGATAGAAGAATTAAATACCTTCAAAATGGTACCATTTAAGCATCTATACATGGATTAGTTTGTGAATAACAGTACATTTTCTGAAAATAGCGGCATTCGGTTTGGCGAAAATTTATTTTCAACCTTCCCGCACTCATATAGCATGAGGTTTTAGATTGTGCAACAAGCAAATTTTTTGACTTAAGATATATATCTTTCAAAATATATGGGTCTCCGAAATTCCCAAGGGGGGGAGGAGGGTTTTGATATCTGGCCCATGGACTAAAACTGAACTCAAAATTCCACTAAACTATTGAAAAGGCAATGCCTGGTTCACATAAAAAGCAATTTCGATGACATAGTATATATATAAATTTCAACATTACTTTTTTACTGATGGATGAAAGGATGATTAAGGCTTTATGACCTGTATTCATGCACTTGGTAGGCCAATTAGGACAGGAGGCCATTTTACTGAGATTGAGTGAATCATGTAAGCACAATAATATAATATCCATGTCTTATTAGTGCAAAAACATAAATCGATCAATATCACTTTTCTCACAGAAACATATCACAACGTAGGATCTGGAGTGATCACTCTGTATCGATCGTGATCCTACAGATCACTACAGATCACTACAGATTGACAGATGAAAGGTATATCAGAAATAACCAGCAAGTTTTTTAATGTTGCATTGTACCAAAGATTGTACAGTGCATTATTGATCTGCCCCTATCACTCCTATCATAACCCTCTGTACACCAGGAATAGACCCACCTTCTGAAGAAACAAACAGAGAAAACTACACCATCAATTGGTTATGTAAAGTTTATGATACCCAAACTTACCTGTCATCATTGTGATAATTGCAAGAATAGATGAAACATGAGAAATAATTATAAGTAATGATGGCAGACAGGAAAATAATGATATGCCGCTGCAAAATAAAGGTTGATCACCTATGAAAATAGCAGCATAAGCAAGGAAATCTTCAGCTGGATAGATACCAACATAACCAAGTGATCCTGCATCTCCACAAGGACTTGAGAAGAATCTACTTTGTGCTTATATAATAAGACATGGTGCTGTGGTGAGTTAAAATATTTGATTATATCTATTATGTAAGGTTGCCTAATTTGTAAAAATAAAATCGTTTTCAAAAAACCATGCAGTATCAAAACTTCCAATGGTAATTTTCATCAAAGGAAATCAAATTTTACTGATGGCAAGGGCACATACAGTGTAAGTTGCTACTGCATGTAGTTTCCGATTCATTCTTTTTCATCAAATATATTATTATGAGTAAGTCACTGTTATTCTCAGTTTTGCCATACTTAACAAATTCAGAAAATCTAGGGTGTAAAAGAACTTTCAATAGACAGACCATCATGGAGTATTGTTCAAGTAAAATACAATCAAAATCAACCTCTTTTTTATTCAAGTTCTGGCGCATTATTTTAAAAGAATTGCACTGTTCTGACCCTTTCAATGTAGCATGATCGATAGCTAATCAGGACTTATGCATTTGCAGACAAATCCAGAAAAATTTGTAGTCCACTCCGGCTCCGTCCCAACATGCATCTGAGTATAGCTGCACCAAGGGTATGTATTAATTTATAAGCATCAGTTTGGTCATTTTGTAGGGCAGCAATTTCATTTGATAAAAAGTACTATTTATCTTAACTACTCAGCAGCAGAAATATGGTTTACTTTTTTAATTAAGTTTCAGAGATTGTCTTTTAAATGATTTTAACAATTATTAGTAATACAAGAACAAAAAAGAAACGTCCCCCTTCATCTTTGCTTATAATTTATAAGATAATGTTTTTGGTCATAACCACTTGGAGCTTGCAGATTGGCGGTCCAGTGAAATCCTGATTTTTTTCATTTTCAACATCCAAACTGGCTTTGCCACGTCATTCTCAGTCATTATCAGGCATATATGTTGCTAAAAAAGTTAACTAGTTTTTTTATTGACACCTATGCTGATAGGTATATCACATGCTAACTTAACCAATAAACAGTAACTGATGCAAACAAATCATTAAAACATTTTTAAGCCAGTGACATCACATGGCCAAGTTGAAAATCAATTTTTAAAGTCTTGGAGTTAAATTAATGTTGATCCCATGTTCAACAATAAGCATCAAGAACTTCACTAGACTAGACTTTACTTCCTCCAACTTTTGTCATCAAAAGTTTATGTCTTTATAGACCTGGCTAATGGTTACATGAATCATTTCCCTTGCAGTACTTAACACACATCTAGAGATTGCTCTGTAGCTTTCAAAAATAAAGCTTTAGTGCCCATTTTTTCCGCCCTTTAGGCTCAATGTCGCACACTTCAAAATGACACCATGATTTTTTTGGTGAGATGTAGTAGGTAATGTCACATTTTTTAAGATACCCAAATGTGACAAAAAAGGCCGAACAGGACATGGTCGCACTTGAATGATGTTTGGCACAGAAATTTAAAGTTATCTTACATAAAATTATATTATTATTGAGAAAAAGATGAAAGGTTTGTTCCAAACGACAATTTTTGTAACGATTTTAAAGTGTCTAAATTAATATGTAATAGTTTGTTGGCAAATTTAGTTATGATATTCAATGAAAGGAAACATTAGAACAGCCTTTCAGATATATGAATTAATTGAGAAGCGAGATCATACAGTGTATTGTGTAAAGAGTTTATTGCCATTGAATGTCAAGCAATGACAAACTGTCTTGCTATTAGTTTGGAGTGCTCTTATATATTTTCTTTGCTTTTCATTTAATATTGATTTTCTGTGTTGTAAATACCTTAGTTTTTTTTTTCCAAATCATAGGATTTAATCACAAAAGCTAGTATTCAATTTTTGTGGTTGATCTTTCAGTTTCAAAGAAGTGTTGTTATCTCTTTTTACCATTCAGCCATATGTCTTTTACAATTGGGAAGAGACAGAAAACAACGTGACTACTTACCATGGTTTGGTGTTTGACATTTTGAGGGCACTCGCGGAAACATTCAATTTTACGTGAGCTGCAATATTTTTTATGATATGCACAATTTGTTGAAGGTTGCTCAATTTATATTTTCTGAAAGTAACGCTAAAACAAAGTTTGATAAAAATTGAAATGTTAAATTAGACCAACTGTTAGTGGATTTTTATACATTGAGTAAACCAGACCGTTATCAACAGTATATATTTGGGATCTTCTAAAAAAATTAATGGAACACTGAAAACAGAAGTGAATATCAATGGATCCTGAGACCTGTGTGTTTCTTTTTTATTGACACAAAATCTGGATTGTAAAATTTTAAATTTATTGAAAATCAATGGATCCAAAGTTAAGTTATTTTAAAATGATACAGAACCACTTTGCCCCCAATGCTGGTGGTATATCCGGGAAATATTTTTAGATGTGAGTACATGATGTAAAAAGAAACTCTACAAGATCATAATTAGAGTGCGTCCTGCTCATTACTTCAAATCAATCATGGTTTTTCTATTGACGGTTGATATCTGTTATTGACAGTAAAAAATATTTTTTCTATATTTTCAGTTATGACATAGTGCCAGCTGTCAACTATGGGCTGGTGGAAGACGGTCTCAGTGGCATGGTTGCCAACAGGGTACTTTCATTATATTCTCCAAAGACTGCTGATATTTCATTTCATCAACATACAGTATGACCCAAAGTATTTGTCTTTATCCCTTGCCCTCAGGAAGATGTTCGTCCTTCACTCATAACAATTTTAGGGTTTTATATGGAACCTCTAAGGGTTCTATAAGCTGGAATAAGGAAGTCTAAAGGTTCATTATTCAACTTTTAAAAAGGGTCCAGCAGCATACAAAAGCCACACTTAGATAATCCAGCTGCACTGAACTCTCACAATGGAACCCCTTTTTTCTCAAGTTGGGAGCATAGGGTCCTATCAGGGGCCTTCCCACCAGTATTGAACCTTTTCAATTCAGTCAAACCTTTAAAAAAAGTAGAACCTTCAGTTTTTTTGGATGTCGGTTCTTTATATACATCATTAAGAAACTTCTGCGTTAAGAGTGTTCAGTCTTATGATCATGAAATTATTGTCGCCTAATAAAAAATCACAAGATGACCGTTACCTAGTGATAACGCATTTTCTGATTGGTAATCATGATACACACTCCAAACAATTTTGGGACAAAAATGGTTTTTTAGATTCAGTATGGTTTTTTGAAAAACCAAATTTCAATGCAAAAACCAACATGGAATTTTTCGTATATTCACTTGTCATTAAAAAGTAACATCTAATTTCACTACATATTTTCTCTAAATGTCTTTAAACATTAGCATAGCAATGATCTTTCAATAACAAAGCGGAGTTTTGGATTAATTTTCTGTTTCTTAGCTAATTTGAGGTGATTTACTTTGAAGTGAATAGGGAAGTGAAGGTAAGAATATGAAAATAAATATTATGATGTCTGGTTAACAATTTTACAAGATAAGAATTATTTTTCATGTGTCCCTTTCTGGCCACAGTATTTCTTGCTATCATTGTACATACAGTATAGTTAGAATAAGTAAAATTTGATACACAATTGTTCATCATTAGGTCACATGCTGCATGCTTGTTAGATTATTAAGGTTTATGTTTTGATATATTTTTAACAGGTTGTTAACATGTCCATCGGAGCGATTGGAACCACCCATGAACGTCAAAAAGTTGTTGATTTCTTGACACCTTTTCATTTTCATCCAGTGTACTTTGCCACATACCAACCTTCTCCTTCTGACGACGGTTTTGTGGCATTTCGTCCATTTTCCCTTTATGTGGCTGCAGTTCTTGGCCTAGCATGGATCATGTCAACCTTGCTGATATGGTTTATTGCAAAAAAGGATGTTGTCTCGCGAGATCAAATGCATCTATTGGCGAACATAATCATTGATATGTTTGGGTCAGCTTTGAAACAAGGCTTAGGTATGGCTGATTTTCTCTATAAGTTAGACATTCTAGTATGTTTGTTTATGTATAATACATTTTTTACAGGGCCTCGCCCGCTAAAGGCAGTTCTTACTTTCATACACTTCATATGTTTTGTTAATTGTTTTTGTCATCAGAGACTTGAAAAATGATACAGTCTCGACAGTACATCCACAAACAATTTGCAGGACCTGTTTGTCATTTACACTCGATCACAGTGTTTTCCTGCCCAGTTTATCATTTTCCTGCTCACACAGTGTTCCCATTGGAAATTCTATACATGTAACAAGTACTAACAACACAAAATCAAACATGATTTTGAAATAGAGCTATTTTCGAAATATATTCGAAGAAGTTACCTCCCATAATATATTTATGACAGACTTTCAGTATCATATGACTTGTTGTATAAGAGACGACATGATTGATAACTACAGCTGACAAGGGTTAATGGGGTCATTTCAAACTCCTGAAGTCAACTTTCATTAAATGCCAATTTATTGTTTTAGTCTGTTGAATCTGATTGGGCAATTAAGTCATTTTGGTGTCAGAGTAATGTTGTCTGATGTCACTGACATCATCTTGACGTTATTTATTTGAATTTGTTCACTTGATATAGCATGCCTACAATCCTTTACAATCTGTCAATTAGGTTTTTTCGATAAATATTAGCTGATGTTGAATAATGTATATATATGAACAGCAACTTTATCTCAGCAGTCATTTTATGTCATCTTTCATTCTCATGGCGTTCAATGTCCAAGCTGTTCAATGTTCATGCAGACATAGGAAACTCTGGGTGGATGTGTTCCTGCTCATACCAAACAAGAGGGTGGACCCAACCTCAACCAACTCACTCCAATTGAGTTAAAGGACTAGGTTTTCAGATATGCTTTCTCTTTAGATTCACAGTAAACTGCTCTTGCAATTATAGGCCACACATGATTGATCTGCTCGGATCCTCTCAAGGCCCTTTTTCTAGGGTCGGACGGTAGGACAAAAAAAAAATTGTATCATGTAAAAAAAATAATTTTTTTTTTTAATTATTTTTTTCAATTGGCAGGAAATCTATTGTGCCGGCAGGTCCACGAAGCTAAGAATCTGTGGCCTTAGGTTGTAGGAACTCTGACGTCAAATGGCTTGAGGTGCCCACTGGTATTATCATCGTCACATTTAAAAACTTTTTCACTAATAAGGAAATCCTGTCTTTTTTTCTTCTAAAAAGGTATGGATTCTTTATTGCACAAGACATCTCTTCAAAGGCTTATAGTTGCTCTTTGGAGCATTGTGTCTTTAGTTTTAACCACATTGTATGTGACGGTTATCATGGCCATGGCTGCAGTGCCTCTAAAACCACGCACTATCGAAACAGCTGAAGAACTGGCCACAAGAAAAGATTACATAAGCACAACTTTTGCTGCAACATCCATATTGGAGGTTCTGAAGGTATGCTTAAGATGGAAAATCTATCATTAAATTTAAATGAATGAGGTTTCTCTGCATGCAGATGGAGCGTTTGTAATGACAGTGACAATGAAAACCAATTACTTCTTGAAACAAAATTTAAAAAGCTGTTAGACATCACATTTCACTGTTTTCTATCAAACAGGCCACCTCCCCTCTATACCTCTACACACAGTTTTTTTTTTAAGATGTTATGGACAAAAGTTCTCTGTACAGAAAAAATTACTAGCAGAAGTGGATGAGTATGTCGCCTTAGTATAAACAGGTGTAATACATGTGAAAGATAACATACTCAGACATTACTGAGTCTATGCTTATAATATCATTCTGTTGTAATTCAATCATCCTTATTCTTTGTTTTTTATTCTAGACATCATCAAGAGGACCTCTAGCTGAAATCTACAAGCATCAAATAAAGCCATACCCGGAAGCGTTGTTGACATACAAGGAACCTACGACTGCAACAATAAACCGCTTGGCCAGCGGAAAATACACCCTTATTGAAACTATCGACTTTCTTCATGTCCTGAGAAATATGGATTGCTCTATTGCCATATCAAAAAGGAGCCTTTTTGGTCATAATCTGGCTTTTGTGATAACCAAAGGATCACCACTGAAAGCAAAGTTTGATGAACAGTAAGAAAATGGATTGTATCCACCTTTGCTCATATTCTGACCAAGAATGGGGGGTGAGGGCCTGTGAATGCCTCAATAAAAAATTTAAGACAGAATCAAGGCGGGACAGTGCTAACTTCCTTTGAATTATTGGTGCTCCCCCATGATATTTATTTGCCTAACTTCCTTTACTATGATTTACTTCCAGTATTCATGTCCTTCTTCAAAGTGGAATCATCTCTCACTGGTTTGAAATGTACAGAAAGAAAATTCTCCAAGACCACTGCATGAATACCATGAAAGCGAGGCCGATAATCTCTCTCAATATCATTTTTGGACCCCTCTTCTTTGCGATGATTGGTGTATCTTTCGCATCCGGTGTCTTTGTGGTTGAACTGTTGGCGGCAAAAAAGTCCAAGGAGTCGAAGGTTTTGAGATCTAAAGAAAGTGTATTGTTTTAAGGTTTAAAGTAAGTCCATCAATATAACTAATTTTCAAAAGTTCATTGTTTTAAGATTTAAAGAAAGTACATCAATATAATATTTTGGCCCAACTAGTCCTCTTGATTTTTCTGACTATTGTTTTCTACTTTGTACAAAATTTAGGCAAATTTGATATTTTTTCACCTGATGTGAGGCCCCCTGAGTTGTGATAATCCAGGCCTGTCAATATATAAATAATTTTCCAAAGAGCTTTGTTTTACGGTTTAAAGAAAGTTCATTTATATGAATAAATATCCAAATATGTTGTTATATTCAATGCAGTTTAATAAATGTTGTTAATATTTTATCTGATAATAGCTTTCTGATTCAATGAACCATATTGGGAATGAACCTGTGCTTTGTCTCCTTCTTTATCCCATGTCTTGGTCACCTTTCTCTTGACTGGTGCTTTACCCTGACAATCATAAAAATCAGGGTGGATATGAGGTAAAACAGACAAAATCAGGGAAAATAATTTTTATCATAGAACAATGAATGTTATGGCAAAATCATTGAAAATGAAGGAAGATATGGAAAAATGAGGGGAACATGTGGTAAAATGAGGGAAATTATGATGTTCAGAGGGAAAACATGGCATTTAGACAGCAAAATATGTCTTTAAGGGGGAAAATATGACATTGCTTGGGCAGCATCTCCCCGATTTTGTCACCCTCGACCTGCATTTTACCTCGAAACCTGGGGTCTCAGAAGAGATACTGAGTCTCTGGTGACAATATCGGGGAAATATTGTTCAAGGTATGGGATAACCTATAATAACACCAAAGGTTTAGGGTTCATGTAGTGTAATGCTAATATACACCAAAATCACAGTCTTCAAGGTTTAAGATATTAAAACCAGATTATCTTCTGCTCACAATTTAAAGGGTTTGGAAAATGCCACCGTGGGGGGGATTCACAGTCAAAAATATGTTTCAAACGAAAATGTCACAAGGGCTTCATAAAAACGGTTTAGGTAACAGAGAACTCTTAACATCTACTGCAAGCCTACATCATGAGCCAGCCTAAAGAAGTTCTTAAGATGGCAGCAGCTCGAGAGATATATATGAATGAATTCTTTAAAACAGTTGTCTTTTGAAACTTTTCTGGTTTCAATTCCCGACAGACAAGACTTAAAATTGGGACATGTAAGTACACTTGAAAATATATGAATCCGTTATGGAAAGATGCATGTCCATGTTCACTTTTGAAACTGCTCACGATATCATATTCCCACACATGATTTGTCTTCAGAAGTACTTATGTTTCCCTCTATTTGTTTTGAAGCTCTTGAGACCATAAACCATCAGACGAAACATGATGTGAATGTGTATACATCTTGTGTGCTTTCTATGTTCTGAGTTGAAGTGTGTATATATACATGAAATATAATGTTCTCGTTGTTTGCTGAAAGTGGTTCAATTGCATGAAAATCAAGTGAAAAGAAATTTTAAGAAAGGAAGTTTTCAGAAACACAAAATACAGTGCCGCCTGTAAGTAAGTGAAACACATGCAATGTGCCATTGCATCAATGCTAAACATCCTCAGCCAAACTGCTTGTGGAGACATGAATTCTCATCGGATGAAAGGGAAACAAAGTGGGTCATAAAGGCCGATGTGTGAGGCATGTGGGATAAAAATAGCAGCCCATTTTCTTCGCTGTAGTCGGAGTTAGGTATGGGTCAAAGTCTTTGATAAGTAAGTGAACCATCCTTCCCTATGTTTTAACATTGGGCTCGCGTTTCACTTACTTATCAAAGACTTTGACCCATACGTAACTCCAACTACAGCAAAGAAAATTGGCTGCTATTTTTATCCCACATGCCTCACATATCGGCCTTTATGACCAAAAATGTTTTCCTCTCATCTGATGAGAATTTGTCCTTCCAGAAGCAGTTTGGTTAAGGATGTTTAACATTGATGCAGTGACACAATATCATGCGTTTCACTTACTTACAGGCGGCACTGTATGTTGATTTGATTTTCTTGTGTGTGTACCTTGTAATTTTGGACAAATTGCAGATAGAAATTGTTTAAATGATACACCAATTAACTTTTTTTTAAATTGTGTACTATATTTCTGAGATCTATCATTTCCTCGAATCTAGTTGTTGTCAGTCTTGAAGTTTAAGTAAATCTGTAATTACTTTTTATGATACAATCAGCCAAAATATAATATATACTGCAATATTCACCACACTTAATAGGCTTGATATCTTTTATGTAAATTTAGGTTCTAACTTGGCTTGACAAATGTACTTGTTGGGATAATCATTATACATGTATTAGGATATATGCACTGTTGGCATAAGATTAAATGTCTCTCGGACATGCCTTGACCAAACCTGGAATTTAACCTGGGTCACAGAAATGTGAGTTTGATTAAAATGACACACAAAAAACAATTATTATTTAAAGCCCTAATGGGATATTTTCTAATTTCCATATGATGCAGAGAAAATAGGTCAATTTTGTGAGCTGAACCACCCAAACTAAAATAACCTATTATTATATTGCTTATTTGCATAGCCTGAAGCCTGTCAGGAAAACCTGTTAGAAATAATGGATCATTATTGACAAATTTAATAAATGTTTATGTGGTAAGGTTTCCCCAAAATAAAGTAGGTGCAATTACTTGATATCATAATAAGTTATTTCTATGAAACAGTGGCGTAGCCAGAAATCCATGAGTGGGGGGGCCAAGGGGGGGCCAGGGTCTGAACTAGGGGGGCCAACCATTCGCGGAATTTTTGAGACATTTTTGCAGCATTTTTGCGGCATTACATGGATAAAAAGTGACACAGCATTACAAGCCTTCTTTATGAATGAATTAGCAGTGCTCACCGTCTTATCTTTTGTGACTGATAAACAAAATGACCATGCATCTCATACTTACAGGGTGGTCAAGAAAAAACTTCACTCTCTTTCTTTGGCATAGTTCTATGAATTAGTCTGTTATTACTATCCAATCTTTTCTAATGTAAAGAGGATAGTCATGGCAACATATTGTTTGTAGTTTGTTCCCCTGGGACATGATGTGTTATCGTGAGATATGATTTTGCAGAAATTAAAAAAAGTCCATTTTCATACATCTTGCTGTCCCGAATGCAAAACATTGCCATAAATTCAAATATTTTAGCATTGCTTTCATATTTGTACAGTAATTGAGAGTTATTAAGAAGTGTGTGGTCCCAGGATTTCAGCTCTCTTTGAGTGAAACTCAGTCCTTTGGGGAGCTTGAAAGAGAAATGGTTGATAGAAATTGCAAGCTACCATAGTTTATCAAAATGCATCTCCTGTCGTAACGCATTATTGAAATTAGAATCAAGAGTAAAAACATAACAGTGAGATACCAACCTGAATCTCCTACAAATTTAGACTGATTGGATAAGAACTCACTGAGTTGTGCCTCATGAGCCAAAGACTGTAAAGTTTTTTCTTGACCACCCTGTTCACTAAAATCAGTTTTGACCTGTCAAAAAATAATGAAACAGTCGATTCTATGGTTCCTATATTAAAAGTATGACAATGACACCTCATCAATTATCATGAGTCACAAAGAGTGTATCTTGCAGTGAAATGGTCCACTTTTTTTTTTTTATATAACCATCTTTGCAAGTCTCAAATAATATTATATTCCTGCTGAGAATGTCTTCTTTTTTATATATTAGGTCTAAATCGAAATTTTATGAAAGAGCTTTTGATAGAAATCTACCAACTCCTCAGATTGGCCTAAATGGTAGTAGCAATTTGTGCAAATGACAGAAATATCAAAAATGTAGGGAAATTCCATGCACATATGAAAAATTGAGCAGTTTGTACAAATCACTCTGGTAAATCTGATCTGTTTTATTAGAAAACTCTCAAAGGAGCATTATTCTTTAACTGAGCAATGGTGACGGAAAGATTTCCTCAAAACACCCTGATTTTAGATGTTACGCAACTGTCATTCTAGAGAAAATTGGGTATTTATAAGTGAGCACCATCGAAGGACACAACTTTAGATGGACGTGTTCCAGCGACTGTTGCTGTTACAATATTTTTTTCAAAATTTTCAAATCTCAAATGGGGGGGCCGGTGGGGGGGCCACTCATCCATTTGGGGGGGCCCTGGCCCCCCCAGGCCCCCCCATATCTCCGCCACTGCTATGAAACTTAAACACTAAAAATAAATTGGGATTATGTAGTGTTGGAAAATAATTTAATGATTGCGTTGCTTGGGCATATGAACATGTCAGTGGATTTATCAAAAGGAGAACATAATTACTTTCTAAAATAATTCGGGTAGCTTTCATATTCATATCATTTGAAATCAATTGTTCCCATGTTATACCATTTGAGAAATAGAGACAAATATATTGCTTGCCAACCTCGTATAAAATAACAGCCTGCTTCAATACCAAAAATATCTTTTTTTCCAATGAAAAATGCTGCTCATGTCTTTTGAGAGTCCAGAAGGATCATAGAAATGCCATACACTATTTATTTTATATACAATTTTTCTTATTGGACCAAAACACAGGTAACTGGTCTCATCAATCAGTGTGGCATACATAAACCAGTGTAGACAACTTTGATGATTGATTGCCACTTCAGCAATTCCACCATCAGTTGAAGCTTGATTTTGTTTGTAATTTCTACTTAGAATTTTCATTCAAAGCTCAATTTCTATTTTGCAACTGCTTTTAGGTAGATGAGATATTAGTATCACTGTAAGACCTTTTAAACATGCTGGAACTGAAAAGACCTGCGTATATGCTTTACAATTCTATTTTGGTGTTTCCCTGGCAGTAACACTAAAGTCTGCAACTGAATTTGGTGCAAATGGAATTTAGTAAATTTGGTGTCACATAAAACTCATCAGGACGTTGTTAGTGTCTGAACTAATGCATTTAGCTCTGGTCTGCTCTATAAACTCCATTAGGAGAAAGTGAAATGGGCTAGAATCTTTCCTGAAAACCAGAATTCTTTTTTGCAGCTTGAGATGAAACTTAAAAGTGATCGTTTAAGCAAGATTTGACTGAGTCTCTTCACAGGATACAATAACATATTGTTTGTCTCATTGTCATGTAATTGTTTTTCATTCCAATGAGGACCAGCATTTTGATGTATTGTATCACTGATGCACTGATGTAAGATATATTTATGCATGAAGATGAATTAATCAAAATACAAAGTAGGGTATGAAACAGGGTAGCAAATATCATCCGGCATATTAGCCCCCAAACAGATAAAGCACCAAACACTCTAAAACAACAGTGTCATATATCTTAATCCAGAAACAGTAAACAGTGACCAATCTTTTGACAATTACAAAGAGAAAGTGAAAATTCTCTTAAACCACAAAAGCTGAGGAAAGAAACTACACTCTTGCTCATAAATATGGAATACTTTTTTGGAAAAACAGTGTCAAATAAAAGCAAATTTCATAGTGTGAATGTAAGCAAGGTTCATTGTAAAGGTTAAGTCATTTTCTCTAATCACTCCTTGTAAGCCTGAACTAAATTTTTTGCAAAAATTTTTAATTTTTAGTCGCATGCATCTCACCTTAAAAAAACCCCTGATTTTCCATATTTTGTGCTGCTGTAACTTTTTCTGGGGTCAACGTATGCAGTATGTGTTTTAAACGACAGCATGTTCTTTCCTTTAGCGGTCATAGGAAGTAGTTACGATTGAAAGTTGATGTATTCCATATTTATGAGCAACGGTGTATTTCAGAAGAGCATCTTCACCATTCAATCCACTCTGGGAGGTGCTCAATCTCACGGATTCCGCCTTGTGAATATTTAAAGGACCCCATGTATATTTCACGATCTCCTTGTCAACTCATGTCTTTCGTGTTACTACATTGATTGTTGCCACAATAAATCACTGAACACATTTCCTAACAATCTATGATAAATACATGGGCATTGTGATTTCCGATGCTCCACTCTCAAAACATAATTCAGTCAGACTTGAACAATTCTAATGATAAGAGAGAAACAATTAGATAGGGGTGAGAGTATAATAAATTCTTTCTTGTGTCTTAGAAGACTTAAAATAAATAATCTATTGTATGGCTTCGTCTTTTAAAAATAAATAATTTGCAGTTCATGAAAACTCCAAGTCCCTTCCCCCTGAAAATCAACTGCTCTCACTCATACAGTGATGTTTACAGTTTGTGAATATCAGTAGTCCCCAGTGCAACAAAAAGCAATTACACAAAGATACACACACATGTGACCTCCATGCCCAACTAAATAATGAGATTGTGTCATTTAGAACGATTGTTCAAAAGAACAGAAAACAATTATTTGGTAATAAGTGTATGTTAATTTATGATGCTTCTCTCTCCTGGGCATAGAGGAGAGGCGCCACTAGCCCCCCTGTGAACAATCTTGGAGCATTCCACAAGCAAGAGGGAGATTCAACCCACGGATTTGGATCAGTTGCAAGTGACTTTCACAGAAAAATTACTATATTGGTTAAAGATAAGCAAAAAAAAGTTGGCTCTATCAATGTCGAGACTGGTGAAGGCTGAGGTCAGTGCAAGTGACATTCAGCAAGATTAAGTTGCCACTTTTGCATGTATATGCGGAATTTTTGGGTCTTTGATGTTGAGCTATGATGCTATTTTTGATAATTTTGCACTACTATTTGCGTATGTTGCAAAAGAAGAAGCCAAAAACACTGCTGCCATGGACCATGGCCGAAACAAAAGCCAGAAAATGACTTGCATTGATTACCAATTAAGGTCACGACAAAGACAGTTTCATGGAGCATGTTTAGTTCCACTTTTTTTAATGAGATAAAACGTTTTCTTAACAACTTCTAACAGTTCTCATAGAGCATGATGTTGGGGGTTCCACTGGTTCCTCGGAGGTTGATGTAATTGTTGCTTCCTCCTCTGGTCAGGGCGGATTTCACGGCGGAGGCAGATGCAGATGGGTTCTGTTGCAAGTAGACGGCGGCAGCTCCAGAAACATGAGAGCAAGCCATACTTGTGTCAGAATAATTGTTGTAGCTACTGTCTCCAGAGTTAGAAGCCGACCTGATGTTGGATCCAGGGGCCAAGATGTCCACACAGGTTCCCCAGTTGGAGAAGATGGACAGGGTGTCACTGTTGTCAGTGGAACCCACAGTAATGGCTGCGGGAGATCTCGCAGGGCTCCCGTTGCAAGCATCGCCATTGTTGTTCCCAGCCTGTACCACAGTGGGGATGTTGGCTGAGACAGCGCTGGCTACGGCATTGTCAAGAGTCGTACTGGCATAACCTCCGACGCACATGCTAATGACGGCACGTCCTTGGTCCTGCATGTCTGCGATGACCCAGTTGATGCCACTGATGAGTGAGCTTGTGGTACCAAATCCGCTTGTCATACAGGACTTTGACGGCAATAGCAGTAGCTCCCTTGGCCACTCCGGAGTTGCTACCAAGAACCGTTCCAGCAGTGAGGGTTCCGTGTCCATCAATGTCACTGTTGCCTCCACCGATGGTATTGGTTCCAAAGATGGCTCTTCCTCCGCTGAATTCCTGGTGGGTAGTTCTGATGCCACTGTTAAGAACATACACTCGCACGCCAGAGCCTCCACTTGATCTATGGCTGTAGGTGGCGCCACTGTAGTTGGGAGCAGAGCGAGAGTTGATCCTGCTCAGACCCCAGTAAGCGCTTCCTGTGTTCTGGCTTGAACACTGCTCGATCTTCTTCTCCACGACATCAGCTTTGATCTTCTTATCATAGACATCACCTTTGACCTTCCTCTCAAAGTCATCACCTTTGACCTTGTTCTCAAGGACATCAGCTTCTATGTGTGTGACCTCTGGGATCTCAAAAGCATTGCTGATGACGGCATCTTCAGCTTTCACGTGGAGGATTGGAGACTCCAAGGAGCAGAACATGTTGAGGATGGCTGCGTTGGTGCGGCCCACGATCTTACCAGCGGCTGACAGAACATAGTTCGCCTTTTGTGCGGCAGGAACTGGCTTCAGAGTGATCAGGTATTCGCCGGGAATACGACGGGGGTGTCTGATGTTCTCGATCTCTGCGGCTGCTGCTAAGCAGAGCAGGGCTGCGACGAGGCAAGTCTTGACGAGCATGTCTGAAGGTTTCTTCAGAATCACAAAATGAACTACTTTTCCTTAGCTACTTGGCTTAATTTATACAAAATCTACAGGGCTAAAAACTGACATTTTCCATCTATCATAAGTGATAGCATCTGATACGAATCGATAACATGCAATGTTTTGTATAAAACTGTGATTTTCCCATGGTTTAGGTCGGGTTAGATTAATAAGAAACACTCCTGCACTTAAAAGGCACACACTGCATTTCGGTACGGGCCTAATGACCTTTTAATTGCTTTGAAATAAGAACAGTAATTGACTCAATTCTAGCCTCAGGACCCCAAATAAACAATGGGCTCGATATGAAAATGATATAGTTTAATAATAATATAACATATTAACATAAAAAACAAAATATGTTTAATGATTAACTCCTTCAGTTCACTCTAAAAAATGTGGGGACAAAATAGGTTTTTTAGATTCAGAATGGTTTTTTGAAAAACCAAATTTCAATGCAAAAAACCAACATGGATTTTTTTTAAAAATCCATGTTGGTTTTGCATTGAAATTCGGTTTTCCAAAAAAACATTTTGAATCTAAAAAATAGCATGCAATGCATGCACCGTGTCCTCGAGCAATTATATATAACTCAATGGGATATGATCATTACATTAACACATCTCTATAAATCGTTAAAAGTTGCATTCTATCTATAGATCTATCAGTCTACCTATCTATCTGTCTATCTTTAGTAATTGGCTGAAGCATAAATCTCTGGTTGTGGTGCACCCCACTTTGTCTCAGGGCGGAAGGGCCAAAGGGAAGAAGAAGAAGATGCTTCTCAGAAATCGTCTGCTGAGCAAGGAGGAATTTGGGGGATTAAAGTTAACTATTTAGAGCAGTGAGACATAAGATTAAAGCCAGGGCATCTTGCGCAACAGTGTAAACACTGGGCATCATAATGGCATCATAACTTTGGGTGGTTCTTGCGTCTGTGAAATGCTTTTTGATCCACACCAACTTTTGATATGACAATCCCATTGATGACGACAAAGGGCCCGAGGCCCTGCTCTCGGACACAAAAACCAATTTTGTCTGAAATTTTTTAGAGTTTGATTTACGCAGATCTGATCAGGTATACTCAGGGTTCATACCTTTTAAACAAATTATAACGTCTGTGCTTTCAAAATGTTATTTTCATCTTTAAAATCATCATACACCAACTTCGAAATTAACAGCGAATTGTCTGTAGATTATGTAGGCCCAATGATAGTAATATTATGGTCCATCGAAGTCCCAATGATCTTGGAACAGTTAAACATGAAAACCAAAGGTGTGTTCTTGTTAATGCATGCAACTCAATTTGAAGCATTGAAATATTGGATATGATCATGACAATCATCAGTATGATGACTAGCGAAGTTTCATTTTCACAATTCAACAGTCAACTTTGTTGCACATCACTTTAACAGACTGTAACAGCTTTTTTTTTTGGGAGGCAGGGCAATGTGGTACAGTTCATTCAGACATCATAAATGAAATTTTAAAGTATTTCGGGAGATCAAATCTCACTCTACAAGTAAATCACTTAGAAATAACTAAAATGTAAAAATGTGATAAAAATCATGCCTTTTTATTGAGAAGTCGTTATTATGTTCATGTTGAAAGAAGTAATTGTGAATGAAATATTTTAGAATATATGGAAATTATTTATATATTGAGAAGTGAGTGGAAGGGATAGCTGGGGAGTATGTGTGGAACATAAATGTATAAGTGCATGGAAGTAAATTTAGGTGCCTGGAAATTCAAACACCTGCACAACTTTTTTTAGATAACTAATCTTACTGTAGTCACACATTTTGATACCGTTTACTGCCCACCTTAGTCACACATTTTGATACTGTTTAGGGTCCAGCTAAGGCCTCACGCATTGAAACAATGTACGTAAAATATTGGTCTTATTAAAAAAATCTTGGCACAGCTGCTATTTTATCCAGGACAATCTGACCTGGCAACAATGTACAGAGTGAAGTCAAGAAAAACCACTCCTTAATATGACTAAACCACAATATATATTATTCTTAGAAGTAATTGTGTTTCTTCTTGACTGAATCTTTTTACTGCACAGATATCAATCTATCATGATCAGCTATGGTAACTTACACAGAGGATACGGAAATGCAGATGGCTGCCTTTATGTCCTGTTTTTACACACTGCCACTGAGAGACTGTCACTGAAAATAAAGAACTTCTAGGAGTCTGCATGTAGTGTACCTTTTTTTAAATGCACAACAAGAAAGCAATACCAAGCAGTGCTTTAGAATTCTATTTTGGGTTTCCCTAGCAGTAACACTAAAGTCTGCAACTGCATTTGCTGCAAATGGAATTTAGTAAATTTGGTGTCACATAAAACTCATCAGGAGGTTGTTAGTGTCTGAACTAATGCACTTAGCTCTGGTCAGCTCTATAAACTCCAATAAGAGCAAGTAAAATGGGCTAGCATCTTTCCTGCAAGCCAGAATACTTCCTTGAAGATTACTGTAAGATTCATCAAAAGCAATATAAGACTTTGCCATTCAATAGAGGCAATGTTTGATCAATGTCAAAAACTGTCCGTGAATTTTTATTTATACCCTTTGTGCCCTTGACGATTTTTTGTGCTTTTACGGCAGCAGCATTAACATGTACAGTAGTCATTCTGCTGCTGAGAGTCCTATTTCAGTTAATTTTAACTTGTTTATGTCATTGCCAATTTGGCAGTAGTACTTATCACACTGTTTTGTATTCAAATCCAGCAGAATAACTTCCCAGCTGAGACGCTGACAGACAGCTTACTTTGGAATTACAAACAGACTGAAATAGTTTACCACAACTGTCCTTCAATTAATTGTATTCCTTGGAAGTGACGGTTTGCATCAGTTGCTTCTGACTCACTTTATGGTCAATATAGCAGCCAAGTATGTCATATGAATTGTTTTCATTCTATTAGGAACAAACCTTTTCTTGATTAAAGTAATATGTCACTGACACCAAATGCACTTATGCATCAGAAGGAATTTATCAAAATACAAAGCACCATATATGCATTCATGAATTACTGATGTATAAAAACAAGGAATTCCAGCAAAAATTAATTATCAACGTTTTGTGAGTCATTTCGACAGTTATTTCGTCATTATTCACAGAATATTCCACCTCATTATACTATCATGATGTCTAGCGGGATTGTATTTCATCCATCCCTTCTGGCTGTCAGTGTGTAGCAGGGTAGGGCTATCATGCGGGAGCAGGGACAGCCAGACAGTCATACGTCTTGTTAACAATACCTAAAAAGCATCATTACTGGAGTCTAGTTCCCTAGGGGTCAAGGAAACCAAAGATTTATGATCAATTGGTCAAAGATGAGCAACAACTAAAAAGCTAAACATTTTTTATCAGAAGAAAAATGAAGTAGTTTCTAGACCAGTGCAAATCGGTTACAAGGGTATAGCATGTGTATTGTTTGTCTAATTTCCAATACAATGTACAAGGTCAAAGCAATGGTATGTATTGTTGAAAAGGAAAACTAGCACATGTCATGTCTTGATTGAACTACAACATTTCAATTGGATATATTCCACTTATAATTCATCTTAACTCAAAGGCAGTGTCAAAAAGAAAACAATGTCCCGCCAAATATTCTTGCATGGCTCTCCCATCCTTGGGCACATTCTTTTTCATTATCTACCCTCACTACGACAATAACAATAATCTTTTGAGTTATTAGATATGGGCATTCACTTGTCACATAATTCATATGGCAATAAGGCTGCTTCTCCCATAAATCATGCAATAAAGCATTCAGTTTGTACAAAGGCTACTGCATAGCCCATTGCTTTCATTGCTCGGCCTTGTCTCCAGCTGTAACTTCCCATTGCCAAGCATCAGTAATTCTTAGCATTTCTTTCAAGGAAGGATGTTATGAAGCCAAAAAAAAAATCATTAACTCCAGATTATAACAACTTTCAATAACACCAAAGTATATACCACTCAAAGCAGATTGGTAAAACCAGTGACATAAAGCTTTTGTCATCTGAAAAATGTTGCCTTTATGCTTAGTGCTTGAGAATTTTCTTATCTGATTGTGCCAGTCAAGCTGTACAATCGAAAGATCATTCCTTGCATTTTGCCATGACCTGAATCAGGTGCCACAAAGTTTTATATCCATTGGAATAGAATAAAGGTTGCATAATGAATTGAGCAGTTGGGATTTCCAACTTAATGGAAGAGATTCATGTTAATAGCTAACTGTTGAGCGGTTATTTGATGACCTATTTGAAATTAAGATGCATGATGCTGTAATAATGACTGGTTAATTAGAAACGAGTTATTGTACTTAAGAGTATATACTTGGTTTCTGTTATACATCTCGAGTTTAGCACATATGACATCTGGAAACAAGGCAACACTAGGCAATGATGGACAGCAAAAATGCATTAAAGAATAAGAATGGGGAACGGGGACACAGTGAATCAGCATTTTTTTTTCCTTAATATGTAAAAAAGTTTTTTATCCAAAATTGTTACGAAAAATTTTGATTCACTGTGGCAACATAAGGCGACACAGTGAATCAGCACCCGGGGCTCAGTGAATCAGTGTTTTAGAAATAACGATCTAGTGCAAAGACAATAATAAAATAAACTAGATAGTGTCTCTGACCAAAGTTTATTTTACCAGTAACATTTCCTGAGGTTTAACAGCCATTAACCAACTTATTACTCCACAACGAAACAGCATTATCGTAAATTTATTAACAATTAGAATAAAGCGACAAACAGAAGTGTAAGGTTTAATTTTCTGCATATTTGACCCGATTCACTGTGGCAAGTATTATTAATATAGCAAAATCTTGATATCTTTATAATTTCAACCATGTGCTTCTGAAATACCAATGCATTCCTTTCATTGCAAGTTCCTTTATATTATAAGTATGCCAGTTAATCCCGGACAACCTGTACTATATTAGAAAAGTTCATAATCCTAAATATCAGGATTTAGTGCTCAAAATCATATTTTATCCCAGAACTCCAGTACAACATTAATTAGCAATTTTGGATGTCATGCTTGAATAAGTATGCTGGACTAAATACCCACCCTGTAGATGGCAAATTCTAGCAATTTATGGTCTCAGCATTCAGAAGTAGCCACTGATTCACTGTGTCCAGCGACTGACTGTGTCCCCGTTCCCCCTAAGTTAAAGAAAAAGGATGTCATCAAACCCATTCATAGTGCAACAAGACTGACACTAATGGCCAAGCAACGACCTCCATGAATCATACATCAGCCCAAGAGCAATCCAGCATCTCCACAAGGGCTTAAGGAGGACCTTTTTTGACCTTTTCCCTGATGCTTGGTGACCTCAGTTTTAAGATGTTGCCAGACTGAGATTGATGGTTGGCAACAGTAATTCTGATGGATAGTGCAGCATAACTTGCAGTGCTCATATAAATGGCTCCAATGGACAGTTCAGGGTTGTAATAATGTCTTGAAAACACTGCAGTGTTGTTGTTGAACGAATTTTATTGTAGAAATGATGCTGTCAGAATGTTGTGAACAATGTAGAGATAAGATGATTAACTTGCTATGCTGTGACATCATTGTTCCATTGTCATGAAAAATGTTAATGTAGTGTGCACATTGTAGCCATACAATTTCTTCCATAGATATCCATGAGACAACAGATGAGAGGTGACCATTAAATTCCAGTGGTGACTTGGAGTTTCTTGCCGGGAAATTATTTATTTCACAGTGGTGGCTGCAATAATTATTTGTTTTATAAAAACTCCAAACCCCCCTCTTTGATATTAAATGATCGCCCCGATAGCAATATCTTGTTTACGTTGCGTACCTCTTGTGAAATGGTAAAATCCATGTCGGAAAGGCCAAAAAAGTATACATCTGGCAGTTTAACCGAGCACAAAACTGAAACTGCTGGAAATAAAATATAGAACTTTGGCATCGCATAATTGCCTGGATGTTATTAGTTTCGGAATGAGTAAGCTAACGTTTTCTTTTTCAAGGCTCTAAAATCCCTATTCGGGTGAGCGAAATGGGCCAACAACTTTCCTGGAGACAGGAAAACTTCTTTGTTGGCTTCATGTATGACTAATAGTAACTGGTGTGAAGTTTTCTTAGATTAAGTCTTGCATGGTTCATCCTTCAAACAGATTAAATGGCATTTTTTCTGGGCATGTTCATTCTGTCTAGCGCTTTGTAAATGATTCTATCCAATGCTACCAAATTCAAGTTGTGTTCTCCTGGAATACAGTAGACTGAAAACCACAGTACTGTCACTTTTCAGCTGGGCAGGGCTATTATGTTGGAACAGGGACACAGCAAGACAGTCATACATCTTGTTAACAATACCCAAAAAGCATCATTACTGGAGCTAACTTCCCCCGGGTTCACGGGGCCCAAGATTTATGATCAATTAGTCAAAGATGAGCAACAACCAAAAGCTAAACATTCGTTATTAGAAGAAAAATAATATAGCTTCTGATGCAAATAGGACACAAGGGCATCGTATATGATAGCCGATTTCCAATGAAATATTAGCCGCTGAAGAAATGGTACATATGTATGTATTGTTGAAAAGGCTAACCATTTTAGATATCATGTCTTGATTGAACTACTATTGTCATTAGATACATTTATGATTGTCCAAACCTATGATTCGTCATCACTCAAAGGCAGTCCATAAAAAGATAATGATGTCCTGTTAAATATTCTTGCATGTCCCTGCCTGCTGTCCTTGCTCCCTTTTTATTCATTATCTCTATTTACCATTGCAATAAAAATAATCTTTTGAGTTATTGCATACGGGCATTCACTTGTCAAATATTTCATATGGCAATAAAACTCTGTCTCCCGCAAATCAGGCAATAAAGCATTCAGCATGTACAAAGGCTCCCACACTGTCTATTGATTTCATTGCTCGGCCTTGTCACAAGCAGGAACTTCACACTGCCAAGAATCAGTAATTCTTATTAGTTCTCTGAAGGTGTGTGTTATTTATCCAAAAAAAAGATAAACCTTTTATTAGCTCCGGATTAAAACAAAACATGTAATAATAGTGTCTGGTTTCTGTTGTTAGAATAATTAAATAATATACTGAGAGTGCCTCTTTACTGTTTTTACATTTCGAACTGGGCACACTACCTACTACCCTTGAAACTGTCATAAACTAGGTTTGGGCAAGGAAAATTTATCAAAGAAATATGGATGTCATCAAACCAATTTCAGGGCATAACAGGACCGATACTAATGGCCATGCAATGACCAGCATGAATAATAAATCAGCTCAAGAATGATCCTGCCTCTCCTAAACAGTTTAAGGAAGACCTGCTTTGACCTTTGACACTAATATAAGGTGACCTTAGTTTTCAAATGTTGCCAGAATGAGATTGATGGTTTGCGAAGGTAATTCTGATGTATTCAAAATCCAGTAAAATAACTTCTCAGCTGAGATGCTTACAAACAGGTAATCCTGGGATTTGCAAATAGTTGATAACAAATGCCTTTCATATATAGGCATTGTATTTCTTGGATGTGACAGATTGCACAGCTGCTTCTTGCTCACTCTATGGCAATATAGGGGCCATGTCATGTAAAGTTTCCTCATTCTAATGGGAACATTTCTTGATTAAAGTAATAAATCACTGACACAGGACGCATTTATTCATCAGTAGTAATTTATCAAAATACCGTGTGTGCAAACATGTATTACAGATGTATGAAAACAAGGAAAGGAGAATAAACTCAGCATCAGCTGAAGTTTTTTAAGGAGATAAATCATTTTGATTTATGTCAACAGATTTTATGACTGTTACTGCTCAATATTATTAGTTAATCATTAGTATTTTTAATAGACATAAAATACCAAAGGGTTTGTTGGTCTATAGACAATAACTTTCACAATAGATATGTAACTCAACAGAGAATCATGCAGTAAGAACAGTGAGAATTTTTAAACCAAAACTGTTAGTTAAAATCTATATAGGTTAAAAACAACTGTACAGTAATGTCAACTCAAAGTTTTGTATTGGTGGATACAAACAGTCATGAATTCTTAATATTATTTTTAAATGGGTACAATGTGTCAAGGTTTTAGATGCCAATTAGCAGAGAATTCAAGGTAAACACAAATCAGAAGCATTTCTTATAGAAAACAAGTAAATATTTCTTCTTGATTGAAACATATGCCTAAAACATAAAGGCAAAAGATTGTGCATATATAATTATTTAAACATGAAAATACAAATGTGAATATCATCAATTTCATAAGCAGAATGAACCATGGCCATTTCAAAGACAGTCTTAGTTAATCGGTTAAATAATGTAAATTAAGAGCAGTTTAAGGTCCCTCTTTTGCTTAATAAACAATGATTTGAGAGCTGTATTGTAGGTAGTTGCCCAGATAATGTTGCAAAAACTGAAAGTGGTGTACTCTTTTTTTGTAAGTCTACTTGTTTGCATATAAGTCCTCCCTGCCCACAAATAACCCTAAGAATTAATGATGTTAAACATGACACCAGGACGATGAAATGAACTTTATTGCAGATGACATTGAAAAACTTCTTTATAAGTCTTATGGTTGACTGGGCCAGTTATTTCATCATTATTCACAAAATATTCTGTCTCATTATACTTCCATGATGCCCAGAGAGCTTGTATTTCCGCCATAACTTCTGGCTGTCAGTGTTCAGCAGGGTGGGGCCATTATGCGGGAACAGGGACACAGCCAGACAGTCATACGACTTGTTAACAATACCTAAAAAGCATCATTACTGGTGTTTGCTTCCCCAGGGGTCAAGTGAACCAGAGATTCATGATTAATTAGTCAAAGATGAGCAATAACCAAAAGCTAAACATTTATTATCAGAAGAAAAATAATGCAGTCTCCACTGCAAATACAAGAGCGTAGCATGGTATTGTATCTCTAATTGCCAATTGCCAATACAATGTGAGCTGCATTAGCATTTTAATTTTTAGTTGAAAAGGCCATAATATGTCATGTCTTGATTAAACTACAATAGTGGCATTGACTCAAGACTCAAGAGACACAAGACTCAAGAAGTTTATTTGTCATGAAATGCATGGAATATAACACGATGTTTGATGGCTATACAGTATACATAGATATATAAAAACAAAAGCATTACATGAGTAGGAGGACACCCCTAAGGCAACTACTTGCCGCTGACGAGGTGCCCATTGAAGATAATACATATCATGATTGTATTAAATTATTATTATTCATCACTCAAAGCAATCTAAAACAGATGATAATGTCTTGTCAAATATTATTGCATGCCTCTGCCATCCTTGTACACACTCTTTTTCATTATCTACTTTAACCGTGACAGTAACAATAATCTTTTGAGTTATTGGATATGGGCATTCACTTGTCACATAATTCATATCGCAATTAGGCTCCATCTCCCATGAATCATGCAATAAAGCATTCAGCCTGTACAAAGGTCCTGCACAGTCAATTGCTGTCATTGCTCTGCCTTGTTTCCATCTGGGACTTCCACTGGCCAAGAAGCAGTAATTCTTATCAGTCTTTTCGCGTAGGATGTCGTCAAGCCAAAAAACATTTACACCAGATAACAAACCCTTTTATTAAATCCAGGTTATACACAACTCAAAGCCAAACGATACAACCTGTGATTAAGGGTCATGCTGTATCTGAAAAAAAAATTGCCTGTATGCTCAGTTGTTGAACTTCTTTGCTATCTGGTTCTGCGAATCGGAGCTACACCTATGTTAAGACCATTCCTTGCATTCACCATGAGCTCAATAAGTTGCCATGAAGTTTCATGTATCATTAGTATGTAATAAAGTTTGCACAATGAATTGAGCAGTTACGATCTAAGACATTAATTTAGAAGAAGAGATTAAGTTGATATCTGTCTGTCTGATTTGTTATATGATGACCTGTTTGAGAATGAGTGGCATGAAGTCATGAATGTGATAGTGAATGGCCATTGTAATTAGAATTACTAGCTACTGTACAAAGAGATCCTGGTTTCTATCATTGCATTTTGAGTTTGTCACACTAGCCTTCAAACCTTAATATACTGAGCAAAACTAGGTTTGGATGACGAAAATTGATAACCCATAATAAGTCAGTAAAAGAAAAAGGATGTCATCAAACCCATTCATAGTGCAACAAGATTGACGCTAATGGTCAAGCAACGATCACAATGTAAAATAAATCAGCCAAAGAACGATCCTGCATCTCCGCAAGGACTTAAGGAGGACCTGCTGTGACCTTTTGCCTGACGCTAGGTGACCTCAGTTTTAGGATGTTACCAGAATGAGATTGATGGTTGGCGATGGTAATTCTGATGGATAGCCTCATAACTTGCAGTATGTTGTAAGAAATAAGGGTAAAAGAGACGTTGAAAACAGAAAAAAAAATCTAAATTCTATGGATTAGTGAAGCCCAGAACTGCAGCAGCTGGAAACTTGGAACTTTGTAAATTTGGCCTCACACAAAAATCATCAGGATGTTAGTTTCTGAACGAATATGCTAAAATTCTTTCAGCACTGTAAAAAGGAGTTTGTCTTTTTAGACTGCATGTGTCACCAAAAGTAATTTCTGCAAATAAATAGTTTCGTTTTAGTGAATGTCTTGAGATTCGGATGCCTACAACATGCTGCATCCTACAAACAGATTTTTTTTTGTGAGAACAAAAAAATGTATTCTGAAACTCAATATCCGACATATGATTGAGGATAACTTGCCAACACATTTATAAAAAACTGTGATACTGTGCCCGCGAAAATTGATATTAAAATGTATAACGTAAATTGTGGCTCTTACTGGTTCTTATTAACTCTATATTTTTAAATTATCTTGTTCAAATGCTATTGAATCAAAGGAAGATAAAAGAAAACTAGTTCAAACCACTTCACAAGAAGAGCACCTTTGGCATTCAATACACACAGGGAGGTGCTCAATCTCACAGATTCTGTCTTGTGAATAATTAAAGAAGTTCAAGTATGTAGCAATCTTCTTTAACTTGTCTTTTCTCGGTACTACATTGATTGTTGCTTCACTAAATATCCTGATATATATATGTCGCCTGAGACTTCCAATTTGTTATTAGGCCCAGGAGTTTCTGCGCAGTGGTGAGTTGTCAGTGGCGTCCCTATGGGGGGGCAGGGGGGACACGTGCCCCCTCAAATTTGACCAGTGCCCCCCCAGGTGCCCCCATATGAACTTTATAACTCTTGCTAAAATACTTAGTATAGACGGTGCCCCCCAGAAAATCGCGTGCCCCCCAGGTGCCCCCCCACTCGAGACCCCCCAGTTACGCCACTGCGAGTTGTGTATAGTGTTTCCAACGAGACTTTCTCGTGACTCTTGAGAATGGTCATGGTCTAGTGCATGAGACTCGAGAATTTCTCGAGAAATCTAGGACATTGTCCTTCCATAGACACAATGATATAACAAGAGAGATTTATCATGCAATGGATACTATATATTTAGGTTTTTATGATATCTTTTGCAGTTTTAATGCTAATCTATGTGTTTTGTTTCCTATAAATCACAGCTAAACATCCAGATATTATACAATTTCAAAACATTTGTACAAGTTCAACTTCAGAATTTATCAGGTATACAATGGGGATAATCAAGATATGTTCAAATTCAACACTGGATCAAGTACACAATAACATTAATATCAAGCAAAACAAAACAACAACCCAACGCTTTGTAACCGTTATCCTACCATTAACTCATGGACCCCTTCGTCTCAACCAGCCGAGTATGGGGTGCCCATCCACAAAGACTTGCATGGAACATTTTCTCACCCACAAGAAGGACATAGGCTGGGTTTTATGTTCAAAAGTAATATTTAATATTTTGCCCCTCTCCCAACCAATTTCATGGGTATTATGCTAGTAAACATTAAACAAATGAACACCACGTCAGACAATGATCAACATTTCAATTTTCGAGACATGCTCAGCGAGACGAGAAAATTAAAACTCAAGACTCAGTGACTTGTCCTAATCGCACTGCACTGCAAGTATAGGATATCACCTCACTAGCCAACTATGAGTCAATCCGATTTACAAAGCAAGGATAGGGATATGACCTCACAAGAAATACAGATTAACATGGCAAGAATAGGGATATGACCTCACAAGAAACATTCAAATGCAATTTCTGAAAGCAATTTACAGCTGTATGTAAGTCTAAAAATATTGACAGGATATGTTTTTGTTCTCAGTGTTCCAGGAAGTCTAGGGGGATTGTATTTCAGCATGAGTTTCAGCCATCCATCCTGGCTGTCAGTGTTCAGCATGCCAGGGCCATTATGCTGGTATGGGGAGGCAGCCAGACAGTCATACATCTTGTTAGCAATACCAAAAAAGCATCATTACTGCAGTTTACTTCTCCAGAGGTCAAGGGAATCAAAGATTTATGATCAATTAGGCAAAAATGAGCAACAGCGAACAAATGAATATTTATCATGACGAAAATCCATGCTGGTCAAGGACACAAACACAGCTCTTGTGGTCTGTACAATGCCAGCTGCAGCCAAAATGGCATGTTCAGTGAAATGACTAACAATTTGAAGACACAGGCTGTTATCAATATACAATGTAATTGGTAATTGTTTTTCAGATCAGATGGCAATATGATTCAGATTCTAACGGTGAACCTGACTTTGCACGTTTGCAATAAGTCCATTTTGGCATATCTGCCATTTAACTGGTATTTTCAAAACAATTACTTAAAAGCATCAACCATTTTAGGTGGTTAAGTTATTCCTTGACATTTATATATTTCATTACATGCAATAGTAAAAAGAAAACATGCAAACAATCAAATACATCGGGATATTCTTCTTCTTTTTTCAGTTCATCTTCATTCCTGAATGGATCTATTAAATGATAGTAAACAAAGTAATGAATATAAATAGTATTTTTACTAATTATTCATAAACCTAAATAGTAGAGATAAACATGGACAAGAGTACTATTGTTTTGATTGGCTACTGCATGCATTACTGACATTGATTGCCCATGAAATAACCATAGATAAGGTTGTCATCAAACCCATTTTAGGGCACAACAAGACCCATACTAATGGCGAAGCAACAACCGCCAAGAATCATAAATCAGCCCAAGAACGATCCCGCATCTCCACAAGGGCTTAAGCAGGACCTGCCCTGACCTTTGACTGACACTAGACGACCTTAGTTTTAGAATGTTGAGATTGATGGTTTGCGATGGGAATTATGATGGATAATACAGCATGAATTGAAGCAGGAAGAAGCATATATGTGTATCTGTTTCGGGTGTGTGACGTCCCAAAATGTTTCTCTCTAAGTCAAGCTACACTCTGTAAAGAAATTTCTCAACCAAAAATTATTTATTTCAAGAAAAACAATTAATTGTTTTCGCCAAGACTGAGCAAGAAATTCTCAATTTCAAAAAACTCCAAAGCAACCCCTCCCCTCTCACAGAGGTAGTATTGCAATGAATTCATGAAAACTAGAAAAGAACAATTGAGAATTCAAATTATTTATTTATTTATTAGCTTTTCCAAATAAAGTTTGCATTTTCCAAACTCATTCGTTTTTACAATCTTTTTGTTAATTTTTGTTTGGCTGCCTTTTCTCGCGAAACCTTCATTCAACATTTTTCTCTCTTTTCTTCCTTTCAGCGCTCTCTAGCCCCACATGATGTTGACTCGGTTACTTTCATCAGAATGACTAGTTACTGCACTGAGTGTGTTTATCCACTCTAATTGCGTTTTGGGCTTGACACACACCCAATCAATAGGCATGAACTTCAAATGTAGGAAAATATAGCTGTTTCGTATACAAATAGCAAAACTAGGTTTGGAGTAGGAAAATTGATTGAATAAGTACATAAGTAAGGAAATAAGGTTGTCATCAAACCCATTCATAGTGCAACAAGACTGACACTAATGGCCAAGAAACGAGAACCATGAATCATACATTAGCCCAAGAACGATCCTGCATCTCCACAAGGGCTTAAGGAGGACCTGCTGTGACCTTTTGCCTGACGCTAGGTGACCTCAGTTTTTAGGATGTTACCAGAATGAGATTGATGGTTGGCGATGGTAATTCTGATGGATAGCCTCATAACTTGCAGTATGTTGTAAGAAATAAGGGTAAAAGACAAGTTGAAAACAGAAAAAAAATCTAAATTCTATGGATTAGTGAAGCCCAGAACTGCAGCAGCTGGAAACTTGGAACTTTGTAAATTTGGCCTCACGCAAAAATCATCAGGATGTTAGTTTCTGAACGAATATGCTGAACTTTTTTCAGCACTGTAAAAAGGAGTTTGTCTTTTTAGACTGCATGTGTCACCAAAAGTAATTTCTGCAAATAAATAGTTTCGTTTGAGTGAATGTCTTGAGATTGGATTCCTGCAACATGCTACATCCTAAAAACAGATTTTATTTTTGACGAGAATACATATGCAAACATTCTGAAACTCTTTATCCGACATATGATTGAGGATAACTTGCCAAAACATATATGAGATACTGTGGCCCCGAAAAATGTATAGTAAAAAGTATAAATTGTGATTATTTTTCTCACTCAATCAATTTTTATGATCTTGTGTAAATGCTTTTGAATAAAAAGAAGAGAAAAGAGGAAACTAGGTGAAACTACTTCACAAGAAGAACATGTTTGCAATTCCATACATACACGTAAGTGCTCACTCTCACAGATACTGTCTTGTGAATAATTAAAGAAGTTCAAGTATTTCATAATCTCTTTTTAACTTTTTCTTGGTACTAAATTGATTGAACATTGCTGCATTAAAGATATCCTGATATGTCGCCTGAGATGCATTCTAATTTGAAGAAGGTCCGTCTCGTAACATATCCAACCACAGGCCAATTTTTCACTAGATTAAATTACAGTGCTACCTGTGTTGTTAGACCCCCTGTTGTAAGACCGATTTGTCTAAGGTGACCTCCTTCAGCATTAAGTAATATTTTTATTGAATTTTGCACCCTGACGATAGACCGCACCCCCATGAGAGACCACTTCATGACCGCAAAGGGGCAGTCTTATAATGCAGGGACAAGTGTAAACATTTTTTGAACTTCAGTTGTACAGACTACAAGACAAAACAATTAGATCTACACAAAGTTACCCACACTTGTATATTCCCAAACCCTTTATTTATGCACCTACCCCCACCCTCCAAAAATGAAGAATTGTCAATTTGTCATTTGGCCTAGGAATTTCTGACCGGTGGTGAATATTTTAAATTTGCCACTCACTTAGTAGCCCTGAGACCCTGCGTGTAGCGCAGGGGTCATGAATCACTACATAGTAAAAACTTGAGATTTCAGCATACCCTTCAGGTGGATCAGAATGGTGTCATTGTCGTGACTCTATTGATCATTACGATTATATCACAATAATCTCCATGCATTTCGCTGCTGATAGCACATCATTTCAGCCCAGAATGTCCTCACATGCACTGTTGACAACAGTTTTAAATTTTCTAAGCCCCATAAAAACTGTCTCCTCAAGAAAATAAAATGGCTGCTCAACAGTGATTGGTCAAAACAGAGAAGCAGGACTGTTATGATGTCATAAACACTGGTGACGTCACAATCTCTGGTGATGTCATAGCGATTGTGTAAACAATCATGTTGTGACATCACCATGCAGCTGTCACTATCTCTTAGCCAATCAGTGCGCATTTTCGCTACAATGTATAAGAAAATAAGACAATATCAGTAGTTCTTGGAAAACTTAGGTACAGCCATTCTCCTAAACCCTTGTTGAAAATCTCAAGTTTTTCCAATGTAGCGAACCATGACCCACGTACAAGCACACATGGGTCCCAGGGCTACTCACTCAGTGACTTGTCCTAATCGCACTGCACTGCAAGCATAGGATATGACCTCACTAGCCAATTATGAGTCATGCAGATTAACATGGCAAAGATAGGGATATGACCTCACTAGAAACGTTCAAATGCAGTTTCTGAAAGCAATTTTTCAGCTGTATGTAAGTCTAAAAATATTGACAAGATATGTTTTTGTTCTAAGTGTTCCAGGAAGTCCGGAGGGATTGTGTTTCGGCATGAGTTTCAGCCATCCATCCTGACTGTCAGCGTTCAGCATGCCAGGGCCATTATGCTGGTATGGGGAGGCAGCCAGACAGTCATACATCTTGTTAGCAATACCAAAAAAGCATCATTACTGCAGTTTACTTCTCCAGAGGTCAAGGGAATCAAAGATTTATGATCAATTAGGCAAAAATGAGCAACAGCGAACAGATGAATATTTATCATGACGAAAATCCATGCTGGTCAAGGACACAAACACAGCTCTTGTGGTCTGTACAATGCCAGCTGCAGCCAAAAAGGCATGTTCAGTGAAATGACTAACAATTTGAAGACACAGGCTATTATCAATATACAATGTAATTGGTAATTGTTTTTCAGATCAGATGGCAACATGATTCAGATTCTAATGGTGAACCTGACTTTGCACATTTGCAATAAGTCCATTTTGGCATATCTGCTATTTAACTGGTATATTCAAAACAATTACTTCAAAGCATCAACCATTTTAGGTGATTCAGTTATTCCTTGACATGTATATATTTCATTACATGCAATAGTAAAAAAAAAACATGCAAACAATCAAATACATCGGGATATTCTTATTCTTTTTTCATTTCATCTTCATTCCTTGATGGATCTATTAAATGATAGTAAACAAAGTAATGAATATAAATAGTATTTTTAACTGTACAATTATTCATAAAACGAAAAAGTAGAGATAAACCAGGGCGAAAGTATTATTGTTTTGATTGGCTACTGCATTATGACATTGATCGCCCTTGAATATAAACATAGATAAGGTTGTCATCAAACCTATTTTAGGGTACAACAAGACCCATACTAATGGCGAAGCAACAACCACCATGAATCATAAATCAGCCCAAGAACGATCCTGCATCTCAACAAGGGCTTAAGCAGGACCTGCCTTGACCTTTGGCCTGCACTAGGTGACCTGAGTTTTAGAATGTTGAGATTGATGGTTTTCGACGGGAATTATGACAGATAATACAGCATGAACTGAAGCAGGGAGAAGCATAGATGTGTATCTGTTGCGGGTGTGTGACGTCCCAAAATGTTTCTTTCTAAGTCAAGCTACACTCTGTAAAGAAATTTCTCAACCAAAAATTGTTTATTTCAAGAAAAAAAATTAATTGTTTTCGCCAAGACTGAGCAAGAAATTCTCAATTTAAAAAAACTCCAAAGCAACCCCTCCCCTCCCACAGAGGTAGTATTGCAATGAACTCATGAAAACTAGAAAAGAACAATTGAGAATTCAATTATTTATTAGCTTTTCCAAATAAAGTTAGCATTTTCCAAACTCATTCGTAACAAAAAGTTTTTACAATCTTTTTGTTAATTTTTGTTTGGCTGCCTTTTCTCGCGAAACCTTCATTCAACATTTTTCTCTCTTTTCTTCCTTTCAGCTCTCTCTAGCCCCACATCATTGAAAGGGTAGTTTCCATCTGTTTCCAAAAACTGGATAATTTTCTCGGTGTTGTCAGCAACAATTGGAACTACTTTGCCAGGATTGAAGTAGCTCTGAAAAAAAAGTTATTCAAGGTTTAAAAAGGTTAATTGAGCAGAGAAGGTATATGATTAATAGACAAGGAAATGGTATTAAATTAAGATCTTGCGATTAGGGAAAATGTTGCGTCTTACGCCTGTGTCTAAAGAATTCCTCACTACAGTTTGTCACGTCAAGCATTGGGACAGAAATATAGCATTGTTTGTACAGTCCATAAAAACCACACAATGATATAGGAGGTGTAGAAAATACCAAATTGACAAGAACTAAGTCTGGGGAGGCACTGCAGCCCTGTCAGCATGCCTTGGCAGTCCGGCATCGGCCCAGCGTCAGTCTGATGTCAGTAGCATCGGACCAGCTTCTGGCCGACGTTGGACCGCCGAGGCACGCTGATCCGCCGAGGCACGCTGATAGGGAGTGCACTTTTGTGACGTCACTGCCCATTGTGTGTCAGATTGGCAGCATCACAAATGTCAAAATTCTGCGAAATTGGCCTACCATTTCCATAAATTGGTAGATATCGGACAAAAATGGCACCAAAGCATTACAAAAATGTGATATTCTTATTACAACAGAGCTAAGTTACACAAACACTGTGGCAAAACTGGACGATGGTAAATGGGTTACCCTCGTCTCAATTTTTGAAAAATAATGACAAAAACAAGGTCATCCCATTGGATCCCATGTTAAAAGAGGACGAGGGTAGCTGCTTTTCTAATAACTGAATGACGAGGGTAACTGTGAATGATGACTAAGGTAACTGCATGAAAATTGTACAGTAAACCAATAATTATTCTTCAATAATGAATGATTGAATTGGAAAGATTGTTGGCTGTTGTGTGGCTTGTATATTATCATCATATTTATTTTGCTGTATTTCTTTATCAGGCAAGCGTAGACTAAGAACATATAAATTGTTGCACACTCATTGATTTTAATAAACAAGCAGACAGAACACCAATCATGCCAATAGAAAACAACAAACTGCAAATAAAATTCAACAAGTTCAACTTGAACAAGTACAGCCAAATGATCCGAAACCGACCTATCCATCTATCTATCTATCTATCTATCTATCTATCTATCTATCTATCTATCTATCTATCTATCTATCTGTCTGTCTAGCTATCTGTCTATCTGTCCATCTGTCTGTCTGCCAGCCCCTTGCCTACCAGCCAAGCCATTGGTCTATCTATCTGATCTTACTTCAACATTTTACTCAGAAGCAACAGAAATTGAATTACCTCTTTACAGCAAATTCAACAAGTATGAGTTTCTGCAAGAGGGTAGCAAATGTAGCAAATGCTGATCATCTAATTGGTTGAGACACCGAATTACAAAGCATAAATCTGAAATTTTAATATCTTAAAAATGTATGTCAAAGCCACTGACGTGTATGTAGACTGTCGGTGTTTCCCTACTAATCTTATCTTCTTCAATTTACAAACTAAGCTGCTCACTGAAGCAGAATATAACGTCTTTCATGGCTTCAAACGTTCAACTGAGAGATTTTGGGGACGTTTTATGCTTATTGACCAGTAGGCTAAGGTAAGCTGAAAATAATACGTAGATACTGAGAAAACTGGCGAGGGAAACTCATACAAGATGAATCTGCTGTAAATGTATCTTGTACAATGTACACCTTAAAAGAAACTGAGTGCTGAAATACTGAGGAAGTTTTCAGATTGCAATCTGATCTTTGGTGAAATGTGGTCCTATAGTCAGTCACCGTTCTTGAACTGCATGCATATGTGTGTCTGCCATTCAAAGTCTCGAGGCAGATGATTGACAAGAGATTATGAGAAAGAAAAACAGCAAATAAATGACATAGGTCCAACAAAATTCACTGAGATACGAAATTATGAAACTTGAACAACATGCGTGCAAATCAACAGTTATGAAATTCCATTCTCTTCAACCAGGAATTAGTTGATAAATTAGTGAACATTTTCCGATCATGGCACTTTAAAATACAGGAATGTTTCAAAATGTTCAAATGATACATTTTAAGGCATTTCCTACATCCATTGTTTTCATTTTTACATTTTATTTTTGCTCAGAAGTATACATAAATAGCTGCGACAAGGAACCTTGTATGCACTGTCTCCGCACTGTTGAGTGATATTTGTTGTTAAACGGAGCTGGACATCAAGTCAGCAGATCGAGTCTGACCATCAATGTGCTTTGTGTGTTAATTTCAGCTTCATCGAAAATTTAACCAAGCTATATTATCAGAGTGACATTCGGATATCATCATGCTGAGCCACAGTGCCGTCCCTATGGGGGGCACATGCCCCCCCATATTGGACCTATGCCCCCCAGGTGACCCCCCATTTGAACTTTTCAACCTTGGCTAAAATATACAATTAGTATTATTGGTGCCCCCCCAGAGAATCGTGTGCCCCCCGGTCGGGACCCCCTAGTTACGCCACTGCTGAGCCATCAATTTGATTGTATGTGCACGATATTATGAAGATTGAGCAATGTTTAGTTTTAAAATTTCAATCTAGGGTAATAGCTAATAATCCCTCTTTCTTCTTGTACTGTGGAAAAGTCCAATGATGAAATATCAAATTGCAGTCAACAATCGGAAACCATTTCAGTGAGATATAAGCCTCGTCCACTCAAGAAAATACCCCCTGTAATGAAGGTATGATTTTAAAAGTTCTATGTGAATAAATTCATGCGAAAATGCTTAGAAAAATAAATCTCAGAAAATTTGCCATAGCTCAGCAGTATATTCTTCTTTCCGACAATGTGTGCAACCTTTAATAAATGGCCGTATTTGCTCTGTATACTAATAAGGGCATGTGAACACAAAATGTGGCAAAGGTAATTGAAACTGCTGTTAAACAAACGTCCTGATGACCAGATACTACAGAGAGATTGACAGATAATAAGATAGATGGTATAATATTTGGAGACATGGATTTATGGATAGTTTGATGGATCATGACTTATTAATTGATAAATGTGTGGACATGCACAATTTGGCATGCCCATACCTACTCTTAGAACCAAATCTTGCAATTTAACTTTAAAAGGCCCCAGAATGAACATATTGTGAGTACCTACATTCATTGTATATCTCAGAAAAATGTGTTCAAACTAGCGTATAGCTATCTAGGCCTGTCATGGTCACACAGAAATGGATGTACCAACAAAAAGGCTTCTAAATATGGGACTGCTTCATAAGTTTCTGCATGTTATATTTAAAGACCTGCTGTAGCTTGGTGAAATGTTATGCCAAAAGGTCCATAGTTACGTACATAATTTTTTAAAAAGTGTATACATATCATTGAAAGATCCCTCAATAATGTCCCAAGTGTGTCCACAATTGTCCATGAATGGATTTAACACGTTTTCAGTTGCAATGTTATGTTATTTAGTACAACTGAGACACTTGTGCAGTTTAGTAACATGGTATTTTGGTTGATGATTGTAAGTCATAATAGGGCAGTTACCCTCGTCATAGCAAGGTGCATGGTCACAGTTACCCTCGTCTCGAGATGCAGTTACCCTCGTCCTTTTAGAGGTGCTTTAAGCCATTTCCTGACTCACGCAGCCTCAATAAATGCCTGAATGTTGTTGTAATTTCATTTTTCGTGTCTTATAATGCTTGTACAATATTTAGATAATTGCTGACATTGCTTATTTCTTCAGATTCGTTGTTACATAATATTTAAGGCTAATTTAGGGACGAGGGTAACTCAGTTACCCTCGTCCAGTTTTGCCACAGTGACAAAGGTATGTGTACTTCGTCTGTAGGACTAGCGGTTGCTGAGATATCTGGCCAAACGTCTGTCCTCTGCTTGGCGTGACAAACTGTAGTACAATGAAGCTACCAGTAATCCGTCAAACTTAGATTTACACATTTATTCTCTTATACACGTGGTCAAATGCCACAAGTTGGTAAAATTTGGAAATTCTTGTGAAACTGGCCGAAAAATCAATAATCTCTGATATGTTTTCTATGTAGGGGAGAGCGGGGCACCATGAGCCGCTTTTCCGAAATTAAGCTCCTGACCCTAAAGTTTCAATAGTAAACAGCTTGTTGCTTGATATAATCATAGTGAGACCTCTTGGCTACAATATCCAGTGTTGTTACATTATATTCTTAATTCCAAAATGGTCAAAAAATTGTCTTTAAAAAATGTAGTCTAGCGGCTCATCGTTCCCCTTCCCTGGGGCACCATGAGCCATGGCATGGGGGGCTGTTTACATACATGTATTATCCTTCTCATTCAACTGTAAAGAATTGATACCTCATAAACCAGATGTTTTACTTGAAATTTTCCCTTGGCATACACCACAATATGGATCAGATGGATTTTCCATATTTTTCTATGAAATAGCACAAATGTGCCATAAACAGCTGATGATGTCTTGCACTTTAGTTCTGAACTTACAACAGTAGAACTGTTGTTACAATTCAGTTTCAATTGTATATTAAAACTTTATAGAAAATGGCTCATGGTGCCGTATCTCCTAGTGGCTCGTGGTGCCCCATTTGTAAATTTCATTTATTAGTGCATATCACCATTTTCCAGTTTATCATAGTATCAATGTTATGACATCATCCTAGCACATGCCTTACCTTCTCTAAAAAGACTAAGTTTCATGATGATGCCGGAAATAATTAAAGTACCAGAAGTAAAAGTTCCTCCGCCCAATATGTTAACTTTTCCCTCAAATTCACTGGTCAAAAGTTTTTTTTCAATGCTTGGTCCTACATTGAAAGGAAAGATTATGATTGCTACACTAGCCAGTTCTATACTAATAAAGGAATATGTGGTCTTCATATCGAGCAGTTCTATCTCGCCGTTTTTTTTATACGGGCCATGGTTCATGGTGCCCCGTGGCTCATGGTGCCCCGCTCTCCCCTACCAGTAGATTCAAAATCCAAAAGATTGAGGTTTTAAATGCTTTTTTGTGACGACTAGGCCACATTATTCCAGTAAATTTAAACATAAATGTGAATAAAAACACTAACTTTAAATGCAGTTTATTCGAAACAAACCTTGGTTTATTCAAATACCTCTGCAGCAAAGACTTTTTAAGATACCATTATGAAAATGGCACAAGATCTGTCGAATAATATGCTTATAACAATCAAAATAACGAAAGCAAGTGTTGCACTTTTTGTTAGCAACAAACACAGGGCCATTATACCATGAAAGGTTTGACTAAAAACCCTATTGTATATACCAATGGGAAGCTAAGCTCAAGTGCAACAATGCAACATGAAACAAGTGAAAAACCCAACAATGAGTATTTCTTACAAAGCATTAGAACAAGACATGTCTGAACATACATTTACAAAATGTTAAAGTGCCACATTTGTTGTCAGTGACAAAGACAGGCCCCTAATATCATGATATTATACATTTACAAATACTTTCTATAAACCAACAGAAACCTGGGCTCACGAGCAACAAAATCGTATCAAAAAAAGTTAACATTCCATCAACTAGCCTTCATCAAGAAGCGGGTAAAAAAGAAAGGTCATCATGAATATTACAAAATGTTTGAGCGTCGCGTTTTTTGTCTGTCTCAAAGATAGGGCTCTAATGCCATGATCGGTTAGACTTTCTACCAAATTTTATAAACTAATAAAAAGCCAGGATCATGAGCATGCCAATAATACCAAGAATGCAAGAATTCCAGCAACAAGCCTTCATCAGGAAGTACTCTAACAAGGGAGGTCTCGAAAAAAAATGTTCGCAGAATATAATTGCGTCGTGCTGTTGTCAGTCTTACTTAAGCCATCACAGTTTCTGGCACAATAGCCTCAGCCAATTTAAGTGATATTTCTCTGACAGAAACGGTCATGAGCAACGCACTGGTATGTCAAATGTTCCAAAAATGTTTGCATCAATGGTTTATCTGTTGCATCAAAAATCGCATTGCACTTTTTAGCTTTACCCGGGACACATCAACGGAGGATTACAAAATGTGTATTAAAAAAACATAGAGACATCCAATTGCCTTTTTCCTGGATTCATTAGATGCCTAACTAATCAACGAACAGTAATGCATAGCAAGTGTGATTATGAATTCATCTCTTTTCCGGTATTTAAAAGTTTTATGCAAAAATTGTACTTGCTGTGTCAAGGCGGGACATCAAAAATTTCCCTGACTGCAATCATGTATCACTCATTATTTCATTCAAGACCAGTGACCAATGGATCCAATTACTGCTATTCTCATGAAAGAAGACATCTTTGCCTATCATATGATCCGTAATATGGGCAAAAATTCCATCAAAGGGCTGAGATATGTCCATAAATCAGTGGCATCCCTATGGGGGGGCACGGGTGGGGTACAGGCCCCCCCCATATTGGACCTGTGCCCCCCCAGGTGCCCCCAATATGAACTTTCCAACTCTTGCTAAAATATACAGTTAGTATAGAGGGTGCCCCCCCCCCCCAGAGAATCGCGTGCCCCTCCCAGGTGCCCCCCCGCTCGAGACCCCCTATAGATACGCCACTGCCTTAAATGTATGTGCATATTGCCCAAAACTGAAATTTACCAACTCACAGCACTGGTCCATGTACATTTGTGCACTGAGTATGTGGCCTGCTGACATTGGTTTCAATTGACCAATTTCATGAGAAGTTCTGTCAATTAACACTACAGAGGAAAAGCTGACTGACAGCAGTCTGCTGTGCAAGCAGTCGAGCAGGTGGCTGCAGACTTACGAAATTCAAGTCGAATTGGGTGTCAGTTTGGGATTAAGGGCAGCAGAACACAGCAGAAATGTGTTGGAGTGCTTCAAAATTACTGCATGAACTGGGACCTCGAAGTTGCTTCAGGAACCAATTAATCATGTGTACTTTACCTTAAATCTTGATAGAATAGCTAATCAAAATAGAAAAAAAATTGGCCAAAATTGAAAAAGGGCAAAAAATATTAAAAAGTACGAAGAGAAAAATTAAAAAATTCAGAAAAAGTAAATAGAATGCCTTAAAAATGATATAAGAACCCTAAGAAATAACTTTCAAACTGAATGCACTCGCAAAAAGAAATTGCCATAGGATTATAATGGGGGGCTTCTTGCCTGACGGTTGGGGTAAGAAGGCCTTTCGCAATTTTTCACAAAAATGGCTATAACTCCTATATCAAAATTGGTAGACATTAAATAAAAAAATTCAATTCAATTCAAAATTGACTAGTTATAAGTTGAGTCAAGTGATCCCTTAATGACAGCATAAGCATTCTAATCATCGACCATAAAAAGTGGGTCAAATCACACCTCGAAGTTAAGGGGGTTGCATGCCCCTCACTGCTCTACATACATTATGTATATCTACTGTAGTATAATTATGGAAAACAAATTCAGCGTGATTGAAATACAAAAATGTTATTTGGGGCCAACGTTCAGGCCACTGAGTGAAATGGGTCTATTGCAGTGAAGGTGTCAGTATTTCATCACACGAATTTGATATCACCATTAACTGAGTGGTTACGTGATTTATATTTTAGGGAACGCTTTAAGAAGTTGTGCTGCTGTAATAACATGAGTTGAGAGTATGAAATTATGTTTGGTTAATTTGGAACAAAAATTATTTTATCCACGTCTTATTTCCCAAATGGATGTCAAAAAGAGTCTAAACTCTCAACGGAACAACCAATTACCAATATATGTGTACATGGATCTCAAGGCAAGGGGCCAGCACTATTCAAATTGACATGAGTACCATGTTACTGTTTGATAGGTTGAAATTCTATTGGAAATATTTCGGCGAAGTTCAGTCCTGATTTGAAAATGTGCAATATTTCTAGAACGAGTGCAATAAAAAATAGACTGATTTTTTTAATTAGTACATACTTCGCTTATAGTCCTTCCGTCGATCATCATCTGGCTCCCTCCGGGTACATCACCTCTCTCCACCTGGGGTGCCAATTTGCTTGTGCCGCCCTTTATTGATTGAAACATTTTTGCAAGATCCTAGAGACAAATCCAAGTGATATCTGTGAATAAGAAAGTACAATTTTACGTCATTTTCTTTTTGGAAAGAAAGTGAATCTTACGCTTATTATCAGTGGCAGATCTAGACAGGGTAGTCTAGGGGGAACTCTGCTTCGTTTCAGCATTTGCTTTTGTTGCTCCAAAATGTTGTTTCCATCTCAGCGGTCTTATCCCCCCCTCCAGATCCACCTCTGATCATTGTCCATTTTCAATTCTCTTTCATGCAAATTGGTCGTCTACAATTTTGTTTTAATGAAGCTATCTCTTTTGTACCTTTTTACTTCAATTGATCTGTTGTGCTTGTGTGGTATTCAAGCAATTGTTGTGTAATTAAATGACACAATTTAACAAAAATTCACATGACCCCCAGGCTAGAGCGATGGATTGGCCAAAATCAGTCACATGATCAGTCACAAGACATCATCATCATAAATAGTCACCCTGCATGGTTTAAATGCACAATCAATTTCTTCTTCTAGAAAAAATTAATAAAGTACAAAAGTGAGTCCGAATAGAGACATTGTTTGAGTACAATATTTCAACCTTTATTTGGTCATCTTCAGGTACATGAAGATGACCAAATAAAGGTTGAAATATTGTACTCAAACAATGTCTCTATTCGGACTCACTTTTGTACTTTATTATTTGAAATTATTCAGTGGAACATATGGATTTTAAAAAATTAATGTTTTCCCAACATTTCCTTTTTAAAAACCTTTCTCACTCTTTTGTAGGGATCATCTCAGATCTGTGTTACAAGCTCCAAAAGATGAAAGACTTTACATTGAAGCTCCCTAACCAATGGGACAAAAATACCCAGCCAAGTGCTATTTGTCATCAATTATTGTGCACTGCAGTGGTGTAGCTACTAATAAGTTACTGGAAGGGGCCACAAGCAAGTTGGACTTGCAGAGATACTTTCCCTCTTGCAGGCGTACCCTCCTGATTGACCTCCAATATTCGGAGGGAACTCATGCGACAGAGGAGGTATCTGTGAGTACAATTTACAAATAAATGATATATTGCCCCCTCTTGAAACACAGTAGCTACACCAGAGAGGCAGCAGCCACACAACCATGACCTTGGTGTTCACTGTCATGGTTGAATGATTAGGGACCATGTCCAAAGCACCCCTTGAACATTAGGGCTGGCCCTTTTTCAACTTTTTTTGAAAATTCCTGCTCCATCATTCTAATATGAGGCCTTTAGGTCTTAGAAACCACCCAATGCCAAAATTTTACAGATTTGATGAAAAAAACCCAGGCCCCTGGGCCATTTTAGAAATTACGTTTTAGAAAATAGGAAAAAATGCAAAAATACCCTCTATCTTGAGAACTAAAGCAGATAGTAACATGATATTGACACCAAAATCTCCGGAATACCCACATTCCTATTCATCTTCAATACATTTTAGTGCCCTTAACCCAATACTTTTTGAGTTATTGGCAAAAAAACATATTTTTGCCTTTATTTTCAAGAAAATCGTCATCAGAAATACAATTAATTGTGTAAATCATTGATGATAGGTACCTGCTGTGCCTCTGTTTATCCCCAGTATATATTATGTAATTTGAACATTTATTTTCGTTGTTACTTGCACAAAAATGCTATCAATTAGTTATTGTGAACGAGTATTACATGCATTATTTACATCAAACCACTGCCTCATTCAACCAAGTCGCTCAAAAAGTAATATTGAGTGGTTGCATTCTTACAGATGATCTGCCCATACTGTAATTTGTGTCCGATATGCTGCTTTTTTTCATCAAATCTGTAAAATTTTGGCATTAGGTGGTTTCTAAGACCTAAAGGCCTCATATTAAAATGATGGAGCAGGACTTTTCAAAAAAAATTGAAAAAGGGCCAGCCCTATTGAACATATCCCATAGAGATTGAGGAAATTGGTCAAATATAGCCTCAGTTTATAAAGATTTGGGATGATATAACAGAAGTGTACAAAAAAACTTTTTGAAGACATTAGATATTCAACTTCTCACTACTCCTATGATGATCACAAGCTCACGAAAAATGTAATAATCCAAAAAAGCAAGCCAGAATTAGTTTGTTGTTATAGAAATTTCAGGTTAGTGACAATTAATATAAAAGGGATTTTCATTGCTTGGTTTGCTGTCTGTGTTTATAACACTTATAATTAGGCATGCATTTAATCATGAAGTAACATGCAGTAAGTTTGTCAAATCATAGTAGGTACATTGAAGGTACAGATGTGACTACACACACATTGGAAATCAATTGAATATTTGGAAAATAAAAAATTTGTTTGAAGAAACCTCATATTACATACAAAGGTCCCTACAATTCTTTTTTTTTAAAGAATTTCTTGTTTTAAACATATTTTATATTTATATATATATATATATACAATTGCTTAGTTTTCGCAATAGGCCTAATGCATATGTTATGTTTACAGTGCTCATCATATTTACTTGGAATCTCAAGTTCTTTCTATGCTGCTGAACTGTGATGTCAGAGAAGATCTATTCTCTAGCATTGCAATATATATTTAAAATAATTACAAGCTGTGATGTCATTTTTAATTGGGTTGGGTCAGATTCCCCGGCTTTTAGCCAATGTGGATCCTCCACAACTGAACTTCAGTTTCAGAGTGAAAATTGACTCTGGAAAAACCCATGCAAGTTCCCCATCACAGCTTGTTAGCCAATGCGCTGCCAGAACAACGAAGTCCATGAGTTTACAAAAATTGTCAGAGACTTTTGTTTAATACAACAACCTTTGAAGTTTAAAGTTTTATGCTCACGAATCTGCCATTTAGTCAGATCAGACTGGTGGTTGCCAATGACAGAACATTGGGACAACAAAATTAATGTAATGCTTCCTTAAACATATCAATTTTTAAACAGTGATGTTGTTCCTCGGTGGCCTAATGGTTATAGCAGTTGATTTTGAATCTACTGGCCTGAGAGGACCTGGGTTCGAATCCCGGTCCTGGAACATCATTGGAGTGAGTTGGAGTAGGGTTGGCCACTGTGTAGGCAGGGGTTCACTCTCCTGTCTGGTGTATGCATGTGTGCAACAACAATGCCCCAGCTGGACTCCACCCGGATGACGAGCAGTGGCCCAAGATGAGCATCATAGAAAAAATGGATGAGGACATCTGGACAGAAGAAGACATTGTCTACACTGGCTGATTGACATGATTGTAAATTGTATATAAATATATGACACATTGTAAAGCGCAGCTGAATGTCTGAGTGATGACAAATGGTAGCACTATAATAATGATTCTTTGTTTTGCTTGGCGAACTGTTGTGATATAGTTGTAGGGCAGTCTGGTGAAACTGAGAACTGTATGCTGCTGCCACCTGACACAAAAGTTGATTTCCTATGCTACAGCATTGCTGTCCCAAGAAATAGTTCCAATTTCATTGCACATTCACAAAATTTCTATCCATCATTGATGTATACCAGAGTCAGACTCGGCAATCACATTCTCTAAGGAAGTAGACAAGGCCATCAGCACACTCAGAAACAGCCCCGGTGTCTTCCAGACAAAATTGTGTGTGTTCTTCTGGTCGACAGTATGTGGACTCTCGCAGGAGCTCGCTGAATAGCACACTAGTCACTAGGTGGCAACACAAGACAGCATATGTTCTGATCGGTGGCAATGCAAGAGCAGTCCACTTGTAGACAGGTTGTAGGGGCTATCCCAGATAAAATGCTTACTATGACAATGAGACGTAACTTGGGGATAGATAGGCATCTCAACACATAGGTGGTAATAAGCCGAAACTTTCATGCTACATGTTCATATGTATGTCTGTCTACTTCAATCAATAATATCAAAATTTGGATTAATTTAATTTTTCTTTTTTACCAAATAAGTTTGCTAATCCACACATTTTCTTCGCTGATAATAAATTTGCTAATCCACACACTGTGGTCACTCACATAACTGTGGTAATCAATAAATACCGGGTGGAACAATTGTGATAATACACAAAAGGATTAAAAGCCAATCGAATCTGCATATCTTCAAACAGAAAACAAAATTATCCTACTCTTCAAAAATTCAAAGAAATTCACTCAACTGGGGAGTCAACACCCTCGAGGGGTCAAAGGTGACCTTCTGATTCTGAGATAGCAAATTAATTTTCAATTGAGTTGTACCTTGATAATAGACAGGTATAATAGGAGATTGTTTGTCTTGAAGGTATATTTTCAAAATATTTAAATGTTGCTTAAAAGAAAGAGCTCCTGGCAAGTAGAAAAAACTGAAAGTATCATCAATCAATGTCGACTATGTTGAAATCAAAACTGAAGATCATGTCCAAAATTTAGGAGTGCAGTTCGACAAAAATATGGCAATGGAAAGACAAATCAACAAGATGTGCCATAAAGCTTTCTTCAATTTGGGAAACATTTCCAAACTTCGAAAGAACCTAGACAAAGAAACTGTTAAAACGGCTGTGAATGCACTTGTCACCACTCAACTAGATTATGGAAATGGACTCTTGTATGGCACAACCAGCCGTTTTTGAACAAGCTGCAAGATGCCCAAAACTCAACTATTCCATTGGTTGAGAAATTGAAAAGACATGACAGTGTAAGTCACAGTAGGAAGCAACTGCATTGGCTGCCAATTCCAACAAGAATTCAGTTCAAACTGATTATGATTACATGGAAGGCAATGAATTCCCAAGATCCACTATACATTCAAGAACTTATTCACACCAAACCCAACCACACCACAATCTGAGAAGCAACCATAGACACCTGTTAGCAGAACCAATCACATGCAGCAAAAATAAGTTAGAGGACAGAGCTTTCTCATATGCGGCCCCAAATCTCTGGAATGATTTGCTTGAAAAACTGAGAACAATAAACACTTTTAGTTGGAAAACTTCAAGAAGAACCTCAAAACTCACTTGTTCCAAAAATTCTACCATTGATATCGTTTGAGAAGCGCTAATGAGCAGTTTTCTGGAATTAGAGCTATATTAAGTTATTTTTATTATTATATTATATATATTATTATTATATAAAATTAAATCAGAATTTTTTCTTCAAATGGCAAATGAATCCATTTTCAAAAATAAGTTAGAGGACAGAGCTTTCTCATATGCGGCCCCAAATCTCTGGAATGATTTGCTTGAAAAACTGAGAACAATAAACACTTTTAGTTGGAAAACTTCAAGAAGAACCTCAAAACTCACTTGTTCCAAAAATTCTACCATTGATATCGTTTGAGAAGCGCTAATGAGCAGTTTTCTGGAATTAGAGCTATATTAAGTTATTTTTATTATTATATTATATATATTATTATTATATAAAATTAAATCAGAATTTTTTCTTCAAATGGCAAATGAATCCATTTTCAAAAAATGTAGTCTTTCTTTATGTTTACAAACAAAGGAATGCAGGATTGTCCCTGAGAATGAATTGATGTCCACGGCTACCACTGACAAATATTAGGGGAGAGCAGGGCACCGTGAGCCGCTTTTCCGAATTTAAGCTCCCGAGCATAAAGTTTCAATGTTACATGCCAAGCGACCTTATGTCATCATGGTTTGAACTGTTGACTACAATGTCACATGTGATACAATCACAATTTCTGTTCAGAAAGGTAAGAAATTTCGCTTTGAAAAAAAAAAGCCTAACGGCTCATGGTGCCCCGATCATGGGGCACCATGAGCCAGGGCCTGGGGCACCATGAGCCACAGTAATATGTCATGAGATTATGCACATAACTTTTGAATTTCATTGTGGAAATGACAGTCAAAGCGTTATCAGTTTCAAGAAAAGTTTTTCCATCAACAAATTGCGAGAAAACATCAAAGAATTGTGAGAAAACATCCGCCAAATTGATTTTCATGTTAACATTGGAAAGAAAACATGTCTTATCACTGTTAATTTAAAGTCCAAAACTATGAAGACATAACTGTTGTTATAAATGAATGAGTTTATTGTCCATTCACTACTGAAACTGTGGGCTCGTGCGATGCTAGTTGCCTCAGGAGTTCTCAGAATGAGATCTTTACGACGCTGCAAGAACCCATATAGCCAGTCTTCTCCTGCCATTCCATTCGTTTTCCTGGTTTCAGGAAAGTGTAGGGCTCTTTTTTCAGCAACTTGAAATGCAATTCGTCGCACGTCTTTTTACGATAGGTCATGAAATGCAATTCGTCGCACGTCTTTTTACGATAGGTCATGAAACATTACTGAACATCTCTGTATATATGTGTCAAGTGATACTTCCTCTGGTTCAGTGAAAACCTGAAAAGTTAAAGAGAATGGAACCATTACCATTGTTCTATCTGTAACCAAAGGGGAATTAGGTTTTTTAACATACATAGTTATGATACAGACTTGTTTTATGAAATAAACATCTATGGGCCTCAATATTTACTTCTGTGGTCACAGAGCAGTGTTTATCATATGTTCATACAGTAATGGGGCACCATGAGCCTTTCATCAAATTGGCTCATAGTGCCCCGTCAAAAGTGGCTCATGGTGCCCCATGTCAAAATTACAACTTAAAATGCATTTCCTAAAATATCAGTTAACCCCCTCAGCGATATGGCTTCACTATTCTATAGCCCAAGTTCCCTTCCTATCAGCAAGCAATGGGTTAAGAACATGCTGCAAAGAATAAAGATGCCAGCAGAAAAACTTACTCACCTCTTTTTTTTACTTTTCTAACTTTTCAGCTGCACAAATTTCCTTTTTCTTCTTGTGCAAAAATGGTGTCAAGGACAGTCATTAATCTGTGTGACAAGCTTAATCACCAAAAGGGGGACATACACGGTGCCTCCTGGAGGCATACGTCCAGCAGTTTTTTGCAGAGGGCCTGTGGTTCATGGTGCCCCGCGGCTCATGGTGCCCCGCTCTCCCCTAGTTAGTTAGTTAATCTTTATCTTTAAAGTCACACATTTCGCAGAGCATTTTTTAAGGATTTTCGACGGATCAACTAAAGATCCATAAGATATATATTTATGTAATGACTTGTTTACAAAAGGGCCTTTGAACTGTTCAAATGACTGCATCAGTTATGGTAGTGCCATATGGGGCCACAGAGAATTCTCGTGTATACAGTCTGTCCAGTTCCGGGCCTGCAGGTTCTTCCTCAAGGTTGGCAGATATACGCCCAACACTGCAGTGATTGGTGACATGGGCTGGATGACACCTGTGCATAGCCAATGGCTGAGTCTCTTCCAACAATGGCGTCGTTTGGCTGGTTTGAATCGCTCAAGACTAAACCGTAGGATTTTTCTTTGGGCGTCAGATGAGGCAAAAAATGGTGTCACTTCGGGACTTCGATCGTCGGTGAATATGCTTCGTGCTACTCAAATGGAACGCTATTGTGATGCTGAGAATATGAGTCGCGGTATGATTGGTCAACTTGATTGGGCCCTACACCACTTTTTCCAAGAGAAGTGGTCAGAAGACTTGAATCGTGAGGGTAAAAACAAGTTGAGAACATATTGGCAATTTAAACCTGATCCGAGAAGTATCTTATGCTGAATATGAACCCAAATTTCCGTGGTGCCTTAGCCCGCTTTCGCTGTGGAGTCGCCCAAATCCGGATTGAGACAGGCAGATATCAAGGTCTACCGGAGATTGAGCGGCAGTGTCTTGTGTGTTCCTCAGGGCAGGTAGAATCAGTGGAACATGTTCTCATCCGATGCCAAGCTTATTCTGAGTCCCGCGATGCCCTATGGTCCATGGCAGTTGAAGAAAATTCCAGTTTCTATGAGATGTCAGACAATCAAAAACTATGCTTAATTATGAGCGATTCAAATTTATGCTACCAAAGTGCCAAATGTTGCTATACTGTGATGAATATTCGTTCTGCTTTGTTGTACTCATGATTGCTAATATCTAGTCCTTTTATCTGTTTTTAAATTTTTTATTTCATTATTTTATCAAGTGTTTTTAGACAGTGCTTTTAAAGTATTTTGCTTCAGTCTCTCATAACTCTCCTTTTTGAGTGGTGTGTTTTTTTGCATGTGTTTTTACTGCTAATTTCTTTTTGTACTTGTACGCAGTGAGACTTTAATAAATAAATACATACATACATAAATAAGTACTACCAACCTCAGCTGCTCACTCTAAAAAATTTCAGACAAAATCCATGTTGGTTTTTTGCATTGAAATTTGGTTTTTCAAAAAACCATTTTGAATCTAAAAAACCAATTTTGTCCCGTCATTTTTTAGAGTGCTCACTGAGGCAGAAGACTGCGTTTTAAATCACTTCATACATTCAACTTTCATACGTGAAGGATGCTTTGTTGGTCATGGACCAATCAGACAAGCTAGAAATGCTTCATGGACAGTTCGAAAAGTAGCCATAGCACTTTGAATATAAGGACGATAATAAGGAGCCGAGGAATGTCACGTTTTTGACTAATACCAAAATTTTTTTAGTTTTTTTTGCAATTTTTTGTTATAAGTTAAAATCGTGAAATTTGTCGTCAACCCATAAAAACGGCCAACTTTCGGCAATCTGACCAATCAGAGAGCCGTATTTTTGACACATTAAACAGCTTGAGGTGTTGCAACGCCGCAAACGAAACCCAGATTAATTCATAGTGCATAGTACTTCACGCATGGTAAATACATCTGCTGTAACAAAAAATACGTATACTAACCTGTTGTGCAGGAGTTCTCTAGATTGGATCCTCAAGTATTGTGAAGTACACTCTAAAAAATGTCGGGACAAAATTGGTTTTTTAGATTCAAAATGGTTTTTTGAAAAACCAAATTTCAATGCAAAACCAAAATGGATTTTTAAAAAAATCCATGTTGGTTTTTTGCATTGAAATTTGGTTTTCAATGCAAAACCAACATGGATTTTTAAAAAAATCCATGTTGGTTTTTTGCATTGAAATTTGGTTTTTCAAAAAACCATTTTGAATCTAAAAAACCAATTTTGTCTGAAATTTTTTAGAGTGCTGTTTGAAAAGAGCTCTGGCCTATTTAGAAGATGCCATTTACTTTTGTCAATATTTAACATAGCTGCAACTTCATTGCCAACCAGAAATGTAATATCATATCCATCAATTATTGTCCTCATCACAAATCATGCATGCCTGAGCTTGTAATTATTATCGTTTTCATAGCTACGTGTTTTTTGAAAACTTCGTTTTGCAGTTAAACCGTGACATCATCGGGTATCTGTCAATGTGATTGGTCTAATTTCAATCTGTGACATATCAGTTCAGAGTTTGACATCACAGTTAATGACAAAGGTATTTAAAGCTGCCAGGCAATGTTACTATATGTGTACAACCACAACAAACAACACGTTTAAGCCGAGTTTTGCACCTCACCAAAAGAGTCTCATTGTTTTCCAAACCAAATGTGTTGCTGTTTATCACAAGACACCAGTCATCACAATTTCAAACAACTTTTGTTGTCAGTAATTGCAACTCTCCTTTGAGGCTAAGTAGTCTGTTTGGTTCAGTTACAGTTCATTGAAGCATCTTTCAGCCAGGGCAGGCTAAACAAGTGAAACATACATCAACCATGTGCCAATGCACTTCGTCAGTTTGCTGAAATCTGTCCTTGTAATAAACAAAATAATTCAACTTAATCTCTGACATCACAGTTTTGGAATGAAGCAAGTTGCAAACTTGAAAAACATGTAGCTATGAAAACGATAATAAGCCAAATATATCCTTGCAAGTTATAGGATTTTTGATCTCACTTGCCTCATAATAATTCACATCACAATAAAGCTTTGTTTCCCCGAATCATGCAATAAAGCGAGCAGCATGTACAAATTTGAGAAGCACTAAGCTCAGGCGAAAAAGCTAAAGAATAGATTATCAAAAAAACATTACTTCATTCTTATCAAAAATAAATTAAATTGTTCTTATCCAATGTCAATTGTTTCCAAATGATTTCATTTGAAATGGCATTAAATAACAAGATTCTTGGAATTCAGGCAAATGCCCTTCCGTCCCCCCTCCCAAAAAAACATTTGCAACCGAGAGGCGAGAATGTCATTGCAGGATATCATTAAGGCAAAATGATTGCACAAACCAAGTTGCATACTCCTCCAATTAAGGAAAATGGCAATACCAGTGCCATGAAACTCACACTCTTAATGCAAAAGATTCTTGGAGACTGTATATACACTCTTGACCAAAATGCTGGAATAATTAGGCTTTTCAAGGTGTCAGGATTTCAAAGTTCTAAAATTGGTGATTGAATGTGTGGAATTGCAAAGATTTTTTCTTCAGCCGTAAGATATGTATGTATAAATGATATTATAACCCATTTTTAGTTGCTGAGAATTATCTGAAAATTTCTTTGGGTAACGCGGAAAAATTGATTATTTTTAGTAAAATATCACCAAAAATCGCATAGTGGCTCAACAACACAGACATAAAATTTCGACATACCCAAAAGATGCCAACTTTTTGGTTCTTTTTGAAGTAAATTCCTTTTCAGTCAATATACCTAGCACATGTTTCTCAGAGCTTATGGAGAAATTTTTGTGTGATGGGAAGGTGGCCAGATACTGTCCGAAAACTGCCTCATGGTCACTAGGGCTCAAGGTGGCAGTTTAATGCTTGTTTTGTGCGTCATCCATTATGACGGAAATTTGTGTTAGGTAGCATGGTATAGAAACGTCCCGGCAGTCTCCTTTTAAGTTTGCAGGAAAAGGAAATGGTACCTCAGTGTAGAAAACACTTCAGTTGAAACATTTCATTCAGTTATGGCAATGCACAAGCTTGTAGGGCACCATAAATCCTTCTAAGCCTTGAAAATTGAGAATGTTGAGAATTTGCCGTTATTGGCAACTTCACCTGATAAGAACCTAAATAACATTATAGGGACATCTTTGACCATTCTGCACACAAGATGGAGGTCTAGCCAACTACTCTGAACCAGGTGCAAGTGGCTTTCACTGAAGAATGGCCATATCGGTCAAAAAGAATCAAAAAACAGGTTGGCGGACTCCATGTCAAGTTAAGTGAAGTCTAAGGTCACGAATATGACATTCAACATGATATTGTTATGTTTATTGGTTATGCACATCAAGATTAAGTTGGCATCTTTTGGGTATGTCGAAATTTTATGTCTGTGTTGTTGAGCCACTCTTCGATTTTTGATGATTTTTTACTAAAAATGATCAATTTTTCCGGGTCACCCAAAGAAATTTTTTTCAAATAATTCTCACCACCTAAAAATGGTTTACGATATCATTTATACATAAATCTAATGTCTGAAGAAATAATTTTGCAATTCCACACTTTCAATCACCAATTTTAGAACTTTGAAATCCTGACACCTTGAAAATCCAAATTATTCCAGCATTTTGATCAAGAGTGTATAAAGGACCCTTAGCCGAAAAACTTTGTTAAGGGTTCAACTGAATTGAAAAGGATCATTACTGAAATGAAGGCAATGTGATGAAACTGCGCCCCAACTTGAGAGAAAGGCGTTCCATTGTGGGAGTTCAGTGCAGCTGGATTATCAAATGTTGTTTTTGTTTGCTGTGGGAAACATCGAGCCAATTGTTTTGCATTATACAACTGTCCGAAATACAGACGAGTGTACAGATTTTGATTTTATTTAAGTTTTTCATAACTTTTTTTTGTTGTCTCGCATCATGATTCACACGGCTGATGTTGCAACACCTGATTGGCTAAAACTTACTATATTTATGGCTAAGGACTTACAAAAACCCATTAGAGGAATGCCCTGTGCCTGATCAGTAGTAAGTCACTGCCTGCAACAATCTTACTTCACAAAACTTGAGCATTAAGTCCAATCCAGTGAACTTCTGCACAGCAGGTATGTCTTTGTTTTATAATTATAAATATTTCCTCGCAATTAAGTGCAATCCGATTTTTAGCTGTGCGCGCTCCCACATATATGTAATTTTACAAAAATACAGATGGTGCACATCTCCTGAGCTGCTTATCTACCGTTTCAAATTATTCGGTAAATCCGAAAGAAGTTTCCCCTTCAGCCAGTGTATATCTCACAACATATTTTATAACAAAACATAACATGTCATAACATAAACATTATAGTCAATACGAGATACAGTACAATTTGAAATTCATTGTGGAAAGATCAGATTAAATATAAAAAACACTAGTCATCTATCACTATATACAAAGAACAATCCTCCCAGGCATAAATCCAACCTTTCGTTACGGAAATATTCTGGTTTGAACTAAACGTATGGCCAAATACTTTCGACAAAGGTAGGTCAAAGGTAAATTTCAAGCGTTAAAACCACACGCTTGTCACAACGTTGGTAGGAGGTTTGAAGAATGATTGGTTGTAATGTTTGGCCAAAGGTTTGAGTCATACATTTATCAAAAAGGTATGGCCACACGTTTGACCATACATAAGATTCAAACGCTGTCCCGACACATCAAAGAAATGTATGAGAAACGTCTGAACCTAGTGTTTAGGGCTAACATTTGACCAATCATAACTGCCAAAGGTTTGTTGAAGGTTTGTACAAGGTTGCAGAATCTAGGATCCTGAGTCTCAATGAGCGTTGCAGCGCCATCTATTCCAAACCTATTCCAATCTATCTGGTACACTTTGAAATTATATGAACTCCAACAGGATGCTTGCTGTTGACGAAACATGAAGCCATAGAGAAATAGTTGATACACCAGTTACAAAAACTTCCATACAAGTACTTGTGAAAATGTGAAAGATTATCTTGGTGAAAAAAAAAAAAAAAGGTTAAAGGTGCCCCATTGCAACTGTCCTAGAAGCCGAGAATGTTCCAGTTGTATCACAGTAAAATTACAGTAACATTTTAAGTTTACTCTATAAAAAAGGTAAGAGTGGTTTATAACTTGATTGAGTGCTCAAAAGGACTTGTAGACTGCTCAGTAAAATGATGAAGAAATGTATATATATATGAGTCTACATCATTTATATTGATGATGCAGAGGGTGCTTAGTATCTTGAATAATCCTTTTTAAGCTGGTCTATTGAGCTATAGAATGTCATGTATTATAGCACATGATTTACTAGTCAACCAGCTTTCTTTATTGACTGGTATGTGGGGAAAAGTGTCAGATGGTGTACATCTCCACTATGTAGTCATATGAGGTGGAGCATTGATAAATATCTCAGAATTGCAAATACTACTGTTAGTAATATATAGTTAGTTAATTGATACAGATAGTTGGTAGAATATAGATAGTTAGCTAGTTATAAATTGATAGAATGCTAGTAATAGGTATGTTTAGATAGTTAGTAATAGCTAGATAGCTAGCTAGATAGACAGATAGATAGATAGATACTTATTAAAAGAAAGATAGATAGTTAGTTAGACAGTTATAGATAAATAGTTAGATAGATAGAGATAGTTATTAATAGATAAATAAATAGTTAGTTAGTTAGTAATAGACAAATAGATGCTAAGTTAAGTACTATCTGTAGTTTGTTAATAATCTAAAGATAGGCCTAGATAGTTAGTTAGTAATAAATAGATAGTTAGTTAGTAATTGATGGATAGATAGTTAGTTAGTAACAGATAGATTAATAGTTAGTAATAGATAAATATATATATTTAGTTAGTTGGAGATAAACAGTAAGTAATGGATCAATATTGTTAGTTAGTAATATATAGATTGTTAGTTAGTTAGTAATAGATAGTTAGTTAGTAATACATGGATAGATAGCTAGTTAGGTAATAATAGATAGATGGTTAGTTAGTTAATAATAGATAGATAGTTATTTAGTTAGTTAGTTAGTTAGTTAGTAATACATAGATAGATAATTAGTTAGTAATAGATAAATAGATTGTCAGTAATATATACTTAGATAGTTAATTAGTAGTAAATAGATATATTTTTAGTTAGTAGTAGATAGATAGATATTTAATTAGTTAGCAATAGATTGATAGATAGGTAGTAATACATGTAAAGATAGTTAGTTAGTAATACATATATATTTAGTTAGTTAATAGTAGATAGATGGACGGTTGGTTATAGATATATCATAAGTTAGTAATAGATTGATAGATAGTTTGTAATAGATAGACATTTCCGCAATTCCACACCTTTCGCAATCATATCATTACTGCTTCATTGTGCTCTTATATAAGCCAATCTTCCCTTTCATATCTTTCACTACTTATATTTGGTCAAGCCAGCTTATCTTTTTTTTGAAAAGATTTTCTTGTTATTTGTTTGACCACATTTTTTCGCTCCAGCAAAGCATAGATTCTCTGGGTGCATTTTTTAAATAAAGATTATCTGTTGGTTTCATCTCTGTTCATGTCTTTCGTGACTTTTTATAATTTTCTTTAGTTCCCTACAGCTTTTCCTGAGAGGGAACCGCACACTAAAGTGAGTGGGAAACCTAGCATCAATTCAACAATTAATTGATTTGTAAAAATGAACTGATGATGGAAGCTTCTACCCTAATATTCTTGATAATTCTGAGACATGTTGCAATGTTGCAATGCATTTCTTGTCAGTCTGATGAACATGTACATTTGCATTGCTGAGAGAAGCTCAGGATCCATCTAAATGTATTTCTTCTGAAATCAATCATGCAGTGTTTTGTAACAGTTACTGCTATAATAATTTTTAAATTATCTTTGTTTCCATCTTTTGCAGAATGTCGTTACTCTCGGATTCGCAGTTTTTCTCGTTCTGGCAATCTGCTTTGATGGAATGGCCTATCAAGCTCCAAGGGGTAACTGTGGTAAGCTTTTTTTTAAAATTAAGAATAGATATTCCCAAATTCAGACAACAAAGTGCATACCTGTAATGTACAATGTATTCTCTTTAAAGATGTGTTTTCAACAAGTCTAATGCGTTCAAAATTCAGTTTAGGGTACGCATTTTCTTTCCACTCTGGTTTTTTTAATTCACCACTAAAACTAACATTCAGTGATTCACCATGAGTCGCCCCTGTCTAGCTACATTTCTTCCCTGATACTGTTCCATTGTCCAGGGTGATACTTCCTAAGCCAGTAAAATGAGCAAGGGCGTATCTAGAAATAGCCTGGGGGGGATCACATAAAGTGAATATGTGGCGCTCCGTGGGGTTTCCTATCTCTTCCATGTTCATTTTGGGCCTGAAGGGGGGCGGCCATGGCACCATGCCTCCCCCCTAACTATGCCACTGAAAATGAGGTTTATTTGTATGCAAATTTAACATGCCCACGTATGCCTACAGCACACATAGTACACTGCACATAAAATTGAATGAATTTTTTGTCTTTCATGAGTACCTTTCACCATTCGCCATGTGACTAATTGTGTGATTGGATAGATAGATAGATGATTAGAGCTTTACGTCCTATATGTATGCACTTGGTGGGTCTATTAGGACCGGATGAAAAGATTGAGATATAATTCCAGCCTTATTGTGAATTAGTATGTTATCGATAATACTTTCTAAGTTGGCTATATGTGGTCCAAGTCAAAAATTTGTTATAGAAGGTTAGAGTTAGAGTTAGAGTTATTTTATTTATAGATGCATAATGTACATACAATGAACCTCAGATAATTTCATACAGTAGACGTGATAGTTTTACAACAAACAAATGCATCAAAAGGTAACAGCAGAGTTACTAGTAACTATAAGAATGCTGCCCCTACTTCTAATAAGTAAATTAATTATAAATCTTAAATAAATAGAACAAAATTGATGAAATGAAAATGAGGATGATCATGGATATGGATTGTAATCTTATATGATGAAGAATGCCGATTAATAAGAATTTATGACATGCAGACAGTAATGTTTTGTGAAAAGTTAATGTAAATCAATCAAACATTAGATTCCGTAACGATCGGCAGGCGATTTGACAAAGAAGCCAAAATTGTTATTAGGTAGGCTAAATTCGGCAGTTTGGTTTATTTTAGCATTTGTCAATTATAGTGTGTTTCACTGGATTCCAATACATACAGAGGCCTACCATATGTCATGTACATGTACGCGGTGGTGTAGCCAGGCCTCTGCCACAGGTGGGGCAATGGGTGGGGCAATACTTTTTGAGGGGAGGCAAGATACATGACCAATTTTATCGACATTTATCGACATTTTGGACAAAATTCACGTGACTCCCACAATGGTCATTTTCGTCATCACTAAACATGTTAAATAGAACATGAAGTGCATGAAATTTAATTATATGTTGTAATTGCGTATAATTTCAAAAAATTAGATATTTTGCTGCTAAACGTCAAATATTTATTGCGAAAACTCAAAGATACATCAGAAAAGTTACATTTTCATCAAACAGGAATTCAGTTATCATAATGAAAATCTTTTTTCAGTCTTGAATAAGAAACAGAAAAGTCTAATTCTCATGATAACAATCATCATCTCAGCAATGTGGTCACACTAGAACAGAAAAGTTGCATTTTTCATCAGACCAGACCAAAAGCTATTTGTAAATATAAAATTATATATATATCGGAATGTTATTAGTGTCATATATATAACAACAAAGAACTGTCTTGGTCCTTCATTAGAACAGAGCTGTGTTAAAACAATAGAAACACTAAATTTCTCATAGAATTATTGCTAAATGGAATGTAGCCATATCAGTCACTAATATGAGTTGAAGAAGCATTATCCTTCTTTTGTTGTGACTTTTTTGCAAATATTATGTCTCTTAACTCATCCAAATAAAATAAATTTGACATTTGTCATTCAATATGAGTTTGAGAGCCTCTTTATATGCCATTGATTTTCTCACAAAGGTTTTAATTCTCTTTGTGGCAGAAAAGCACTGGGCAGTGGGATCGTCACTGCGATATTGCAGAGCTTGATGGCTCATGGAAGCCCTCTCTGTATGCTTGAATAATTTGACAATTTTTCGGGAGAGTCCAGATGTTGTTTCGAGGCCCTGCATTTTTTTCGGCTCCTTCAGTCGCTTGGCCCACTAAATAATTAGGTTGGCATTTGAAACACTATTTGGAAGAGGGCAATCTTAGCAGAATAGTAAAACTCGGTCATGCACTGGAAATTTCATGCTAATTTTATTTTTTTTACTCCAGAGCCAGAGGGGGGCAAGAGGGGGGCAAGAGTAGCCACAGGTGGGGCAATTGCCCCACCTTGCCCCCCCCCCCTGGCTATGCCACTGATGATGTACGACTTAATTATGGCTGTACTGATCAGCCCAGATAGCTCAGTTAGTCAGTAGAGCGCTCGCCTCACAAGCGATCGAGGGACCTGGGTTCAATCCCCAGGGTGGCTATCATGTCATTCAACGACATCGACAGTGGCGTAATTGGGGAGTCTCGAGCGGGGGGGCACCTGGGGGGCACGCGATTCTCTGGGGGGGCACCCACTATACTAATTGTATATTTTAGCCAGAGTTGGAAATTTCATATGGGGGGGCACCTGGGGGGCCACAGGTCCAATATGGGGGGGCCTGTGCCCCCCGTGCCCCCCCATAGGGACGCCACTGGACATCGACGTTCGCATCAGACATAAATGTGAGGCGCCTTGGGCCCAACTTGAAACAAGTCATTTACTTGGCTTGGCTACCCACTTTAATTAAAAGTGCCTTTACCTTTACTTTTTTTTCTACCCTTTTTACTTCACGATTCAATTTCGGGATTTAAACTTCTAAATTTGAATGGCCTACCATAAAACACAAAATGATATGGGATTGCCTCACTCATTTAGCCCAATAGCTCAAACAAAATGCTATCCATTCTATGAAATATCTTTGTTGCAGGAGCTTGGTCCCCCTGGACCCAATGGGGCAAATGCAGCGCCACCTGTGACATTGGATTGCAATATAGAAGCAGAAAGTGCTACAAATATTCCTGCCCGATCTACTACAACCAACCAAACACATGTGTCGGATCAAGCTACGAAAAAAGGATTTGCCCCAAAATTAAGCCCTGTCCAGACGGTAAAATTGCTTGCGAGACTACAAATTGAGAACACTCTTTTCATTTGAGATGTAACATTTTAGAGAAATCACAATCAAGTTTGCACTTCCTGAAGATTTACAAATGTTTACTCGCAGTGAAATTATAGTGAAAGAGCTTTCAAAATTCATCGGAACTCCTTCATCAGTTCTGGTATTTTAAATGGTCATGATGGCGATGATGTGTTGTGATAAGAATGATGCCCTTTGATGGATTGACAACACAGAAAAAGGCCTGGTGTTTTTGTTTGCTTCATTTAAAACCATGATACTATTAAATTAGAGTCAAATAGAACAAAACGTTTCGGTATCCACTCTATCCGAGACACTGGAGCCACTATTTGGAATTCTTTGCCATCTGAGATGAGATCAAATAGTGACTTTAATACTTTTAAAAAGCAAATAAAATCATGGACTGGAGTCAGCTGTAAGTGCACTATGTGCAGATCCTGAGATACTTCACTGACAATTTTTAATCAATTTCCTGAATTCTCGATTTGGACAATTTTAAATCTTTTATTTTATTTTAACCCTACTTTCGATATAGGACAATTTTACTCAATTTTCAATGTGATTTTACCAATAATTGTTATTTTTTACGCTGGTAATAATAGCTCATAGTAGCTAATGTTCTCTGTTTGTAACACCGAGATGAAATAAATGTGATTTGATTTGATTTACAGTCACAAAAAGTGCAAGAACAGGCATTTGAATAATATGCTGTAATGCCGCTCCTATAATAAGCCAAAATGTTGTAATTCAAGCCATTTCACAATTTCAATCAAAATCCTGCAAGCCGAATTACTTGCAGAAGATTCATTTGTGGCAAACTACAAGCAGACTACAAACAGATGACACATGATTTAGTCCAGCAGTGATTAAAAAACCGCGCTCTGGTTGGTTGATAAATGCAAGTTAACTTTTGTGGAATTTCTGATATAGAAAACTAGAAATGAGTTAGAAAAGAATAGACTAGCATTGGAATGGCTGTGACAGGAAGGAAGCCATCTGGTTGCAGACTGGAAATAATTTATTGAGTTGTTGAAATCTGTGTGTTTCTTGACTTATCTGTGTTTAAATACCCCATGTCAGAAAAAGTAAAGATGAGCATGACTGGAATATCATTTCCAAATTCTGATGAAACATTAACTTTAACCACACCTGAAATCAACCTGATGAAAATATGAATACAAGTAAGGCACTACTTTCAACAATTTCGATTTCAGGGTACACTTTGACGGATACGATTGGACAAGCAACGACCACAAAGAATCATGCATCGTCCCAAGAACTATCTGCACCTGCAGCACCTCCGGCACCTCCTGTACCTAAAGCACCTAAAGCACCTCCAGCAAATCCAGCACCCAAAGCAACTAAAGCACCTCCTGCACCTAAGGCACCTAAAGCACCTAAAGCACCTCCTGTACCTAAAGCACCTAAAGCACCTCCAGCAAATCCAGCACCCAAAGCACCTAAAGCACCTCCTGCACCTAAAGCACCTCCGGCACCTCCTGTACCTAAAGCACCTAAAGCACCTCCAGCACCTAAAGCACCTAAAGCACCTAAAGCACCTAAAGCACCTAAAGCACCTAAAGCACCTCCACCAGGGTTTGAAGAGGACCTGCTTGATGTAAAACAACCCCAACGACCCTGGTTATAATTCAAAGATGGCATACTTGGGCATAGGCGTACGGGACACGCAATTTTTGGGGGGGCGAGCGACATTTGCCCGAATTTCAAGACCAGATTTAATACCATTTTAAATGACATTGCCTGAAAATCATTAATTTTCAATAGTGTTTACTTAATCTTGTGCCCGGATTTTTTAGCCTTTTTGCCCGAATTTTACTGTTTCCCAAACTTTTGGGGGGGCGATGGCCCCCCCTGCCCCCCCCTCTGATACGCCTATGTACAGTTGCGGACGAAAATATTCATACAGCTGAGTATTCTGCACATACCTGGTATTTACTCTTGATTCAGGGGTGCGAGGAGAAAAATTTCACTTTTAAGTCATTGTCCTAATCAATTGTCATTGTCAAGCACTGCAAACATAAGGATATCTCTGTTTTCAAGCTCAGGGGGCATACAAACATAAAATTTCAACATGACAAAAGTATTCATATAGCTCGAACACGCTGGGTATAAAGTGCATCAAAAGCTTGAATTTCTATTCCAAATCACTTGTAACTTTCTGTGGCTTCTTTGGATAACCTCCTTAGAAGTCCTGAGTGCTTTTTTGGATGTTTTTATCTGTTTTGGTTGACCCATACCACCCTATAGTGCTGGTATCATTTTACCATTAAATGTATGTGAAACTTCTGCAACGATGCTCGCTAAGCCAAGCTAAATGCTCACACACAGTAAAATTTGCTTTCATGGCTTGCTTTAATCATTAGTGCAAACTCTCATTTGGACTAAAATTAACTTGTGGCATGCAGGTGATGATTTGCACATGATGCAAAAGACCTAGGATAAAAATTGTCCATGACCCAATGCTATTTCAATGGGCAAAACTTTAAAGACTTCGCTAGACATTTGTCACCCATGTCTAAATCTTGTAAAACCAAATGCAACTTCTTGTAGTTTACATCAGGAACAACCTATTGCATAAAGAAAGCTATGATGGACCATTTGAAGAAATGAGGTTATTCTTTATGGACTTAATGCCATCTTTTGAGAAATGTCATATACATTTAATGGTAAAATAATACCAGCGCCATAGGCTGGTGTGGGTCAACCAAAACAGATAAAAACACCCAAAAAAGCATTCTGAAGTTCTAAGGAGGTTATCCAAAGAAGCCACAGAAAGTTACAAATGATTTGGAATAGAAATTCAAGCTTTTGATGCACTTTATACCCAACGTGTTCGAGCTATATGAATACTTTTGTCATGTTGTAATTTTACGTTTGTATGCCCCCTGAGCTTGGAAACAGAGATATCCTTATGTTTGCAGTGCTTGACCATGACAATTGATTAGGGCAATGACTTAAAAGTGAAATTTTTCTCCTTGTACCCCTGAATCTAGAGTAAATACCAGGTATGTGCAGAATACTCAGCTGTATGAATATTTTCGTCCGCAACTGTACTTGGGAACCACTGATTTTAATTGATCATTTGTTAATTTTTCACCTTCTTGCCCATAATATTTACACCAAATGCTTTCAATATTTACAGATTTTATTTTCAAAGTCTTGAACTTTTCCTTTATGCACTTGAAAATTACATGTGTCACCAAGAGGATCAGCACAATCTACGATGTGGAACAAAACAGCAAGATGTTGTTTGATCTTGTTAAAAAACACAATAAATAAATAATCACTTGTATATGAAGAAGATGTGTTTGATCTTTTTATGATTATCAGCCACGTACGCATCCCATCTGTTTGCTTTGGCAGGTTAAGGGACCGTTCAGAATTTATGACTGGGGGGGTGGGAGTTTTGGCCGAGGGGGTACTAACTTTTCACACGTGTTTCAAGGGGGGGTATTAATTTTTGACAACACTTCCAAGGGGGGGTAAGAAGTTTTAACAAAGAAGAAATGTTGAAAAGCACGCATAAACTTATTTTATTTGGACTTTTTTACGCACAAAAGTCCGCGAATCTGTACGCGTGGCCGTGTACAACAGTATACTATATATGTATGTATTGCTGTGTATGTCGAGGGGGGGTACTAAAATTATGCGTGAAACCTAGGGGTTGGGTACTAAAAATCCGCATGGAACTCAAGGGGGGTATTAATTTTTGACGGGAAGTTCCAGCAAAACTCCCACCCCCCAGTCATAAATTCTGAACTGTCCCTATAACTTGCCATGCAAAAGTTTGGAATTCATGACTGTTAAAAAGCCTGACTTTACTCGTTCTGTGGATCAGATGGTCGATTCCCACCTCGTTACAGTGGCGTAACTGGGGGGTCTCGAGCGGGGGGGCACCTTGGGGGGCACACGATTCTCTGGGGGGGGCACTCACTATACTAATTGTATATTTTAGCCAGAGTCGGAAAGTTCATATGGTGGGGCACCTGGGGGGGCACAGGTCCAATATGGGGGGGCTTGTGCCCCCCCGTGCCCCCACATAGGGACGCCACTGCCACGTTATCGCTTGTCCCCCCGACATTTTCAATGGAAATTACGCCACTGCTTCAGTAGAGCAGGCAAGCACCATATGCACTCAGCCACCCAGCTGCCTAACAATTCAATTGATACAAAGATGTCACAATAACATAATAAATGGAATAATTTATAATCCACAGATGATCAAACATCTTATGCGCATCAGGTGCCAATTGGCCTGTGAAAACGATTGTCTGAAGCATTGTTGTTTGTCCATTTGAAGATTATTTCATGACCAAGAAGAAGTCTCGAAAGACAGGTATGGACGTTTGCATTGACAAATTTCAAATTAATAAGTGAATAGTGAGATTTATTCAGTTGACAGAAAGTCTATAATCTTATTATGTACTAGATTTACCCATAATTTGGGGCAGGACTATAATGGGGAATTATTAACCCCCCCCCCCCCCCCACTACCTGCATGGAAATCTGGCCCCGTGTTGCATGCTGACCATTTGAAATAGCATTTGAGTAATAATTGTAATATAAGTAAAGATTGTTGGTACAGAAATTGAAGTTACAAATGCACTGGCATATGTATTGGTGTAAGGTACAGTGAAGTGTACTTACACCTGAGCTTGTAATTGAGGGCATGGCTCGTAAGGAAAGGAAAAGATGTGTTGAAAGGAAATGTGGATTGAAGGAAATCTTTAGAATTAGGCAAATAGGTAAAAGTGTATGGGCATTGAGACATTGACAGATGGAATGGGCTTGAGAAGAGCTTTGAAATGAGGGTAAGATGAGGAAGATACGATGAGTAGAAGTGGTTGAGCCAGGTAGAAGTGAAGAGCAGTAACTGAGACTGGAGTGTGTGTATGGTTTTGGCGGGAAGGCAGACGGTGGCGCCAGCCCTAAACGTGGGCAAGAGCAGAACTACGATGGAGATGCATGCGCCCCTGGTGGGGAAAAACAGTAGAGGCAGAAAACGTAAATAAGGGGGCTGTTTCACTGTTATTTGCTGTTATCAGAAGGAGAGGATAGATCAATAAGGATAGGTGGACAGTTTAGGTGAGTGGCATTGCTCGGGGAGGAGTTTTTAGCTGTTGCAGGTGTGAAAGCATGTCACCCATGATTTTTGCATGTTATACCCGGCAGGGATTGCTACATTTTAGAAGGATGGTGATTGTTGACTCTAAAAAATTATGTTTAAACTTGGAAGAGTCAGATTGAATCATAGTTCTCTTATCATATCATTCCTATTTCTCATCCTTGAAAGATAATGAATGTCACTTGCTACAATTTTTGGAGGAGGGGTGCGAGGCCATTTGCCTTAATTTCACGATGTAGATTTAGTACTTTTTCAAATGAAATCACTTGGAAACCATCTATTTTCAGTAACATTCCTTTCACCTGCCCAAATTATTAGCCTTTTGGGCTGACTATTACTGTTTCCCAAATTTTGGTATGCCTGTGATCTAATAATATGTGACCTGCTGAACCAAAATTAGTTCAAAGTAGGCAATTTAAATTTCCAGAATTGAGCAAAATGTGTCAAAATGTTAAATGATCTAAATAGCGCTAGCTCTTACAGAAGAAATTTTGCCAAAAATTATGATTTGTTTTGTTTGTTTGTTTGTTTGTGTTTTACGCCTCTGCAGCACCTTAGTGGGCTATATCGAGGCAGGCGATCGCCGTATGATGATGAGATGAGGAGACTGTGAGTCTGGCACATACCCTATTAATTCAGGGATGCCAAGGGTCTTTCAGTTGCCCCACCAGAGAATACTGGATACAACCCACCTCCATTTGACGTCCCATGGGCTCGGACTAAAGTGAGTTCCCGGGGTGAGATTTGAACCCACGCCCTCAAAGCCAGTTGACAAGCCCAAAGTTATGACCATAACTGTGGGTGCCCCTGCTCACTGATCTCATTCAAACTTCACATACAGCCTCTACTGAATTTTAAATCATGACGATAAACTTTTGGTGCCCCAACTGTTATAATACAAATTAATAAAGAAAACAAACAGGCTTCTTTTCACGAGGTCAAAGGTCAGCTGAATTTGCATGCAGCATGTTTACAGTGCACTTGGCCATGTGGCCTCCTTGTGCATTCAGCTGTGACAGTCTGGATCCACAGTGGGTCTACTCTGTCTACAAGTGGACTGCTCTTGCATTGCCACAGATCATAACATATATGCTGTCTTGTGTTGCCACCTAGTGACTAGTTTGCTATTCCGCGAGCTCCTGCGAGCGTCCACCAACTTTCAACCACACGAAGACACACAATTTTGTCTGGAAGACACCAGGGCTGTTTCTGAGTGTGTTGATGGCCTTGTCTACTTCCTTAGAGAATTTGATTGCCGAGTCTGACTCTGGTATAAATCGATGTTGAAAAGAAATTTTGTGAATGTGCAATGAAATTGGAACTATTTCTTGGGACTGCTGTAGCATAGAAAATCAACTTTTGTGCCAGGTGGCAGCAGCATGCAGTTCTCAGTTTCACCAGACTGGGGTCTACTGCTATTTTTTAAGGAGGGCAGCTTTCCCTTGCTTGGTAAGCCTATATTATGTTGACATTTCGCGCTGCTAAAAGTGCTTGCACGTTTATTTTTAATACTTACCATTCCCATTTCTCACATTTTATAGACGATGAATCCCACATGCTTCATCCTTCTCATGACCATGATAGGCTCTGGAGCGGCCATATCACCAGTCACAGAATACAAGTGTATACAACAACAAGCATTGCTGGGTTGGAATACAAGAACAGAGTTACTTTCTTCTCTTGACTTATGCAAAGTAAACTGCATATTTCAAAACTGGTGCAGGTATGTTGAAGAACTGTTCCTTGAATCCTACTATTTATTCATGGACTGCTCCGTCTTTCCATTTACATGTTAACTACAATTGCAGAAATACTTATTTTCAGACTAATCTGTTTCTTACTTTAGAAATGTTTCCTGTCTGAGAAAGTTGAATTATTTTCTTTTAGTCATAGTACCATATGACTTCTCTATCAGACAAACACATTCGAGTGATTCATTCAGACGATATTTTGGTGTAAGCACTGGTCTGATTTCATTTTGGTGTTGGCATTACTCTTGATAGAGTCTTTTATTTTATGACACCATATTTCATACTGATTATTATCTCAAATTCATGTGTTTGACTGGTTATCTTATTCATAGTATAATCAATGTAAATTATCATTTTGATAAATAACATATTGCACATGTGCTCACAAAAGATAGTTATATTATGGAAAAAATAATAAACATACTTTTTTGCAGATCATTTGATTATCAGCATGACACTAAGAAATGCCATTTGTCTCACATGAAATGTGAAGACAAGAGAATGAGGTGTGATTTTGATGAATTTTCTACACATTGTGAGATGATCCAGGCTTGCCCAGTTCCTAATTTACATGTCACGGTAGACAAACCTACAGCCGTTGCCAGGGATAATGTCACAGTTACTTGTGGAGAAAGATTTCAGTTCTCTGACAGAGAAACAGAAAGGGTGTTGCATTGTCAATATGACGGACAGTGGAATTCAACAATGCCCTTTTGCCTCTCAAAATTGTTCGACGAATTCTTCGGAAGCCAGACCGTTTACAATGGACACTGGTTTGATGATGGACTTTGCTTTACGTTAGCTGGCGAAAACACTGTCTACTTCAACACAATTAGATCAACATCAGTAACCATCTCCGGCGACAACCTGAAGTGCAATCCGATTGAAGGCTACATTTCTGTTTTGACGTCCATGACATCCCTAGTGTACTGTCCTCTGCGAAGTGAGGCTTTCACGGGGAACCAAAGCGTCTGTCTCTATCACTGTACACCGGGATATGGTGTCGTCGTGCGTATTCGTGATTCAATGATCTGCAACCTTTTTGTCAACTGAATGCAATGAGGAAAAGAAGAAAAAGATTGGGGTTTTGTAAAGCTCCAAAAACTTGTGCTCTTCTAAATGAGAACCACTGGACTTTGTAAAGGAATTGAAAAAATTGAAAGATTATCGAGTAGGCCTATCCAGTAAATTCTCATTCATTGAAGTCTGGTTCGTGTGTATCAGGTCAAAATCGTGTGTTATAAGCATAAGGCCACAGAGTATGGTTAATATTATATTTCTTCGCTTGGGTGATTCTGTCTGAAATGTCAATTTATCTTAACCAACCAAAATAAGGACTTTTCCTGTAATGTGCAAACAAAATGTAATACATACCATTAATGTTTAACTCTGAATGTTACACATTGGTATCATGCTAACACTTCACATTTCATAATAAATGACCAGCATCTTTTATTCAGTTTGTTTTGCCAATTTGTAATGTTTTTCTTCTTGTGTAAAAATGTGCCAATTCCATCCTGAAAATGTCAAAATGAGCCTTCCATTGAATTACTCATCAGGATTTTGAATAAGCAACACTAAAGAAATGGGGTTGACAGGAGATTGGATTGTGTAAAAAACGGGAGATTTGTGTCAGGCTGACAAGGAAGATTATTTGTTAAGACCCAGGAAGAAATAATGCATTCCATGAGGCAAAAATATGCACACAAAATTCTGCAACACTTGTTAATTATTTTCAAGGAGATACGTCAGCAAATTAAAATGATATTCCTAGTGTCCTGGTGATTAGGAATCTGTGGCATTGCTTCCAGATGAGTGCAAATTGAATGATTGGGGGCTTTATTTCCTGTATTTATGGAACTGATAAGCTAATTAAAACTGGTGGAAGGCACTGCTCTCAGGCAAATGATGATTGAAACACCAAAGGTGACCTTGCAAGAGCTGGATTCGAACCTTGGACCCTGCGATTGTCAGTTCAGCAAGCTACGACTGAGCTACATGTAGCCGCCCCCCTCCCCACAAAAGATAAGTGATATTAATTACACACAAGCGATATCCTGAGAAAATTTGTTCAAATTTCCTTAATACTAATGGCGCAATATTTTCGTGCAAGTATCAATCTTTATTGTATGGATGCATGTCACTTTGTGCAGATGTTACAGCCTAAGAGTGCTTGGATTCAGCTGTTTGGGGACATCTATGGTGTTACAACCAGTTCTATCCATCAAATTAAAATGAAGTCTCATTTTGTCATAGGATTGTGACCTCAGCGATGAGTGGTGTGGCTCACTCAGAGACTTGTCCTGATAGCATTGCAAGTTTGTTGATTAACTATGATATTTGACGCATGTTGGATCACAAGGGCTACCAATTTTATTTGATGTACTCAGGAGTTTTGCATGGGTCAAAGTCTTTGATAAGTAAGTGAAACACAATTCCAATGTTATTTCAATGGAAGGAGGTTTCACTTTGGTAATTACTTGCCTAAAATTTTGACTCAAATGTAACTTTTTGTAGGACAATAAAATTGGCAGTCATCTGTGCTCTGCATGCCTCAGAGACCGTCTTTTATGACCACAGGTGTTTTCTTCTCATCAGATGAGCGTCTTGCCTCCACAAGCAGATTGGTTGAAAGTGCTTGCATTTCATTTACATACAGGACTAATAAACAATGTAAAATTTTTAATTATGAGTCAGCTAAAAGAGATGGTTGCACATTTTCTTTGAGCGAACTAGCATAGCTTATCGTTTTATGTTATGATAAAGGGCAGATCATCGTAACTGAAAACAACTAGTTCAAACCAATTGTGCAACCATCTCACTCAGTCATTTAAGCTGACTCAAATTTTCAAAGTTTACAGTTAAAAATAAAACCTTCAGGGTACCAAAGTGCATGCATAAAGGAATTTAAGCCCAAATCATCTATCCACCATGTCCAAAAGGAAATACAAGTCACCACCATCACTGAGTAAATAGTAGTAAACCAGATGGAATGACCACAAATCACCAAGAGAGACCATTTGTAAGGGATCCTTCTTCCTGGGCCACTTAAGCAAAGACCAGGACACCTGTGGCCCTCATTCTCTCACTGTCTTGTGATCCACAAATCTAGTCTGTGACTTTTATTGGAGAATAGTTTTATTAGATCAGCCAGGATGTGGGACTTGCTTTCGTTTATAAATTATGTCTGTTTTCCCTCCTGTAGTAAGTCTGAAAACAAGCTTGTTTATTGTGAAATTCTGAATAATAGTTTCATCTACTGTCTATGGAAAAAAATCAAAAAAGTTTACCGGATTTTTAAAATGATATTTGCTATGGATTCAGCTTAATGAGATAGATCTATTAGTATACACACAGATGCCTTATTTTGCTGGAGTGCTGACGTTATTGTGCATCATGTATTCAGGATTATACTGACCTATAGAAGGTAATTATCTCTTACGACTAGATGTACTGAATTGAATACTAAGCAATACAAAACTGTGAAGGCAGCAGAAATAATTGATCAAATCTTCCTCTTCTGCGTGGAGGATCAAGACACTAAAAAAAAGTTCTACGTTCTACTTGTAGATGTATTTACATACAAGATTGATAAATACTAAGTTTTCGTTGACTTTTCTCAACTATAAAATGTTTAAGTCGGTCTTGTTTTGTGTGTTTCTGTATGTAATGAATGTAACGGTCCACACTTTGAAGTGGGTCTCCTACATCACAATGACAAACTGCCACTGAGCATGCACAGTGAGAAACAGGGCATCAGCGGAGTCATAGAAAAAGCATTTCAAACGGGCTTGCTTATCATCCACATTATAGTTACAAAACACTGCTGAATAATCGTAATATAATAATTTCAAGAAGGCTATTCCAAGGCTTTGGTGCTGAGTAGGAAAGTTGTTCAAACTTATATTGATTTTGTTTTAGAGGTACTTCCATCAGCAGTTTACTGTATCTCCGGTGCTTATAATCACTATATCAGTCACTTTTAAAGTTAAAAAAATGGGCATCTCATCAGAAACTGTCGGAAAGCCTCTGGACTAAAGCAAATATTAGGCAGGAAATTGCAAGAACGAGACGAAATACCCACATGTCAATAGAAGAGACTATTGGTCAAGAATCATTCTTCATTAGCCACTAAGCAAATACCAAGACACTTGTGACCCTCTCTCTTTTACTGCCTTTTGCTGCGCATCAATAGAATATGTGGCTTTTATCACTAACACAACCAAACTTTAGCGCTAATGTTTACTTAGTTTTTTTTCTGTTTGTTTCTTCATGTAATGAATATTGGGATCTGCACTTTGAAGTGGCTCTACTCCATTACAATGACAAACTGCCACTGAGCATGCACTGTGTACAGAAACAGGGCTGCACAGCAGTCACGGAAAAAGCACATTCAAAGGACAGAACTGAAAGATAAATGGAAAGTAATGCTGTGGGGACAAGTAAGAAACAGACGATGGTTCTTGGAATTTAGAAGCCGAAACAGTTTACATAGGAAATACCTACATGTTAACAATGTGGTTTGGAATTGAATCGTCTTTTTTGCAGCTTGGCTATACCAACAACCAACAAATTCTGACTGAAACATGATATCAGTTCTAAATGCTTTCTTGTTCTAATCCTTTCAGTTTTCTTTATGAACTTTACATAATATTTGTTTTGGTGAATCTTTGAAGAACTGTTTTCCTATAAGAACAAGAGCATGAAGCATTTGGTTACTGTGTTCTTTAAATTTGCATTTGCTGAAAAAAATATTAAAATATTATTTCAGTTGTTTGCCCAATAAAATTTTTGATTTGATTTGTCCTCTTCGGTCTTTCTCTCCTCGACTGTTTCCAATTCGGAAATTTTTTTTTTTCTCATCTGTTTTGTTACTATCAAAGAAAATTACACTTTGAAGTTAAAGATTGAAACTGCTCAAGAATTGGAAAGTATTGCTTTAATTTTGACATGTTCGTGTAATTTCTGTTTAAGTTGATAGAGAAGGAAAATCAGAGATAGATAAGCTTGTAACAGATCTGGGTAGGATTGACCAATTGGGAAAACAATATCACATAAGATTTTTGATTATTTTACTGAATATTGAAAACCATTTGAAGTTGATACAATGCAGTAGGCATGTATGGTGAAATTGTCTTTTGACATAATTATTCATCATCTTCATTATATCTGCCATTTTGCTTTCAAAAATATGCTCTTGTTACAAAAACGTGAGAATCTGACGCAAAAAATTAGCATTCGACTACAAGCAAATATTAGTAGTCAAGAAATTGTTTGTCAGTTATCCTCTATCGATATTCTGAATACTTGGATCACTTAAATGAATACTGAGGCACCTGTGATCATCTCTTTCCCACTGCCTCCAAGTTAACAAATATTCAAATTTGTACTTTTAGCAGAGAAAAATATACTAATTTTTTAGGTTTGACTTTTCTGAACTGTAAATGTTAAGCTGGTTTTCTTCTGTTTGTTTCTACATGTAATGAATGTAGCGGTCTGTACTTTGAAGTGGGTCTCCTCCATCACAGTGAAAAACTGCCAGTGAGCATGCACTGTGTATAGAAACGGGGCAACAGGGAAGTCACGGAAAAAGCACATTCACACAACTGATATAACTGAAAGATCTTTTGCAAGCAATACTGCTGGTACAAAAACGGAGCAAATTGATAAAAAGCTAGATATAAATCACATTTGATGTATCCTGCATATACCATGTGCTTTGGAACAAATTCTCCATCTTTTCAAAGTCTACATTGAAGGCCTACATGGATGAGAAATCAAATGAAGAGAGACACGCCGAGTGTCACAGGAAAGGCAATAAAATAAAGAGCTTTCCTTTGTTTGTATCCAGTCCAACTATTTAGTCTCTCATGTTATTTCCAGTTCTGTTTGATGAATATTTGACCAGTGTTTGAATTGAAGCAACACACAATTGCTCAAGAAAAATTACAAATACTTCACATCAGCCCAACTGAGCTGGCACAAGTTATGCAAAGTGTTTGGAGACTTCCTTCATCATTGTGATTGTGAGAGGCATATCAATATAATTTGTTACTTTTATTACACAACATAACCAAACTTCATAGTAAATGTTTGAGCTAGTTTCTTTCTGTTTGTTTCTACATGTAATGAATATAGGGGTCTACACTTTGAAGTGGGTCTCCTCCATCTCAATGACAAACTGCCCCTGAACATGCACTGTGTAGAGAAACAGGGCATCAGAGAAGTCACGGAAAAAGCACATTCAAAGGAATGGATCTGAAAGATAAAATGGAAAGTAATGCTGCGGGGTCTAGTACGAAACAGACATTTGTTCTTGGAATTGAATAGCCGAAACAGTTTACATGGGAAATACCTACATGTTTACAATGAGGTTTGGAATTGAATAGTCTGTTTCAGAGCTTTTGCAACAACAACAATAAAAAATTTCTGACTGAAACATGAAAACAGTTCTGAATGTTTTCTTGTTCTATTCTTTTCTTTTCTTTTATAAATTTTACATAATATTTTGTTGGGGTGAATCTTCAGAGAACTGTTTTCCAAGAAGAACAAGAGAATTATGCATTTAGTTAGTTGAACTCTTTGAATTTACTTCAGCCAAAAATAATAATTTCAGTTGAATGTACAATAAAACATTTTAATTGACAGGTCCTCTATGTTTTTTCTCTCCTAGACTGTTATGTTTGCTATTATGTTTGCTATTACACAAAAAGTTTTTTTTTCTCATCTGTTTTGTTACTATAAAAGAAAATTACTTCAGCCAGAGGCAAACTTCGGAAGTTTAAAAATATTGAAACTGGTAAAAAATTCAGTAGTATTGCTGTAATTTCGACCTGTTCCTGTAATTACTAGAACGTCTTTGAATTGAATCCTGTTTGACTTGATAGAACAGGAAAATCAGAGATAGATCAGCTTGGAACAGATCTGGGCAGGGTTGACTGGTAATTGGGAAAGACTCACAGCATTTTTGATTGTACTCCAGAATATTGAAAATCTTTTTACTTCGCTTAGTTTGCTACAATTTTGTGGGCAAATATATGCCAGTTACTAAATTTGTCCAGAGTGAACTGTGCAAATGAGAATCTGATAGCACACATCAGCAAGCAACTGGTTTTAGGAGACAGGTTTACTGACCATAGTCAACAAAATCATAAAATATGAGCTTTGAATCTGTTCGGCTTTTGTACTGGAAGCAGGGGTGGACTGGCCCGATGGGCCATAGGGCAGTGCCCTGAATCAGAATCAGAATCAGAATCAGAATCAGAATAACTTTATTTGGTCTTGAATTGAATTCTATAGAAATAATTACAATGTAAAGGCAACAATTATTCAAGACCAGGACCCACTCTAGGACAAGCCTTTGTCGTTATCGAGTGGGCCCTGGGGAAAAAAAAGACTACTACAATTTATTAGAAATTAGCTACACACCTTATAATTATAATAACATATATTAATGAGCACCTGTATGTGGATGGCAACTAGGACGGTATTGCAAGAAGAAAGTAAGATATCATCAAACTTATTAGATTATAACACAATTAAGTAGTAGAGAATACACAGAAGAAATTATAATACATAAAATTAATTATGAAACATTATTACATATATAACAATTTGGGATATGACAAATTTCTGAGTAAGAAAGAATAATTGTTCTTTTAATAAAGAGCTTATAGCCAACCATACTGTGTGAATAAATCTTTGATTTGATATTTAAATTCATGGAATTGAAAAATTTGGGTATCCTAAAACGTATTGACTTTTTGATAAAATCATGTTTTACTAAGGGAATAACATAGTTACTTGAATTTCTAACATCATAAGCATGAGTCTCAGAATTTTTGTGAAAAACTGAATAGAAGTATATCGGTAACTGTCCATTCTCCAACTTGAAGCAAAATTTGTAGTCATGCAGCGCACATATATCCCCAAATTTTAAAATACCCAAGTCTTTGAATAATCTACTAGTATGAGCCTTAAATTTACTCAAAGTTACCACACGTATTGCCTTTTTCTGAAGGCCAAAAAGTTTCATACTATTATAACCCCATATAATATTGCCATAATTGAGATGTGGCACAATTAATGCATTATATATTGAAAGTAGAATATTTCTAGGAAGAAAATATTTTAATTTATTCATTATCCCGACAACCTTAGATATCTTACCAGCAATATAATCAGTATGTGTCTTCCATTTCAAATTTTTATCAATAAAAATTCCCAAGAAATTAAAAGTCTCCACGTAGCCAATCAAAGTATTATTAATATATATTTCAGGATAACTAATACGTTTCTGAGGAGCATGAAAAACCATGGCCTTACTCTTCTTACAATTTAGTGATAACTTATTCGCACAAAGCCACACATTAAATTTTTGTAGTTCATCATTAATATTTGATACAGAAGTTGGTTTTTGAAATATGTTTAATGTTGATGTTAATGTTGAGTCATCAGCATACATTATCGGGTAGAATAATTTACTCACGGAGGCCATATCATTAACATAGATTAAAAATAAAAGTGGCCCCAGTATCGACCCCTGGGGGACACCGGTTTTAATTTGCAATGGTTCGGATTTAACATTATCAATTTGGACATATTGGTATCTATTATCTAAATAGCTCTTAATAAGGAAAAGGGATTGACCTCGAATGCCATAGAACTGCAGTTTGTATAATAGGATATCATGATCTATCGTATCAAAGGCCTTTGATAAGTCAAGGAAAATACTAAGAGGTGTCTGGCCTTGGTCCATTTCAGTCATAATTCTATCTAAGAACTCAAGCGTGGCTAATTCTGTAGAATGTTTTGATCTAAAACCATACTGACTCTTATGAAATAGTTTATTGTCATCAAAATATTTGTAAATTTGGTTAAATATAACTTTTTCAAAGACCTTTGATACGCTAGACAGAACCGATACCGGTCTACAATTGTCAAATTGATGCCTATTGTCTTTTTTATAAACTGGTGTAACCTTAGCTAGTTTCAATCTATTAGGAAATATGCCTTGTGATAAACATTGATTAATAATAAGGAGTAATGGATCAGCTAGTTCATCTTTAACATATTTCAGTAATTTATTGGAAATGCCATCATAACCATGACTAGTTTTTGATTTTAGATTATCAATTATCTTAATCAAATCTTGAAGGGAAATGTTACTAAATTGAAAATTAGAGCCAATTGTACCACTTAGGTATTTTTTGAAGTTATGTTCATTGGAAGCTTGAATTTGCTCAGCTAAGTTTGGCCCAATATTTACAAAAAATTTATTAAACTCATTAGAAATTCGTTGTTGATCATAAACATGATTATCGTTGATGACAAAATATTTTGGAAATTCACTTTTATCATTTCTTTTATTAAGAATAGAATTAATCGTCATCCAGGTTTTCCTGGCATCTTGCTTATACTTATCAAAACAATGTTGGTAATATTTTATTTTGGCCAGCCGTATACTGCGCTTCAATATTCTGTTATAGGTTTGAAGATTAATCTTTTTTGCAATGTATCCATTGTCCTGTATTGACAGTGACTTTAATGATTTGTATAAAGAGTCTCTATATTTGATTGAAATTAAAATTCCTTCTGTAATCCATGGACTTTGCTTATGTTTGTATTTGTTGAATTTTACGCTCTTTACAGGAAAGCTATCAACAACTCCAGCCATAATTATTTGATTAAATTTTTCATAATTTGTATCAGGATTTGCATTCAAATCACAATCTAACATAGACAATATGTTTTTCTTTTGTACATATTCCTTAAATTTATCCATAGATTGAGAACTTTTTATTGTTACTTTAACAGATTTAACTGCATTTTGGTGAAATTTAAAGATATCCAGTGCAATAAAATAGGGCAGGTGATCAGAAATATTTTGTATGAGTATACCTACATTATAAGATAAATGGTTATTTGTCAACTTAACAAGAAAATTATCGATGAGTGTACCATTTGTTTCTGTAAGCCTTGTTGGCAGAGTGATACTAGGTATAAAGCTGCTAGATATTAATGTCTCAAGGTAGTTGTTGATATTAATATTATCCTTAAATTTTAAAAGATCAATATTGAAATCCCCTCCAATTACTACATATTTAAAATGTTTTATCATATCAAAAAGTTTACATATTTCATCAGTAAATGAATTTATTTGGCATACATTTTGTCTTGGCGGCCTGTATATACTACCTATCACTAGGGATTTCTGAAGAACATTATTAGATAATTGTGATTCAATTGATACTTTAATAAGAAGACCATCCCAAAAATTTGACTCCTCATACGGCAAAATAATATAATCAAATTGCTTATGTAAATAAATTGCTACCCCCCCCATGTGCACTACATGATTTACCTTTACTGATGAAATTGTAGTCTTCAAGTTGGAGAAGGGAACAGTCATCATTATCAGAAAGCCAAGTTTCCTGTAAGCAAATTGCACCAACTAGTACATTATTCTGTCTTAGTAATTCAATGTATAACTTCAACTGGTTGAATTTAGAATTTAGAGATTGGCAGTTAAGACTTATTATATTAAAAGGACCATTTTTCCCTTTTAAAGTATTAATGAAACTGTCATTATCATAGTAAATTGTATTATTGAATAATGAAAGTTCTTCATTCTCATTATTTGCATCCATTAAATTTTTCAAAGAAAATCCGTTATAATCTGTGTTCTCTAACAAGTTCTGTATTCTAGTCATATGAGCTCATATATGCTCCATAAAAAGACGACCTGAGAATAGTTACGTTATAAAAAAGGATCATTGCAACACCGTCCAAACCATCCACACGCAGGCTGCTAGATTTCATTGATGACATGTAAAGCATGGATTGATTCTGAAATGAATTAAGAAGAATGCAAATGATTAAGGAAACAGACATTTACAGGTAGGATAATGTATTAACAGAATCAGGCTTAGACAGTATTATATTATTCATAATGTAAGAAGGGGGTGGGTTTACTTGTTTAGTAATTAATGTTATCTTCAAAAATAAAAGAAATAGGAAAATAACGTAAAATTGAGATATTATTTTGAAATTCAGTTATATCATAGCCATCATAAACATAATAAGAAAAAAGAAGCAAGTTATCAATACATATATGTTATATCTAAGACTGGTTTATTAAAATAAGCAGCTTTAAGAAAATTAATAGAATTATCAAGCTAGGATTTGCATATTGGTCAATCAAGAAAAAAAAATAAAACAACACCTAAATGTTCTACCAACAGGGCAAGACATTGACTATATATCAGAAAAATTGAATAATTGGTGGGGCCCACCAACTCAAGGGAACCCACCAGCAACCTACACAAAATCTAAATTATCAAAAAGTCGAATTCTGGGCCTTATAATTCTTCAATAGAGACTTCACAAGCATGATAAAACAATGAAGTAAGGGGCCCCTCATAGAGGTACCTGTGGGGTCCCTCTCTTAGTGTCGGATATGGTCCACCAGAAGGTTCCTGGAGGGGCTTGAGATTATGCCTATGTTCTGCAAATGCAATGGATTTTGATGAAGGTGTCAATAAAAATTAGAACGTAAACTTGAAAATGCCGCTATTTCAATAATATGGGCCCGCCAATGATTTGCCCGGGGGCCCACTGTGGGGCCAGTCTGCCCCTGACTGGAAGTCAATTAAACTGCAAGCTCATATTTGTAATCAAATAGCAGGCAACCTGAAACCATGACCATGCATCACTTGGACCATTTGTAAGCAATCTATACTCCTACTTCTTGGACTACTTGAGAATACTTAAACACATGTGACCCTCTTTCTCTCACTGCCTCCTGGTGCACACAAATCTAGTCTGTGACTGCTATCAGAGAATATAGTACCAAGCTTCTCTAAACTGTAAATGTCTTTTTCTGTATGTTTCTAGATGCAATGACCAGAGTGTCTGCACACAGAAGTAGGTCTCCTCTACCACAATGACAAACTGCTACTGAGCATGCACTGTTAGGAGAATTAGGGAGTCAGAGCAGTCACCGTCACGGAAGATGTACGCTCTAAGAGGTAAAACTGAAAAATCTAATAGAAGCAATGCTGCTGGGACAAATAGGAAACACATATTTGTTCTTTGATTTGAAAGTCAAAGCAGTACGTAAATCACATGCTACTTGCTCCTATATTTTTATGCCATTTCATAATATGTAGTACATCTTCATCCTAGACTAGGTATTTTTGAGAATATTTTGAAGATATATTTAATTTGTGGGACAAACAACTATGTGCAAAGAGTAAGAAAATAAAATGCTTCACATCTGCCCACATTCTCTTTCCCCTAAGAAAACAAGGTTTTATGGAAAGACATTTGTTGCAATTTATGGATGCTCATGTTTCATGTAATCTCGGGGACAAAAGAAGTCCCCTAAACAATGCTGCACATAACTTGTGCCAGCTCAGTAGAACTGATGTGAAGTATTTGTTATTCTTCCTGCACAATTGTTTGTTGACCAATTCTACATCAAGTAAACAGTTCATCAAAGATACCTCACAGGAGGAGGATGTTTGTAAACTACATAATAACAAAGAGCGAGATAGAGTACAAATGCAATATTTGTCTTTGATTTTCTTTCCGATTAGCAAAACATCGCTTTGCCTGTCTCACTATCTTTGATAACACATAGATTGTAACTTTGAGAATAAGTTAATAAGGCAATTCTGCTTCAAAATGTATATATATAGGCACATTGCAAGTGATTTATGCCTTGCCTTAACTTTCAATTCAAAGAATAAAATGCCTTTTTCTTATTTGTCCCTTAAGCATTGTTTCCAATTATGTCAGTTGTCAGAATGTGCTTTTTCCGTGACTCATCTGATATGCTGTTTCTATACACAGTGCATGCTCACTGGCAGTTTGTCAGTGTGATGGAGGAGACCCACTTCAAAGTACAGGCTACTACATTCATTAAATGTAGAAACCCTAAGAACAAGACTGACTTAAGGATCTAAAGCTTTGTTGTATTTTCTGATAGAAGTCACAGATTGTATTTTTGTGCCATTAGTTTCCAAATAAAGTTTTTTATCCATTTCATTTGCTCTCAGTGTCAGGTGATTACACCTGGCTGGGTCACTGTAAAATTGAAGAGCTGTAAGATCTCATTTTGCTTTTACTTTTATCTGGTCCCTTTATAATTGCTGGAACCTATTTAAATCAAATTTCCCTTTTACCTGACTGAACAAGATCAGCAGGAAAAGAGGCAAGATTGGAACACATCCAGGTGATTGTTATGAGATATCTTGGTCCTGCAGTGATTTCAAATGTAATTTTGGTTTTGATTTGTCCTTTCTCTACTTCTTTTAACTTAGATTGTTTGGCATCAGTATCCATGCAGGAGAATTTCCTTCTGTCTGACTCAGGCGATTACAATTTACTAGAACTCTGGAAGTAAAGATTGAACTGCTCTTAAGTTTCTTATTGCTTTTACATCGGTCTGTTTCCTGTAATTGCTGGAACGTAGAGCTTTAAGTTAGATTCAGTTTTACTTGATTAAACAAGAAGAACAGAAAGATACGACGGGACATCTAAGAAGCTGCACCCCAAACCAGAATGATGATAATTGAGTTCTGATTTAGACACCAAATATTGGTGGTTTTGCAATTTATTTTCTCATGCTTTATCATTACAACAAAATCGTTTAAGTACCTAGAGAATTTTATGAGGCCTGACACATAACAGCAAATAACTACAAAAAACAGTCATATCATCTGTCACAGCACTTAGGCTAATACAGACTTTTTTTGTGAGTGTACCTTTTTTATGCAAATATTCAAGGAAAAAGAATAGCGAAGTGAATCTGACAGAATGACCACAGACCGCCAAGAGAGACTATATATCAACAATCCCGCTTCTTAGGCTACTTTTATAAATGAATGCTTATATACCTGCGACCCTCTATCCCTCTCACTGCCTTCTGTGGCACAAATATGGAATCTGTGACTTGTACTACCAAGTCTGTTTTTACTTCTCTTAACAGTAAATGTTTTAGTCAATCTTGTTCTGTATGTTACTCAATGTAATCACAGCTGTGGTCTGTACTTTGAAGTAGGTCTCTTCAATCACAATGACAAACTGCCACTGAGCATGCTCTGTGTATAGAAAAAAGGCATCACAGAAGTCACGGAAAAAGCACATTCAAATAGATGGAACTGAAAGAATGGAGAGCAATGTTGCGGGACAAATAAGAAGCAAACATTTGTTCTTTGAATTGAATATCAATATAGCGTACAACATGTGCTTTCAGAATCACCATCTTCGTAAAGTCACAACAGATGTGAAATCAAAGACAGTAAGACATAGCAAGCAACATAAGGTAATAGGAAAGCCAGTCAAAAACAAATGTTGTCTAGCATTTTATTTTGTCTCTCTGTTTTGTATCATGTACGCTGTAGTTTACAATATTTTCATTGTTGAATATTTGACGATAAATTCAAATACTAAATTTTATAATTTTTCTTAATATATATCATGATTCATTTTAGGTATACATACCTTTTGGCATCATAGGCCCCATCCAGATAAGCCTCGGCTTTTTGGGAGCCTATTAATAAATTTACAAACAAACAAGCAATTAGTCTGCAAACAACTGGCCAAGAAAAATTACAAATATTTCACATTGACTCAACTGAGCTGTCATATGTTGTACACCGCAGTGTTTGGGTGACTTCTTTTTTCCCTGAGATTCCATGAGATTTGAGATGAATTGCAACAAAGGTTTTTCCATGCTTTTTGTAAGTGCAGATAAAAAACTAATAGTTTCCAGAAGGATTGCTATCTGAACCACATCAGATCAAGACAAAGGAGAGGTCAGGTGATGTCAATCTCGATCATCCTTTGTCTCTTCTTATTACAAATGACATTTACAACCTGTCTCTCTTTACCATATTATAATAATCATTTGCTTGTATTATAGATTGCTCATCTGTTGTCAGTGGGATTTACAGGAGTTAGCAGGAGTTACGGGAGTTAGCAGGAAGTAGAAAGAGTTAGCGGGAGTTGCGGGAGTTAGCGGGAGTTAGTGGGAGTTAGCAGGAGTTACAGGAGTTAGCAGGAGTTTGTGGGAGTTATCGGAAGTTAGCAGGAGTTAGTGGGAGTTACGGGAGTCGTGGGACGTCCAGGAGTTATAATTCCGGGAGTTACATGCTTAAATGGCCTCTTTTGACACTCACTGTCTTTGGATCTCAAAGTAATTAAATACAATGCTGCTTTTTAAAAGTAAATTAGAAGCATTTCAATTTCATGAAACACACTCTACGAAAGAATAGCTTTCAAATATGTGACCTGCTCCACCAAAATGGGTTCAAAGTCGGCCTCTTATCATATTTAGTTGTGAAAATAACTTTATTCTACTGGAAATGGGCTTTAAAATGATGGTTCATATGTTTTGATATCTCCATCCAATCCAAAGATATGGCACCTCAAACATTGATGATGCGAAACATGAAACTTTAAGAAAATGGCATTTGAATTTCCCGACATTGCAATAAAAGAACTAAAAAAATCAAGAAGAACACCCGATTTCGATAATTTAAAAATCAATTTCTAGTAAAATGGTCTTAAATATTCAAAGGAAATTAATTTTGCTAAAACGTGGTACCAAGAGCCCAAAACATCAAAATGTGACCTTTTGACACATTTTGCTCATTTCTGGGAAATATAAATTGCCTACTTTGAACTTATTTTGGTGGAGCAGGTCACATATTACAAATGTTTTTGGAATTTTGATTCCGGGTGAACATCTAATACGACTCCAAATACAACGAAGATTTAATTGTTTGATTTGATTAGTCCATTCTCTCTATTGTTTTGTTTCATAAATTCTCTGACTGTTTGCCATCTGTTTTCAAGCAAAGGTTTTTTCCATATTCTGTGCCATATGATAATACTAAAAGCAACATTTTGACAGCTGCTGATTCTATTTATTGTTTGTATTTCTGATTCATATAATTGCTGGAACCAATCTGCATTAAACTCACTTCGATAGCTAACCTGGCTGAACAAGAATAGAAAACAAAATAGGTAAGATTGTAACAGATCCAGTCGACAGTAATTGGTTATCTTGGTCCTGCAGAGATTTGAAATGTAATTTTGGACTTGATTTGGCTCGCGTTCCTATTTTTTTCTTCTTTTCTCTAAGAGTTAGACTGCTTGTCCTTAGCATTTGGAAAACGTTTCTGTCTGTTGTTTTTTTATCTGTCTGACTCAGGCGATTACACTTTAGTGGAAAGTTCTCTGGATGAAAAGATTGAAGTTTCTTATTGCTTTTACTGATCTGTTATCTATAATTGTGGAACCTAGGGCTTTGCGATTCACTTCTGCCTGCATGATGAAACAAGAAGACCAGAAAGACAGATACAATAGGAATAGATATATCTATGCAGCTGCTCTCCAAATCAGAAGGATGATTGATTGATTGATTGATTATTGATTTTATTTGCTCATTATAATGGGAGGTGAATATTGTAAAAATACAAATGAAAAGAATAAATAGATAAATGTAAATAAATAAATGAATGGAGCAAGGAGACCCCCTAAAGGCATTAATTATTGCCGCTATAAGGGAGCCACCTTTGTCTTGAGAATGTGTTAAATACAATATAATTTTTATCAAAAAAGGTTAGTACACATTGACTGGCATCAACGGCTGTCTGGAGGAGACTGACGACCACACACATAACAATTTACAATTGAACAATTTGTTTCATAAGAGCTTATGAAGTTTTGCCTAACATATGATTTAAAGCCATCAAAGCTGTGGGTGTGAATCTTATCCTTAAATATTGTGCACATGTTGTTGAAGATATTTGGATACCTATAACTCATGCCTTCTCTTGCAAACTCATGTCTCACAGCAGGAACTGGTAGGTGACTGCTGGTATGCCGAGTCGAATAGTTGTGAGTATAGTGGGTTGAATGAAATTTTTGAGAATGAAAATATTGTGGAAGCATATTATTTTGTATTTTATAGCAGAATTTTAGGTCTTGTAGTGCACATAGATCAGGGATTTTTAAAATATTGTACTGTTTAAAAAGTGGGCTAGTATGAGCATTATATTTTGCCTTAGCTACAATTCTCAATGCTTTTTTCTGTTGCTTTACAAGTTTATCAGATTTTGAGCTCCATATAATAAGACCATAGTTTAGATAAGAAAGTATAAGTGAATTGTAGATTATGTGTAATACTTTAGATGGTAAGAAATTTTTTAACCTGTTCATAATACCTATTGTTTTTGACATCTTTTTAGAAATAATATCCATGTGAGGTTTCCATTTTAAATTTTTGTCTAGTAGAAGACCTAAAAAGTTAAATTCATTCACAAATTCAATATGAGTTTCATCCAGGAAGAGATCAGGCAGTGAAATGTTCCGTTTGGGAGAGTGGAATGCCATGGCTTTCGTTTTATTAATATTCAGGGAGAGCTTATTCAATTTTAACCAATCAGTTATTGATTTTAATTCTTCGTTTATTTTTGTTGACATTATGTTATTATTTCCAAAAGTATTTAAGGTAGCAGTAAGAGTTGTATCGTCAGCATATATCACAGGATAAAATTTATCTGTAGCATTAGTCAAGTCATTGATATAAAAAATGAAAAGCAGCGGACCTAGAATCGAGCCTTGGGGTACTCCACATGTTAGTTCAAGAAATTCAGAATTTGTTTCATCAATTTGAACATATTGCATTCGGTTAGTAAGGTAGCTTTTTAGAAGATCATATGAATTGTTTCTTATCCCATAATGAGCTAACTTATAAGTTAATATTTCATGATCCAGTGTATCAAAGGCCTTCGAGAGGTCAAGGTAAACATTAATTGGAATCTGATTGTTGTCCATCTCATATATGATGCGATTTACTAATTCCAAAGCTGCTAAGTCAGTAGAATGTGCTTGCCGAAAACCATATTGACTTGTGTAGAAAATATTTCTTTGCACCATGAAGTCATATATTTGATTATATATTACCCTCTCGAAGACCTTTGATACACTTGGCAAAACTGAAATTGGTCTATAATTGGAGAATATTTGATCATCATCTCTTTTATGAATAGGTGTGACTTTAGCTATTTTTAATACTGTAAGTTTGGAAATCTCGCTTGTTCTATTGATTGATTAATTAAGAGTTTTAGTGGATGGGCTAATTCATCTTTGACTGATTTTAAGAGTTTATTGGAAATTTTGTCGTGACCAAAACTGGCTTTTGGTTTGAGAGAATCAATTACTTTGATTACAGTGTCTATTTCAACAGGTTTAAAATCAAGATGCGATGGCTCTGGGTTTTTCAAATAATCTTTAAATGATTGATGTGCAGGCATGTTTATATTTTGTGCTAATTTGGGGCCAATCTCAACAAAGTATTGATTAAATTTAGTTGCAATGATTTTTTTGTCAGACACTTCATTGCCATCAATAAGGAAATATTTTGGAAAGTCACTCTTCTTTTTTGTTTTATTTATTATATTATTAATTGTTGTCCATGTTTTCTTAATATCATTCTTACACATTTCAAACAGGTAATTGTAATAGTTCTTCTTTGCTGCTCTGATGCTACTCTTTAAAATTTTACTATATGTTTTAAAGTTAAGCTTTCTACTATTATAAATAGGGTCAGCAGGTTGGGTAGACTTTAGTAATGCGTATAATTTATCTCTGAACTTAATAGATTTTATAATTCCTGTTGATATCCATTTGCTTTTTTTATGCTTGTATTTATTGAATCTATTATGTTTAGTTGGGAAATGCTTTTTCACTAGGTCTTGTAAGATCAAATTAAAGTGGTTGTAGCTAATGTCAGGTGTTTCTCCTATTATACCATTTAATTTTTGTGCAACTGAGGGACTTTGAAGTTCGGTTTTAAAGCCTTGAATTGCAGCATTATCAGAAGTTGTCACCTTTATATATTTATTTTTATTTTGACTACCTTGGTTATGAAGATTCAATGTAATAAAATCGGGTAAGTGATCAGAAATTGTGTTAATGATTACGCCTGCTTTGACATTTTCAAATCTATTGGACAATTTTGCGAAAAAGTTGTCTATTAATGTTCCTTTCCTTTGAGTCAAACGAGTAGGAAATGTTATTTTAGGCATATAGCCATTTGATATAACTGTTTCAAGAAATTCATTTACATAATTTATTTCTTTGAATTTCAAAATATAAATATTGAAATCTCCAGTCAGTATTATATTACGGTTACCGGTATTTCTAAATATGTTGAATATTACTTCTAAATCACTTATGAGTGCAGTGACATTTTCTATTGTTTGACGTGGCGGTCTATACAGATTTCCTACAACAATTTTTGTAGTGTCACTACTATCAATTCCTAACAGTACTTCTATAAACTGCCCATCACAAATATCAGGGTTAGTGGATTGATCAATAATATTAAATTTAAACCTTTCATGTAGATAGATAGCTACCCCTCCATGTGCACTGGCTGATTTTCCGGATGAAATAAGATTATATCCATCTATTTGAAACAAAGATAAGTTGCTATCTGCTGTGAGCCATGTCTCTTGCAAGCAAATGGCACTGAGTCTGGAGTTAGAGGAATTATACAGATTAATATATGTTTCTAATTGATCAAATTTAGCTGGTAATGACTGGCAATTTAAGCTTAGAATTGTGAAATTGTTGGCTGTGTTTGAAATTAATTTAGCAAAACCTGTAATATGGAGAAAGTTCAAACAAAGTGGGCTCATCAGTCTCCGCCGGAGAGTCCAGTCCGCTGCCAGCAAAGAGATCAAGCAAAGAAGCTTCATTATCCAGTAAAGTATTTGGTTCAATGATATGGTTTGAAGATAAATTTGTTTGGATGTGTGGTTTGATATGTGTTGTATTATTCATTGTTGTTTGCTTGGTTCTTCATTTTTCTTGGCTTGTCTTTTTCTTTCTTTTGCTCTTGTAATTGCTCCTTCGATCATCATAAGGCAATCTTCGTTAAATTTCTCTGGTCCATCTTCATCTATGATGTCGATCTTGTTGATTAGTTCACCCATCTGTTGCAGCCCTGAATCCTTTCTTGCAGATGTGCTAGTCGGTGTCTCTGATGTTGATGTACTGGCTGTGTCGGTAAACGGGACAGTTCCTGTATTTTCAGTTGTTTCTGTCTTATTTTCTGCGTATGATCCATTTATTTCAGCGGCATCTTTGAGAAGGGGATGGTTTGGTGTTATCTCGAATGGCTCGTCTTCAAAATTTATTTTGACGTAGGTTTTTCCATCCTTCGTCCATGTCGAGAAAATTTTCTTCGATTTTTTAAGGAGTCTTGCTTTGTAGAACGTACTAGCTTCCTGTTTTGTAAGATCTTCACTGACAAAAATGTTTAAATTTCTTAATTTTTGTATCCTTTGATCGTACACAGATTGTGCTTCCCATACTGATCTGAGTGTCAGCAGATATTTAGCTTGAGAAGTAGTGGTTTTCAGTTTCTGTATAGCAAAGATTGAATCTTTTCGGCAATTAAAATGTGTTGTAAGGAAATTTTCAAAAGCGATTTTTTGGTCCATCTCTCCAATATCCAAACCAGAAATGATGACATTGTTTCTCCTGATGCCCCTCTCGGTGGTTCTGTTAGGAAATGGCAAATTGTGTGGAACTGTTATGGGGATGTTTGGCGTAGCGGTATGATAGGCTGACTCTTTCATTTCTTTTATTTCTTGTCTTTGCTTCTCCTGTTCCTCAGCTAATTTTTGGACAGTGGTTTGTAACGTTTGTGTGTCCTCTTGGTGTTTTTCCAACCTTTGAAGCACCAGATTAATTTGCGATGACATTGTTTGTCTGAAGTCCTGTATAAAAACAGTCATAAGTTTAATCATGGCTTCATTGCTGTCCATATTTGAAGTATGACAATTGAGTTTTGATTGAGATACCAAATATTGTACATTATGAAAAATCCTTGTTTTCATGCTTCATCATTTCATCTTATCTATTCCTGACTGCTGAAAAAAAAATCATTTCAACAAAACAGAATTTCATGGGGCCTGCAAATAATTACACAAAAAATCAACAAGACCATTTGTTACAGCACATATTAGGCTACCAAATCTTTGTGTGAGTGTATCTTTTCAGTGAATACAAGGATACGGGTAAACAAATAGCAATGAACCAGATGCAATGACCACAAATCACCAAGAGAAACCATATATCAGCAATCCTTCATCTTGGTCCACTAAAATGAATACTTATAGTGGGGCGGCTTATCGCAAAATCGTGCATTTTGTGATAGACCTACCAAATTTGGCACAGAGGTATAAATCAACTAAAGAAGCAAAATTAGCTATGGTGTCATTCTTGATTTTGGCTTATGTCTCCATGGCAACGGTTTCCATAGCAACCTTTTTTTTTTTTTAAACTTTTTATAATAGAGCTTATATCTCAGAAAATATGGCATCAGTGTTAAATTTGATGATGGATATGTGTTGCTGAGAAGTATGATCTGTTTTACTGAGGTTGCCATGGTTACCAAATTTGTTTATTTTCAAGTAATCAATGATGTTTCATGACAACTTGGCTGTATTTGTAATTTTACACTTAGTGAAATCAACTGCACAAAAATACCTTCACAATGAACAAGCAACTTATATATCATATTGTTTGCTATGGTCTTGGCTATGCAATGGTACCTGGTTTTACCCCCATTACCTTATAGTTACCCTAAAGCAGCCATTTTATGGCAATGAAGACTCAAACTTTGGTGGGCGTTAATGTCATACCAATTGACGATGGTGCTTGATTCAGACAATTATACTATACATGACATGAAGTTTTTTTTACCAAATTCAGCACTGGGGAAAAGATTAACAAAAGAAACAAAACTAGCATACTCAATATCCATAGCAACCATTCCCATAGCAACCAGTAAATTCATCATAAAACTTAACGAGAGAGCATAATTATCTCAGAAAAAAGGCATCAATGTTAAATTGGATATGTGTGGCTGAAATGTATGTGATATATTAGTATTGTTGCCATGGTTACCAATTTGTTTATTCTCTAGGAATCATGGATATTTCAAGATGAGTTTGTCCGAATTTGTAAGTTTCACGCCACTTGAATTCTTCAACTGCCCTCCAATACTTTCATAATGAGCAAGCAAGTCCTATGTCAAATTGTTGGCCTTAGTTGCCTCTTAGTCTGGCCTATAATTTATATTAGGAATTTCGCTTCACCCCAACACCCCAAATGAATCCTACACATTCATCTCTTAACTAAAAAATGCAATTTTAAGGTATGTCTTCAACACGCAAAAACGGAATAGAGGTACCGTAATAGGGACACTGGGGTTAATCGGGACAGAATAGGGAAACATTATATTTCTTCAAAAAACAACTACTTCTCCATAAGTCAGGGAATTCATTTTTGGCAGTTTTGTAGTAGACATACCAGAGCATATTTCGGTGTAGTTTTACACTTCTAACTGCAGGCAGTGTGGAGCTGCAGTTCCTTTAACTTTGTACTGCGGAAAGTGAATTCTCAAAGGCTGGTCAAAACTTTGCATGCTCTGTAAAAAGCATAAATACTAGAGCCACCAATCTTCAAGAAAACTTTTAAACCCCAGTTTTGGCCAGTTGGGGGACCCAAATAGTAGACTAGATAAGAGATTATGTATGTTAGATCATGGGTTCAGATTCAGGACAATGACAAAATTTTGGAATCAACAAAAATAACCCTACTGATTTTCATTTGAATGCCCTAGCGTGGCTTTTTAATGAATATCATTGGACTTAGTATTATGGATAGTGGATTTAGTCAGAATTGTCATTCATCAGCAAAATTAGAAAAAAACTACAGTTTTTGATACTTTTCTATTATTTAGCGCATTTTTTAAATTTTACATCTTATCAAGGAAATTGATTTCGGTTTTTCCTGAAAATACATTTTTGGCATGTTGAACATGTTTTCTTATACTTACTCACAAGCAGCAATCACTTAAAAAAGCAAAGAAGTGATGATTGTGAAAATTAGGGTGTGTCCCGATTCACCCCAAAGTGTGGGGTGAATTGGGACAGTGGTTTTATGGGCCTTGAGCATTGGAAATTTAAGATAACATTTCAAGCTCTTGGAGATACTTAGGCCTTGTGCTCGGACACAATTTGTTACTATATTTTGATTTCTAAGTTTATTGTGGTTCATACAATAACAGAAAAACGGCCAATTCTGTTCCAATTCACCCCATATTACGGTACATGTACAATCCTGGTTGAGATGTGAAATGGCTCAATATGTATTCCTTTTGGATCCTCAATGGATGAAAAAAAATCATACATCAAGTATGAGGAAGATTCAAAACCAGCAATTAAGTTTTTTGGTTGCCTCACAGATTTGATTGAGATATTTGAATACATCATATATTGAGAACTATAAAAGATTGAGACATGGGAATGGTATCAAAATATCTGTAACACCCAATTTGTCCCGAGTTTATATTCATATTTCATAAAAATATGGGGCCTAAACCTACTAGTTTCCAAGTTATTAGCAGAAAAAATGATTTTTAATGCTGCCATCTTGGATTAACCCCAATTAGTTCTTGTATTGTCCCAATGCTCAGTTTTATGGGGAACCTTTAGGAAAGTATTTTTATGATCACTAATTTGGTGCCCATGGTCCAGTCGGTATGATGCCAGACTCACACGCGCAAGATTGTGGGTTAAAACCTGGTAAGGGCATGGAGGAAAAGAGTAGATCCTCCTTGAATCACCACCTAGATGGGAAGGTAGGCTATGGGCAAAGAATGTACAAGATTGATCAGTGATGGCACCATGTGAGGCTGCCAGTTGCATTTCCCCCTGGAGAGTGAGACTGATAAAGAGTGATCAGTGAGCATGTCGGCCGAAGGTATTGTGTAAAAGTCGGCTACGCATGAATTTGCAATTATCAGCGTTGAAGCAGACTATAAACCCCTACCTTTACTTTTACCATTGACTTTACAATCATTACGATAAAACTTGTGGTTGGGTTCATCAGCAGAATGACTGGACTATTTCACTGTCCAAGACATAGCAAAATCAATGGACGACAAGAAACAAATAAAACATATGTTATCCTACTTGACTTCTCTTAGGCATTTGATAAAGGTTCAAATCAGTGTTGGAGTCCTTGAAGCCGGACCATAATGATTTGAAGTTTTAATGATTTTTCTTCATATAATACAAGATACCTAAGTAAATGATCATTACTTCACACGCCAAAGTGTCTGACTTAAAAACATAACTCAACAAAATGAAATGGTCACAACGAAAAATATTAATTCTTTCCCGGCAGTCTTGAAATGAATTTCTGCTGGATGGATGATCTCAGACTACAATGTTTGATTTAGAAGTAAATAACTGAGGTTGTCAGGCACTCAAAACAAATATAATTAGTCGCTGTTTTCTTTAAAAAACGTATAATTTATTCCGAGTGAGACAAATTCCATGCCCCATCCGCTGAAAATGAAATGATTACCCCCTTATTGTCTTCATTTCAGTGTTTTTTACCAGAGTCATGTAATGAGTGAATCTTCAATTGCATTGTTATAGCCAGCAGCCTTATTCTAAGCGATGGCCAAATGTCGATAATATACTAAGCTAAAATAGTTTGGCAGTCAAGCAGATTTTTTATTCTGCCGGCCTCGGACTCGATAGCTGATGACTCGGTCTCGGAGGGTCGATGCCTCAGTCTCAGGTTTCCGATGCTTATGCCTCGGTCACAGTCTCTGATGTCCTGGTCTCGACTCCAACACTGGTTCAAATGAAAAATTACACTAGATAGCTAATTTTGCTTATTTTGTTGATTTTTCAGCTGTGCTGAATTTGTACAGTAAAAACTTTCCTTTCATGTATGGCATTGTCAGAATCATACACCATAACTACTCGATATATATGACATTTTACGTTCACTCAATTTTGAGTTTTCATTGCCTTGAAAAGGCTACTTTAGGGTTCTCCTGGGGTATCAAGGGTAAGGCTATGTAGTATGTACCATTATTATCAATTTAGAGGGCATTGTCTGGCCATTAACGCCCAGATCGCGGGCGTTAATGGCCGTTAACGCCCGCGAAAACGCCCCCTGGTGTATTGTACCGTATCGTGACGTCATCAGAAGTGACGTCATGGTGATTTTCTGTCAGTTTCTAGGCTAAGTCAGCCAAAAATCGTCCGATTTGAAAAATCTAAAAGGCTAGATCTATCAAACTCAGCCTGCCGAGTTCATTTCTGCATACGAATTTGCGCTAGTTTCAATAATAAGGACATAAAAACGAAAAAACGGAGCGGGCGTTAATGAATCCTGAAGTGAAGCTAAAATTTTTCCTGGATATAAAAAATGATAATAATGATAATAACATTTTTTTGTCAGGCATTATGGGGTATTAATTTATGGCCCTCAGAAATCATTTAATGCCCTCGCCTGGCGGCTCGGACATTAAGTTAATGATTTCTGCCCTCAGGCCATAACTGATTAATACCCCATAATGCCCTCCAAAAAAACGTTATTGACCAAATATATAACTATAGATAGTGCAAACAATTTGGTATATACCTTGCCAGTTCATTATGAAAGTATTTTGCGGCATTTAAGTTGTGTGAAACTTAGAATTACAGTCAAAATATCTTGAAATTTCCTTGATTCCTTGAAAATAAACAAGTGGGTAACCATGGCAACACAGTAAAACAGCACGTATGCTTCTCAGCCACACATATCCAAATTACAAATGATCACAGATGCCATAATTTTCCAAAATATATGCTTCATTATAAAGATTTACGAAACTTTAATGGTTGCTATGAAAATGGTTGCTATGGAGATATATAATGCAAAAACAAATATGACAATATAACTATTTTTGCTTCTTTTGATGATTTCTACCCCTGTGATGAATTTGGTACAGTAATAACTTTCCTATTAATAGTATTATGTATAGTAATGTCTGAATCATACACCATAGTAAGTTGAGGTGATATTTACGTCCACCCAAGTTTGAGACTTCATTAACATGAATTGGTTACTTTATGGTATCTATTGAGCATTGGGGGTAAAACCATTAGTCTAGTAGGAACGGGGGGTTCCCATGCACCCGAAAGATATATTTTTTAAACTTTGGTTTTCGGAATCCTCATAATGTGTAGAAAATATTTTTTTATGTTCCCATCGCCAATTATTGTCCCATGTCATCCGTACGGCGGCCATCTTGGATTAACGTCGAAAATGCCATAATTATGACAAAAAATCACTAACTTCTAAACTACTGGTCACAAATAGGTATATGATACCATTTTTTCAGGGTAAATCCACCTGGAGAGTTGATTAAAGAGGTCTATTTTGCGATTTGTTCAATTCTAAACATATAAAGGTAAATAAATAGGCAAAAATGGTGAATTTTTCACCAAAAAATTGATGTTTTTTTTAATACAAGTAAAGACAATCTCTTCAGACACATTCTGATGGACAGATAGGTAAGAAAAGACTAGCTGTGTATAGATCTATGCAAGGCGTTTAAAATGACACCAAAATAAATAGTTTACTATGAGTAGAAGTAATTCTAGGTCAAAATAACTGAATGTAAGCGATTCAGTAGCGTCGCTGACGGCACAGTTTTAAATCTCACCTGGACGTCACTTCTGAAGTACTTGTCATTTATTGGCATATGATACCACTTTTTCAGGGTAAATCAGTCTGGGAAGTTGATTAATGAAGCCCATTTTGTGATTTATTCAGTTCTAAGTGCATTAATGTTAAAAATTATTCAAAAATGGTAATTTTCGTTTTTGGTCTTAACCAACCGTGCAATTCAAGAAACATCGATTTCTGCAGGCACCGCAAATGGAAAGCTGCCCTTGAAAATGTTATATGTTGGTAAAGATCATGCATGGTGACGTTGTCATCAGTTTTCCTCGAAGTCACACCCAGGTCTGGAATTGTTGGTCTACATCAATGGTTGGACACATGTAAATAGAAATTTAGAGGATGTCTGGAAAACGTAATTTGAATTGGTCATAGAAATCAGATATGCAAATTAATGGTAATTATTGAATTTGGTCTTGAATATGTAAGGAATTTACTTTCTTGATTTTGAGACAGCAGCCTGAATCGTTTTCGGAAAAGGAATGTCACAAAGGCCTATATACATTATACAAAACTAAACTAGGAAATCGGAAGTGCTCCACGAAGGTAGTCAGGGTTGCATGTTATGGAGAAGTGTGATGTTTAGCCAGGTGGAAGTCCAGAAAAGGCTTGTTTTTTGTAGAGTAATAATAATAATAATAATAATAATAATAAATACTTTATTTAATCATGTGGAACATGAAACTTGGCATGTAGGTCAATTATGAAGTCAACATACATTTTGTTGATTTCTTATGATGTCACTAAATCTAAAAATTGTCCCCCAGGACAAGATTCCTTGAGTCAGACATCTTGAAACAGCCAACTTAGCTCTATTGGTTACCTATACCTGGATTTGGTACCAATCTTTTGCTTAAGACTTCCTCTATCCATTAGATATACAAGGAGATGGTGACAGCCGGTAGGCCTGTTTCAGTGCCACTAACAGGGACTGGAAACAGGGTGAGGCAAAAACCAACCAAGCCTGTTGGTAGGGAGCCTGAACTCAGAAGGTAGGCCAAAGAAATGCCATCAACAGAGCTACTGGGTTGCCGCCATTAATGCACCATGGAGGGGCAGCAACCTGAGCTAGGCAGAAAGACAGGGAACCTCTGAAGGGTCCCCCTGCTACAGATGTCTAGGCACATCTGCCGAAATAAGGCCGAAGACGAAGTGAGGATGAGGCCAGGACCCGGACAACAGGCCAAGGATGACCATGACCAAACCTGCACTAGGTCCGTCCTCTGCCGCGCGTCTATAGGACCCTGGGTGCTCTCCTCCCCTCCCAGTGGTGGAGGCCCGCAATCTGGGGTTGTGGTCGGGTTCCAGTCTTCGATATCCTGCTGCCCTATGCATACTCTGTAGTCAGTCACTCTTCAGCTAGGGGTCCAGTCCATGCTTGGGTGATAGCAAGAAATGGCTGACCAGGGCCCCAGGTCTCCCGCTTCCTGCTTACTCAGGCCTGGTTGTGCCCTGGGCTTGGAAGTGCGAGGGGGCGGGGGGATCCAAACGGGGAATAGCCTCAAGAAATGCTTGCAGTACACCTTCCATTCTGGGGTCTCTGGGCTTGGTCATGACGAATGGGTTTGCATCTGTTTCGGGCTTCTTCAGTCAGTTCAGCCTGTCTCGGCCGCCCTCCTCCTGCTTTGCTTTGAGGGTGGTCCTACTTCAGGCTAACGGGCTTTGGCCATTCCACCCTGCTGCCACCTCTGAGATATGATGTGCCGGCCATTGGGAATCCACCCGAGTGCCTTATCAGTGGGTGTTCCTTTTCTGGTCCCTCAGGGAAGAAAATTCCGAGAGCCCATAAATTGGCTGGGACATGTGGCCTGGGATGTCCTCACAGGAAGAATGTTATATGCCATCTGCTTGGGCAGAGTGACCACAGGGAAGTCTGGGGAAAGAGGAATTTGGTCAACCAAACAGACCTAGCGGGGGTCCTGGCCAGAAGATTCAAGGTCACACACCGGGAAAGTGCCACACTCGAGAAGAGGAGATACACGTACCACAACGAAGCAGAGGTACCAAGGACGATCACAGAAGGCATCCAGGAGTGGCTCAAGGGCCAACACTGCCAACAGTGTCAGTTCCATCGTCGGCAAAGAGGCAACTGACCATTGAGAGCAGAAGGACCACCCTCAGAACAACCATCAGGGAGACCAGCCCCAGAACAGAAGAGGCAGGGCATTCTGGAAGGATAGTCCGAGACCAACTGTGCACCAAGGAGACTCCAGGAGATCCCTGCACCCTGCGGCCAGTGAGGCCCCACCAGACGAAGGGCGTTGACACACTTGCAGCAACAGTGGCCATGGACTAGCAGGGAAATAAAGAGCCCAAGTAGGAGAGGAGTGGATTAATAGACAACAGGTCAAAAGAGGCCCCACCCAGGGCAAGTCAACAGCGTCAGAAGAAATCTCCCTACCCAGGCAAGGGAATAACAGACAGGGCTTAAGTAAAGGAGACCTCCAGCAGCTGAGCGTGCCAGCCATCAGGAACAACACCTAGCAGGCCGTCGGGGAGCCTCTGTGAGACACGGAGACCAGCCGGTCATGCCGCCAGGAGGGCCAGCATCTAGAGGCACCATCTGACTCGGGCCATGGGAGAGCCTTAGATGGACTAAGGAGAGGTATTGCATGATAGGGGAGGGGGTGGGAGGATTTCGAGGCAAAGTCACAAGACAGAAAGGTCAAGTGAGGAACAAGCAAAACAAAGGCCACCAGGCCACCCTAACTATCACCCAGGTGAGCAGTGCTAGAGCGAAGTCTAGGTCCAGGACTCCACTTGCCAAGGGGAGGCTGCCCCAGAGCAGCTCAAAGGTGTGGGAGGCCGGAAAAAAAGCATGAAGCCCAGGTCCAATGCTGGGGGAGAATGGGCTGAAGGGCAAGGAGCCATCCCCCAGCAGGCATGAGGGAGAGGTCTTGCCTAGGCTGGAGTCCAGGCCAAGATTGTGAGGGTCAGAGAACCCACCCAATTCAGTAAACAAACCCCAGAGGGCAGTGAGTGAGTGAGTGAGTTTGTGTTTTACGCCCCATCAGCACAGGTGTACCCCAGAGGGACAGAAAATTAAGATGTTGAGACAGGGAGACATCAGGAGGAGCCTTGACAACCCACAACAAAAGCAATCGAGTCGGAAGACAACAGCCCAACACTCAACTGACATGAAAGATGACTCAGAAACCGCAGCTAGATGAAGAAGCAGCCAAGGAAGAGGCAGCCAGACGACCAGGCAGCCAGTGAGAGGCCCTCGCCCGATGTCCCAGCGGCACACAAAAGACCATGCACACTGCACAGGGTAAAGCCACCACTGGCAACCCAGTCATATGAGGAGACTAGGACAAGGAAAAGACATGCCAGGGCGAGATTGGAAATTTGAGGACCAGCCAAGATGCTAGGACAGCCTCGACTCAAGACGAGGGATATGAGGGCAGCAAGAGAATTTCACGGAAGAGGGCCAGCTTCTGCGGAAGGAGACCAAGGTCCCCAGCGGTAATGCCATCTTTAAGTTTGCTTTGTCTGACTTTGCGGTGCTTAACTGATGTTACTGAATAGATGGACTAATTACCGGGGATGCTGCGGGAGACACCCTAGCACTTGCCGTCACGAAACACCTACTCAAGAAATACCAGAGGCATGACCATTAAGATCCAAATACTTCTTTAATATTCAATTCATAGACAGTTACAGCATGAGTGATTCAATGAACAGTAGTTATTCAACGTCACAATACATTAAAGAAATGCCTCAACGAATTACATACGCTATTGAAATATACCTTCTCAATCAACCATGACCTAAGGCTCCTTTATGAGAAACCCTACTCATACTTCTAACAACGATACCCTTACCTGACGAATTCGTCACCGCGTCAGGGAGACAGGGAGACCCGTGCCACCTTGGCAAAGGCGGGCTCTCTTCTGCTTGGGCAACCAAGCTTACCCCCTGAGATTGGCACTAGGGTGCTCTGCAGCTGCGCAGAGGCACCAGGGTAACCGTTGCCATGGAAACATGGGGTGAGTTTTACCCCATTGCTATTATTCTAGTTCTCTTAACAATTTACACAATAATATAATATATTACGTTGCTTTATACAATAATAATATAAATGACATTACAAGATTAAGGTTTTAAGGTTCATGGTGATTTGAGGTCAGAGGGAGATACCCTCTAAGGAACATTCCTCAAAGAATGACGACACCTCTGAAGCTAAAAGCTCAGCGGTGACAGTAACCACGATTAGTCTAGTGTGGAAGCCCACCTAGTGTGGGAGCCCACCCAGACGCGTGGAGCAGCCGCTCCAGGAGGAGCAAAAGGGCCAAACAGCCCGGCAAAGGGAGAACCTGACCAACCAGGGAAGGGAGGCTCCACAAGATGAGCCTTGTCAGGAGAGAGGACCTGAACTTGAGGACACCTGCAGCTACCGAAGCCCACTTCCAGAGGTGACACCGGGGGCCCTTCGACACCCTGAGCAATGATGCCCAAGGCAAGAGCCAAGCAGAACAGTGGTTGAATGGATGTCCCCAGAGCCATATGGGACCATTAGGGTGGGGGGACTCCCAGCCTGCTGAGGGATGGAGGGTTCCAGCCAACCAGGAGGCAGAGTTGGGCAATGAGTAGCGACAGAACAGTGGCAGGGGCAGCCCAGAGCAGATTCAAACAGCAGGGCCAAGGATAGGGAAATCCCCTGGATAGCGATCTCCCCTTGCCCCCTCCAAGGTGAGTCAATATCTTGGAAGGCAGACAGAGCCAAAGCAGCATGGGGCCCTGGCTAGCCAGACAGGACCCGAGATGAAGAATGGTGATGACCAAAAAGTAGCCTGCAAGCCATGGGACCCAGAGTCTAGCAGAGATCGGCCCCAAGGCCAGAGTCCCCCACAACCCAGCAAACAGGGCAGCAAGGAATCCACAGAAGGAAGGTTTCATGTAGTAGGAAGCAGGTTGCACTGGCACCAATAAGCACAATATTAAAGAATAAGAGCAAGTACAATGTCTAGAATTACTCAAATGCCCACGAAAATGTCAAAATTCATTCAATCAGCTGTAAGCAAGTGGCTGTCCAGCACACGTCTGACACGTTGAACAGCCGAGAAGAAAGAGGAAGGTTAAGCGCAAGGGACTGTGGGTATTAGGAGGTGTGGCAATGGTGCCAAATTTTAAATCTTGCCTGTGAAAAAGTGTGAAAGCTTGGTCGAGAAAATATACGCACAAGTAAGCGTTGTCACTCTCTTAGATGAGTGACAATAAAGCTGTGGGGCCATGGGTGAAGTTATAGAGATTACCATTTTTGTAACATTTGTTTACATTTATGCACTTAGGACTGGATAAATCACAAAATGGGCTTCATTAATCAACTTCCCAGACTGATTTACCCTGAAAAAGTGGTATCTTATGCCTATAAATGACAAGTACTTGAGGAGTGACGTCCAGGTGAGATTTAAAACTGTGCCGTCAGCGACGCTACTGAATCGCTTACATTCAGTTATCTTGACCTAGAATTGCTTCTACTCATAGTAAACTATTCATTTTGGTGTCATTTTAAACGTCTTGCATAGATCTATATGCAGCTAGTCTTTTTCTATCTATCTGTCCATCAGAATGTGCCTGAAGAAATTGTCTTTACTTGTATTAAAAAAACATCGATTTTTTGGTGAAAAATTCACCATTTTTGCCTATTTATTTACCTTTATATGTTTAGAATTGAACAAATCACAAAATAGACCTCTTTAATCAATTCTCCAGGTGGATTTACCCTGAAAAAATGGTATCATATGCCTATTTGTGACCAGTAGTTTAGAAGTTAGTGATTTTTTGTCAAAATTATGGCATTTTCGACGTTAATCCAAGATGGCCGCCGTACGGATGACATGGGACAATAATTGGCGATGGGAACATAAAAAAATATTTTCTACACATTATGAGGATTCCGAAAACCAAAGTTAAAAAAATATATCTTTCGGGTGCATGGGAACCCCCCGTTCCTACCCAACTACATGTATCAATACACAGAAAAGACCATGGCAAACAAATTGGCAAAACTTTGCTTTTATCATTTTAAAAGGTATTTTTGTGCAGTTGATTTCACTAAGTGTAAAATTACAAATACAGTCAAGTTGTCATGAGACATCATTGATTACTTAAAAATAAACAAAATGGTAACCATGGCAACCACATTAAAATAGCTCATACATCTCAGCAACACATTTCCATCATCAAATTTGACACTGATGCCATATTTTCTGAGATGTAAGCTCTATTATAAATATTTACAAAAAAATTAATGGTTGCTATGGAAACCGTTACCATGGAGATATAAGCCAAAATCAAGAATGACACCATAGCTAATTTTGCCCCTTTAGTTGATTTCTACCTCTGTGCCAAATTTGGTAGGTCTATCACAAAATGCACGATTTTCCTAAAATATTACATTAAGCCGCCCCACTATTAGTTAGGCAGTTGTGGCCCTCTCTCTCTCTCACTACCTACTGGGGCGTAAAATCTTATTGGTGACTATTATCAGCGAATACTACCAATAAGCTTGTTTTGACTTAGTCTTTTTATTACTCTAGATCCTTATGTCTGTATTGTTCGCTGGGCTTCTCCATTGTATTGAATAAAGCTTTCTGCAAGCTGAAGTGGGTCTCCTCCATCAAAATGACGAACTGCCACTGAGTATGCACTGTGTATAGAAGCAGGGCATCAGGGAAGTCACGGAAAAAGCGCATTCAAACAGATAAAGACGAAAAACTGGAAGCGATACTACAGGGACAAGCAAGAAACAAAAACTTGTTCTTTGAATTGAATGTCAAAGCAATACATAAATCACATGCAACAATGTCATGTGCTTCGAACCAGAATAACCATCTTCTCAGATTTACCATCCATGTGAACTCAAAGACAGCGAGACAGACCAAGCAAAATCAAAGACAAAAGGTCTCTTGCATTTGTATTCTATCTAGCTCTGTATAATTATTTAGTTTACAAACATCTTGATCCTATGATGAATCTTTGATGTATCTTTGATAATATGTTGAATTAGTTCACAAACTGCCCAAGAAGGATACAAAATAGTTCACATCAGCCCAACTGAGCCAGCTTAAGTTATATGCACCATTGTTTGGGGACTTTTATCGTAGTGATTCTGTGAGGCATGAGCGTCCATAAATTGCCACAAACGTCTTTCTATAAAACCCTGTTTTCTGCAGGGCAGAGAGAAAACTCATTGATTCAAGAAGGATTACCATCTGAACGGCATCAGATCAAGACAAAGGAGAGGTCAAGTGATGTCAATCTGGAATCATCCCATTGTCTACTCTTGCTACTTCTGCAAGCAACTTTTTATCTTTCTCCAGCCCTATATAGATAGTGGATGAAGAGGAGACCGATATTGAGTTTTATTGGCCGAAGCAATAATATTGGTCGAAACTGAAGCAGTTTTATTGGTCATTCAACATCCACTATTAGTTCAATTTATTTTTATTTTGCAAGAATTTATTTTCATTTGTTGTATTCTGCACCATATAATGTTCAGACAAATTTGATGGCAGGTGAATGACAAATGTGATTTCAAATATAATTTCAAATTTGATTTGTCTCTCTGTTTTCCTCTTGTGAATTGCAACGAATCTGAAACAAATCAATATAGTATTATTTGTAAATTTTGTAATTTATATTTTTTATGTTTTTAAGTTTGATTTAATGTTAAAGGTTGATTTGTTAGTTATACTACTATAACAAAACAACCCAAGTCAGGGTCACTGAGTAACAATATCACGAGCTGTTGTGTGAATTAATATCACTCGAGCCCGCAGGGCGAGAGTGATATTAATTCACAAAAAAGCGAGTGATATTGTACGAAGTGCCCTGACGCGTGGTTGTTTTGTTTTTATCACCTGGTTTTACCTCATATTTTCAGTTATAAAGAGGGACAATTTTCTACCATTACAAAAATGTGACGTCACCATGGAGCAACAATGGACATGACGTCACAATCCCATTATTCTGTCCCTTGTTTGGTTTGTGACATCATCAGGCAGCTGAAATGTTGGTGATGTCATAACCATTGTTAAAAAATATCACGCTTGAAGGGTGGTATTTTTTACAATATCATAGGCCCTGATATTTTGACTGTAAACAGTGATATTCAAAGCCAACCAGGTGATAAACTCATAATAGATGGAGCCAGCATCAGCATGATGACGTCATCTCCATGGTGATGTCGTCTCTCTTGCTTGGCTCTAGGGCCTCACTTTCAGTCATAATATTAGTACGTTATTTGGACTTGACAGCCTGAGAAGCAAATAGCTTGTAAGTCACTAGAAGTATATATTCATTTATCAATTTTCAGTTATATTTCTAGTTATATTTGTAAACAGACCATATTAATATTTTCGTTTGTATTTGTTATTTTGATTTTAGTTAACCACGTTAACAAAGTATATGAAACAAGTTTTACAAGAATACAACCATTCAGGGACCTGCGTTAGAATTTTGCTTTGTCGAGTTCAAAGAATGGATATTTGCCAAGACTTCCCAAATGAAGTTTTTGTCTGTAACCTTCTTTCTGCCTCTGACAATTACAATTTACTGGAATTTTCTAAGTAAAGATTGTGCTGCTCCTACGTATTTTGTTGCTTTAACTCCGACATTTTTCATGCAGTTATTTCATGGTTGCATGCTGGACTGCTAATCGGTTGGTCCAGGTTTCGAATCCAGCTCTTGCCGGGTCACCTGGGCCTGCCTTGAACAGCTGTTTCAATCATCCTTCACCTCATTGCCGTGTCCCCCTCCCGACCTAATTAGCCTACCAAGTTAATTAATACAGGATGTGAAGCCCCAATCATCCATCCATCTATAATTATTTGAGCTCTTTGAATTACATTCCATCTACCGGAACAAAAACAGCAAAAAACAACCAATGAGACTGGAATAGATCCAGGGGGCAGTTATAAGATATTTTCATTTTGCTGTGATTTAAAATATAATTTCAGATTTCATTTGTCTTTTCTCTCGGTACGGTTTCTCTTCTCCAAGACCGTTTGCCCTCAGTTTCCAGATACCGTTCCAATATCCCTTTTTTTTCGTCTGTGTCAGACAACTACTCCTTGCAGGGAGCAACTTTGGAAGTTAAAGATTGAACTGCTCCAAAGTCTCCAATTGCTTTTATTTTTCGATCCGCCTCCTGTAATTGCTGGAACCGTTTCAAATTAAATTCCTTTTTACTTGATCAAACAAGAAGAGCGGAATGTAAACAAGATTAGAATTGAAAATAGATATTTTTCAAATAAGTTCTCAAAGAAAAAAGACAATGAATATTCACATCTTGAAGTGTGCAATTTAACAATATATATCTGGTTGTACTGTATTGAGCTAAACATTTATCATTTATGCTTCATTGTCTTGATAACAACAGTCGCCCTATTACTTAAATAAACGCTATAGTCTGTAATATGTATTGTGAAAACGAATATGCTTGAAAGAGACAGTCTTTGTAAATTGCCTTCCAATATGAATACAGTTGTGCTTGAAAATTAGTGAACCCATAGAGATTTACCATTGAAGATAATGATAAAGTTGTCTCACCGCACTGGCCATAACATAAATGATATTGCACGAATCATTGAACCAATGACTGTATTATACCATTGAGGTTTCCCACTACATGTACCAGCCTAGCCATTGGATTTGTATCAGGGGTCATTGCGCTAGATAGGGGTTATAATTGTGCAAAAGTAAGTGAACCCTCTGCTCCTATCTTTTAACATTACGCTTAGGGTGCACTTACTTTTGCACAATTATAACCCCTATCTAGCACAAAAACCCCTGATACAAATCCAATGGTCAGGCTGGTACATGTAGTGGGAAACCTCAATGGTATAATACAGTCATTGGTTCAATGATTCGTGCAATATCATTTATGTTATGGCCAGTACGGTGAGAAAACTTTATCATTATCTTCAATGGTAAATCTCTATGGGTTCACTAATTTTCAAGCACAACTGTATCTCATTGAGTGCTTTTTCCTGTAAGATTACCTCATGCCTATTGTTTCAAGAAAAAAAACGGAGCACCATAAAAGGTTTCTGTTGACACAGGATACAGAATGAATGCATAAATGATGGGCCATTTGTCTTCTTTCTAAAGGGAAATTGTAATCTTGCCTCACAAAATATCTCATTTCTTCAGTTCTGATATGGAACATGTTGTTACAAAAATAATTTTTAGTTCATGCAAATTTCTCCAAAAATGAAGAAGATGAAGCAACACAGACTTATAATCGTAAATGAATGATATTGTTTTCTATGCAACTCAAATACATGACACAATTATGAACTACTGTTGAGGTCAAAATCAGGTTTAGAGTAGGTCGGGGCAAAAAGCCCGGGTTAGGTGAGAGGCCCCCCAAAGTTTATATCTAAACTTACATTTTTGGTGTGTTTTCTTATTGTTAGGATTGAAGCTAGAGGCTTTTTAGGTGACGTCACAAATTTTCAAGGCGAACAGCACCAAACCATAGTAGAAATTAAAGAAACAAAAAAATGTGCATGGTTTTTGTAACTTTGACAAATTCTTTGAAAGCGGTTGTCAGAAATAAATTTGGAAATTTTTAAAAATATAATGGATATCTGCATTGCTTCACTTTAGGACCATCACATAAATATGATTTGGATCATGTTTTTTGCCTTTTAGTTCGAAATATAGAGGTCAAATTAGAATATGTGGGTTTGGGGCGAGAGGCCCCATATGGCGTGGCGCATGAGGCCCCATACACTAGGGCCTCAAAGCTGCTTCAGGAACCATTTAATAATGTGTACTTTACCTTAAATCTTGATAGAATAGCTAATTAAAATAGAACAAAAATGGGCCAAATTTAATTAGGGCAAAAAATATTAAAAAATGAATGTATGAACAGAAAAATTCTGAAATTCTGAAAAAGTGCATAGAATGCCTTAAAAATGATAGAAGAACCCCAAGAAATAACTTTCAAGCTGAATGCACTCACAAAAAAAATTGCCATAGGATTATAATAGGGGGGCTTCTTGTCCGATGGGTGGGGTAAGAAGGCCATTTTAATTTTTTTACAAAAATGGCCGTAACTCCTTTATTAAAATTGGTAGACATTTGTTTCACTAGTTATAAATAGAGTCAAGTGATATCTTCCTGACAGCATAAGCGTTCGAAGCATCGACCATTAAAAGTAGGTCAAATCGCACCACGAAGTTAAGGGGGCTGCATGCCCCGACCTACTCTACAGATATACGTGACAGGTGATATTCAAAGAGGCTGAATGACTAAATATAAAAATAGCACTTATTCAGAGGCTAGAATTAATTAGTGCTTATTCTGAACAACATGTTTTTAAATTAATTTTATCTCGTAATGAATCTCATTGGACTATCATAAGAATGTTGTACATTTTTGGAATGTAGAATTGGGCCTAATCACCTCGATGATGACTATGTTAAATTATTGTTTTCAAAAACCTTATGGCAGACTTTCTGTCTCAAAACACAGCAATTTCACCAATAAAACTGCCAAAATTGTGGACTTTTTATCACTTAATGCCGTATTGTGAAGTCATTAATAATTTCATCTTATTTAAATCTAGAATTCCCATAGCATCACAGAATTAGTCACATTTTGCTCCCTGACAGGAAAGAGCAGATGCATTTTGATATCCAATGCTTTGGACTAAATAATATAATATCAAGTTATTGTTGCCAACTTGTGAATTGCTTGCTGTTTCCAAAAATGCTGGTCAGCATATGGTAAGGACTAATTAACTTGTTGCACACTGAAAGCCAATGAAAATTGAATCATAAATTATTCATACCAAAAATGGTATAGTTAAGTTCACTTATAATTTACAACAATTTTCTGAATTACTGTGCCAGAAATGCCTGCACTTTGTGAAGGCATTTGTCTCGTTTCAATTGATTGAAAAAATAACAGTTCGTCTCATACAAGAAAATGCTATACAGCCTATCTTGTAACATTAGGTTTATGGTGTAACTTTCGACAGAGGTTTTCATAATCCAAACTATTTTAGTGTTAAATAATTACCAGTCAAGTTGGTCATAAAATTGTTGAGATCAGGTAACAAATAGTTAATAGTTCTGGAGGACAGTTTTACACAAAGAACAGTTATATAAACTCTTTTGATTTAATATATTGATCTTATTATTATTTCAACACAAGCGGCATATTTGACTGCTCTTAAAGTTATAATAATTGTGCTAGCAGAGCATAATGAGAATTTAATAAGAAAAATACCCTCTTGTTAAATCCCAGGTCATTTACGCAGAGGAACTCATTGCTAGAACTACAGAGAATCATATTCAAAAACATCACAAAATGTTTTTGAAGGAGCTTTTGATTTTCATTGCCTTGTCTATACCCAGTGGGCACACGACGTAAACCCCGACGTTGCTAATTGGTGGAGGGCTGGTCTGTTGGTCACGCAGATATGTATGGTAGAGATTATGTCGCCTCAACGTGAACACGACGTCGGGGTTTTTTTACGACATTGCCACAACGTCGCAAGCTAACGTCGAACTCCTGACATTGCCTCACAATGTTGTAAAACGTCGCCACAACGTTGCATGCTAACGTCATATCTTTGACGTTGCTTCACAACGTTGTGACAACATGATTTCAACCATACAATTCCACGTCATTTGACGAAAAGTGTGACGTCGTTGCAACGTTGCTGAAACGTCCATGTGCCCATGGGGTATCTGGTAGGTAAATCAGATAATTGTTCAATAATATGTGCAGGGGAGGGGGAGTTCGAATCCAGCTCTGGCCAGGTCACGTGAGCCTATGTTGGACGACGGTTTCAATCATCCTTCGACTCACTGTCGGCATAGGCTTTCGGTGATTGGAAAGGAGATGAGAGACCATCATCTGGCATTGGTGTCCTGAGCCAGGAGTTGAACCCAGGTGCTGAAATAAGAAACTCAACACAATGTTGAACACATTACCACTAAGCTTGCCTAGGCTCTTTTCAAAAAGATGCCATCAAATTTGAAAGTTTTACCTTTCTTTCTATGCAGAAACCAAATTCATTGTATCTATACACTGCATTCCTAATTATTTATTGCAACTATGCTCTTTCGCAATATCTCGAAAAGAAACATCACTATAATTCAGAAATCCTTTGCACATGATGACATGTTTGCCATGAAGCAAATATCCAGTCACTTTTGTCAAATTTTGTTGGTTCATTAAGGATAAATATATAATCAGGTTTTAGGCTGTTCCCATGTTATTGTGCAATTTCCCGGAAAAGCGTCCATTGTCACCCTTGTGACGATACTGAATCTCGGGTGACTATACCAGGGATATACTGCTCCCACCAATGGTATAACCTCATAGTTTTACTATGCCCATCACAATTTGTTCCATGACCCCTATGTACAGTACCACCAAATAAATTTTTCCGAGCTGATGCTCTCACTTGCACTCCCCTATACTCCCTGGCACATCCACTGCTTTGCCCTCACTTGCTTGCCCTTGCCCTCCTGAGCAAACAAACCAATTTACACCTGCCTGGTGTCCCCATCTGTTGCAATATGCTGCAACTGCCTGATTTAACAGCTATTTGCTGATTCTGCAAGAGCGATCTGGTTAATTGCAATTCAATACATTTCATTTCATATCATATAATTGAATTACCAAAAAACTTTCCAATTGTATATAATTGTATTAAAAGAGTTTATTAGATAACACAATACTCATTCAAAATTTTTTGTGATGTTTAGCACAGCATATATATTTTAAAGAATTATAGCAATTCTGCATTAATAACAAAAATTAACTTAGCCAAATATGTCACACACATAAATTTGTAACAAGCTTTGGAATTTATCAAAATTGTGAAATGGTCTACCAAGTGTTAAATTGTCATCTATGTACATGCAATGTCTGATTTTCGTATTTTAATCAAGTCCTAAATACTCATTCATTCCATACAACATATATTTTTGATCATAAACGAAGTATTTCAAGGTAAAACCATTTTGCTTTAAATTAATTTTGATCACATAACCAGCATTTGCAATTTTCATACATTTTGCGCAAATCAAAACATCGTAACTTACAGGCTAATACTGGTCTTATTGCGGAAGATACGGTATTTTTACTTCAACCGTTGTATTCAGCTTCTTCTAAATGATATATCTAAGTTTTTAAATTATGTTTCTAGCCCTATTTTAACCATATCTAAATTTTTCCGAGCTGATGCCCTCACTTGCACTCCCCTATACTCCCTGGCACATCCAATGCTTTGCCCTCACTTGCTTGCCCTTGCCCTCCTGAGCAAACAAACCAATTTACACCTGCCTGGCGTCCCCATCTGTTGCAATATGCTGCAACTGTCCGTTTTAACCTTTTCTTGGTTAAATCGACATTTTTACGGAAATCTGAAAACAATATTTAGTCTACAGGCTTACCCTGGCTTATCTTAATTCTAATAAACAACTAAAACTAAATGAAATCGATTTCAGTTAAAAAAAAAACAAATGTGATATTCACTGATCATTGAATAACACATTTGTTATTGACCTGCCTGTTACACACCACCGCACACAGATGAACATCACATTATGCAGGTGGGCTGTTGGCCAATCAGGGGGCTTGTTACAACCCAATAAATTTTCCTAAATCCCATGCCCTCAGGAAGATGCCCTCACTTCCAACCACTCACATCTCTGCTGAGACCCTCACTTGCTCTCACTTCCATGCCCTTCTGGGGAAACCCCATACACTCCTGTCCTCTGGTGCTAATTAAACACAACAGCAATGAGAGCTGTTGATTGTAATCTATTGACCTCCCTGGAAAAATAGTTCTGTGAACTATGGCAATGCAGGGCACAGTAGATCTGGGTACAGTGAATCGCCTTGTTCTCTGTAGTAATGACATGAAATTTCTTGCATAAGCACCAAGAATAGCGTATATTGATCACCACATTTGTGACAATTTATGCCATAACATAATTATTGAAGGACTTATAAATTTCTATAGAATTGTCCTAAAATGATGCTTTGCACAGGAAATATTCTCAGAACTTCAATTTTTTTCTAAAATAAATACACTGATTAACTGTGCCCCGAGCACATGTTCGAATGTCTAATTAGGATTCAATCAAAATTCAGGTCAAAATGAACAAACCCAATGTATTTCAGTGTGATTTATGTTTCCTGCAATGCTCATCTGTATTTTTGAGAAACACATAATATATCAAATGTTGTACTATTTCCAAGTTAGTATAATATAATATCAAAATTTATAGCAGCAACACTATCACTGCTATAAAAGCTGGCCTAATTATTCATTGTAAAATTTGATCCAGAAGTGAGCAAAATAACGTTCACTCATCAAAATAGATTTTTAAAAATCCTACCAAATTGTAAATTCATAGAAATCATATCTGACAACAGTGACAAGTGAATCAAATTTAGTTCAAAGTCATAAATGACTTCGCGAGATTTAAATAATTTAATCAGGAAATTCATTTTAAAATGGCCACCACGCTATTGCTCTATGCAAATGCTCAATACATAGGCGTATTGGAGGGGGGCAGGGGGGGCAATTGCCCCCCTAAAAGTTTGAGAAGCAGTAAGATTCGGGCAAAAAGGCTAAAACAAATTGGCAGATGATTAAATGATCACAATTAAAAATTAAAGATTTCCAGGCAATTTAATTTGAAATGGTATTTAAACAACATCTTGAAATTTCGGCAAATGTCGCTCGCCCCCTCAAAAATCGATTATGGCTCAATAGCCCTGAGCTCACCAGTGGACACAAGGTCATATAAAAGCTTGCGCAAGGCAATCAGGTAAGATAACTTTTTCCATATAGCATTGCTATAGTGACCACAGGCATTGCCGATCAATTGTTTTAAAAAAAAAGGATGGACAAACCAACGCGTAAGAAATCAATTACCACGACACAGAGCAAACAGTGAAGACTATTATCACCAGTCAATCATGTGATTATATTTTGTTTCCAAAGTATGATTATGGTATTAGGCGATCTATTCTATTGATCCTTTCATAATTTCCCCTTAAGTTGAGTAATTTACCATTCTTAAAATCATAACTACTGGAGTACTGCACTCATTGCACACAATGAGAATCGGGTAGAAGGAAGCAATGGTGCCAAGGCTTTAGACACTTAGAGAGAGGAACAGATCACAAGAACATCAGTCAGAGGACTATATTAAACCTACAAAATGTTATTGAATCAGTTTTTGGTTTTCATTGCTTTCTCTATAACAGGTAAGTAGGAAAAATTAACTAGTTTGACTTCCTGGGGATTCTTTTATATATACAGTGAAAATGTGTACAAGATGCATTAAAAAAAATGTTAAGATGTCTAGGAAAATTTGTCCTTGGAGCTGATGTTTGAAACAAACTATATCCTACATCGACACATGGTTTTGTGGAAGTTTATGAATACATGCATGTACCCACATACATATATATATATCTTAAAATTTTGTGACTATCTCATGCCTGTACAGTCTCCAGGAATTGGCCATGCAAATGAGCACAAGCAGCATGCAAATGAGTATGATATGGCAGAATGAACTTCAAACAAAATTGTTTTCGTTAAAGTGTGGGAATTTTTAAATTATTGGATAACAATGTAATTGTTTATGATTTTAAGTTGTCAGTCCCAACTGCAAGTTTTTATGTGACAATAGGAGAAACCAAACAAAGTGACATAACAAGTATTTGTAGTTAATTACACAAGGTGTTTTAGGACATAAAACCCAAAACAATAACTACTGTTTATGAAAAGTTGTGTAACCAGTCAGTTAAGATATTTGGAAAATAACCAGTAACAATTAAATGTTATGTAACCAAACAGTAAACATTTTTGGACAATCCAATATCTGGAGTCCCTCTGACACTTCGTGTCATCGGAAAAATAGGGACTCATGGAGTCTGATGCCTGTATATATTGACTGCTGCCACTGTTTTTTATTATTTCTATTTTAACTGCACAAATGTGTGTTTATTGATAGGCCTACATTACTAGAACAGGAATATGATAATTTGATAATATATACATGGTGATACCACAGTTATTGTGTCTTCTAAACCAAATGTTTCATTATTTTGATATGTCTCTTTCGCATAAGTGTAGCTGTAAATCTGTATTTCTAAATATCCATTTTGATATGTGTATTTATAAATATCTATGTTGATGCGATATTGTTTATTATAGGTTTGGGGTTTATTTTTATATAAAATCAATTTATGTAGATTATAATTACAATTAATGTGCTTAATTGCTTTATGTATTCTTGTGTTTGTTAACTCCTGTGGCTGGAACCTGTCAATATAATAATATTATGTGATTTTGTATTACCAATTTTTATGACAATTATATCAAATATGATATTTGCCGTCAATAAAAAAAAAAAAAAAAAAAAAAAAAAATGCATTAGCAGGTAAGCAACTACAGAGATATGTGTATACAAAAAGAAATGGAAAATTTATTCACCGCATATTACAGATAATTTCATATTTTATTAGTGGTAGAAAATACATTTTTCCCTACAATTTTCATTGGTTGAGAGAAGGTATGACACCACTCCTCCTGAAAAGTGATATAGCGTTTTATATTGGTGACACTGACCATGGCATTCTAATCCATTGATATCCTCAATGGAACTGACTCTAGCTGTTTCAATTGAGAGTTTCTGTTTGTGTTTCACACATTTTTAGTACACACACTCTCAAAGTCAAATACTCTGCATTCAGATGATTGGGATCAGATGATCCACATTATGATTATTTTTACAGAAACAAACACAGACATGAATGGAATATTTTCTCTGAGAACGTCTCTGCTCAGACGACATGACAATGGGCTACCAATCGCTGGGTCCCTGGGTTGATTCTCACTATGATTTTCATACGAATGTTGATCACATCAATGGATCATCCTCCTGTCCTAATGGACCATTCAGAATTTATGACTGTGGGGGAGGGAGGGGGATGTGATAGTTTTGATGGAATTCTCTGTCTAAAGTGATACCCCCTTTGGTTTCACAAAAATTTGTAGTACTTCCCTTTTCTTTTTTTAAAAATTTCACTTGATATTTAAGCATGTTGTGAAAAATAAGTACCCCACTTGAAACATGCGTGAAAAATTGGTACCTTGTCGGGAAAAACTCCAATTGCCCCAAGCCATGTGCAAAAAGGTGGTTCCCGCTCAAGTAAAACCATACAAACTTCCAAACCCCCAACCCAGTCGTAAAATATAATTCTGAATAGTCCCTTAGCATTCAGCAATGTGAAGGCATTCAGAGTCAGCTTGAGACTGATTTAGTATCAATTGAAGCAACCAACAGTTACACAGGAGTGTGAAATACAACAGTTCATAAGGAAATGAAACAGTTCATATGGATTGCAGTTTGACATGTGTGAACAACTGCCTCAATACCAAATTGGCCTTTGCAGTTTATTGGTCAAAGTTATGACATACTTTTTCCAGCCAACCCCACTTGCTTGAAGCAAACTGAAAAAAAGTGAAACACTATGTGCAGCTTGGACAATCACCTGGCAGGATTTTATGAAGTCAAACCAAAATTTAGCAATATTTTTGTTATTTGAGCAAAGTCTGCAAATATGAAATCATCTGTAAGAAGACAAATTTTGTATTACAGATCATAAATTCAATATAATTTGAATAATAGATGTACCAAAGAACTGTGAAAGTATTTCCTGATCTTTAACTATAATAAGTAATATTGTATAATAGTAATGATCATCTAGAACTATGTCGTCAAAGCACCACAAAATTTAGCATTCACAAGTAATGTAAAATCATTGCACCATAATGAAGAAAATTCAGCAACTATGATTCATTTTGAGGTCTTAATGTTAATAAACAGATATTTTAATGAAAACGTATAGTAGAGCAGCAGAAAATGTTTCTTTCTGGTCATTGCAGTGGCTCACAGCTGTCAAAGCATCATCATGAAAGCAGGACCATTAGCGAATGCGAAGAATTGTCAAGGAAGATACCACCAAACAGGCGAATACTGTAATAACAGACCAGTTTACAAATGCAATAAATCTTTGACTAGATACATGTATTTGCGGTTTTCTAGAGGAAAATGGATATGCACACCCAGTGCTAACTGCACTTTGAACAGATACTACATCACCCAGTCATCTGTAGTTCAAGAATTTCCAGTTGACAACATCTGGAGGAATGATGGTAATATTTCCACAGAATGCAGTAAGTCTGTCAGACCAAGTTACCTATAACCATTTATCCAAAAACAATTGCAGTAAATTCTCTAAAATGTGTACAATTTAATTTGGAAATTATTGAACGTTGTTCTCTCTTTGAACGATAATGTTTCCAATGAGACCGAGATCAGCTATGACGCAGCATTTTCTTGTTTGCTCAAGAAATTCTCGCGAATTGTTGCAATTGATAAGCACAGAGTGCAGTTAGTCCCTCGGACAAAGTTACACCTTCAGTCCTTTACTTACATTGTACACTTAAGTTATATTATATATATATATATATTACATATTATATTTATTGTATATTGTATTTATGAGCTACAGAGGGCGTGAAATATTTGTCATAACTCAATTAGATTTGTCCCTGATAATAAAAAAACCTATCATATAATAATTTTTTGCAGTAGGAGCAAATATCTCATATCCCTTGTCCTTCGAAAATACTTCGGAACACAATCTTATCGACAATGACCCAACAACTTGCCTGGACCTCAACTCCTCTGATGTCGCACCGATGTTCCTGATGGAAATATTTAATCCAAATATGTTGGCAAAGATGAATGTAGCAATCCAAATCAACGGATCTGGACTTCAATGCAACACTTTCACTGACTGCGAACCAACCATGTTTCTCACTGCGGATACCAACATCAGTCAAGTCCCAATGCAGTCGAACCGGTCATGTACACCGTTCTGTGGAACTCCGATAAATTGCCAGGCAATGGAAACATCTTCAGAAGCTTGTTCCTTCACGTGCAAATGTGATATGTATGAGTGTTTGAAATTCATGTTCATGCTGTTTCCAGGCGCACTTCAACAAAACTCAGGCATACAAATCTGTGAAATCAAGGCAGAACTTATGTAACATTTAAATGTTGAAGTCGAGCACAACAAAGCTCACAACAGTTTCACTTTCCATAAAGAAAGACAGGACCGTTTCACCGAAAAGATTGAAATTTAGTGAATTTCTTCACAAAAAATTTGACAGTAAAAATAACCTGACATTCTTTCTTTCATGAAGCACTAATCTGTTGGTAAAATTTGGAATTTTTGGTCATTTAGGACAAAAAATGGATAATCACAGATACGTTTCCTATCAATATATTGGTGGATTCCAAGATTTAAAAGTCATAGGTTGTAAATGCATTTTTAAGCTTTCAAGACTGGTTAATGCCATTTTGCTTAAACATAAATATGAAGGATATTGAAATCCGGTTTTTGCAAAACTATTCTTACTTCATTCAAATTGACTTCTAGGGAAAAGTTTTAAAGATTTACACAAATTCCAGTAAATGATATCCTTTGTACATACGTTCGGTTTTTTATGGCAGTTGGCAAGTATTGCAGAACAATCAGAATATCAGTCTCAAAGGCAGGGCTCCAGTACAAAGATAGGTTTAACTTATACATGTACAACCACATTGTGTATAGATGCAGTTTTGGGCTAATGACAACATTTTATAAATAAATGAATAGAAAGACATACAAGCAAGAAAATAATTTATCAAGGTAATGAGCATTCCGGTAAAAGCCTTCACCAAGAAGCATCTAAACAAGAGTGGTCTGACATATATTGCACAAAAAGTGAGTGTCACTGTTTTCTTCAATCTCAAAAACAGGGCTGCAACACCATGATAGATTAGAGTTACAACCACTTTCATATTAGGTATATATTTAGAATGTGCTGTATATAAATGCTTGTTTTGACATTGTGAAATGATGTGATATTACCCTCCAGTCGCACTGTGAAGTCACCAGTCAGCCTTGGTACAATATTTTAATTTTTTTCTAATCTTATTTTCACAATTATTCATGTATGTATGAAATTTGTCTATGTGAAATTTTTGACTGGTGGCCCCTCGGCAGCGGCAATTGATAGCCTTTAGGGGTCTCCAATGATCTTGTAATTCCCTGAAACAAAGCAAATAAATATTTCTGAATCTGAATCTGTTAAAATGTTACCTAACACTCTGGCGCCTTCATATTTTGTTTATTGTATTTTCTGCTTACGATTAATTAGCTTTATATTAGAAACTAAGTTATTTACTCATATCAATCGATGCAACAGGTCTGTCTCCATTTGTAGTTCTGAATTTATATATAGGCGGCGTCTCCATGCATGCAATGGCTACTCTGTTGGATTCCCCTTTGCCTTTCAACAAGGTGATTGGTGTTGTTGACCAAGCCAAGGCCCCAAGGAGTCAGTGCCACCCAACCATATTTACTGCAGTAATCCTCGTATGGAAACAGACCTTTAGATAATTGATATTCACCTGTCTGATTAAAACAAACAGAAATTAAAATAACTTCAACTGATATCCTTTGAATGCCATTTTGGAGATTGTCCAATAAAAAAAATGGTCTGCCATTTTAAAAAGTCACCTGAATTTCCTTTCCTAAACATAGAAAAGTGCTCTTAAGGTGGCTCGATACTCGTGAACTTTCCAAGATAGGATTTCTTAAAAATAGTTCTAAATGATCCACAATATAGTTTCAAGCAAGGATATATAAACGAAAGTGGTCGCTACCAGCCTTTCTTTCAAAATATTTGAGGTTATGCAAAAGAAAGTTAGTCCACGCAAACCTGAAAAATACAATTTTTTTCTAAATTTTTTTACTGTGAAGTTTTCCCTGCCATTTAGTGGCCATTCATCCTATGTTATTAAATGAAGCATGGAATTAAAGAGGGACAGTTTTATGGAAAAGCTGATTAAAATTCCAGAGAGATATATTTAGTTTAAAGAACTTTTCTAGGGGTTCGGAAAAAAAGTTTGGATTTTGAAAATTTTTATCTTTTTATAAATCATGGCGCTAAAAAAAAAAGGACGAGATAGAATTTTCTATTTTTTTGTCATCTATTTCCAATTAAAGTGGGGAACAATATAATGATATTGACAAGGCTTCCAACGGGCCTGGATATTGATATACAAATTTATTTATATAACAGAGTCATTTTTGAGAATTTAGACATGCTTGCCGAAAATCGCTTGTAGAAATTTTCTTCTTAAAGTAGAAAGCTGAAAGTCCGTCAGTTTATAGCGCATCTAATGGTGAAGACTACAAGTCTCTAACCCTGTTAGAAGTCCCACAAATTCAAAACGAAGCTGCCGTCGCATGAAATTCTCAGAAGTAAAAATGCATCCTGAAGCAGTGTCAGCTGCAATGGTGACGTTACCGAGATAGGGCCTGCCTGGCTGCGCGGAAATATGTGCAGGTGACGTAATTTCGTGAGTAGCGAGCCACCTTAAAAGGTACCTTAAACTTTCCAACCCTTTTATTATCTCTCTGTTGCTTCCTGGAGCAAGTAAACCTATTACTAAGTACATCTGTGAGGTGATGAAAATATATCAATAAAATATTCTTCAAATATGTAGCTTTTTCCTCTTAAAAAGATATTTTTTATGTCTCATGAGGCCAATTTTGGACGACCAAACTTACTGGTGAACAAACATGCTTACTTTGGCACTCTGTGGAATCTGCTAAAACCAATACAGGGAAATGTAATGGTATGTGATTGATAAAAAACATCTTGAAAATTATTTTGAAACCATTTTTAATTGTCTTGGTCATTATAAAACTTGAAAAAAATGAAAAATAAAAAAAGACTGCTAATGTAACTCAATTCCGACACAGGACACTGAGGTTACATTAGCAACATTTACATTTAACTTATGCCAATTTCAAACATGAAATTATAATATTTTATTGAAAAACGTGTCTTATTTGCCTATATACATCACCAAAAACATAAACGACTGGGTGTGGTACCTGTTTCTTTATTGCTAATGTAACTGCAATTTTGCATCCGTCCATTTCATAGTGTTACATTAGCAAAATGTGTACATAAAACTTACGTTAAAAACACATAATTAGATCTCAATTGTTTTCTGAACTGAAAGCCAGGTCACCCAAGAGCAGGCCAGGTGTGGTACCCTGCTTGTGACTTCATTTATCTTGCAGTAGGATCAGCATAAAAAATTCCGTCCTCCATCTTTCATTGTTGTTACATTAGCACAAGGCCATATTTTTAGCTACTCTGACCTACCAATCCAACAGGAAAGATTGTTTACCCATGATTTTATTTAATGGATTGACACAATAAAAGATTTAGATTTCAGCTTTTTCTTTTGTGCTGCCAGCTATCCTCAGAAGAAGCACCCTGAGAAAATCTGAGAATTTACGAATCGATTATGTCTGGCCTTATCAGTATTGTGCTAATGTAACTTGTGGACAAGTTGTGGTAAGTCATTTTGCAGCTTTTTCGTGAAATCTGCCTTATATATATATATTTAATCAATGTTATGAGAGACGTTCTGAGCAACTGTTTGAAAAACGAAATTGAAACAAATCTTATCTCGTGATTATATCTTTCTTTTGCCATTTTCAAATTTGCTAAAAATAAACTGGATTTGTACTCATCACAAAGCAATCTGTGGACTCTGGTTGACTTGAAAGCTATCAAATGGCAATTAGGAGTACAACTTATCAGAGGCCAAAATATATTGGACTGTATGGTCTAGGGGTCTTGCCATGAGTTATCTCAGCAAAAAGATTGGACTAACTCTTCTCTGAGTAAAGGCAATCTGCTTTCAGGTTCTTTTTCTTCTTTTTTGGAAGATGCTGAAAAGCTCCGTCAGAATGAGCAGTTGGATGGAGCAGCATCAGCAGCAGATCTATGTTGGGAGTAGTCCGCACGTCTGGCTGACATTGAAATCTCTGTCGGAACTAGAACTAGTGTTCTACTGATTTTTAAAAGTTGAAGTTCGTACCCAATCAAGCAATAATGCAATAATTATTATAACTGATGGACTAGAACATAGGTATAGGGTTGGGAATATAATCCCTGCCGGGTATAAGATGCAAAAATCATGGGTGACATGCTCACACCTACAACGGCTAAAAACTCCTCCCCGAGCTATGCCACTCACCTAAACTGTCCACCTATCCTTATTGATCTATCCTGTCCATCTGATAACAGCAAATAACAGTGAAACAGCTCCCTTATTTATGTTTTCTGCCTCTACTGTCTTTCCCCCACCAGGGGCGCATGCATCTCCATCGTAGTTCCTCTATTGCTCATGTTTAGGACTGGCGCCACCGTCTGCCTTCCCGCCAAAAATATACACACACTTGACTCTAACCTACTGCTTTTCACTTCTACCTGGCATACATATGTGCATTTGTAACTTCAATTCCTCTAACATCAATCTTTACTTATATTATAATTATTATTCAAATGCTATTTCACATGGTCAGCATGCAACACGGGCCCAGATGCCTATGCATGTAGAGGGGGAGGGGGGTTAATCATTCCCCATTATAGTCCAGCCCAAATCATGGGTAAATCTAGTATATTATAATATAAATGATACAATGAAATAAGCTATTGTGACGATCTTTTAGGATATATGTTGTAACAGTTCAGTTTTTAACACACAGTCAGACAAGAATCTGATGATGACTTTTTTAAATATCCTGAGGTAATGTATTCCAGCATGCACCCATGCAAGTCTAAGCTTTTTGACACACACTCACTTGTGCGAGACTGAGGGAGATTCAGACTGAAGGAGTCTATTGAATTGAAGCCATGGCTAGGATGGACAAATTTGCAATTTACATAATGTAAGTATTCAGATTGCCAACCATCAAGTGACCTGACCATGTCAACATGGTGAATCTGTGGCAGAGGATTCTTTCTGGATGAGTTATCCAATTCAGTTTATCAATTTCAGTCCTTGTGGGATCAAATGAGACGTCAAGGATGATTCTTCTCCCTTTGTGGAGCGACCGTTAAACTTTTCCAACATGGTAGAACGCTTTAGAGCAGTTTCCATAATTATGTATGCAGTGTCACCCTCATTAGCATAACAAAATTGACATATTTGATTAACCATTCTATAATGGTGACATTTACACTCATTGATCGATGCAGCAAAAGTAAATTCCGCTTGACACTTTTTTTCCAGCATTTTTTTCAGTTAATTTCTTCTGCAAAATCCACATGTAATACATTATGACAAAATGGTGGCAGTCCTGCAATTTTTGGCCTTCTGTTTGAAGTATATTGGTTCAAACTCGGAAAAAAGAAATGCCTGATTACGGTCTCAATTATCGTTGCCAAAAATATCAATCGGTCGCAAAAGCCCTAGTCATAACCTGAATGATATATGGTTGGATTAATGCTGAACAGCCTCAACAAAACTGTCTACTGAGCATGAATCATGGATGAAGCCTGAAGTAGGATATTTGAAGTACAGTTACTCATAAATACTGTATAGGAGATGCAATGCTTCACAGTTGGTGCTCAGTTCAAGTCCAGGCAGAACATATTCTGCTATGTGCTGACACCTAGTGTGTTATTTTGTGAGATCCAGTGAGCAACAAACAGAAACTGAGTGTGAGGAACTCCCTCAATTTTTGTCCGAGTAAACATGCTGATGGCCTTGCCTGCAATTTTAGAGAATGGGATTGCCTGGTCTGACTTGGGTTTACCTAAATATTGAACAGAAACTTTGTGAATGTGCAATAAAATTGGAACTGTTCTTTGAATCTGTATACAAAACTGACTTGATACAAGGTGGCAGCATCATACAGTTTTCTGTTCCAAGTGACTGTGAGGCCTTTCAGCGTCCCAACCACAGTCCTGAAGAGACAGGATATTTGTTGAACTGAAAAGTTACCTGTGGATAAAATTCTCAAAACAGTACACTGTATACTGTATAGCCCTACCATCCACAGTGGAATAACATCGGTCCAGAGTGCTGTTTCAATCGTCCTTCGCCTCATTGAGGTGTCCTCCTCCTGCATGTCCTAATTAGCCGGCCAAATGCACAAATACATCATCCATCCATCTTTCATACTATGATTGCATGGTTAGTTTGCACTCACCCTACCGACAGCCACTGCAATAAACGCATCATTTAGATAATTGTTAGTGGTTTACTGCAAAGAAAAAACCTAAGAGCGCAAACAGACAACAATGAAACATTCAAGCATTTATTCAATTACTTATAAAATCAAATAATTTATGTAGGTCTATATATATAAATACACATGTAAATTAAAAAATACTTACGAAATAAATATATTACATGCCGGAGAGGGGAAACGCTTTTACAACCAAAGTCAAAAGGACAGACTCAAAAGTGGTTGACTAAGTCACCATGTAATGCACAGTTTGATACAGGTGACGTATGACGTGTTCAATGGTGCCCGAGTCTATCCTTTGACTCTTGCTGTAATGATTAATTCGCAAACAATTTATGACAGTTATCGGGGTAGCCTTAGATCAGGCAACTCCGATAAAATGATAGGTAAGGATGCCTTCCCTGGACATTCAGCAGTCCTAGGAGTGCGCAGTTCTATTTACATTGTATGTTGAGTCCTGCAGTATACAGCTGTCCTACCTATATATTCATGCAATTTTGTGATGACAGCACCTGGAATATCAGCTGTTTAAGTTTAATTTTTCATGTGTTTCTCATGGATATTTCTATACTGTTTCGAAAAGTTATGTGGATTATGTGTGAGGCAATTTTGAGTAGTTTGCTGTTATCATAATATATGGGAACATGGACATTTCAACTGATTATTACTAAGAAAAACTGGGGTTGGTGATCCCTATTTTATTGTAATTGTGGAAAGCTGACGTCAAAAGGAACATTTTATAAAAATTCTCATGGATTTCAAATTCCATGCAAAGTGGACGTTTCAACTTATAGGTGCAAAAAGTCACCGAAATATTACTTTGCAAGGAAGGTAAGTCAGTCTTACTGACTGTAATAATTATTTAAAAGGGTTCTAGTAATGCATTGACCTTTTTACACTAAGTTAAATTGCTGTAGATTGTCACTCAGATGACAGTTGGCAAACTACATCTTTTTCCAAATACACTAAGCAGGCAACAGTCAACTCATCGGTCTACTCCAGCAGCAGAAGCAGTTACAGCAGCAGCAGCAGCAAAGCTGGTCAATAGCGCCTCAGCTATCTACTTAAAGCTCCTCTCCCCAAGCCATAACACAGTTTGCCCGATGTTGGCACAGAGCAACTATGTAAGGCAGAATGGTGGATTTTTTCTCTGTGCAGCCTAAACTACTTCTGTAGAATAACTCCTATGGATTGGAAATGTGTTACCATATATGAGATCTACCAACATCAGTGTATATTTGAATAGCAGCAGTGACTGTTGAGAGTAAATCAGTGGTTTTCGGATTCTTTTTTCTCTTAAAAAACTGGATTTATTTATTTGAAAAGTATTGTTATTTCAAATATTTAGTGTTCTTGTTTATTTAAATATTTTGGATGCTCTTAAGGCTCAGTTACTAAGGAAGTACATACGCATGCCAGCATCCTCCAATCATCTTGTAACAGTATTCAAAGTTTTCAGCAATTAGTACTGGATTACTATAACAAGTGTTGATGACATTTTTGGCATCGTGACAACAGATACTGTCAACCAAATTGATTATTGACAGATTACGAATAAAAGCATATGACTGGCATTGAAACTACAACTTTGACTTCTGGTATTTGAAACTTTTGTGATTAATAACGTTATAACACAATATCTCAGACGGAGGCAAAGGAGTAGCCAGGATCAAGAACAACTTTGCCCTTATCCCTGACAGAACACAATCTGAGATACATGAGACAAATCGTCAAAAGTTGTATTGGGTTCATACGGAAAGTATTACAAGGAGTTACTGTTACAGAGTCCTGACAGAGGCCAGACTACAGTGTGTCAGTAATGGTGTCTGTGACTAGTTGTCACTGGAACTAATAGCAAAGTGTCAGTCTAGCCCCTCCAAAGCCACTGGCAAAGTAGAGCATTAGTGGGGAGTATCGCCGGTGACACGCACTCTTGTAAAAGGAACTTTGGGTATAGAGAACGTATATGACTCCCCACGCAACCTCCAGGCGAGCATATCTCAAGTTATGACTGGTGACACGCAACGTTCTCAGCCGATTATCTCCTGTTGTTCGCGGACAGGAAAGAGGAAGGTCGGGGTGCTACTAACGACCGCATGGATTTTACTTTAATGGATTATACACAGCAGGATAGCAGGAAGTTTACAAGTTTTCTTGGCAGGGGAGTGATGCTCTAGCGTTAAAAATATATTGATTTACTTTAAATCAACAAATCTGAACTCTGTTACACTGTTGCCGAGTGCTAATATTTCCAAAAATACATTGCATACTGTGTAACAGATAAATCAACTCTTAACACTGTTACAGAGTGTCGATATATCTTAGAATACATTGCATACAGTGTAAGAAGTTTGTGATATATATAAAGTACATCAGACAAATCTTTGGGTCTGTTTATGGAGCAGTTTTTTTCTGTGAAAGACTCTACTTATTTGGCGTTCCATTAGTTTGGATATAGTGGGCTCTGCAACACAGTCTGCGTCAAGTGCACGGATTTATCCCCTTGTCATTCCGTTTCTTCGTAAAAGCAATATCTGACAGGGACTGGGACAGCAGCTGAGGCGAAGACTAAAGCCGACTGAAGCTCAATAACATACGAAGCGCCGCACGTTACTTGCGGTGGATTGCTTCCCTTCCACATACATATATCCCCACTCCATTTCGCAATCTTATCGCACTCTGCGACTCGCAGGGTGGCACATCCCCTCCTTCAAAATGCGCAGCCAATCAGGAATACACATAAGTGTGGTGTGTGTGACGTTTCTGTCAAGTTGGATTGGCACTACATCACAGCCCCAGAGCGGGGATCAGTCAAGTCCCAGTGGTTACAAAAACCCTGAGGTCCCTTGCAAAGACTGTGATCTCTATGATCTGCTGAAACATAAACAGTCACACGATGGCCTTCACAATGACCTAAAACCCTCCCCGGGGTTCTATGGGACAGGATTGCCCCAGAGCAGCAGAAATAATCAGGTAAATTGACCTTGATATTAAACTTTATTAAGCTCATCGTAGGTTGATTAAGTTTACTGCAACACCCTTCCTTTTTGTGAGCCGTCTTCACCCAATGAGTACTATTTCTGGCGCATTATCACCCTGAAGAGATACCGCACTCCCACAAAAGACCGCTTCATGACCATAAGGTGGTTGTATGATATAGAGACCACAGCACTGTATTGCAAAGAGAGTTTTAAGCTCAGTGACCTCTAAATTTTGCTTTTTACACTGCAGTATGACAGATACCTATTTCCAACATAATATGTATGTCACAACGTCAAGACATAATAACATGGAAATAACTTTTTCGGTGTGTATGCCTTTTCTGACTGCTTTGTCACACATGGTAAAAATTGCATATATGCAATACATTGCAGGCAAAATAAGGATAAAGGTTCTCCAGCCTGAAATGTAGACATGCAGCTACGTAACTTCTTTGCCAAGTGCGGCAATGTTCCCCTTCACTTTTGGCTCATGGTGCATCCAGTGGCTGGGCTCAGCTGTATCATTGAGGGGGCTCATGCCGCTCAAATTGCATGGCAAGATCGTGGCAAACAGAATGGTCTATGACATGTATGTAGAATAAACCCTATAAGAAAAAACAACATGTAGTTGATCAGTACAACACACAAATCTAAACTTGGACACATCATGGACCTCTTTAATTATTATCACTCTAAAAATAGTGTGTGTACAAAGTTTCTTTTCCAATGATGCTTAAGATCGGCTAGTACTGCTTAACAAGCACATATTGGTACAGAGGTACCTGCGTTATAAGACCGACCCTATATGACCGACTTCTACCTGCACAAAGTAGTAATTTTAGTGCATTTTGCGCCGCAACAAGAAACCACACCACACGAGAGGCGGCCTCACGACCGCAAACGGAGCAGTCTTGTAACACAGGAACCACTGTATAAGAAGCCACAGGTCTAAAAGCTTTGCAACAGGCAGACATAGAATATTCTGTATCAAACTCGCACTTCAGGAGTTGCATCTGAGAGCTAAATGTAACCGTACTTGATCCATGCACTTCTGTGAGCCTTTTGCTTTGAGCTTACATTGACGCTCACAGATAAAAGCTTTATGTGACATTTCTGTGGCTCAATACACATAGGGGTTTTTCTAAGTTCAACGAGATTTCTTTTACTGCAGTTATAAAAGATCTATGAACAAGCAATATGAGGAGTGCTGTTACATACCCTAGACATATATGGTTATAATCATCATTCAAGATTTTACGTATTTTAATGATGCTTTTTCACTTTTAATCTTTTATCTTATAGGAAATTAGTCAACCTCTGTGAACTGCATGATCTCAGAAGTGGTATTTCCAGTGATGTTCACTCAAATTAGGAAATTTATCAAAATTAATGGTATTTTACCTATTATGTTTTTATACTTAGGCGTAAAACATTGATATATTTCAATTGTAATTTGTGGCATATACACCGTTGCTCATAAATATGGAATACATCAACATTCTGCATTGAAACTGATAACTTTCACAACTTCTGCTGGAGCACATGATGGTCTGATTCAATCGTAACTACTTCCTATGACCGCTAAAGGAAAGCACATGCTGTTGTTTAAAACACATACTGCAGCGTTGACCCCAGGAAAAGTTACAGCAGTAGTAAATATGGAAATTCAGGGGTTTTTTAAGGTGAGATGCATGCGACTAAAAATTAAACATTTTTGCAAAGAATGTAGTTCAGGCTTGCAAAGAGCGATTAGAGAATATGACTTAACCTTTACAATGAACCTTGCTTACATTCACACTTTGAAATCTACTTTGATTTGACACTTTTTTTCCAAAAAAGTATTCCATATTTATGAGCAGGAGTGTATGTCTTCACTGATTAAGATGTTGCTGATAATGTGGCATACGTGTGTATATGAACATGAAAAAAAAAAAAGATATATGTAGGCCCACATATATACACACAGAAAAGTTTGTCTTACAACAAAGGAACCACTGTATTGGGTAAAATCAATCAGTCACAATACAAAGTTAGATAAACAGGACAAATCTTGCACATAATGTCACTGGGAAAGTGCTAGAATGCTTAATATGCATTTCTCACCAATTGATGGTTATATGCTTCAGATAAAAACATAATTAACTGTCAAAAAATCGTTTAACAAGGATGGGTTGACCTAAATCATCCATAATAATAATGTAGGCCAGACTCAATTTCGTCTCAAATTATCTGATCATAGCATTTTGTCAAAATGTCAAAAACAGTTTAACATTTTGACTATGTACGTAAAACATGTTTTGTCAAAAAGCTTCTTTTTTTAAAGAGGCAGTAAGTCACTGATATGTATCTAATGGAAGTCAGCATGTCTCTGTGTCATACTGTATATCAGAGCTTTCAAAAACTTTTTTTCAGTACTATCAGAAACATATTACCGTTACTGCTGCAAAAACCATTGTATAACATCATTCCAAAGGTTTTAGTTTATTATGACAATAATACAAATGGCACCATGTAGGTTATTAAACAAGCATCAAGTTAACATAGAATCCATCGAATTACAATAATTGGGATATATGCTCACTTCTGATATCAACAGAATAATCTGTACTTCAGGGGTTGCATACCAGATGCGTGCTGGGTTCCGATCAATCAGCCACTGCTCAGATAACTCGGATCAATGTTGGATGGCAGTTGTCGAACACCTTTCACCTGATTGCCATATATTCCACCTCAAAGCATAATTACAGAACATCCATCCCTACATTGCTTGGCACTGTCCTTATGCATTGCATTGAGAATCATTGCATGTTGTACAGACCTCATTGATCAGCCTTATTTGATGCTAATTATTTCCACTGAAAGGGCTTACAAAATTGCAAAAATACTCCATAGAACTACAAAGAAAGTCCATTATCCTCTTCTAGATACCATATCTTTTCAATTTCCTCTGTCGTGACCCTTTGATGTTGAATCTTCACCTTTTAATATTCCCATACAAAGTCCGTGATCCTTCTTTCGGAGCTTTTAATCTTTCTGCGAATTCTGTTTCTTTCTTTGCCAATGGCAAATGCACTAATACGTTTAGCTTATACAGCGTATACAGAGAACACTGGCAGGTGATGAATATGGAGATTCATAAACAACTGAAGACCATAAACAAATTATAGATTCCTTGCAGAAAGACACACAAAACAGTTTCTTGTGAGTCTACTATTCTTTACAAATACACGCAAAATGAGTTTATCCTCTTCGCGGGAGTTGATGGTAATTTTAAATGATGGACAAATTCTGTCCGATAATGATAGCTATTAATTAGAGATATGAAGTAATGTATTTATTATTTTTTTCTATACATTGAAACCATAGCACAGTTCAAGATTAATGAACTGAAATTTTGGACACGCTTTATGCAGCTGAAATTGTCCTTTCTATATACAAGGTTGCTCATAGAGAATGGAATTTTTCCGCAAATTTCATTAAGAAATATTATTTTTGCAACTTCTGCTTTAGCAAATTATGCATGGTCCTATTCAATTGTAAGCACTTCCAATGACCCTCATAAGGAATAACGTGTCACAATTAAAAACAGATTAACCCCAGGTAACGTTACAGCACATTGAAATGTCAATTCAGGGGATTATGGAAGTGGGGTGCATGCAACAAAAAAATCCTAAATTCTCGCTAAAATGGTCATTCAACTAGTGATAATGCAAGATAAGTACAACTTCAACGGCGGACCTTGCCAGGCTGATAGTATTCAACTAGTGATAATGCAAGATAAGTACAACTTCAACGGCGGACCTTGCCAGGCTGATAGTATTCAACTAGTGATAATGCAAGATAAGTACAACTTCAACGGCGGACCATGCCAGGCTGATAGTATTCAACTAGTGATAATGCAAGATAAGTACAACTTCAACGGCGGACCTTGCCAGGCTGATAGTATTCAACTAGTGATAATGCCAGATAAGTACAACTTCAATGGCGGACCATGCCAGGCTGACAGTATTCAACTAGTGATAATGCAAGATAAGTACAACTTCAACGGCGGACCTTGCCAGGCTGTTAGTATTCAACTAGTGATAATGCAAGATAAGTACAACTTCAACGGCGGACCTTGCCAGGCTGATAGTATTCAACTAGTGATAATGCAAGATAAGTACAACTTCAACGGCGGACCATGCCAGGCTGATAGTATTCAACTAGTGATAATGCAAGATAAGTACAACTTCATCGGCGGACCATGCCAGGCTGATAGTATTCAACTAGTGATAATGCAAGATAAGTACAACTTTAACGGCGGACCTTGCCAGGCTGATAGTATTCAACTAGTGATAATGCAAGATAAGTACAGTACAACCATCTTAAAATGGCTCAACATAGTGATCTGTAGTGACCCAGAGCGGTCTGGATAAAGAGTGATCTGTAGTGATCTGGGATGATATAACTCTATCTGTAGTGATCTACTAATGCACTTTTGGTGAAGATTAATCATGTCAATTATGTAGGATTATAAGTCAAGGAACTGATAAAATCCATCTAACATTTGAACATATTGATTAAGGAAACATATCCATAAGTTATTTGGTACAGAAAAGTAAATTTATTAAAATAGATTTTGGTTAATTGATACAGATCACAACAGATCATTCCAGATCGATCACTCCATATCAACCAAGATCACCATGGATCACTACAGATCGATAGATAAGTGTCGATCCAAACTGACGAGCCATTTTATGATGGTTGTACTGTACAACTTCAACGGCGGACCTTGCCAGGCTGATAGTATTCAAACTCCAAAATGTATCTTTTTGCTACTTGTTCTCCAAAATATTATTCCATATTTATGAGCAAGTGTGTATACATGTCTCACTCAAATTGAAGCCCTCAGTTGCTTCTGCTGAACAATTAGAACATAATAATTATATTATAGGTCTACTTTTTTTATACAGTATTGTCAATTTAGCCTACAATGCGAACAACCTTTGAAGGTTAATTTGTTTTTCAAAATTGTAAGAGAATTTCATAAATAAGCGTTTGAATCTTCAATCTTTGTCATTTACATTCATGACCAAAAACTAAGTTGAAAAATCTTTTAGTCAAACTCTAGGAGAAAACACAATACAATTTTTTGTAAATTGCAAAATAAGAGCTGAGTTCAGCTTGCTTGCATGTAATATAATCATGCTATCACTGAGTATGTCGGAAAACTACAAAGGTTTCAATGACATGATAATCCTTTTGTTGTTTTGCTAATGGCATCATGGAAATGTTCAGTGTCTTTCTCCTACAGGATTTAATATGCCTTTGTTGGAAAATAAGACAAAAAGTAATACTTATGTATGATTTTGATTTTGCTTTGGAATAAATAGCAAGTATATGTAGGACCTATATGTTTTATTCATAAACATATGAAGTGTTGTAGCCTGGTGGATAAGGACATGAGGTGCAGATTCGACCCCCAACCATCAAAATGAGGAACTGATCAGATATTCCATAAGGGACCGTTCAGAATTTATGACTGGGGGGGTGGGAGTTTTGCTGGAACTTCCCGTCAAAAATTGATACCCCCCCTTGAGTTTCATGCAGATTTTTAGTACCCCACCCTTAGGTTTCATGCATATTTTTAGTACCCCCCCCCTCGGCATACAAAGCAATACACACATACTATACTGTTATACACTGCCATGCGTACAGATTCGCGTCATTTCGCGGACTTTGGCGCGTAAAAAAGTCCAAATAAAATGAGTTTATGCGTGTTTTTTAACATTTCTTCTTTGTTAAAATTTCTTACCCCCCCCTTGGAAGTGTTGTCAAAAATTAATACCCCCCCTTGAAACACGTGTGAAAAGTTAGTACCCCCTCGGCCAAAACTCCCACGCCCCCCAGTCATAAATTCTGAACGGTCCCTAACTCTTGGTTCACTTCACCAAGGTGTAAAATGAGTACTTGGCTATTGGCAGTGATGGCGATTGTTGAGTGACTCAGCGTAGTGTGTGCCAGAAATGGCTGCCTGGCTGTATAGTATACTCCCCGGGGAGTTGAGAAAGGCTCATGCAGCAGTCATGCTTCAACAGGCCTGCCGATTAAGGTTGTAATTGTAAAAACTGTTGAGACTGACTTCGTCGGTGTGATGGACTATAAAAAAGTGTGAAATTTACATTATATTTTTGGAGAATATCTCTGAAAAGGCAAACAATAAGAGCATAAGAAGCTACATTCAATCTTTTGGATACTGTAAATTATGTAATGTGTCATTTATGGTTTAATGCATAGTGTTATTTTCAGTCATACGGTAATCTGTAATAATATGTTTCTGTAAAATGCAGAACATGTTGAGCATCCAAATTGAATATGACAAATTGAATATGACAAATAAGAACAGTGATTCCCATTTCTCTTTCTAGAAGAAGAAAAGTAGCCTATCATTTATGTATTCATTTTGTATCCAATGTCAACACAAACGTTTTATGGTGCTCCGTTTTTTGTCTTGAAACAATAGGCATGAGGTAGTCTTACAGCGAAAAGCACTCAATGAGATATTCATATTAGAAGGAAATTTACAAAGACTGATACGTTGGGCAATTCTCTCTCACAAATGCATACCATTTCTTTGAATAAAGTGACATTTATATTATTCAGGGCATACTTTACATTATGTCGATCGACAATTCAAGTATTGTCTAAACAATCCTTTTGAGTAGGACTTTAAATATTTGTAGATAAAGGAGAACTTGGATAAATTGTGCTTATTGAGAATCTGAGAGACAAAATTTCACAAATGTACACCATCTCCTTCAAAGTAGGTACCTTTTTGGATGTTCTTCACAAAATGATGACAACCTACGAAGCATTATTAAAGCACTGTTAAGGAGTGCTCAACACATTTATCTATAAAACATAAACCAGACTAAATGTTCCAAGGTAAGTTTTTACGACAGATCTCTGTCTAGATGTAGATTTTTTAATAATCAGTACAATTGATTGTAAATAACTGAAACTTAAAGAAATTATTTTGAGATAGCTGTAAAACGCACGCATCCAACTGCTTTTAAAATGTGTTACATTGAATACATGTACGTAAGTGCTTAAAATAGCAACAGTGATAAAACCAGAATCTTTATTGGAAAGTACTCAGAATAAATTTGCACCAAGTAGGTACTTGTGCTTTCATTGCCCCAGGACAAATCAATAATTCAATTTAAATTTTGTCTTTATAAAGCCAAAAGTTGGTTCTTTATTATTTACACAAAGAATCGTTCAAAAACAGCTATTTTCAGCGATTTCTGCAGATAATATTAGTTCTTTATAATGTCAGGAATGGATGAAACCTCGTACATGCATTAGAGATATTGAAGTTAATGTACAATATTGTTCTGATTTGGATATTCCTTCATGATGACACATGACTTTACTTTAAAGTAATTGGGAAAAAAGTGAAAACATTCAATGTTGGCAACTTTGTTGAATTTAGCATCACAGTGGTAACATAATTACCAAAAATTTAAAATTGAATATATTATGAGTCATTGTTCAGACAAATCCTTTAAAGAAATATTGCAGACTTCATAGACGGCAGAATAGCTGAATTCCTGTATTATAGCAGGACCAAATTAGAGCTCCAAATTGTAGCTCACCAAATAGCCTGGAAGGCTCACTGGCTCTATTAAATTATTCAAGCTAATAACACATTGCTTCCCTCCCGGTAAATCCTATTTATTAGAGCATCTAATGTTTGTTTTGTCTCAATTGTGTCAGTGCCTGTGAATCTGTTTTCTGAAGCTTTTATCATCCTTTCCACAATACCATCTGAAGTGTTAAGGGTTTTTGATTTGGAAGAAATAAGACACTGTCTATTGGGCTTAAGAGGATTCAGGCATACTGCCATTTGAAATCAAAGATAATACTCTTTGAAACCAAATGAAAGTTTTACGATTCTCTTTTGATCAGATTCCTGCAATGTTTTCTGTTAAGCATGACTCCTAACAGTTTTGATATTTCATGCTTAGGGACCGTTCAGAATTTATGACTGGGGGGGTGGGAGTTTTGTTGGAACTTCCCGTCAAAAATTGATACCAGACCCTTGAGTTTCATGCGGATTTTTAGTACCCCACCCTTAGGTTTCACGCGTATTTTTAGTACCTCCCCCCTCGACATACAAAGCAATACACACATATGTACTGGGTGGCCAAGTGGCTTAGGTGCTCGCCTGCTCCGCTTCAGGTCTTTGCCTGCATGGGTTCGAACTCCGGGTAGGGAACCCAAAATTGTAAGTGGACCTTCATGAGCAAAATCCCAGCTGGATGTCGTTCGGATGAGACGTTAAATTGGCGGCCCCTTGTATCAGTGTCTATGCTGGGCAATTAAAAGATCCCTCACATGGGGTAAATGTGTAACATGTTGAGGACTCCCGCTCTCTCTCTCCAGAACTGGGCTTAGAGGGCTGCACTTACCATATCTATCTATCGATCTATCTACTATTATACACGGCTACGCGTACAGATTCGCATCATTTCACGGACTTTTGCACGTAAAAAGTCCAAATAAAATGAGTTTATGCGTGTTTTTTAACCTTTTTTCTTTGTTAAAATTTCATACCCCCCTTGGAAGTGTTGTCAAAAATTAATAACCCCCCCTTGAAACACGTGTGAAAAGTTAGTACCCCCTTGGCAAAAACTCCCAACCCTACCCCCGGTCATAAATTCTGAACCGTCCCTTATGCATTCACAGTATATAAAATTGCATTTCACAGCTACATTGTGGCACACATCAATTATTATATCATAAAAATTATTATAGCAAGTAACTCGGTACACAGTGCCGTGAATCTTAAGTGGATGAATTGATAGATTCTATGCTGCACCTTTCTATCAACATCTCTAGCGGTGTAATAATTGCCTGAACGTTCAATTTTCCACGTCTGTATAAAGATTTCAACCGTCGAAACCAATTTCTAGCAATGTTTAATCAAGACAATATCAATTTCCTGTCAATGAGATTTCACCATTCAGCAAATTAAGCACGTGGTTTCAGATTTTTGTCCTGTTTTTTGAGAATTCTTGGACATTATCTTGTTCAGACAGTTTTTCTTGAGCATTGCCTAAAAGGAAAATGTGAAAAGTTATAAAATCTCAAGGTAATTTCTGAATTTTTCAGATATAAGGCATTTTAAAGGTGAATATTGTGCTCTTTCAATTAACTTATCCCCTGTAGGTGATGTAAGACTGACTTGCCTAATGTGACTGCCAACCTCCTGCACAAAGTAGTATCAATGTTTTAGTGCCTCTTGCACCCCGACGTGAAACCACACCCCACAAGAGACAGCTTCACGATCGAAGAAGGGGCAGTCTTATAACACAGAGACCACTGTATAAGAAGCAACAGGTCTAAAAAGCTTTGCGACAGGCAGATATAGAATATTCTGTATCAAACGCTTACTTCAGGAGTTACATCTGAGAGCTAAATGTAACCGTACTTGATCCTTGCACTTCAGTTAGCCTTTTACTTCGAGCCTATATTGACGCTCACAGATAAAAGCTTTATGTGACGTTTTTGTCGCTCAATATGCATAGGAGTTCCTCTAAGTTCAACAAGATTTCTTTTACTGCAGTTATAACAGATCTATGAAAAAGCAACATATGAGGAGTGTTGTTACATATCCCAGACATATGGTTATACTCATCATTCAATATTTCATTTTAATGCTCCTTTTTAACTTTTATAAGCATGATATGAAGGTCTTATAGGAAATTAGTCCATCTGTGTGAACTGCATGATCTCAGAAGTGGTATTTCCAGTGACGTTCACTCAAATGTATCAAAATTAATTGTATGTTACCTAATATGTTTTATACTTAGGACTAAAATGTTGACATGTTTGTTTTTAATTGTAATTTGTGACATATTTTTAATTGTAACTTGTGACTATAATTTATGTCTCCTATGGTAATATATTATATGCTGCTGATCATACTATGCTATGTATATGAACATGAAAAATTATATATGAAGGCCTATATAAATACACACAAAAGTTTGTCTTATAACAAAGGAACCACTGTATTGGGTAACATCAATCAGTCATGATATAAAGTTAGATAAACAGGACAAATCTTGCCCATAATGTCACTGGGAAAGTGCTAGAATGCTTAATATGCATCTCTCACTAATTGATGGTTCTGTGCTTCAGATAAAAACATAATGAACTGTCAAAAAATCGCTTAACAAGGATGGGTTGACCTAAACCATCCATAATAATAATGTAGGCCAGACCCAATTTCGTCTCAAATTATCTCATCATAACATTTTGTCAAAATGTCAAAAACAGTTTAACATTTTGACTATGTACGTACAACATGTTTGGTCAAAAAGCTTCTTTTTTTTTTAAAGAGGCAGTAAGTCACTGATATGTATCTAATGGAAGACAGCATGTCTCTGTGTCATATATCAGAGCTTTCAAAAACTTTTTTTCAGTACTATCAGAAACATATTACCGTTACTGCTGCAAAAACCATTGTGCAACATCATTCCAAAGGTTTTAGTTTATTATGACAATAATACAAATGGTTCCATGGAGGTTATTACACAAGCATCAAGTTAACATCCATTGAATTATAATCATTGAGAAATATGCTCACATCTTACATCAACTGAATGATCTGCATCATTTCTTTTGCTTACTTGCGGGGTTGCATGCCAGTCGCGTGCTGGGTTACAATCGCTTGGATCGATTGCAGCTACTGCTCGGATAACTGGGATCTATGTTTGACGGCAGTTATTGAACACCTTACACTTCATTGCCATATATTCCACCTAAAAGCTTAATTACAGAACATCCATCCCTACATTGCTTGGCACTGTCCTTATGCATTGCATTGAGAATCATTGCATGTTGTACAGCCTTCATTGATCAGCCTTATTTGATGCTAATAATTTCCACTGAAAGGGCTTGCAAAATTGCAAAAATACTCCATAGAACTACAAAGAGACTCCATTATCCTCTCCTAGATACCATATCTTTTCAATTTCCTCTGTCGTGACCCTTTGATGTTGAATCTTCATCTTTTAATATTCCCATTCAGAGTCTGTGATCCTTCTTTCGGAGCTTTTAATCTTTCTGCGAATTCTGTTTCTTTCTTTGCCAATGGCAAATACTCTAATACGTTTAGCTCATACTGTGCATACCGAGAACACTGGAAGGTAATGAATATGGAGATTCATAAACAACTCAAGACCATAAACAAGTTATGGATTCCTTGAAAATGTCACAATTAATAAGTCATGCTACAGCATTAACTCCAGGTACAGCTACTGGAAGTTGAAATATGGAAATTCAAGGGTTCGTGAAGGTGGGTGCATGTGTAGTAGATTTATATAAGGTATCTCCAGAGGACAGCACAAACAAGTGCATAGAGACAATGTCTACCACTGGAGGCAGTGTGTGGCACTGAAGCATGACCAAGCCACTGTGGGGGATTCAACTGCTCTCACACACCAGAACTGTAGCAGGCACTGAATGAGAAACACACACCAGCCTGATGTACTTCATAAGAACAGCAAGAAATCACTGCACATGCAACAAAAATGTTGTATTTTCAGTATGGTGTTTGAGACATTCAAAGAGCGTTAATGCACGATAACTAGACCTTTACGGTAGACCTTGCCTGGCTGCTGGCATTCAACTCCAAAATCTACTTTTTTGCCAGTTGTTCACCAAAAAGTATGCCATATTTATGAGCAAGGGTGCGTATCTCACTCAAATTGAAGCCATCAGTTTTTTTTGTTGAACAATTAAATCATATACTTTTTTATGCAGTATTGTCAATTTAGCCCTCAAAATGACAAGCCTTTTGACGTTAATTATTTTTTCAATGTTGTAAGAGGATTTTATAAAGTCTTTATATCTTCTGTCTTTGTCATTAATAAACAAAAACTAAATCAAAAAATTTATAGTCAAACTCTTGCAAAACACAAATATATATTTTTGTACATTGCAAAATAAAAGCGGAGTTCAACTTATTTTCATGTAACATAATCATGCTATGTTGTAAAACTAGAAAGGTTTCAATGACATGATAATCCCTTTGTTGTTTTCCTGATGGCATCATGGAAATGTTCAGTGTCTTTTCCCCACTGGATTTCATATGCCTTTTTTGGAAAATGAGATAAAAAGTAATACTTACGTATGATTTCGATTTTAAATAACAAGTACGTACATGTAGGACCTATGTGTTCTATTCAACAACTTATGAAGTGCCGTGGCCTTGTGGAAAAGGTGCAGATGTGACTCCCAACCATGGCACCGAGGAAATGAGCAGATCCTCCATAACTCTTTGCTTCACTTCACCAAGGTGTAAATGTGCACATGGCGATTTGCAGTGACTCGGCATAGTGTGCATCGGAAATGGCTGCCTGGCTGTATACTCCCCAGGGAGTTGAGAAAGACTCTTGCTTCAACAGGCCTGCCTAGGGTGTAAAAGTAAAGTCTGTTGAGACGGACTTTGTTGATGTAATGACCTATAAAAAAGTGTGAATTTACATTTACATATATATTTTTGGAGAATCTCCCTGAAAAGGCAAATGATGAGGACATAAGAAGCTGGATTCAATCTTTTAGACAATACAATGTATCATTTATGGTGTAGTGCATAGTATAAATTTCAGTCATTATTTCAAATAATCCATATCAATACACGGTAAAATTTGTAATTTTGAGTCAGCTCAAAGGATTGGCATGGTTGCAAAATTTGTTTTAGCTAACATAGTTTGTTGTTTTTACTTACGATAATTTTTAATTTTTCTGTAGTCATGACTTTAAACAACAGGCCATGTCAGCTCACAGGAATTGTGCAACCATCTCACTCAATCGTTTTAGTTGACTCAAAATTCAAACTCTACAATACATGTAGTTCTTTTTAAAAAATGCATCAAAATTGAATATAACAAACAGGAACAGTGATTCTAATTTCCCTTTTTGGAAGAAGAAGCGAAGCCCATAGTTTATGTATTCATTCTGTATCCTATGTCAACACAAACGTTTTATGGTGGTGCGTTTTTTTGTGAAAAAGCACTCCATGAGTTATTCATGGTAGAAGGCTTTTTACCAAGACTGATACGTTGGACAATTCTATTTGACAAATGCGCCATTTCTTTGAATAAAGTGAAGTCCAAATTCTAGGGGGTATAGCTGACAGTATGTCAAGGGACACACCAAGTATTGTCAAAACAGTCCTGTCGAGCAGGACTTTAAATGATTGTAGATAAAAGAGAAATAAGATAAATTGTTCTAATTCGGCGTCTGGCAGACAAAATTTCACAAATATACACCATCTCTTTCAAATTAAGTGTCTTTTTGAATGTTCTTCACAAAAATATTAATTATTATCTTATGACAACCTACCAAGAAATTATCAAAATCAATCCAATGTTGAGGAGTGCTCAACAAATTTATCGATAAAACATAAACCAGACTAAATGTTCCAAGGTAAGTTTTTACTAAAGATCTATTAGATTTTGTACAATTCGAAGTGATATTGATTGTAAATAACTGAAACTTTAAAAAACTATTTAGAGATCACTGTAAAATGCACGCATTAAACTGCTTTTAAAAGGTGCTACATTGTATACCTAAGTGCTTAAAATAGAATTAAGAATCTTTATTGGAAAGTACTCAGAATAAAATTGCACCACTGCTTGTGCTTCCATTGCCTAAGGACAAATCAGTAACCGGTAAATTATATTCAATTTGTCTGCGCCGTTATTGGTCTTTAAATCTTTATAAAGCCAAAAGTTGGTTATTTATTATTTACACAAGAAATCTTTCAAAAACGGCTATTGCCTGAAATGAATGAATTTCCGATTTCATATTATATATATATATCTTTATTCACAGAATAAATCTGTACAGGTAATAACAAGAAAAATATAAATACTAATGATAAAAACATTTAACTAAAATAAGATTAAAATAAAATAACTGAATAAAATTTATACAAAGGTAATTAATTATTTCTGACATTTCCACAGCACTAAGACACCATCTGTCAAGGCTATCCCTTTGTTTACAAAGTTCTTGAATTTGATAACTTACTCTGACATCATTTTCATTAACAGACTCGTTCCACGTTTTTTGTACAATATTTTCCGCAGCATTAGCAGACAAATCAATAATATCAAACTGCTGTAATTTACAATAACTGGCAACATGTCTAAGATTCTTGAACAAACGTCCTTCCTTATACATGGAGGAATAGAAAATATCTCGAACACTTCTATTCTGATGGTTAATTCCAGTAATAAAATGTCTCATAAATCTTTTGTACAATACAATATCAATATCAATATATTATATTACTTCCTCATTTTGTAAGCAACAGAAAGGACGTCCTTTATCTATAAATATCAAAGTAAATGCCTGTTATTATTCGGATTCTAATATTCCTTCATGATAACACATACCATCCATTACATGAGAATGACGGGGTGGTTTTTAAACCAAACCATACTCGCAATTTTGGTGCATTAGGTCAAGGTGGTAACAGAATTACCGAATATCAAAAGTATGCTCAGTTGAATATGTGTATAAGGCATTAGGCTGATAACAAATGCAGGGTCATTTTGCAGACAATCGATAATATTTGTTCTGGCAAATCCTTTCAAAGAATATTGCTGACTTCATAGATGGGAATAGCTGAATTTCTGTATTATAGCAGGACCAAATTGAAGCACCAAATAGCCTCGAAGGCTCGCTGGCTCTATTGAATTATTCAAGCTAATAACACATTGCTTCCCTCCCAGTAAATCTTATTTATTAGAGCATCTAATGTTTGTTTTGTCTCAATTGTGTCAGTGTCTGTGAATCTGTTTTCTGAAGCTTTTATCATCCTTTCCACAATACCATCTGAAGTGTAAAGTGTTTTTGATTTGGAAGAAAAAGGACTTTGTCTATTGGGTTTGACAGAACTCAGGCACACTGCCAAACGGTATCAAAGACAATACTCTTTGTACCTAATGTTACCATTTTAAGATTGTCTTTTGATAAGAACCTGTACTCTTTTCGATCAAGCCTGTCTGCTAACAGTTTGGTTTTTTCATGCTTCTGTATGCATTGTTTATAAAATTAAATTTTACAGCTACATTGTGGCACACAAAAATTATCATATCATATTATAAACAAAACAGTACAAAGTGCTCTAAGGATCTCCTTTTGAGAAATGCTTAGATTCTATTCTTTCAACTTTCCCGCAGCATCTTTTCCTTGCAGTTTTCATTTCTGCTGAATGTCCGCCTTTCCACGTCAATAAATAGATTTCAACTGTCAAAACTAATTTCTAGAAAAGTTTAATCAGGACAATATCAATTTCCTGTCAATAAGATTTCACCATTCTGCCAATTAAGCACGTGGTAGCAGATTTTTGTCCTGACTTCAGAGAATTCTTGGACATCATCTTGTTCAGACAGTTTTTCTTGAGCATTGCCTGAAAGGAAAATGTTTTCTTGAGATAATTTAATCTGAAAAGTTATAAAATCTCCAGGTAATTTTTGAATTTTTCAGATATAAGGCTTTTAAAGGTGAATATTGTGCTCTTTCAATCAACTTATATCCCCTGTGTGTTGTAAGACTGACTTGTCTAATGTGACTGCCAACCTCCTGAACAAAGTAGTGTCAATGTTTTAGTGCCTTTTGCACCCCGACGTGAAATCACACCCCGCAAGAGACCGCTTCATGACCGCAAACGGAGCAGTCTTGTAACACAGGAACCAATGTATAAAAAGCAACAGGTCTAAAAGCTTTGCAACAGGCAGACATAGAATATTCTGTATCAAACTCTCACTTCAGGAGTTGCATCTGAGAGCTAAATGTAACCGTACTTGATCTATGCACTTATGTGAGCCTTTCACTTTGAGCTTACATTGACGCTCACAGATAAAAGCTTTATGTGACATTTCTGCGGCTCAATATACATAGGAGTTTCTCTAAGTTCAACAAGATTTCTTTTACTGCAGTTATAAAAGATCTATGAACAAGCAATATGAGGAATGCTGTTGCATACCCCAGACATATATGGTTATAATTTCATTTTAATGATTCTTTTTAACATTCATATGTCTTAGTTGATGATTATGAAATTAGTCCACATACGTGAACTGCATGATCTCAGAAGTGGTATTTCCAGTGATGTTCACTCAAATTAGGAAATTTATCAAAACTAATGGTATTTTACCTATTTTGTTTTTATATGCATGCGTAAAACGTTTGAGCCCATGGGACATTAACTGGAGGCGGATTGTATCCAGTATTCTGTGCTGGGGCAACTGAAAGACCCTGGGCATCCCTGAATTAATAGGGTATGTTCCAGACTCCAGTCTTCTCATCTCATCATCATACGGTGGTCACCAAAAAATAAAAGTAGAGCGGCTGATCCGGGGTACACCAGCACAACACAAGTTGAGTGATATATCTAGGCCTATACATATGCAGGCCTATATATACACACGGAAAAGTTAGTCTTATAACAAAGGAAACACTGTATTGGGTAACATCAATCAGTCATAATACAGAGCTAGATAAACAGGACAGATCTTGCCCCAAATCTCACTTGGAAAGTGATGAAAATGCTTTATATGTATTTCTCGCTAATTAATGGTTCTGTGCTTCATACAAAAAACATAATGAACTGTCAAAAAATCGCTTAACAAGGATGGGTTGACCTAAACCATCCATAATAATAATGTAGGCCAGACCCAATTTCGTCTCAAATTATCTCATCATAACATTTTGTCAAAATGTCAAAAACAGTTTAACATTTTGACTATGTACGTACAACATGTTTGGTCAAAAAGTTTCTTTTTTTTTTAAAGAGGCAGTAAGTCACTGATATATATCTAATGGAAGACAGCATGTCTCTGTGTCATATATCAGAGCTTTCAAAAACTTTTTTTCAGTACTATCAGAAACATATTACTGTTACTGCTGCAAAAACCATTGTATAACATCATTCCAAAGGTTTTAGTTTATTATGACAATAATACAAATGGCACCATGTAGGTTATTAAACAAGCATCAAGTTAACATAGAATCCATTGAATTACAATAATTTTAATTTATGCTCACTTCTGATATCAACTGAATAATCTGTACTTCAGGGATTGCATACCAGAAGCGTGCTGGGTTCCGATCACTCGGTACAAGGTTCGATTACAGCTACTGCTCAGATAACTCGGATCAATATTGGATGGCAGTTGTCGAACACCTGTCACCTGATTGCCATATATTCCACCTCAAAGCATAATTACAGAACATCCATCCCTACATTACTTGACACTATCCTTATGCATTGCATTGAGAATCATTGCATGTTGAACAGCCTTCATTGATCTGCCACATTTGATGCTAATTATTTCCACTGAAAGGGCTTACAAAATTGCAAAAATACTCCATAGAACTACAAAGAGAGTCTATTATCCTCTCCTAGATACCATATCTTTTCAATTTCCTCTGTCGTGACCGTTTGATGTTGAATCTTCACCTTTTAATATTCCCATTCAGAGTCTGTGATCCTTCTTTCGGAGCTTTTAATCTTTCTACGAATTCTGTTTCTTTCTTTGCCAATGGCAAACACACTAATACGTTTAGCTTATACAGTGCATACAGAGAACACTGGAAGGTGATGAATATGGAGATTCATAAACAACTCAAGACCATAAACAAATTATGGATTCCTTGTAGAATGCAGAAAGGCAAAGAAAACAGTTTCTTATGAGTCTAGTATTCTTTAAAAATACACGCAAAATGAGTTTATCCTCTTTGCGGGAGTTGATGATAATTTTAAATGATGGACAAATTCTGTCTGATAATCATAGCTATTAATTAGAGATATGAAGTAATGTATTTTTTTTTTCTATACATTGAAACCACAGCACAGTTGAAGATTAATGAACTGAAATTTTGAACACGCTTTATGCAGCTGAAATTGTCCTTTTTATATGCAAGGTTGCTCATAGAGAATGGAATTTTTCAGCAAATTTCATTATAAAATATTATTTTTGCAACTTCTGCTTTAGCAAATTATGCATGGTCCTATTCAATTGTAAGCACTTCCAATGACCCTCATAAGGAAGAACGTGTCACAATTAAAAACAGATTAACCCCAGGTAAAGTTACAGCACATTGAAATGTCAATTCAGGGGATTATGGAAGTGGGGTGCATGCAACAAAAAATCCTAAATTCTCGCTAAAATGGTCATTCAACTAGTGATAATGCAAGATAAGTACAGTACAACCATCTTAAAATGGCTCAACATAGTGATCTGTAGTGACCCAGAGCGGTCTGGATAAAGAGTGATCTGTAGTGATCTGGGATGATATAACTCTATCTGTAGTGATCTACTAATGCACTTTTGGTGAAGATTAATCATGTCAATTATGTAGGATTATAAGTCAAGGAACTGATAAAATCCATCTAACATTTGAACATATTGATTAAGGAAACATATCCATAAGTTATTTGGTACAGAAAAGTAAATTTATTAAAATAGATTTTGGTTAATTGATACAGATCACAACAGATCATTCCAGATCGATCACTCCATATCAACCAAGATCACCATGGATCACTACAGATCGATAGATAAGTGTCGATCCAAACTGACGAGCCATTTTATGATGGTTGTACTGTACAACTTCAACGGCGGACCTTGCCAGGCTGATAGTATTTAAACTCCAAAATGTATCTGTTTGCTACTTGTTCTCCAAAATATTATTCCATATTTATGAGCAAGTGTGCATACATGTCTCACTCAAATTGAAGCCCTCAGTTGTTTCTGCTGAACCATTAGAACATAATAATTATATTATAGGTCTACTTATTTTTTATACAGTATTGTCAATTTAGCCTACAATGTGAACAACCTTTGAAGGTTAATTTGTTTTTCAATAGTGTTAGAGAATTTTATAAATAAGCGTTTGAATCTTCAATATTTGTCATTTACATTCATGACCAAAAACTAAGTTGAAAAATCTTTTTGTCAAACTATTGGAGAAAACACAATACAATTTTTTGTACATTGCAAAATAAGAGCGGAGTTCAGCTTGCTTGCATGTAATATTATCATGCTATGTTGGAAAACTACAAAGGTTTCAATGACATGATAATCCTTTTGTTGTTTTGCTAATGGCATCATGGAAATGTTCAGTGTCTTTCTCCTACAGGATTTAATATGCCTTTGTTGGAAAATAAGACAAAAAGTAATACTTATGTATGATTTTGATTTTGCTTTGGAATAAATAGCAAGTATATGTAGGACCTATATGTTTTATTCATAAACATATGAAGTGTTGTAGCCTGGTGGATAAGGAAATGAGGTGGCAGATTCGACCCCCAACCATCACAACGAGGAACTGAGCAGATACTCCATAACTCTTTGCTTCTCTTCACCAAGGTGTAAAATGAGTACTTGGCTATAGGCAGTGATGGCGATTGTATAGTGACTCAGCTGAGTATGTGCCAGAAATGGCTGCCTGGCTGTATAGTATACTCCCCGGGGAGTTGAGAAAGGCTGATGCAACAGTCATGCTTCAACGGGCCTGCCGATTAAGATTGTAATTGTAAAAACTGTTGAGACTGAAACAAAATTGTACGTTTCATCTTAGATTTGGGACCTAGATCTCATATAGGTCAATGTGAACTTGACAGAGTTGGTTATCTGAGTACAAGAGATAGAGCTCGACAATTAATTCTAAATCATATGTTTAATATTTACCATCAAGCTGCTCCATCTTATTTCTGTAACAACTTCAATGTAATTAGTCACCGTTATACCACCAGATATGCTGAACATAATTTTTGTGTACCAAAACCAATTGGGATTGATAAGTATAATTTCTCCTATCAAGGTGTAATGGCCTGGAATGACTTACCAGTATCCATCAAGTCTATTAACAACAAACAACTGTTTAAAAGTAAAGTTAGAACTTATCTCAGGACCCAGGCTCATTACAATGAAAACAGGGATGTTGTATCTTTCTGATTTTATTATTATATAAATATATCTACTTGAATCCATGTTATTTATAATTTGTGACGATTGGTAGCCTTTGTTGCCCAGCAACACCATTTTGTTGTTTAGCAAGGACCACACTGGAAATAAGTTTGATAACTTTGTGTGCTATCCTAATGTTATTTTGACGGCGTACTTCTTGTTAACTTGTATGTACACTCTTGAAATAATGTTAAATAAAGTCAATCAATCAATCACACACTTCATCGTTGTAATGGACTATAAAAAAGTGCGAAATTTACATTAAATTTTTGGATAATATCTCTGAAAAGGCAAATGATAAGAACATAAGAAGCTGTATTCAATATTTTGGATACTGTAAATTATGTAATGTGTCATTTATGGCTTAATGCACAGTGTTATTTTCAGTCATACAGTAATCTATAACAATATATGTGTTTCTGTAAAATGCCCAACATGTTGAGCATCCAAATTGAATATAACAACTAAGAACAGTGATTCCCATTTCTCTTTCTAGAAGAAGAAAAGTTGTCTATCATTTATGTATTTATTTTGTATCCAATGTCAACACAAAAGTTTTATGGCGCTTCGTTTTTTGTCTTGAAGCAATAGGCATCAGGTAATCTTACAGTGAAAAGCACTCAATGAGATATTCATGTTTGAAGGCAATTTACAAAGACTAATACGTTGGACAATTCTATTTCACAAATGCATACCATTTCTTTGAATAAAGTCAAATTTATCTATAAAACATAAACCAGACTAAATGTTCTGAGGTAAGTTTTTGATAAATATCTATGTCTAGAGGTAGATTTTGTACTATTCAAAGTGCAATTGATTGTGAATAATTGAAATTTAAAGAAACTATTTTCCGACCACTGAAAAAAGCAAGCATCCAACTGCTTCTAAAAGCTGCTACATTGTGTACGCAAGTGCTTGAAATAGCAACAACGATAACACAAGAATCTTTATTGGAAAGTACTCAGAATAAATTTGCACAAAGTAGGTACTTGTGCTTCCATTGCTCCAGGACAAATCAATAACAGGTAAATTCTATTGAATTTAGAATTTGTTTGCACCATTATTGCTCTTTAAATTCTTTTAAAGCCAAATTTAGTTATTTATTATCTACGCAAGAAATCTTTCAAAAACGGCTATTGCCTGAAATGAATGAATTTCTGATTTCATGCAGATTATATTTCTTCATTTGTAAGCAACGGATCGAAGTGACACACTTTGTGCAATATAGTTATCAAAGTAAATGCATTAACACTTACCAGTACATGAGAATGAGGGGATGGCTAGTTAAACCATGCCATATTGGAAATGTTGGTGCATTTGGTGTTAAGGTGGTAACAGAATTAACGAATATCAAAAGTTTGCTCTGTTGAATATGCATATAAGGCATTTGACTGATAGGAAATGTAGGGTCATTTTGCAGACAATAAAAATAACTCCTTTATTGATAATATTTGTTCTGACAAATCCTTTCAAAGAACATTGCTGACTTCATAGATGGCAGAGAAGCTGAATTCCTGAATTATATGTATCCGGACCACATTGAAGCACCAAATTGAAGCACAAGTAGCCTGGAAGGCTCGCTGGCTCTATTGAATTATTCAAGCTAAAAACACATTGCTTCCCTCCCGGTAAATCTTATTTATTAGAGCATCTAATGTTTGTTTTGTCTCAATTGTGTCAGTATCTGTGAATCTGTTTTCTGAAGCTTTTATCATCCTTTCCACAATATCATATGAAGTGTAAAGTGTTTTTGATTTGGAAGAAAAAAGATTTGGTCTATTTGGCTTGACAGAACTCAGGCACACTGCCATAGGAAATCAAAGACAATACTCTTTGTACCAAAAGTTGCCATTTTAAGATTCTCTTTTGAAGAGATTCCTGCCCTCTTTTAGATAAAGCCTGTCTACTAACAGTTTTATTTTTTATGCTTATGCATGCATTGTTTATAAAATCGAATTTCATACGGAACAATTATAATACCATATAATAAACAACAAGGTACAAATTGCACTTAGGATCTCCTTTAGAAAAATGCTTACACTCTATGCTTTCAACTTTCTTCATGCATCTTCTCTTTGCAGTTTTCCTTTCGTCAGACTGTCCGACTTTTCACGTCTATAAATAGATTGTCGAAACCAAGTTACAGAAAAGTTTAATCCAGACAATATCAATTTTCTGTCAATAAGATTTCACCATCCTGCCAATTAAGCATGTGGTTTCAGATTTTTGTCCTGTCTTCTGAGAATTCTTGGACATCATCTTGTTCAGACAGTTGTGGTTTTCCTTTCGGCTTTTATCTCATGACCTTGACAAAGCGATAAATATGTGTTAATAAACACACTTTTAAAGTTTGGTGGGAAGTAATCTAAATTAGGTTTTATTTATGACTATTGGTGTGTTTTCCACTTTAATTTCTTTTCTAAACAAGTGGAAGAGTCTTTAAACAAGCCTGGTGGTCCATAATCTGTACTTTATGGCATCTTAAGCTGTAGTTTATTGGCTACACACCTAGTTTGTGTGTTTTCCTTCAGCAATTCCAGCAGCAAGTGACAATATTCAAGGCTCCGCTTGAGATTTATATGGCCATTACTACTACTAGCCGCAAGCTAAATCCAAAGTTAGCTGAGCAAACGATCTGCTTGATGTGAAAGTCGCATGCAGAATACAAAAGTTGTCATCCTGACTGTCAAATGTACCTCTCAATGTCGGCATCACTCTAACTGTGTCTCTGGATCTTACAGTTAAACTCTTTTCCACTTGTAGTTGGTTGCTCTTTGGAGGACATTTGACATGGTGGAGATGCAAAAGAAAAAGCTGAAGATATTTTTATATTGAGTATTTCTTTTTCATTAGACTTCCAAGCTATGTGTATTGCTGTCAAACTTGTTTTAAATGCCATCTAGACGGGTTAAGACAGACTGATGATTTTAACAAATCAGAATTTAATTCTAGGCAGTGTTTACAATGCACATTGAATTTCTCTATGTTGCGGACCCTACTGTCACAATGATAGTGTTTATTGGTTTCAGGTGTGTTACTTGTATGCCAATCATTGAAATTTCAACACGCTGTACGCATGATGTGAAACTGACAGAAGTTTATTAAATCTATTAAAATAAACTGAGTAGAGATCCTAGATAGACATACTAAAGAAACTGCAACGAGTTATCTTAGATATTTTCTTTGTTTTTGTCTTTCTTTATTATTCAAAAGATGCCTTTTTAAACCATTCTGGCAATTGCAGAATATACGCAAAATAGATGCTTTAGAGCTTTGGAGAGAGCAAATTGTTATTGTCTAACCAAGAAGTTCTGAGAGAAAAGCTGTGGCAGACTGATCCAAAGACAAGCTACACAGAAAAAAAGGTTTGTTCAGAACAAGCAAAATATTTAGCTGGTTTCCATCCAAACTATATCAGCCAAAAGTTTTGCTTAATTTTGTCATTTCTTCGATAACATGGTGCATACAATTTATCAAAATTCAACATCCTCAGCTGTTTCATGGAGAATTATACCTAATATACACATTTCGGACCGGTACAGCTAAGGTTTCTTTTTTTGTGTTTAAAATACTCATAAGGAAAGTTCATTGTCATCTCCCAGATAGTGTATGGTCCTAATTTCCTGTTTCATGATCCCTTGATGTTGTTTCTTCAATATACACTATATGCTGGAGTTTCTGATCTTTCTATTTGTGCTCTTAATCTTTCTTCGAATCCTGTGTCTTTCTTGGTCAATGACATCAATAGGAATACTTTCTGCTTGCAGTGCATACATGTATATATATGTGCAGAGACTTGTTGGTGATGATCAAATGATCATGAAAATTAAAGTTCCTGAACAAGCCAAGGCGGTAGATAGATCCCTTCTTTCTATATATGTGCATATGGTATAACACCAAACAGTTTCTTGCCTGTTTGTTTTATACAATTGCAGTTTGGAATAGCTATTAACATCAATTCAATTTAAATGTGTGAAGTACATTACGAAATGTTATTTAGTGTTTAATAGACATAAAAAACAGTTCGATTCAACAATCTTTTAAATCTTCTATCTTTGTCATTTACCTAAACAAAAACATTTAGTCAAACTTTTTTTGAAAACACATACATTTAACATTGCAAAACTAAAGCATGAACAATTGCGTTAATGTAACATAATCATGGTATGTTGGAAAACTACAAAGGTTTCAGTGACACGAAAATCCCTTTGTTGTTTTGCTAATGGCATCATGAACACGCTTAGTACTTTGGCTTTCTCCCAAAGGATTTCATATGCCTTTCAGAAAAAATTGTGTAAAAGTGATATTTATGTATTATTCTGATTCAGTGGAATTAGTTAACAATTTTTTTTTCATCATGAACATGAGAAGCATCCAGTGGGGGACTGGAGGCATTGCGGGCCCCAAGGAAAAATAAGTCTATTGGCCCTAAGGTCCCAACCATGGTACTGTCAGTTATATCTTAAAATAGAAAAACAAAATACTACAGGCCTATTTGCCAAATTGTTAACATCAGGGTGTGGCCTCCACATGAGAGGGTGCTGTCATTTTCAGTTAGTGTGTATGCAACACTCAGTCATGAACTTAGAAAATTTCGCGCTTATCTTGAAATTTATATTTTTCGGCATCTAATGACAACATTTGAAACTCAGTAGCTGTAGATGTACATCAATATAATCATCTTTTTGATGATTTGTTTGCCAAAGGATCTTAAATCGTTGAGCTGGCTGCTAATTTAGGAGTTTTGCTGATTGCCGCAATAAAAGAGTCTTAACTAATTCTTTTTTAACTGATAAAAAGAAAGATGACATAAGGAGAAGTACAGATTTTAGATATGGTGAAGAATAATTTTTGATATGATCGATAAACAGAAGCTTTGGTTTCAAATGTGCCCATGCAAGCACTACAAATTAAGATAACCAAATGAGAAATTGATCAGAATCTCTGGAAAAAAATGGTCTCCCAGTGACACCAATTTGGCAATGACTGGGTGACCAAATCTGTCCACTGGGATACCATTTGATCTCCCAGTTACCATGTTAAAAATGCACTGCTTTATTCTCTTAGTTAAAAATGATTGAAAAATTTGTGTAATCATTCCATATTAGCAATTTTGTTGCCTTTCGCATCATGATTCGCATATTATCTGCAGACAAATAGCAGAAAAAAGCTCTGTTGAATATTTAAGTCATTTTGTTCATGGTAAATGCAGAATAATTTTGCAATGAATAGAAATTACATCCACATTTATAATTTGATTTGATATGACAAATCCTTTTAACAAATACTGCCGATTTTATAGATGGCAGAATAAATTCATTTCTGTATTATAGCTGGACCAAATTGAAGCCCCAGATTGAAGCACCAAATAGCCTGGAAGGCTCGCTAGCTCTATTGAATTATGCAAGCTAATAACACATTGCTTCCCTCCCGGTAAATCTTATTTATTAGAGCATCTAATGTTTGTTTTGTCTCAATTGTGTCAGTGTCTGTGAATCTTTTTTCTGAAGCTTTTATCATCTTTTCCACAATACCATCTGAAGTGTAAAGTGTTTTTGATTTGGAAGAAAAAAAGAAATTGTCTATTGGGTTTGACAGAATTCAGGCATATGAAATCAAAGACAATACTCTTAGCACCAAATGAAACAGTTTTGCGATTCTCTTTTGATCACATTCCTGTAATCTTTTCTGTAAAGCCTGTCTCCTATTAGTTTTGATATTTTGTTCTGTAGTATTACTAGGTTATAGTTTTTCAGCGTTTCACAACTGTATAATTGTGGCACAAAAAAAATTATTATACCATATATAGTAAACCTTGCTACATGACTGTAGTGTGGATGAATTGATGGATTCTATGCTGCCACCTTTCTTTTAGCATCTCTCGCATGCAGTTTTCCTATTGGTTGAAAGTCCGATTTTCCGTATCTGTAATTATATTTCACCTGTCGAAACCAATTTCTGGCAAAGTTTAATCAAGATGGTATCAATTTCCTGTCAATAAAATTTCACCATTCTGCCAATTAAGCCAATCGTTTTGGATTTTCTTGTGCTCTTTTCTCAGAATTCTTTAACATCTGCTTATTCAGGGCTGTGAACTTTAGTAAAGTAGTAATAGAATCCTATAACTATTAAAATTTTCAGATGTAAAATCTTTTAAAGTTCTATACAACAATCTTTAAATTAAGTAAATTTTTTGTCTGATCATGTTCGTTTTTCTCAAAATGCAATTCTGAAGCTCAATATTTTAAGAAAGCGATATCCCTGTTGTTATGACGATTTGCATCTTGATGTCAGACAACTCTCGTGGAGAAGGAATTAGCTCTTTTTTCTTATTGATGCATTTGGACGGATTTGAAATTTTTAGCATAATGAGTGTAAGTCCAATGAAATTTAATGCCATAAATATTATATCAACATTTGTTGGGTGTTATTGTTGAGAAAAATTAGCAAGAGATCAGATTGATTAAATTATAACAGCTAAACACTAAAGAAATGCTGGCAAAGGGTAAATCCAGCCGAAGGGGGCAGTCATACTAGAACATGACAGTCAAAGCAGCATTCCAACAGCTTATAGCCATCAGTTATAGCATTGCAATATTGAAATTTATTTAGGATATTTGTCATTCTGTAGGCAATGGAAGACGTGGTAGTGTGTCAATTTTCATATATTTCTGCAGCCTTTCTACGCAAAATGATTCAATAGCTTTTTATTCATATACCTATTTCTCTCTGTGATTTTCCTTGCAGCTTTTATTGCAAGACCTTGACAATGCTATAAATCTGTATCCCTCTTCCTTATACCATTTAAGACTTTGGGAAAAGTAGTCCATAGGTTTATTCTGTCTTATGATTATTGGTGTGGTTTCCACTTTAATTTGCCTTTCCAAACAAGTGGAAGAGTCTATAAAGTTGCCTGGTGGTCCATAATCTGTACTTTATGGCATCTTAAGCTGTAGTTTATTGGCCACACAACTAGTTTGTGTGTTTTCCTTCAGCAATTCCAGCAGCCAGTGACAATTTTCAAGGCTCCGCTTGTGATTTATATGGCCATTAATACAATTGGCCGCAAGCTAAATCCAAAGTTAGCTGAGTAAATGCGTTGCTTGATGTGAAAATCGCGTGCAGAATACAGAAGCTGCCATCCAGACTGTCAAGTGTCCATCTCCATGTTAGCATCACTTACTGAAGCTCAGGATCTTACATAGTAAGACGCAGTACAGGGAAAGTCAGGACTTGCAGTTGCTTGGAGTACAGTACAAATTTCTAAATGTGGCTCAACTTAGCTATCTATAGCTATTCATTACTAGTTTTATCCATATCTATCCATAACTATCCATTTCTATTCTTTTGTATACACTGGAATCCGTTTACCCTTTGTTTAAACAATAGTAATTGTGGATAGCTATGGCTAGCTACGGATAAGTGTAGCTTAGTTTAGCTTGGAATGGCTATGGATAGATAGCTAAGGCTAGATTTTAAATGACGAGCCGCTTTTAGAAATTTGTACTGTATGTTTGTCATGGTGAAGAAAAAAAAACAACTTTAAAGTCACAGAATAGTAATTTCCTAAATATTCATGAAAACTAATATTTTTGTCTCGGGTTGGAAATATTTTTTGCCTTTATGCAATTTCCTTGGAATTATAGGCCTATAAATAGCCTATAAATAGTATTAAATACCCATATTTGGCACCCACAGCTGGGGCCATGCTATGCCAACAGCTATAACAAAACCATTAGTGTAAAATCAGACAAAGTTATTCTTATTTTTGTGATCACTTTAATCAGATTACGCACAAAAGTGATCATAAGTGACAACTACTTCGCACACACAAAGTTTGACAGATACTAGCTTATTTTTCCTTTTTTAGTGTGTTCAGGTCAGACTGAAACAGTAATGACATAGAACTCTTTCTTGGAGCCGTATTTGATGGAAGAGATCTAGTGATACATCTCAAATTCTCAACATTGATTTTGCTTTTTATCTTTATACATTTTAACTTTATGTATGTATATATGTACATATGTACTACTGTGTTGTTACTGATTTGAAAACCAGAGCATTTTGATTTTAATAATAGACGAAATTTAATGGTGAGATTGAAGCCATTGTTGTATACTGTGTCGAAGTGCTTACTTCTGAAGTGCATGTTTACTTTGGAAATCAGCTACACAATTCAATTCAAATTTCATTATAACATAGAAAATGTGACACGCCGTTCAGCCGCTATTGCTCGGGATTAGATATACTTCCACTAAAGGATCACACAAATTTGCAAAAAAAAAAACTCACATAGGAAGTTCATTGTCATCTTCCAGATAGTGTATCTTTTTAATTTCCTGCTTCATGATCTTTTGATGTGGTGTCTTTACTTCTTCAATATACATTATGAATTATAATTGTGCTGGAGTATCTGATCTTTCTATTTGTACTTTTAGTGGTTTCTGTGAATTCTGTCTGTTCCTTTGTCAATATGTACAGAGGCTGCTGGATGATGAAGAATATGGAAATTAATAAACAAGTCAAGGCAGTTGATAGATCTATTCTATATATATAGTAGGCCTATATATATGACCAAACTGCTTCTTGCATACATGTATGTTCTTTTTTCTCAATGAATATCAAAAAGAATGTTGCTCGACATTTGGAAGTACTTTATGATTTTTTTAAAATTTGTGTTCCAATACGCAGAAAACAAAGATTGTATAAACACACTTCTCTATCTTTGTCATTCACATGAACAAAAACTAAATTCAAAACTTTTAGTGAAACTAAACAACATACTTTTTAACATTACAAAACTAAAGCATGAACAATTGCGTTAATGTAACATAATCATGCTATGTTGGAAAACTACAAAGGTTTCAATGACATGAAAATCCCATTGATGTTTTGCTAATGGCATCATGAACACGCTTAGTGCTTTAGCTTTCTCTCTTAGGACTTCATTTGCCTTTTGGAGAAATTGTTTAAAGTGATATTCATGTATTATTCTAATTCAGTGGAGTTAGATGATGAGTCTTTTCATCATGAACATCAGTATTGTCAAATAATGTGCGAGTATATGTCCTTGCTCTTACCACGTAACCTGGACCCATGCTAGATAGCTGTTACAATCATCCTCCAGCTCAATGTTGCTATAGCCCATCATTAATGAATTCTTTCTCTTTCCTATATCAACAAAAACCTTTTATGGTGCTTTGTGTTTTGTCTCTCAAACAATAGGCATGAGCTAATCTTACAAGAGAAGGCACTCAATGTGATATTCATGTAGCAGGTACGGTACAACCATCTTAAAATGGCTCAATATATCGATCTGTAGTGATACAAATCTATAATAATAATAATAATAATAAGGATTTATATAGCGCTAATTTCAGTAAACTGCTCATCAGCGCTTTTTCAGATCAAATCACTTGTAAGAATTCCGGAACAAATGGGTTTTTAGATTCTTTTTGAAGCTTTCTAATGTTTGTGCAATTCTCACTTTTTCAGGCAAGGTGTTCCAGAGTTTTGGTGCTGCATAGGAAAATGCTCGATCTTCAAACTTATTTTTGTTGCATGGAACAGGTTCTGCTAACAGCAGTTTGTGGTTGCTTCCCAGGTTATGTTCTCGTTGAGTTTTGACCTGAACAAGTTCTTGGATGTATTGTGGTGCCTGATTGTTCATTGCCTTCCATGTAGTTGTCATCAATTTGAACTGAATTCTTGCTGTGATTGGTGACCAGTGCAGTTGTTTCCTACTCTGGCTGACACTTTCGTGTTTTTTCAACCTCTCAATTAATCGAACTGCTGAGTTTTGAGCAACCTGAAGTTTATTTAACAATTGGGTAGCAGTGCCATACAACAGCCCATTTCCGTAGTCCAAATGTGGGGTGACAAGTGCATTGACAGCAGTTTTAACTATTTCCTTGTCAAGGTTTTTTCGAAGTTTCGACAGGTTTCTTAAATTAAAATATGCGTTTCGGCACATTTTGTTGATCTGCTTCTCCATGGTCATATTTTTGTCAAAGAGCACTCCTAAATTGCGGACATGGTCAGCAATTTTGATTTCAACATTGTCAACCTTGATAGATGTCATTTGAAGTTTCTTCAGTTGGTTTGGTGCTCCAATCAGAAGAAGTTCGGTTTTATCTCCATTATTGCACAGCTTGTTGTCATGCAAGAAATTTCTGATTTCAGCAATACACTTTTCCATTTTCTGTTTTGCATGTTCTTCACCCAAAAAGGTTGGTTTAAATGATAGGATTAGTTGCTCGTCATCAGCGTACTTCTGATCGTGAACTTGATTTCTTCGTGCTACTTCACTGACTGGGGCAACATAGGAGTTAAATAAGATTGGTCCAAGTTTGGAACCTTGAGGAACTCCAAAATTGAGAGGAAGTTTGCTTGAAGTTGAATCATTTATTATCACTGACTGTGATCTTTCAGAAAAATAAGATTTGAACCATCTTAAGGCTGCACTTTGCACACCATACCTGTTACGTAGTCTTTCTAGCAAAATGCCATGATCAATTGTGTCGAATGCTAAATCTATCCGTATACTGAGTGATATGGAGTGATCTGAGCTGACTAAAATCGATCTCTATAGTGATCTGTAGTGATCTATATACCCAAGTGCCATCTGTCCACAATTGCAGTTATTATATTGACACCCCTTAAAACAAACATGGGGTGTGGAGGGGTAGGGGTACAAATTGGAGACTACCTGTCTGGTCCACTGTATTATCAATTTCCTTCACAATAGCTTGAACTCATGTGGGTCCATTGTGTGATGCAGCTGAAGTAAGTTCTGTATTACAAACTAAATTGTCAAATATTAAATTTGCTCTCACACCTGTCAATTTATAATGATTGTGAAGACATTTTGGATATTGTGGCGAATTTGCCAGAAACAGATAAATTCGACAGTCAGCCTAAATTCGGTTATAATTGAGATATAGTTTAGATATACTAGAACACAATGGTGGAAGTTTCATGGCTGTATCTTCAGTATTAAGGTCAGGGTAAGGCCATAAAGTACCGTGTTTTTACTTGCGGGAAATTTGCGATGTTGTGGCGAATTTGTCATTAAAGAGTAAATTCAACAATTGGCTTAAATTCCGTTATAATTGAGCTAGGGACAAGATTTTAAAACTTAGGTAATTTAAATTCCAAATTAGCTATTGAAGTGATTTAAATGGCCAGATATGGTTTATAGGCAAATGCAATGGAGATATAATTATATTTCTATATTTAAAACTCAGGTCAGGGAGTCAGAAAAGTTTGATGTTTTTAGTTTTTTTTACTTATATTAAGGATACATTTTTTGATATTGGATAATACATTTTATTAGTATGAAAGATGTTACTCCAAGCTCATTTTATTAAAAATCCCTATTGAATCCTTACATAATCTTTAACAAACAATACCAGCATTTACTTTAGTAGTGACCATTTACACTAGGCTGCAGCACCTGTACTATCACTACAGATCACAACAGATCGCAAAGTATCAGATCACTCAGTATCAATCCGGATCACTACAGATTTATTCGGATCAATAGATAAGTGTCGATCACAACTGACGAGCTACTTTATGATGGTTGTATGTATGTGACACAGACTTTGATGAATTCAATTTTGCAAATGCTTACTCATGAAGTACGAAGTTATATTTGAGATTTTTTATGAACATTAGCTGTCTAATTGTCATCTGCCAAGCACTATAAAACCAAATTTTATGATACTTAAATAATTTACACATATGAATACAATGGATCCTGGACTAAAAGTGCCAATCTTGCATCCCATAATTACAAAGTCAATTGAAGTTAGTCAATCCAAAAGTTGTTTTTTTTTTTGTTTCGAGGCATATGTTAATGACTACCTCTCTAATCCAGAATTCAAAGAATATTTTAACAACTTGAATAAAAAGGTACTTTTCAGAAATATCTTCAAATAAAAATGCAAAACAACCATTTGGCTGGGCAGCTAATGCTGTACACCTGAGTGCTTCAAATAGTAACAGCGATAAAACAAGAAATTTTATTGGAAAGTACTCTGATAAATCCAACACAAGTAGGTACTTGCACTTCGAATGTCCCCTGAAAATCAATAGCTGGTAGATTCCATTGAATTTAGAATTCGTCTGCACTGTGGTATCTATTTAAATCTTTAAAAAGTACTAATTAGTTTTTCCCCACATCAAAACGTTCGATAGGACACGGAAATCTAATGATTTTCACTTTCTACATGCAGAGATATCGCCAATTTTATTTTTGACAACATATATTTCAATCCTAATTTTGCTCTAAGCAATGTGCGCGATATGATAATATCTAGGCAAGTGATCTTTAAAAATATGATGACACTTAAGTCTTGTAGTATATTCTAATTCATCTTCTATAAGGAGCAAGTGAGATAGATGTTGAACTGAATAATTTGGATTTCCCCTACATTTGAGAATGATAGGAAAATTAGTTAAAACATACCTTAATACGAGTTTCCTGCCTTTTGCGTCATGATTTGTGCATTATCTCCAGACAATTAACAAACATGAAGCTCCATTGAATATTTAAGGTATTTTGTTCATGATAAATGCAGAATAATTTTGCAATAAATAGAAATGATATCCACATTAGTAGTTTGATCTGATACGACAAATCCTTTAGAAAAATATTGCAGACTTCACAGATGGCAGAATAGCTGAATTCCTGTATTATAGAAGGACCAAATTGGAACACCAGATAAAAGCACCAAATAGCCTAGAAGGCTCACTGGCTCTATTGAATTATTCAAGCTAATAACACATTGCTTCCCTCCCGGTAAATCTTATTCATTAGAGCATCTAATGTTTGTTTTGTCTCAATTGTGTCAGTGTCTGTGAATCTTTTTTCTGAAGCTTTTACCATCCTGTACAAAATGCCTTTTGAAGTGTAAGGCGTTCTGTGTGGACAAAAACACTTTCATTTATTGAAGTTGACAGAATTCAGGCACACCGCCATAAAATCAAAGACAATACTCTTTGCACCAAATGTTGCAATTTTAAGAACCTCTTTTGATTTGATTCTTGTCAACTTTTCAAAATATTTTTGTCTATAAAGTATTGTCTTCTACTGGTGTACAATTGAAATGTCACAGATGCATGATAACACATAAGAACACAACAACAAACATGTTATCATTCATTTGCTTGGAATTGTGACTTCTTCTTCCTGTAAACCATTCACTACTGCGTACAAAATCTTTGTGATATGTATTTGGACTTATTATTGTCTTCTTAAACTTTTAAGTGTTCTAAAATAAACTGTATTGAAACACAGAAAACTATTAAAAATAATTTTATTCATTTATCTATTAAATATATTTACACAGGTTGTATACACTCAGTAAAACTGTTTTTCAGGTAGACCCTGTTAAAAACATGAATATGTACATTAGGGTGCATCGTCTGCCCTTAAATTGTCGTATTCTTTTGCACTTTTGCCATGTTATTCCATTGCCAGTAAAAAGACATTCTGCAAAATTTCAATAAGATTGGTCGTGGCCTTAGGGTGGCACAAGTGTTGCATTGAAGTTTCGTCCAAAAATGACAAAAGTGATGTTTTGTATAATCGGCTTTTTTTTTCTTAATCGCGGTTACAAATATCAGCTTATCATTTGATTTTGGAATTTGATTCATATACCATTGTTCTAAGAAGAAAATAAGCTTCAATTTGAATCGTAGAAAGCTATATTTCTGAAATTGTTTCACTTTGAAGAAATTCCAAAAGTAGGAAGATTCGGACTATGGTGAAAAAATGTTTGGAATGAACTGCTTAACAGGTCAACTTTTGCATAACTGTCACATCTCCATTTGAATAAAGTATGAGGCACGCTTTGGTGAAGCAAGTAAGAATTTCAACATGTTTTTCAAATATCTATTCAACAATATCCAAATATACAAATTTACATCAAATACATGTAAATATGAGAAAGAAATCACTTCTATGTTACATCATTCTTCTATGTCCTTTTTTTTTACTACATCATACAGTGCCGCCAGTAAGTAAGTGAAACGTATGATATTGTGCCATTGCATCAATGCTAAACATCCTTAACCAAAATGCTTGTGGAGGCATGAATTCTCATCGGATGAAAGGGAAACAAAGTTGGTCATAAAGGCCGATGTGTAAGGCAATTGGGATAAAAATAGCAGCCCATTTTCTTCGCTGTAGTCGGAGTTAGGTATGGGTCAAAGTCTTTGATGAGTAAGTGAACCACCCTTCCCTATGTTTTAACATTGGGCCTGCGTTTCACTTACTTATCAAAGACTTTGACCCATACCTAACTCCAACTACAGCAAAGAAAATTGGCTGCTTTTTTTATCCCACATGCCTCACATATCGGCCTTTATGACCCAAAATGTTTTCCTCTCATCGGATGAGAATTTGTCCTTCCAGAAGCATTTTTGTTAAGGATGTTTAACATTGATGCAATGGCACAATATCATGCGTTTCACTTACTTACAGGCGGCACTGTAATTCCATCAAGGTTTTACCAAATGATGTGGTAGATCACTTCCTCAGTTTAGAGACTTCTTTGGGTTTCGAAAGTCATATTAACAGTGTTTTTTAGATTTATCACATTGTAATATTCAAAAAGAGAAAATATCACTGCACTAACACGACTTCTCCTAAGCGGAAACCATTGATGTTGGTATTCAAATTGAAGCTCTTTCACTAAGAAATCTAACTGCACCATTTATAAGTCAATCAAATAAAACTGAAAATATTATTGACAACCACGAAACGGCAAAATAATACCTCATGCTCAAATTTCAAGCCTGTTGTGCCACCCTTAGACATTGGAATTTTTCCAAAAAAACTTTACGGGGCCACTTTTGTGACATTAAGGTACATTACTGCAAAAGTGCATGAAGTTTTGGAGACAAAAGGGGCAGATGATGCACCCTAATGTACATTAAGAACAAATATATAAATAAACATATATATGCAAAATGAATAAAAGTTTATAAAAGTTAAAACTTGTAAATGAATGACTGAAGAAGGAGATGGGTGTTCATGCCAAGAATCATTGTATTACCTTTTTTTTTGAGGCAGAGTTTCAATATCATTGGATGTTGGCAATACCCACATTAAACAGCCTTGTGTTCAATTAAAATTGTACACTGCTTGTAAATGCTTATAAATAAACGCATCTACCTCACAGAAAAGGCTAAGAACTGCAGATCTAATTTGTAGGATCTTACAGACTCTATTCTGACAACTGTCGCTCAATATCTCTGCCTTGCAGTTTTCCAATCTGCTGAACCTTTGATTTCCCACGTCTGTAAATAGATTTCAATTGTCGAAACCAATTTCTAGCAGAGTTTAATCAAGACAATATCAATTTCCTGTCAACAAGATTTCACTATTCTGCCAATTAAGCACATCGTCTCAGATTTTCTTGTCCTTTCTTCTAAGATCAATTCTTGGACATTTTTCTTTATCATTACCGGACAGAAAAATGTTGTGTTAAAATTATTGAAAGAGTGAAGAGAGAAAACTCCATCAGAAAAATTGGACCAACTGGGGAATTTTTCACATATAACAAATTTCAAAGGTGTTTCATCTATTCATGTCTACATTAAGTGTATATGTTGTCCAGTTATTTTGCAGATTTAAATCTGAAGTCAGGCCACTATTATCATATTTTGGTGTTTCAACTAATTCAACTCTTCCAAGATTGGGAATAATTGCAATGGGACCTGCCATACTATCTTAAAAAGGACTACAACATTTGTAGGGAGTTTTAGTCAAATACATGATGGAGTAATAATTTTCATCAGACAAGATTAATGAAACAACCGCAGCAGAAAGCTTAATATCAGCTGAACATTTACAAGAGGATTAATCCAGCTAAAGGGAATAGTCATAATGTCTAAACAGATTGAAATATTACAAGAAGCAATATATTTGTCATCCAAAGGAATAAAGGATTGAGTTTGACATAATTTTTCGAAATTAGAATATGACAATTATGCCAAAATAATTTTTGTAGGCGTTAATCCATCTGAATGACTTAAGATTCGATAATTTGAAATGTATCCTGAAGATTTCCAGTGATCTTTTTCGGCCCAGCATAATTTTGAGTTAAAATGTTTCTTCCAGCCTTTTTCTAGTTTAATATCACTATTTACATGAACAAGGTGAACCACTGATCTGTTTGTCTATCTTTTCCTGTGCATTTTTGGAACGTACATTTCATCACAAAACCTTCACAAAACAGTTAATTGGCTTTATTTCCACCTGCGAAATAAACCAGATTTGTGATTATTGCAGTAGTTCCCATTTCAATCTTCCTCTTAAAACAAGTGGAAGAGTCTAGAAACTGGTTTAGCGGTTCACAATCTCTGTTTTATGGTGCCTTAAGCTGCAATTTATTGGATACACAGCTAGTTAGTGTGTTTTCCGCTGTCAAATCCAGCAGCCAATGACAATGTTCAAGGCTCTTCTTAAGATTTATAAGACAATTACTGCTACTGCCCACAAGCTAAATCCAAAGTTAGCTAAGCAAACACATCCTTGATGTGGAAATCGCGTGTAACACACACAAGTTGGCATCCTGGCTGTCAAATATTTCTCTCAATGTCAGCATCACTTAATATATCTTAGGATCCTGCAGGAATAAATACAGTTTAAGTCAAGTTTCTGTTTAGCATTACTTTTTTTAGGTGTGACATAGGAAATGCGAACAAGGCCAAGCCTCAGTAAGTTATTTCAATAATGTCAATACAATATAATTGCTGCTTCTAAGCTACCCACTGTAATGGCCTATCAAATACAATTTGGCACAGAATAGCTCTGTTGAATCATTCAATTATTATTCAGGCCAGTAACTCACAACTTCCCCTAAGTATGTCTAATTTGTTGGCACATCTAATGTTTGTTGGCTTTTAAGTGTCTGCAGAGCATCATCCTGTGCAAAATAATTTTCTTCACTGCAATTTACAGAATCTATATGCACCTTTTCAAAGCCAAAGATAGTTATGTGGATTCTGGGAGGCCATTAATATATTACATTTTACTGAAATCAAGGAAAGCATAGAAGTTTTTTTTAGTCTCAAAATGATGTCTGCTGAAGATGGACTGTCTGATCTTGTTAAAGTGTCTGCGTTTCACTCAAGACTGGCCATGTGAACAGCATACAAAATTTAGTGGAATTCTTCAGGGAAATTTGAGGGACTCCACCGAGATTGGAGTAATCAGTGAAACTGCGAGAGACCATGTGCAAGGTCAAGATAAGCAGTAGAAACACAAACATTGAAAAGGCAGAAGTAAAAGAACTGAAGTCAAAGTTGAGATAAAGTCAATACTGGAAGGGCAAAGTTTCTTGTGATGCTTTAACCTTACAAATCAAGCCATTGACTTCAGAAGGCAGTAATTTGTTATGAACTCCATGGAGAATTGGCAGGAGAGTGTTTACAGCTAATTTCATAATTGTAGACAATGAGCGCGACTGTAGAATGCATATCTGAGAAAAAACACACATAAAAAATCACAGCCAGAATAATTTCAGATAACAATCAATTAAAAAAATAGTCAAACATCTGTTGCAAATTAGTAGGCGAACACTATGTTTATTCAAGTACACGTATTAAAGTGCCCTTTGATAATTATGTGAACATTTTCGGGAAACTAAATTCAAATCAGCCGATATTATGATCAAGGTCTTTCCTATTTCTGAATGGCTGAACCTTAATTTTACCCATTACATGTGCTATATAACAGATTTCAGCTATCCGAATCAATTACTAGCAAAATAATATCTATGTCCTATTAATCACATTTCGCTGAAGAAAACTAATGGTCTCCATCTTCCTTTTCTCGTTTCATGAAATCTCTAGTATTATCTTATTTTTGAATACTTTTCTTGAAATATTCTTCTTACATATATAAGGAAATATTATGCATTTTAAACCTTCACAGTCTGCAATTGCAGAAGACTGCATGGTCAACAGCAATAGATTTTTCTCTATAAAGTTCAATGTTTAACTTTCAAAGTTTGACCAAGCAAGGCGTAATTGTCTGAAAGAGGCTGAGGTAAAAATAGGCCCAGTACTTTTTTGCAAGTCTTGGAAGACTGTTTGGAGGACTGTTTGGAAGAAAAAATAAAGGTTTTTAAAAGGTCAAATCGAAACTGAAACTATATAGGCTGTATGTTCCCCTGAAATAAATTTGCTTAAGAAATGGTTTAGGTAATCAACCATATTTTTGTGTTTTAACTTTATACAATTAATTATGGAGTTAAGACAACGTATTTCTAATATCCGACAAATTGGGAAAGATGATTGCAAAACCAACATCTATATATGCAGTGTTCAATGCTCTTCTTCAGATTTGTAAGATAATTCCTACAGCTGCTGGCTGTAGGCTAAAAGGAAAGTTAGTTACGCAAACGCTTGCTTAATGTGGAGATTGCGTGTGATGTACAAATGCTGTCATTCTGACTGTCAAATGTCCATCTCAATGTCAGCATCACTTACTCTGTCTGAGGATCCTGATTGAGGCAGTAAAAGGAAAGTTTTTACTTGTACAAGTAGTTACTTCAGGTAGTTTGGCAATGCAGTAGAGAGAAAAGAAACACCTTTTACCCCTGTCTTTTTACCTTGTGGTGTCTTCCTATACCATCGGAATTTTACTTTATTGAAATGGATTCCTTCGCAAAATAATGATTGTACATATTGTGTAATGTTCAGAATAAGTGGGCCAGCAGCCACTTATTGTGATTATTTGAGGCTGCCATCATGGAATGAATGTCCACTTATTGCCCATGTTATGAATGATGAGCAATGGAAGTGACACCAAAATATTCTAGTTTGATATATCCTTTTGTTCATAAAATTGTGAAACTTCTTTATAATTTGACTGACTGGTTAGCCTCCATAAGATAAACACTATTTTCATAATTTTAAAATTGAGTAATTTAATTGAGGACACTTACAGGCAAATTAAGCTTCATTTCCTGGAATTCCTTTTAGATTGTTACTCTGAACATGTGTGAGAAATCAGTAACTTTGTGAAACTCAAGTTTCACTCCTACAACACTTCGTAGAAAGCACTTCGACAGCTTCTCTGGGTGATAGATAGAAATTCTCCGTATTATAACAGGAAAAGATTGAAGCACCAAATAGCCTGGAAAGCTGGTTAGCTGCATTTAATTATTCAAGCTAATAACACATTACTGGGAACCCTCTCAGCAAATCATATTCATTAGAGCATCTAATGTTTGTTCTGGTATCCCTTGTGTGTCGTCAATGTTGTTTTGTGGTGCTTTTGTCGCCCTATGTATAATATAGTTCCTTCCTTTCGAAGAGTGCAGTTTTTGGATTCTTGTAACATATCTTGAATTTAGTCAAGATTGCTGTCTGAAAATCCAAGACCACTGTATTTGCAACTCAACATAATGATTTCATGAAGATGCACTCTTTCGAAGAGATTTTAATTTTTCTGTGACACGTGTAACTATATTATCAATGCAGATCGCTTTGTTTTGTAGCACTTTTTAATATGTTGGCAGCGTCGTTCTAATAATAATCACAAGGTTTCTTGACACTTGGTTATTTTAGCTGGACAGGCATTTGCAGACTATGCTGTGTGGAAAACCATTCCTTTCACAGACACAGTGGTGACATCTTCAGGCAGCCTTGAGCTGCATTTGCAAGCTTTGTCTTAACAAGGTAGATATTGAATTAAAGCTGTCAGGGAAAGTCCTAATGTAGATTAATGCAGGGAGTGAGTAGGGCTTGGTTGTCTTCTTCGGCTGTATCCATTGCATTAAAGCCACCAGAAAATGTTTTAATGTTTTACTCTGGAATATGAAAGCTAAAGTAGGCAGTAGAGTTAAGTCAAATTATTTTCTGTTACAATTTTTAAATATGCACTTGCCCTTTATATGCTAGTTAGTGTCAGGCACACAGTTTCCATGCAAATGAGGACAGGCAACTATATTATGTCTTTCTATGTAATTTAAAGTTTCTGCTTCATTATTGCACTGCACATGTAATAATTAATGTGTTAATGTTACTTTCTGATCCATTGATTATACAATTGAATTTTTTCTGTTTGCCATCAACTAGAATAGCAATGTCATTTCTTCATTTATTATTCCCTTATAAGCTATTAGACACTATATTCTAGATTCTATTCGACCAACTTTTCGTCCTTTCTACTTTGTGGTTTCTGAATGGCTAAGCCTTGATTTTCTGCTTCGGTGTAAATAGATTTCAGCTGTCAAAACCAATTTCCAGGAAGGTTTAATCCAGACAATATCAATTTCCTATTAATTATATTTCACGATTCTGTAAATTAAAGCTCATGTTTTTTCAACTATCTCTTCATCGCTTCTCAGAAATCTCACAAGTTAGCTCATTTTTGGAAGACTTCCTTTTCTGTATTTGGAGAATATTCAGAATAAGGAGGTAGCTCACAGCAATAGTTCTGCGTTGTGAAATTATTTCAGGGTATAAGCGACAGCTTCTGACCATATTTTGGAGATGCAAGTAGATAGCACACTGAAAAGAATTAGTTTTGTAATTTATCCTTTTTCTCATTGCGCTAAATATTATTTTTGTCATAAAGAGATACCTGTCGACATGTCATTATCAAAATAATTTACATATATGAGCAGTATTGAGCACACAGTTACAAGCTTTTCTTTGACATTGTGATGGACATTCTACCTTCAGGATGACAACTTTTGTATTCTGCACGAGATTTCCAAATCAAGTAAGCGTTTGCTTAGCTAACTTTGGATTTAGCTTGCAGCTAGTTGCAGTAATGGTCTTATAAATCTCGAGAAGAGCCTTCAGCATTGTCACTGGCTGCTTGATGTGCAAGTGAAAAACACACTAACTAGCTGTGTATCCAATAAATTGCGGCTTAAGGCACCATAAAGCAGACGTTGTGGACCACCAGGCAGCTATACAGCCTCTTCCACTTGTTTGGAACGAAAAATCAAAGTGGAACTGACACCAATAGTCATTGATCTCTTTTATTGGCACCTAACATACAGAATTGGAAAAAATACATTTATGCTACACAGCTGTCTCTGGATGCCTTTGCGGGGCTGTCGGGTCAGATTTCCCCATTCACCCTGAGGGGTGGAAAACGTGATTTGGCAGCCTCAAATGTGGGGCATCCAGAGGCAGCACCTAACAATAATGTTGGCTTTCAATTTGTTAATTAGAAGTATTTCTAGTTTCTGTATAGATTGATTTATTCTGTAAATATTGTGATAAAAAATTTGGATAATGCTTCACTGGTTATATTTTATGTTTGATTTATATGATATTTACTTTACATTTACTGATAAAGGCAAATACGCCTGCATTGGCGTCAGCCTGCCATATATATTGCTTTTTGGTGATGGAAAATGTAAATAGCATTGTACATATATTTAAATATGGTCAATAAATGCTTCACTTTACTTTACTTTACTTTATTACCTCAGAAAAAACTGATTTACTTGATCATGGAGATCACATCTCTAGAGAGACACTTTTAGAAGTGTAATTTATTGATAAACCCTGTCTTCATTTGGATTACCTTTATTTTTGAACCTGTTCATATAGTATGATCAATCCCTTCAGTTTAAATTACTTCTGTATCTCATGATAATAATTTATAAGCGTAATGAAGGGCAAAAATGATTTGTGTGAATAATTGTACACAATTACACATTTTATCAGTTAATATAATACTATTGGTTTTATCCCAACTTCTTGTTCACCTATACACGATTTTTTCCTTTTGGCGAGCTGTCATTCTTTCTTCTGACTAAGTTGCAAACTTCCACAAGAAGTGCAGCATGATAAATTAGCTTTTTATTCAAAAGTATGACATTGAATGATTTAGTCTTTAGCCCTCTTGCCATAACTCTACTTCTTGGTATAAAACGTCCTTCATGCCTTTTTGGACAACTCCTAATTCCTGTAGGAAATCAGACGCTTAATATATTAAAGTGTCACTCCTGCCAGACTCCTGCCAGACTGAATAAGGCAAAGCAGAAATATGAGCTCCTGAAGAAAGAAATGAATTACGGGCTTATTGATGGGCTTTGTGACTGTAAGCTTATGGAAAGTCTTCTCTGAAAAGCCAGGAAATAAAATGTTCAGACACATAGAATTGTTGAAATGTCAGGAAGGGGGTTCTGAGGCGTCTTCTATTCTTGATAGAGGGACTTTTAAAGAAGTTTTTGATTTATTACATTGCATTTAATGTTTCAGCAGCATTGGAATAATTTAATCCAGTAGCATTTACTTTGCTGCTACCAACTGGCACAGTACAAGCAATAAAAAGAAAGTCTAACTTTCTATCACAAGTCCGTAGCCTACCTATTTGTTACTTCTGTTTCCTTGGTAAAGGTAGGAAAATGATTCTGGGGTAGCCCAAAGGTGTGAAAAGGCAATGTAGTGCCTAATTCTTCCTTACTGTTGGAGTAATCACATAATCATTTGACATAAAATTATGTTGCCAAAACCAGACTGCCATAACTTAGTATTAGAAATATATATTTCGGCGGGTTCAAACCCCAGTCCAGGACTGGGGTTGGATCCCGCCTCCTCAAGTGCCAGTTGATTCGCAGTCAAGCACTCTAACCATGAGGCTATGGGAACTCTATAAATTAGGAAAGGCGACACAACAATATACGTTTTACAGGTTACACATTTTAGATAGTGTACTCAAAATTCTTTCAATAATTCGCAGAATAATGTTTCTCATAGAAAACAATATAAGATATATAGTGTTTGCATTTAAAATTACGAATAAATTTCAATACATAGTGTCAACTGTAATTCAAGTATGGATAAATACCAACAGTTGCGGGCCTGGTCAAACAGAATGCCTGCCAAAGGAACATCATTTTATTTCTTTTATATTTGACGAACACTGCGAAATGCAAACTATAGCAAGAAAAGTGAGTTGTGCAAATATGATACCAAACTCTATGGACGAATATTGTATAGTGCTATTTTATAAGACACACTCGATATCATTCATGGAGATGCCCTCATTGCCCATCACCATCATTATTGATGACACAGCATGTCGGCCATAATGCACACTGACATTCAATCGAATACAATCAATCACAGAAACATGTGACCTTGCAATATATTGATCTTGGGCATTCTTTAATCACTCAGAGCATAACTGGACCTTGATTGTGGGTGCTGCAAGGTCCTTTCTCCATGTGGGTAATTAGATTCCAGACATGCATTTCGCAGCTGGGGACTGTTGAACAACATGGTCAAGGACACTTGGTATCCCCCGATGCCAGCGAGTGAGCTGGTTATAAACTTACAAATTCCATTTCAACTGAGAATGAATAACGTGTTCCATAGGCCTATTTGAATAACAATGTATGCTTTATGCTGTATGTACAATACATGCTACAGTATACATAACTTTTCCTTATTCGCCACATGCTACGTGTATCCAGGCTCGTAATTCCAAGAAACTCATGTCTTATTGTAATATTATTACATTGGTAGACTGCCTTTGCTTGAAAACCTTAATAACACATGATATTGTATAATAGACCTCTGATCAGGGTAACATAATTTGCTATTCATTGAAGTTGTGCTATAGTACAGATACAACTAAAACTGAAAGTCCTTTTTGAATAAATATGAGTCAATTTGCTGTACACCCATATTCAAATCAATTAGATATCTAATTGTTGTTCCCAAAGGTGTGAGTATTCCGTAAGGTTAAAGCAGAACAAGAATCTTTGGCCTTATCTTTTGCTGATTTTATCTCTTATATTTTAGCAATGCTTTCAGCTGTTTGTGTTTCTATGGTTTATCTAGAACTGACATATGGTCTCTTGCAGCTTCACTGATCACCACAATCTTGGCAGAGTCCAGTAAATTTCCCCAAAGGGATTTTCTAAATTCTGTATGCAGTTCACACAGCTGGTATTCGAGGTGAAGGACATCTTTATCAACCAGCTTTGACTTTCAGCTTAAGCCAGATGTCATTTGTGATATTTCAAAGCACACAGAAGCTAGAATGTCAGCTGAGACCAAGTTTCATTAGTACCTGTGGCATAGATGAGTTCCTCTGGGTGCACAACAATGGCCCAAGTAGCCATTTAGAACAGCGTTTCTTAGAAACCAATTTTCGCCTTCATAAAATCTTACCTACAAAACGGCATGACTGGCACCTTGGATAGCATGCTACACAGGTCCATACTGATAGATTACAGCATGTTTGTGATTACATTTTGATTTTGTTTTATTTTTTTGATTTATGTTTCTGTGGTTGCTAGGCACACTTTGGTATTATTTCATACCTCATCTGCTTTCATTAATGTTATTTTTAGAAATATTTGCTGTGGAATCATACGCCTGAAATATTGTGATACAGGAATGAAGATAGCAACACATGACAGTTCACACTTGTGCCCCTTCTTCAAAATCATATCCTGATATATCCTGACAGCCTTACTCTGACGAACCAACCTGGCTTTTGATAACTTGGCTTGAAATTAGATAAAGTTAACCACATGCCAGGTCCACTGATCACAGAAAGTCATCATTTAAATGCAAGTTAGTCCATGACACAGTTTGACACACTTGGTGTACAATGGATTTCTCACAGGCAACCTGTAGGGTGTATTGATACCTACACTCTATTAGGAACAAGTGTCATTTTCAGTAAAATAAAAATAACAAGGCATTCAAACACCAAGTTGATTGCTCAAACAGCATGCCCAATTTAATTCCTGCTGTTTGAATTTGATGTTGTTCTGCATGTCACAAGCTACTTAAGCGAACATTACAATAGATGAAGGAAAGTTGTTGCCTGTGGCTTTGTGAAAAAAGAGCTAATCATTGTTTTGGGGAAAATGTTTCAACATGCTGAGAGAGCTTATGGATAGCATGCCAGGCCTCACGGTCATAAACATCATTTAACGCAGTAATTTTACTGTGGGGGGTTTGACATATTTCCCTGTTATGAAGAAACCACAATATTAGAACACATGGAAAATGACATTGAGCCATGTTATCAATTCGTTTGGCTTTTTTCAAAATTCCGCCTTTAAATGAGCAGCTTAAGCCAGGGATAATAAATTCTCATTGTGTGAAATGTGCCAGAATGTCGAGAGAATTTCCATTTTTGGAATCAATTACAGTTTAATGTTGAGAATAAAAACATACAAGTGGAATGGAGAATCAATATCATACATCACTTCTGATGCAAATGTAGATGTAACTTTATCAATCCTAGCATTCCGCAGGGTCGACATCTTCCTGCCTACGATCATGCAGCCCACAAAGTGACATCTCCATTCTCATTACACATTTTTTGTAATTTTTGCATCAAATTGATGACGTGATCACCTGTACCATTATAGCACCAATAACCCTATATGAACGGCAATTTGCTAGGGTGTTGCGTAAAAATGCAAAGACCCAGACCTGTATATTAGCATGAATGACACTTTATGGCAACAGTGACGGAGGAACATAAATGAGCAATGTGAATGACTTTGGTTATGGCGGCATTGAGATGCTTGGAAAGGCAGGAAATCACTCCTTTTATGAATGTATACATGCTAAAATCCTTCTTGAGTTTGTATACTTTTCTTGCTTTATGCTCATTATGACTGCAATTCAAGGGGCAAAACACAGTCGCAAGGAAGGCAGGGATGCAATAAATCACACCCAAGAGCTTAGGGGGTGGCGGTTGTGGAACTAGATGGAAAGCAAAGGTAGCACTTGACTAGTTTTACTGCCGGTCAAACTGGTTTTTTTTTTTGGTCATATTCATGAATAATTTTGCTTAATGCTCTTTTTTTCCTTTCCAGGTAAGCAGCAAAGAAATTTCACAGGAATTCTTCAATGTATAGATAAGTACATCTTTGTATCGCAGACACTGAGAGCACAATTGGGGTAATACAAGATTTGCCAAATATTAACAGACAAATAAAATTTTGGCAACTATGACAGTGGTGGCTTTGTGGAGTACTCTCCTGGCGTGGTTTTGGTGGACAATAGTGTTTATGTGACAGCATCAGTGAATTCAACATAACAAAAAAGAAATTTGAAATATCATTATTCTAGATTCTGACCACTCTAGCTTCTTACTGCTGTTCTAGATCAGCATAGGCGTTACATTTAAGTCCAACATGTTCTATAATCTTGCCCTTTATAGTTCCCGTTGCTTGCCCCCCCCCTCTCTGCATCTTACTTGTTAGCATATCTTCCTTCCAGATAATAATTATCAATCATGCGGATTACGCAAGGCCGTCAAAGTATTTCATAAATCAAAGAAAGCATTAAAGTTTTGTGTGTAGTTCTAAAATGATGTCTGTTGAAGACGGACTGTCTGAGCTTGTTAAAGTGTCTGCTTTTCACTCAAGAGGGGCTATGTGAACAGTATACAAAATTTGGAGGGATTCTTTGGGGAAATTTGAGGGACTCCCTGGAGATTGAAGTAATCAGTGAAACTGCAAGAGACCATATACAAGGTCAAGATAAGAAGTAGAAACACAAGCATTGAAAAGGCAGAGTTAAAAGAACTGAAGAAAAAGTTGAGATAAAGTCAATGCTGGCAGGGCAAAGTTTCTTATGATGCTTTAGCCTTACAAATCGAGACATTGACCTCATAAGGCAGCAATTTGTTATGAACTCCAGGAGGAATAAGAGCTACATTGTAGAGTGTTTAAAAGAATCAAATAAAGAGCAACTTTGCTCAAAGAATAATCACAAGTTAAATGATTAGATAATTGTAATACAAGGAAATATACATAATACTTATAAATATTAAGATGGATTGCGCAATATCAAAAAGAATCCTAGACTACCACAGTTGCAGAACCGTTTAGGCAAACTGAATGTGTATCATATACATGCAAGTGCAAATAATATTAAATCATGCCTTTTTGAATTATGTGAGCACTTTCTATAAATTAACATCATCATAGATTTCAGCATTCTCAACCAATTACCGACATGGTAGAATCAAATAATATCTCCTGTTAATAAGATGGGTGTTCACTGTTCATCCAAAGGACCATTGTATCACTTTTTTTTTTTTTCGAGGCAGAGTTTCAATATCATCGGACATTGGCAACATACACATTAAAACAGCCTTGAGTGTTCAACCTTTTAGTAAAATTGTTCACTGGCTGTTTAAGCTTCGAAAAGAACACATCTACCTCAAAGAAAAGGTTAAGAACTGCAGATCTACTCTGGAAGATCTTATAGATTCTATTCTGACAACCGTCGCTCGATTTCTCTGCCTTGCAGTTTTCCAATTCGCTGAACCTTTGATTTTCCACGTCTGTAAAATTCAACTGTCGAAACCAATTTCTAGAGAAGTTTAATCAAGACAATATCAATTTCCTGTCAATAAGATTTCACCATTCTGCCAATTAAGCAGATCGTTTCAGATTTTCTTGTCTTTTCTTCCAAGAATTCTTGGACATTTTTCTTTACCATTACCTGACAGAAAAATGTTGCATTAAGATTATTGAATTAATGAAGAGAGAGAAAAACCATGAGAAAAATCTATAGGCAACAGTGGAATTTTTCCCATATAACACATTTCAAAGGTTTTTGATCTATTCATGACTACAGTAAGTGTATGTTGTCCAGTTATATTTCAGATTTAAATCTGAAGTCAGGCCACAATTGTCATATTGTGATGTTTCAACTGATTCAACTCTTCTCAGATTAATTAGGAATAATTGCAATGGGACCTGTCATAAATATTATCATGAATAGGATTACAACATTTGTAGGGAGTTTTAGTCAAATACTTGACGGGAAAATAATTTCATCAGACATGATTAATGAAACTACCACAGCCGAAAGCATAATATCAAATGGCAATATACAAGAGGATTAATCAAGCTAAAGGGAATAGTCATAATTTCTAAACAGATTGAATTATTACAAGAAGCAATACATTTGTCATCCAAAGGAATAAAGGATTGAGTTTGACATAATTTTCTAAATTAGAATATGACAATTATGTCAAAATCATTTTTGTAAGCTTTAATCCTTTTGCATTAGTTAAAATTGGACAATTTGAAATGTATCCTGAAGAATTCTCTGATCTTTTTCGACCCAGTATAATTATAGTTAAAATATTTCTTCTGGCCTTTTTCCACTTAGATTATTTTAAGATATCACTGTTTACATGAAAAAGATGAACCACTAATCTGATTGTCTGTCTATTCCTGTGTATTTTCGGATTGTCAATTTCATCACAAAACCTTCACAAAACAGTTAATTGGCTTTATTTCCACCTGTGAAATAAACCAGATTTATGATAATTGCAGTAGCACCCATTTGAATTTTCCTCTGAAAACGAGTGGACGAGTCTGGAAACTAGTTTAGCGGTTCACAATCTCTGCTTTATGCTGCTTTAAGCTACAATTTATTGGTTACCCAGCTAGTTGGTGTGCTTTCCTCTGTCAAATCCAGCAGCCAATGACAATGTTCAAGGCTCTTCTTAAGATTTATAAGACCATTACTGCTACTGCACACAAGCTACATCCAAAGTTAGCTAAGCAAACACATCCTTGATGTGGAAGTTGCGTGCTACACACAAAAGATGGCATCCTTGCTGTTAAATATCTAGAACAGGGGAAAATTGGCAATCCTGGGTAAAGTTGGCACACTATTTTGACCCACTTAATTGAAAAATGCCAACTTTAATCACCGACACAGGTACCTTTGGCAAAGTTGCCATATGTGTCAAGGATTAAAAGTTGGCAAGCCTTAAAAAGTTCTTTCTTCTTGTAAATTCCCAAGGAATGCAAAAATAATAAAATTGTTGCCTCTAAGCCACCCACTGTTATGACTTACCACAATATCAAATAGTCTGGAACGCAGACATGCTCTGCTGAATTATTCAATTACACTTCAACCTCACCTTACGACCACCTCTCTAATGCGGGCACCTCGCCATTACGACCACAAAGGCATGGAACGGAATATTTCCCTTTTCATTTATGCTTAATAAAACCTCTCTAATGTGGGCACCTCGTTATTACGGCTGCCTGGCAAATGCGGGCACTTTCTCAGGTACAAAGTTCTCATTTAGACCTCATCTATTACGGACAGTGCTGTCTTCAGCAGCTGTTAATGTTGTATCAAGCAGAAATGCGTACTGCCAACACTCAGTCCGTCCGTGTGTTTCTTTAAGTTAACTTACAATGAAAAGACATATAACCCAGAACAATTATAGAAAGCTCAATGACAATTGAGGATGGGGTACAAAGGAAGCCTGGTCAACAGATAATTCTTACAAGCAATTAGCCCCCATTGAGGCCTAAATTAATTGCACTTTTGAATGAAACACCTGAATCACATCACACCCTTCAATACCAATCAAGAGCTTCAACACCCAATTGAGTTACTCACCCAAATTGTGCTTTTGACACATGTCACTGTCAGTTGACATGTTATTGCAGATATCTAAAATATTATGTATACATGTAAATTATGCGAGTTTTGAGCAATGTCTTGTTTCTAAATGACCGAAAATTACCATAGATAGATAGATCTACACTCCAAACATTTGGTTGTCACTGTGACTAGTTTATGACTACTTTAGGGTAGTAATGGTTGAAAAAATTGGTACTGACTTCCTGGAAAATCATTTTGACTATTCTATCATAATCAAAATGACTACGTTGACTATGTACGGGTCAGAAAGGTAGCCAATTTGATCACCATCTGGTAGCTTTGATTACCAGAATGGTACAGCTTACTAATCCAATATTTGTCACAATGATAACCTTTTAGTAATTTTGACTCAAGGAGTTGTCGGTTTAGGCACCAGGAATTACCACTCCAGAGTTGTCATCTTGACCACCCTGTGTTTAGAGTGTAGGTGGACAGATAGCAAGATAGATAGATAGGCAAGTGTACAGCCTTCTAAGATCAGTTTTGTTTGTGTTGATAAGATAAAACAAAAACATTTAATTGCATTTTTGACATCTAGCACACAGCAATTAAGATGCAATAACAATCGAAAGTTCTCCACAGCAATTAACAGCTATCAACCAGAACGCTTCTGACAGTAGAGCACGTGGCTCGGAGCTTGGAACTCAATGCTCTAAGTGAGACCTCTGTTGTTCAGCAATCAGCAAGCACCCATAGTGGTCATTTTCGAAAATTGAGAACCTCTCCAATGCAGCCACCTCGCTAATGCGGCCACTGTGGCCTTGAACCACTGGTGGTCGTAATAGAGAGGTTGAAGTGTATTATTCAGGCTAGTAAATCACAACTCCCCCTAATTATGTCTTATTTGTTGGCATATCTAATGTTTGTTTGCTTTTAAGTGTCTGCAGAGCATCATCTTGTGCAAAATAATTTTCTTCATTGCAATTTACAGAATCTATATACACCTTTTCAAAGCCAAAGATAGTTATGTGGATTCTGGGAGACCATTAATATATTACATTTTCCTGAAATCAAGGAAAGCACAGAAGCTTTTTGTTTAGTCTCAAAATGATGTCTGCTGAAGACAGACTGTCTGAGCTTGTTAAAGCATCTGCTTTTCACTCAAGACTGGCCATGTGAGCAGCATACAAAATTTGGAGGAATTCTTTGGGGAAATTTGAGGGACTCCGCTGAGATTGTAGTAATCAGTGAAACTGCGAGAGACCATGTGCAAGGTCAAGATAAGAAGTAGAAACACAAACAATGAAAAGGCAGAAGTAAAAGAACTGAAGTCAAAGTTGAGATAAAGTCAATACTGGAAGGGCTAAGTTTCTTGTGATGCTTTAACTTTACAAATCAAGCCATTGACTTCAGAAGGCAGCAATTTGTTATGAACTCCATAGAGAATTGGCAGGAGAGTGTTTACAGCCAATTTCATAATTGTAGACAATGAGCGCGACTGTAGAATGCATATCTGAGAAAAAAACACACATAAAAAATCACACCCAGAATAATTTCAGATAACAATCAATTCAAAATATAGTCAAACATCAGTTGCAAAATAGTAGGCGAACACTATGTGCAACATATTCAAGTACACGTATTAAAGTGCCCTTTGATAATTATGTGAACATTTTCGGGAAATTAAATTCAAATCAGCCGATATTATGATCAAGGTCTTTCCTATTTCTGAATGGCTGAACCTTAATTTTACGCATCGTTTTATGAAATCTCAAGTATAATCTTATTTTTGAATACTTTTCTTGAAATATTCTTCTTACATTATGCATTTTAAACCTTCACAGTCTGCAATTGCAGAAGACTGCATAGTCAACATCAATAGATTTTTCTCTGTAAAGTTCAATGTTTAACTTTCAAAGTTTGACCAAGCAAGGTGTAATTGTCTGAAAGAGGCTGAGATAAAAATAGGCCCAGTACTTTTTTGCAAGTCTTGGAAGACTGTTTGGAGGACTGTTTGGAAGAAAAAATAAAGGTATGTAAAAGGTCAAACCGAAACTGAAATTATATAGGCTGTATGTTCCCCTGAAATAAATTTGCTTAAGAAATGGATTAGATAATCAACCATTTCTTTGTATATATACTATATATATATATAGTTAAGACAACGTATTTCTAATATCCGACAAATTGGGAAAGATGATTGCAAAACCAACATCTATATATGCAGTGTTCAATGCTCTTCTTCAGATTTGTAAGATCATTCCTACAGCTGCTGGCTGTAGACTATAAGGAAAGTTAGTTACGCAAACGCTTGCTTAATGTGGAGGTTGCGTGTGATGTACAAATGCTGTCATTCTGACTGTCAAATGTCCATCTCAATGTCAGCATCACTTACTCTGTCTGAAGATCCTGGTTTAGGCAGTAAAAGGAAAGTTTTTACTTGTAGTTACATTAGGTGGTTTGGCAATGCAGCAGTGAGAAAGGAAATGCCTATTACCCCTTTCTTTATGCCATGTGGTGTCGTCCTTTACCTTCTGAATTTTACTTATCATTTAATTGAAATGGATTCCTTTACAAAATAATGATTGTACAATATTGAGAATACATGTAAGCAGGTCAGCTGCCACTTATTGTGAATTTTTGAGGTAGCCATCTTGGAATGAATGTCTACTTAGGCCTATTGCCCAGTTTATGAATGATGAGCAATGGAAGTGTTGCCTAAATCATTCTAGTTTGATATAATGTCGTGCATAAACTTGTTAAACTTCTTTTTACTTTCACTGACTGGTTAGCCTCCATAAGATAAACACTATTTTCATAATTTTAAAATTGAGTAATTTAATTGAGGACACCTACTGACAAATTAAGCTTAATTCCTGGAATTCCTTTTAGATTGTTACTCTGAACATGTGTGAGAAATCAGTAACTTTGTGAAACTTGAAACTCAAGTTTCACTCCTACCACACTTCGAAGAAAACACTTCAGCAGCTTCTCTGGGTGATAGATAGAAATTCTCGGTATTATAACAGGAAAAGACTGAAGCACCAAATAGCCTGGGAAGCTGGTTAGCTGCATTGAATTATTCAAGCTAATAACACATTGCTGGAACCCTCTCAGCAAATCATTCATTAGAGAATCTAGTGTTTTTGTCTCCTTTGTGTGTCGTATATGTTGTTTTGTAAGGCTTTTGTCATTCTGTGTATAATATCTATCCTTCCTTTTGAAGCGTGGAGTGTTTGGATTCTTGCAACATATCTTGAATTCAGTCAAGATTACAGTATTAAAATCCAAGACTACTGTATTTGCTACTCAACATAATGATTTTTTGAAGATGCACTCTTTCGACGAGATCATCATTTTTCTGCGACATATGAAACTTCGTTACCAATGCAGATCTCTTTGTTTTGTAGCACTTTTCGAATATGTCGACAGTGGCACTCTCATATTAAACCTAAGGTTTCTTGACACTTTTTTATTTTAACCTGTTAGGCATTTGCAGACTATGCTATGTGGAAATTCGTTCTTGTCACAAACATAGTAGTGACTTATTCATGGGTCCTTTAGCTGCATTTGCAAGCTTTGTCTTAACAAGGTATATATTGAATTAAAGCCGTCAGGGAAAGTCCTAGTGTAGCTTAATGCAGGGAGTGAATTGGACTAGACCGTCTTCTTCAACTGTATCCATTGCATCAAAGCTGCCAGAAAATGTTAGTGCTCTACTCTGGAATATGAAAGAGAATGTAGGCAATACATTTAAGTCAAATTATTTTTGTTACAATTTTTAAATATGCGCTAGCCCTTTATATGCTAGTTAGTGTCAGGCACACATTTTCCATGCTTATGAGGACAAACAAATATATATTATGTCTTTCTATTTTATTTAAAGTTTCTGGTTCATTATTACACGGCATATATATGTAATAAAGCGATGTGTTAATGTTACTTTCTGATCCATTGATCTCAAAATTAAACTTTTTATGCTTGCTGTCTAGAATAGCAATCTCATTTCTTTATTTAAATTCATTTATAAGCTATTAAACATTATATTCTAAATTCTATTCAACCAACTTTTCATCCTTTCTGCTTTGCGGTTTCCGAATGGCTGAACCTTGATTTTCTGCATTGGTGTAAATAGATTTCAGCTGTCAAAGCCAATTTCCAGGAAGGTTTAATCCCGACAATATCTATTTCCTATTAATTACATTTCACGATTCTGTAAATTAAAGCACATGTTTTTCCAACTTTCTCTTCATTGTTTCTCAGAAATCTCAGAAGTTAGCTCATTTTTGGGAGACTTCCTTTTCTGTATTTGGAGAATATTCAGAATAAGGATGTGGCTCACAGCAATAGTTCTGTGTTGAGAAATTATTTCGGAGTATAAGCCACAGCTTTTGACCATATTTTGGAGAAACCAGTAGATGGCACACTGAAAAGAATTAGTTTGGTAATGTCCATTTTCTCAATGTGCTATTACTTTTGTCGTAAAGAGATACCAATCGTCATGGCATCATCAAAATTAATTTACATAGATGAGCACACAGTCACAGGCTTTTCCTTGACATTGAGAAGGAAATTCGACCGCCAGGATGACAGCTACTGTATTCTGCACGCGATTTCCACATCAAGTAAGCGTTTCCTTAGCTTAGTTTGGATTTAGCTTGCAGCTAGTTGCAGTAATGATGTTATAATTCTCAAGAAGAGCCTTCAACAGTGTCAGGGCTATTGGATGTGCAAGTGAAAAACACACTAACTAGCTGTGTATCCAATAAATTGCAGCTTAAGGCACCATAAAGCAGAGATTGTGGACAAACAGGCAGCTTTACAGCCTCTTCCACTTGTTTGGAAAGGAAAATCAAAATGGAAACAACTCCAATTATCATTATCTTTTCTTCTGGCACCTAACATAAGAAATGGAAAAGTTTCTGCATTACCTAAAAAAAAAACTGATTTACTTGATCATGGGGATTATTTATTTAGAGACACACTTTTTAGATGGAAGAGTTATTAATTGGTCCTGTGTTCGTTTGGATTACCTTTATTTTGAAAGCTGTTTAGATAATATGATCATTCCCTTCAGTCTAACCTACTTCTTTTATATTTAGTGACATTCATTTTTAAGAGTGATGAAGCATTTAATGTTCTGAAGAGCAAAAATGCAAAGTTATGTATATATGTAAATAATTGTATCTAATTATGCATTTTAGCAGTTAATATAATATTATTGGTTTTATCCCAACTTCTCTTTCCGATACTAGATCCTTTTCCTTTTGGTGAAGCTGTCATTCTTCCTTTTGACGAAGTTGCAAACTTCCACAAGAAGTGCAGCATGATAAATTAGCTTTTTATTCCAAAGTATGACATTGAATGATCTAGTCTTTAGCCCTCTTGTCATAACTCTACTTCTTGGTATAAAACATCCTTCATGCCTTTTTGGACAACTCCTAATTCCTGTAGGAAATCAGACGCTTAATATATTAAAGTGTCACTCCTGCCAGACTCCTGCCAGACTGAATAACGCAAAGCAGAAATATGAGCTCCTGAAGAAAGAAATGAATTACGAGCTTATTGATGGGCTTTGTGACTGTAAGCTTGTGGAAAGTCTTCTCTGAAAAGCCAGGAAATAAAATGCCCAGACACATAGAATTGTTGAAATGTCAGGAAGGGAGTGCTGAGGTGTCTTCTTTTCTTGATAGAGGGACTTTTAAAGAAGTTTTTGATTTATTATGTTGCAATTAATGTTTCAGCAGCATTGGAATAATTTAATCCAGTAGCATTTACTTTGCTGCTACCAACTGGCAAAGTACAAGCAATGAAAAGCAAGAAACTTTTAATCACAAGTCCTCAGCCTACCTATTTGTTACTTCTGTTTCCTTGGTAAAGGTAGGAAAACGATTCTGGGGTAGCTCAAAGGTGTGAAAAGTCAACATAGTGCCTAATTCTTCCTTAATGTTGGAGTAATCACATAATCATTTGACATAAAATTATGTTGCCAAAACCAGACTGCCATAACTTAGTATTAGAAATATATATTTCGGCGGGTTCAAGCCCCAGTCCAGGACTGGGGTTGGAACCCGCCTCCTCAAGTGCCAGTTGATTCGCAGTCAAGCACTCTAACCATTAGGCTATGGGAACTCTATAAATTAGGAAAGGCGACGCAACTATATACGTTTTACAAATTATACATGTTAGGTAGTGTACTCAAAATTCTTTCAATAATTCGCAGAATCATGTTTCTCATAGAAAACAATATAAGATATATATTGTTTACATTTAAAATTACGAATAAATTTCAATACATAGTGTCAACTTTAATTCAAGTATGGATAAATACCAACAGTTGCGGGCCTGGTCAAACAGAATGCATGCCAAAGGAACATCATTTTATTTCTTTTATATTTGACGAACACTGCGAAATGCAAACTATAGCAAGAAAAGTGAGTTGTGTAAATATGATACCAAACTCTATGGACGAATATTGTATAGCGCTATTTTATAAGACACACTCGATATCATTCATGGAGATGCCCTCATTGCCCATCACCATCATTATTGATGACACAGCATGTCGGCCATAATGAACACTGACATTCAATCGAATACAATCAATCACAGAAACATGTGACCTTGCAATAAATTGATCTTGGGCATTCTTTAATCACTCGGAGCATAACTGGACCTTGGTTGTGTGTGCTGCAGGGTCCTTTCTCAATGTGGGTAATTTAGATTCCAGACATGCATTTCGCAGCTGGGGACTGTTGAACAACATGGTCAAGGACACTTGATATCCCCCAATGCCAGGGAGTGAGCTGGTTATAAACTTACAAATTCCATTTCAACCGAGAATGAATAACGTGTTCCATAGGCCTATTTGAATAACATATGTATGCTTTATGCTGTATGTACAATACATGCTACAGTATACATAACTTTTCCTTATTCGCCACATGCTACATGTATCCAGGCTCGTAATTCCCAGAAACTCATGTCTTATTATAATATTATTACATTGGTAGACTGCCTTTGCTTGAAAACCTTAATAACACATGATATTGTATAATAGACCTCTGATCAGGGCAACATAATTTGCTATTCATTGAAGTTGTTCTATAGTATAGATACAACTTAAACTGAAAGTCCTTTTTGAATAAATATGAGTCAATTTGCTGTACACCCATATTCAAATTAATTCGATAATTAATTGTTGTTCCCAAAGTTGTGAGTATTCGGTAAGGTTAAAGCAGAACAGAATCTTTGGCCTTATCTTTTCCTGATTTTATCTCTTATATTTTAGCAATGCTTTCAGCTGCTTGTGTTTCTATGGTTTATCTTGAACTGACATATGGTCTCTTGTAGCTTCACTAATCACCACAATCTTGGCAGAGTCCAGTAAATTTCCCCAAAGGGATTTTCTAAATTCTGTATGCAGTTCACACAGCTAGTATTTGAGGTGAAGGACATCTTTATCAACCAGCTTTGACTTTCAGCTTAAGCCAGATGTCATTTGTGATATTTCAAAGCACACAGAAGCTAGAATGTCAGCTGAGCCCAAGTTTCATTAGTACCTGTGGCATTGATGGGTTCCTCTGGGTGCACAACAATGGCCAAGTAGCCATTTAGAACAGCGTTTCTTAGAAACCAATTTTCGCCTTCATAAAATCTTACCCACCAACGACATGAAAGGCACCTTGGCTAGCATGCTATACAGGTCCATACTGATAGATTACAGCATGTTTGTGATTACATTTTGATTTTGTTTTATTTATTGATTTATGTTTCTGTGGTCGCTACGCACACTTTGGTATTATTTCATGCCTCATCTGCTTTCATTAATGTTATTTTGAAATATTGTGATACAGGAATGAAGATAGCAACATATGACAGTTCACACTTGTGCCCCTTCTTCAAAATCATATCCTGATTTTGACAGCCTTACTCTGACCAACCAACCTGGCTTTTGATAACTTACCACATGCCAGGTCCACTAATCACAGAAGGTCATCACTTGAATGCAGGTTTGTCTAGACACACTTGGTGTACACTGGATATCTCACAGGCAACCTGTAGGGCAAATTTGATACTTATACTCTATTAGGAACAAGAGTCATTTTAAGTAAAATAAAAATAACACGTCATTCAAACACCAAGTTGATTGCACAAGCAGCATACCCAATTTAATTCCTGCTGTTTGAATTTGATGTTGTTTTGCATGTCACAAGCTACTTAAGCGAACATTACAATAGATGAAGGAATGTTGTTGCCTGTGGCTTTTGTGAAAAAAGAGCTATTCATTGTTTTAGGGAGAATGCATTACTTCAGATGCCAATGAAGATGTAACTTAGTCAATCCTAGCATTCCGCAGGGTCGACATCTTTCTGCCTGTGATCATGCAGCCCACAAAGCCACGACTCCATTCTGATAACACATTTTTGCAATTTTTGCATCAAATTGATGAAGTGATCACCTGTATCATTATAGCACCAATAACCATATATGGACGGCAATTTTCTAGAGTGTTGCACAAAAATGCAAAGATCCAGACCTGTAAATTAGCATGAATGACACTTTATGGCAACAGTGATGGAGGAACATAAACGAGCAATGTGAATGACTTTGGTTATGCAGGCATTGAGATGCTTTGAAAGGCAGGAAATCACTCCTTTTATGAATGTGTACATGCTAAAATCCTTCTTGAGTTTGTATTCTTTCTTTATCTATGAGTATATGGCTGCAATCCATGGGCATAACATTGTCACTGGGAGGGCAGGGAGGCCATGAATCATACCCACGGGCTTAAGGGTGGTGGTTGAGGAGCTAGATGGAAAGGTAATTCTTGGTCAGTTTTACTGGCAGGGTCTCAGGGAACAGAAGCACTTCTGCAGTGGCGTAACTGGGGGGTCTCGAGCGGGAGGGCACCTGGGGCGGGGGCATGCGATTCTCTGGGGGGGCACCCACTATACTAATTGTATATTTTAGCCAGAGTTGAAAAGTTCATATGGGGGGCACCTGGGGGGCACAGGTCCAATATGAGGGCACGTGCCCCCCTGTGCCCCCCCCATAGGGACGCAACTGCATATCTGAATCAAACAAGACCATAAGAAGTTGGTATCTGTTGAATATAAGGAAAAATGGATGACAGCCAAATTACCTATACTATTTAAGTATTTGACTTGAGAAAGACTGACTATTGAAACTTGCTTGCAGTTTCACCAATTTTGGTCATGCTGGTTTTCTCTTTTGTCATATTCATGAATAACTGTGCTTAATGCTCCTTTTTTTTTCTTTCCAGGTAAGCAGCAAGAAAATTCCAAAGGAATTCTTCAATGCATAGATAAGTACATCTTTGTATCACAGACACTGAGACCAAAATTGGAATAATACAAGATTTGCCATATATTCACAGACGAATAAAATTTGGGCCACTATAAAAGAGATGGCTTTGTGGAATGCTATCCTGGAGTGGTCTTGGTGGACAATTATGTTACAGCATCAGTGAATTCAATATTTAAAAAAAAGAAATTTGAAATATCGTTATTTTAGATTCTGACAAATCTAGCTTCGTATTGCTGTTCTAGATCAGCATAGGCGTTACATTTACAACATGGTCTATAATCTTGCCCTCTATGGGTCTCCATTGCTTGCATCCATCCCCCCCCTCTCTGCATCTTACTTGTCAGTATATCACCTTTTCAGATCATAATTATCAATCATGCGGATTATGGAAGGCCATCAAAGTATTTCATAAATCAAAGAAAGCATTAAAGTTTTGTCTGTAGTTCCAAAATGATGTCTGCTGAAGACAGACTGTCTGAGCTTGTTAAAGTGTCTGCTTTTCACTCAAGACTGGCCATGTGAACAGCATACAAACTATGGAGGGATTCTTTGGGGAAATTTGAGGGACTCCACGGAGATTGGAGTAATCAGTGAAACTACGAGAGGCCATGTGCAAGGTCAAGATAAGAAGTAGAAACGCAAGCATAGAAAAGACAGAGGTAAAAGAACTGAAGAAAAAGTTGAGATAAAGTCAATGCTGCCGGGGCAAAGCTTCTTATGATGCTTTAACCTTACAAATATACATACAAGTGCAAATAATATTAAATCATGCCTTTTTGAATTATGTGGGCATCTTCTATAAATTAGCATCATCATAGATTTCAGCATTCTGAACCAATTACAGACATGGTTGAATCAAATAATATCTCCTGTTAATAAGATGGGTGTTCATCCCAAGGACCATTGTATCACTTCTTTTTTTTTTCGAGGCAGAGTTTCAATATCATCGGACACTGGCAACATACACATTAAAACAGCCTTGAGTGTTCAACCTTTTAGTAAATTGTTCATTGGCTGTATAAGCTTCGAAATGAACACATCTACCTCAAAGAAAAGGTTAAGAACTGCAGATCTACTCTGGAAGATTCTATTCTGACAACTGTTGCTCAATTTCTCTGCCTTGCAGTTTTCCAATTCACTGAACCTTTGATTTTCCACATCTGTAAAATTCAACTGTCGAAACCAATTTCTAGAGAAGTTTAATCAAGACAATATCAATTTCCTGTCAATAAGATTTCACCATTCTGCCAATTAAGCACATCGTTTCAGATTTTCTTGTCTTTTCTTCTGAGAATTCTTGGACATTTTTCTTTACCATTACCTGACAGAAAAATGTTGCATTAAGATTATTGAATTAGTGAAGAGAGAAAAATCCATAAGAAAAATCTATGGTCAACTGTGGAATTTTTCCCATATAACACATTTCAAAGGTGTTTTTCATCTATTCATGACTACAGTAAGTGTATGTTGTCCAGTTTTATTTCAGATTTGAATCTGAAGTCAGGCCACAATTATCATATTGTGATGTTTCAACTGATTCAACTCTTCTCAGATTAATTGGGAATAATTGCACTGTGACCTGTCATAAATATTATCATGAATAGGATTACAACATTGGTAGGGCGTTTTAGTCAAATACTTGACGGGAAAATAATTTCATCAGACAAGATTAATGAAACTACCACAGCCGAGAGCATAATATCAAATGGCAATATACAAGAGGATTAATCAAGCTAAAGGGAATAGTCATAATTCTTAACAGATTGAAATATTACAAGAAGCGATACATTTGTCATCCGAAGGAATAAGGGATTGAGTTTAATATAATTTTCAAAATTGAAATATGACAATTACACCAAAGTCATTTTTGATTAGCTTTATTCCATCTGCATTACTTAAAATCATGCAATTTGAAATGTATCCTGATGAATTCATCTGATCTTTTTATTTGGCGCAGTATAATTTTGAGTTGAAATGTTTCCTCAGGCCTTTTTCCACTTAGATTATTTAATATCACTATTAAAGTGAACAAGATGAACCACTGATCTGTTTGTCTATCTTTTCCTGTGCAGTTTTGGAATGTACATTTCATCACAAATCCTTCACAAAACAGTTATTGAGCTTTATTTCCACCTGTGAAATAAACCAGATTTATGATAATTGCAGTAGCTCCCATTTGAATTTTCCTCTGAAAACAAGTGGACGAGTCTGGAAACTAGTTTAGTGGTTCACAATCTCTGCTTTAAGCTACAATTTATTGGATACACAGCTAGTTTTTGTGTTTTTTTTCTTTAATCTAGCAGCCAATGACAATGTTCAAGGCTCTTCTTAAGATTTATAAGACCATTACTGCCACTGGCCGCCAGCTAAATCCAAAGTTAGCTAAGCAAACACATCCTTGATGTGGAAGTTGCGTGTAACACACAAAAGTTGGCATCCTGGCTGTCTAATAACTATCCCAATGTCAGCATCACTTGATGTTTCTTGGGATCTTGCAGAAAGAAATACAGTTTAAGTAAAGTTTCAGTTCGGCATTACTATTTTGAGGTGGGACATAGTAAATGCGAACAAGGACAAGCCTTAGTAAGTTATTTCTTCTTATGAATTCCCTAGGATTGTTAATATGATATGATTGTTGCCTCTAAGCCACCCATTGTTATGCTTTACCACAATGACCTATCAAATAGTCTGGAACGCAGACGATAGCTCTGTTGAATTATTCAATTATTATTCAGGCCAGTAGCTCACAACTTCCCCTAATTATGTCTTATTTGTTAGCACATCTAATTTTTGTTGGCTTTTGAGTGTCTGCAGAGCATCATCTTGTGCATAAAAATTTAGTTCATTGCAAATCACAGAATATATATATACACCTTCTCGAAGATATAATATTCCATGAAGATAGAACATTAATGTATTTCCAGAAATCAAGGAAAGCACAGAAGTTTTTTGTTTGTCTCGAAATGATGTCTCCTGAAGACGGACTGTCTGAGCTTGTTAAAGCGTCTGCTTTTCACTCAAGACTGGCCATGTGAGCAGCATACAAAATTTTGTGGAATTCTTCGGGGAAATTTGAGGGACTCCACCGAGATTGGAGTAATCAGTGAAACTGCGAGAGACCTTGTGCAAGGTCAAGATAAGAAGTAGAAACACAAACATTGAAAAGGCAGAAGTAAAAGAACTGAAGTCAAAGTTGAGATAAAGTCAATACTGGAAGGGCAAATTAAGTTTCTTGTGATGCTTTAACCTTACAAATCAAGCCATTGACTTCAGAAGGAAGCAATTTATTATGAACTCCATGGAGAATTGGCAGGAGAGTGTTTACAGCCAATTTCATAATTGTAGACACTGAGCGCGACTCTTAATTTTTTCCAGGAGAGTGACTTCATAAATTTTGATGTATTTTTTCACAACGTGTAATTTTAATCACACCCAGAATTATTCCAGATAACAATCAATTAAAAAAATAATCATATATCAGTTGCAAAATGGTAGGCGAAAACTATGTACAGCATATTTAAGTGCACATATTAAAGTGCTCTTCGATAATTTTGTGAACATTTTCGAGAAATTAAATTCAAATCACCCGATATTATAATCAAGGTCTTTCCTATTTCTGAATGGCTGAACCTTAATTTTCCCCATTACATGTGCTATTATAGATTTCAGCCGTCCGAAAAATAATATCTACTTCCTATTAGTCACGTTTCTTTGAAGAAAACTAATAGTCTCCAACTTCCTTTTGTCGTTTTATGAATCTCAAGTATCATCTTATTTTTGAAGACCTTTCTTGAAATATTCTTCTCACATATATAAGGAAATGTTGGGCATTTTGAACCTTCACAGTCTGCAATTGCAGAAGGCTTGTCTACAGCAATAGATTTTTCTCTATAAAGGTTAATGTTTAACTTTAAAAGTTTGACCAAGCAAGGCAGCAAGGTGTAATTGTCTGAAGGAGGCTAAGAGAAAATACATGTAGGCCCAGCACTTTTTGCAAGTCTTGGAAGACTGTTTGGAAGAAAAAATAAAGGTATTTAAAGGTCAAATCAAAACTGAAATTATAAAGGCTGTATGTCCCCCTGAAAAAAATGTGTTTAAGAAATGGATTAGATAATCAACCATTTTTTTTGTGTTTTTACTTTATACAAGTAGTTATGGAGTTAAGGCAACATATTTTTAATATCCAACAAATTGGAAAAGATAATTGCAAAACCAACATCCATATATGCAGTGTTTAATGCTCTTCTTCAGATTTGCAAGACCATTTCTACAGCTGCTGGTTGTAGGCTAAAAGGAAAGTTAGTTACGCAAACACTTGCTTAGTGTGGAGATTGCGTGTGATGTGCAAATGCTGTCATTCTGACTGTCAAATGTCCATCTCAATGTCAGCATCACTTACTCTGTCTGAGGATCCTGGTTAAGGCAGTAAAAGGAAAGTTTTTACTTGTATTTACTTTAGGTGGTTTGGCAATGCAGCAGTGAGAAAGGAAATGCCTTTTACCCCTTTCTTTATGCCAGGTGGTGTCATCCTACGACATCGAAATTGTACTGGTAATTTTATTGTAATGGATTCCTTTACAAAATAACGATTGCACAATATTCAGAATACATGTAAGTAGGTCAGCAGCCACTTATTGTGAATTTTGAGGTAGCCATCTTGGACTGAATGTCTACTTAGGCCTATTGCCCAGTTTATGAAAGATGAGCAATGGAAGTGTTGCCCAAAATCATTCTAGTTTGATATAATTTTGTGCATAAAATTGTTAAACTTCTTTTTACTTTCACTGACTGGCTAGCTTTCATGAGATAAACACTACTTTCATATTTTTAAAATTGAGTAATTCAACTGAGGACACTTACTGGCATTCCTTTTAGATTGTAACTCAGAACATGTGTGAGAAATCAGTAACTTTGTGAAACTCAAGTTTCACTCCTACAACACTTCGTAGAAAGCACTTCGGCAGCTTCTCTGGGAAAAGATAGAAATTCTCCGTATTATAACAGGAAAAGATTGAAGCACCAAATAGCCTGGAGAGCTGATTGGCTGCATTGAATTATTCAAGCTAATAACACATTGATTCCCTCTCAGCAAATCATTCATTAGAGAATCTAATGTTTTTGTCTCCTTTGTGTGTCGTATATGTTGTTTTGTAAGGCTTTTGTCATTCCATGTATAATATCTATCCTTCCTTTCGAAGCGTGGAGTATTTGGATTCTTGCAACATATCTTGAATCCAAGACTACTGTATTTGCAACTCAACATAGAGCTTCTAAACAGTAATGTATATGATGCTGTTCTGATAGCAGGAGATCTTAATACGGACTTTCGGAGGAATACTTTTCATGTGAATGCTGTGAAGGATTTTAATTCATTACACAATCTCCACTGTGCTGTTGATCTTGGAATAAATGATGTATCATACACTTTTGAAAGCTGTGTCACTGGATCTAAGTCTTGCATTGACCATTTCCTAGTCAGTGAAAATCTATCTGACCTCATAACAAGGTATGAAGTGGTTGAATCAGTTGAGAACAGTTCTGACCATTTGCCTGTTTTATGCACTGTAGACTTTCAGGTGGATTATATTAAAAAGATTGACAGACATTTTATTGGCAAAGCTGCGTGGTCAAAAGCTTCATTTGAAGATATCTCAAAATATAAAAATAAACTTGATGATCTTTTGCAGTCTGTCCATGTGCCCATTGAAGCTGTGGAATGCTGTGACCCAAAGTGTGAAAGACATTGTAAGGACATTGATCAGTTTCACAAAGATATTGTGAATGCCTGCTTACAAGCTGTGGATACCTCAATACCTCAAACAAAAAAGCAAAAGAGATGCAGAGTACCTGGTTGGAATCAATATGTGAAAGAAAAGCATTGGTCTGCGTTATTTTGGCATGAACGATGGAAGGAAAGTGGTAGACCGACGGAGGGAGAATTAGCATCAGTGATGAGATATACCAGGCACCAGTATCATTACGCAGTGAGGCAGTGCAGAAGAAATGAAGTCAACATTAAAGCAACCAGGATTGCAGAAGCTATGACAAACAATCACACCAGGAATTTTTGGAATGAGACAAAGAAAATTAATCGCGCTCAGAAAAATGTGCCAGAAACTGTTGATGGTGTTAATGACCCTGATGGAATAGCAGAGTTGTTCTATGGAAAATTTAAACATTTGTATAACAGTGTGGCCTATGATGCAGCAAGAATGGATGATTTCAAAAAGTCATTCGCTTGTGACATTGAATGGGATTATCAAAAGTTAGCTGTTAATGGATCTATTGTTAATACAAATCATGTTCTGGAACTTATTCGCAAACTCAAATCTGGCAAAAATGATGGAAGCATGGGCCTTTCCTCGGATTGTATAATTCATGGTACTCAGAGACTCTTTGTACTTCTCTCAATGTTTTATAATGCTGTGCTGATACATGGTCATGTGCCCTCTGGGATTCTTCTTGGAACAATGACGCCAATTCCGAAGAGCAACGGTGTAACCCATTCATCTGATAAATACAGAGCTATCACACTCAGCTGTGTCATTGGCAAGATTCTGGATTTGATAATCTTAAGCAAGGAAGGGTTGCAAAGTCTTACTACTGATGCCTTACAGTTCGCCTTTAAAGAGAAACACTCAACAACATTATGCACTGGAGTATTACAACAATGTGCTTCTTATTTCATGAATGGTGGTAGTCATGCCTATGCTTTACTTTTAGATGTTTCAAAGGCTTTCGATCGAGTGGAATATGTCAAGCTGTTTACTACACTCAGAGACAGAGGAACGAATGCAGTTATACTGAGATGTCTAATACACATGTATAAAAACCAATTTCTCCGTGTCTCATGGAATGGTAGCGTTTCAGACAAGTTCCTTGCTAACAATGGAGTAAAACAGGGTGGGGTGTTATCTCCCCTACTTTTTGGAGTATACATGGATGGTCTGTTACAAAGGTTACGTGAATCATCCTATGGTTGCTGCGTTGGACCTTATTTTATGGGCACCCTGGGTTATGCTGACGATTTGTGTCTACTTAGCCCCACTGTTCCTGGATTAGAACGAATGGTTGACATTTGCACTGAGTATGCTGAAGAGCATAATATATTGTTTAATGCTGCCAAGAGCCATTTGATTCGATTTTGCCGAAAGAAACATTGTAACTTTTGTCTCAATACAAGAACTGAGATCACAGTTTGTGGTAAAACAATCACAAGGGAAGAATCAACAACTCATTTGGGATATGAAGTGTATCAGAACCTAAAAGATGACTCAAACGGAGTTTATCAAAGTTTTTACAAACAGTACAATATGTTAAGGACAAGGTTTTCAGGAGTACATTCCTCTGTCAAAAATAAACTGTTTTTATCATATTGTTCGTCACTGTATGGAATACAGATTTGTGATATTGCCCGAGCCGAAAATATACGGACTGCATGGAGAAAGTGCTTGAGAGACGTGTGGCGACTCCCATATAGGACCCACTGTTGTTTGCTGCCTGGTTTATCGGGCTCTCTTTGCTCAACACACATGCTCCTGAAACGATTTGTGAAGTTTGCATGCAATGCACTACAACACAGCACTGATGAGATTAGGTTTCTTTACATGGTGACTGCCCAGACTGAAAATTCCAGCTTTGCAAAAAATCTCAACTATGTAAATATCCAATGTGCAATAGACACTAACTCATTGATGACCTTGGAAACCTGTGCCAATATCCGTACTGTCATGACAGCTTGCAACACAGTTTGTCAACCCCTTGACTACTGCATAAACTCCTGTGCGGTACGAGAGCTTGCCATGATGCGAGATGGACTGTTTCAATCAAACTTAAATGCTTCTGAAATTCATGAATTTCTCAATTATTTATGTGTTAACTGATTAATTATTGCCTATATAATATTGTACAATTTTTCCTGTACGAATAAAGATAATAATAATAATAATGATTTTACGAAGATGCACTCTTTCGACGAGATCATTATTTTTCTGCGACATGTGAAACTTCGTTACCAATGCAGATCTCTTTGTTTTGTAGCACTTTTCGAATATGTCAACAGTGGCACTCTCATATTAATCATAAGGTTTCTTGACACTTTTTTATTTTCACCTGATAGGCATTTGCAGACTACGCTGTGTTTAAATTCGTTCTTGTCACAAACATAGTAGTGACTTATTCATGCATCCTTGAGCTGCATTTGCAAGCTTTGTCTTAACAGGGTATATATAGAATTAAAGGTGTCAGGGAAAGTCCTAATGCAGATTAACGCAGGGAGTGATTTAGACTGTCTTCTTCGGCTGTATCCATTGCATTAAAGCTGCCAGAATATGTTAAAGTTCTACTCTGGAATATGAAAGCTGAAGTAGGCAGTAAAGTTTAGTCAAATTATTTTTTGTTACAATTTTAAAATATGCACTTGCGGTGTATATGCTAGCTAGTGTCAAGTATATTTTTTCAATGCAAATGAGGACCAACAAATATATTATAAAGGGATGTGTTAATGTTACTTTTGATCCATTGATCACACAATTGAATTTTTTCTGTTCACCATCAACTAGTAGGATAGCAATCTCATTTCTTTTATTTAAATTCATTTATAAGCTATTAAACATTATATTCTAGATTCTATTCGACCAACTTTTCATCCTTTCTGCTTTGTAATTTCCAAATGGATGAGCCTTGATTTTCTGCTTCGGTGTAAATAGATTTCAACTGTCAAAACCAATTTCCAGGAAAGTTTAATCCTGACAATATCAATTTCCTATCAATTACATTTCACAATTCTGTAAATTAAAGCACATGTTTTTTCAACTTTCTCTTTGTCGCTTCTCAGAAATCTCAGAAGTTAGCTCATTTTTGGAAGACTTCCTTTTCGGTATTTGGGGAATATTCAGAATAAGGATGTGGCTCACAGCAATAGTTCTATGATGTGAAATTGTTCTGAGTATAAGCCACAGCCTTTGGTCATATTTCGGATATACAGGTAGACAGCACACTGAAAAGAATTATTTTGGTAATATCCATTTTTCTTAATGTGCCATTACTTTCGTCATAAAGAGATACCTATCGACATGGCATTATGAAAATAAATTTACATAAATGAGCACACAGTTACAAGCTTTTCATTGATATAGAGATGTACATTTCACAGTCAGAACAGAATGACAACTTGTGTATTCTGTACGTGATTTCCGAATCAAGCAAGCGTTTCCTTAAGTAAGTTTGGATTTAGCTTCCAGCTAGTTGGAGTAATGGTGTTATAAATCCCAAGAAGAGCCTTGAACATTGTCACTGGCTGCTGGATTTGCAAGAAGAAAGCTCACAAACTACACGTGTATCCAATAAATTGCAGCTTAAGGCACTATAAAGCACAGATTGTGGACTACCAGGCAACTTTACAGCCTCTTCCACTTGTTTGGAAAGTAAAATCAAAATGGAAGCAACACCCATAATCATTGATCTTTTGCATTGGCACCTAACATACAGAATTGGAAAAACTACAGGCATTACCTAGGAAAAAATCAGATTTACTTGATCATGGAGATCACTTCTTTATAGAGACACTTTTAGAAGTGAGAGTTATTAACTGGTCATGTCTTTTACCTTTATTTTGATACCCTTTTAGACAATATGATCATTCCCTTCAGTCTAATTGACTTCTTTTATATTTCATGATATTTATTTGAAGAATGATGAATCATTTAATCTTCAAAAATGCAAAGTTATGGATACATGTGTATAACTGTATGTAATTATGCATTTTAGCAATTAATATACGTAATATCACTATTTTTCTCACCCTTCTCTTTCCGACACTAGATCCATTTCCTTTTGGTGAAGCTGTCATTCTTCCTTTTGACGAAGTTGCAAACTTCCGCAAGAAGTACTGCATGATAAATTAGCTTTTCATTCCAAAGTATGACATTGAGTGATTTAGTCCTTAGCCCTTTTGTCATAACTCTATTTCTTAGTATAAAACATCCTTCATGCCTTTTTGGACAACTCCTAATTCCTGTAGGAAATCAGACGCTTAATATATTAAAGTGTCACTCCTGCCAGACTCCTGCCAGACTGTATAATGCTTAGCAGAAATATGAGCTCCTGAAGAAAGAAATGAATTACGGGCTTATTGATGGGCTTTATGACTGTAAGCTTGTGGAAAGTCTTCTCTGAAAAGCCAGGAAATAAAATGTTCAGACACATAGAATTTTTGAAATGTCAGGAAGGGAGTGCCGAGACATCTTCCATTCTGGGATAAAGGGATAAAATTTTGATTTATTATATCGCTTATAGTTTCAGAAGTAATGTAATAATTTAATCCAATAGCATTGACTTTGCTGCTACCAATTGGTGTAGTACAACCAATAAAAAGTATGAAACTTTTCGATCAGAATTCTGTGCTACCTATTTTGCACTTCTTTCTCTCCAGGTAAATGTAGGAAGTGATTCTGGGGTTGCTCAGAGGTGTGAAAAGGCAAAGTGGCCTTATTCCTCCTTCCTGCTGAGGTAATCATACTTAATTGTGATTTGTAATGTATAATATATTCACCTCTTTTCTGAATAGAAGTAATGACATAATCATTTTACATAAAATGATGTTGCCAAAACCAGACTGCTATATGAAATATATATTTGAAATTCTGAATAGTATTCTTCTAAGTCAGTGCCTTGTTAGGAATAATACGCCTTCGTTAAAACATGGAATATGGTAATCCAATTAGGAAAGGCAATTCAACAATATACGTTTTACAAGTTATATGTATAGTGCAATCAAAATTCTTTCAAAAATCGACAAAACCACTTTTCTCACACCAATAGATGTGATATATATATCGTTTGCATTAAATACGACCAAGTTTCAATTCATAGTATTAACTTTAATTCAAGGATGGAAAATTGCCAACAGTTGCAATATATATGATGAACACCACAAAATGCAAACTCTAACTAGAATAGTGAGTTGTGTAAATATGTTACCAAATTCTATCGGTGAATATTGTATAATACTGCATATTTGATAAGACACACATCATGCATAGAGATGCCCTCATTTCCCGTCACCATTATTATTGATGATGCAGAAAGTCAGCCATTTTGTTCACTGACATTGAAACAAAACACAATCAATCAGGAAAACATGTGGTCATTCAAAGAATTGACCTTGGGCCGTTCTTTAATCACCCTAGGAATAAGTGGATCTTGGTTTATAGGATGCTGCTGGGGTCTGTCTCCATGTGGGGTAATTTAGATTCTGGTCATGCATATCACAGCTGGGGGCTGTTGAATGCCAGGGAGTGAGCTGGTTATAACCTTACTAATTCCATTTGAACAGAGAATGAATCATGCTGTCTTTATTCACCGAATGCCATTTGAGTACTAGCAGAACTAAATAATTATTGTGATATGTTGAATATGTGCACGTACGTCTTAGTGATTTAATGCAGTAAACAACCTTACCAGCTGTCTTTATTCACCCATATGTATTCTAATAAATTTGATTTCTAATTGCTGTTTGGGTGTTCCGTAAGGTTTAAGCAGGACAAGAATATTTTGCCTTATATTTTCTTCATTGTGTCTCTATATTGTAGCTATGGCTTTCTGTGGTTTATGTTTCTACTGATTATCTTGACCTGCCACATGGTCTCTTGCAGTTTCACTGATTACCTCAATCTTGGTAAAGTCCAGTAAATTTCCCCAAATCGTGCAAGAGGAATGAGGATAGCGACATAAGTTTTGATTTTAACAGCTTGACTCTGAATTGCTGCACTACTCTGCATGACCAACAAACCAACCCGCAATTCGAAGGCAAGGCATGTAATTAGATAGTGTAAACGACATGTCAGGTTAGCAGAGTTACCATGAGTTCATGAAAAACTGGGTGGACAATGGATTTGTCACAGGAAACTTGTTGGGCATACAAAGGCAAGTGCTGAGTATGTTCCAAAGGAAATATAAGTGAAAATTGGTCTATAATTATCAATGGTCAGTTACTTGACATCACGATATAAGATGTATCTTTAATACTTACACTTTATTAGATACAAGAGTCACATTATGCAAAAGGAATAACAAGGCATTCAAACACCAAGTTTATTGCACAGGCAGAACAATCAATTTATTTCCTGCTGTTTGAATTTGATGTTGATTTGCATGTCAAGAGCTACTTAAGCAAACATGACAATAGATGAAGGAATGCTGTTGCCTGTGGCTTTGTGAAAAAAGAGTTAATCATTGTTTTGGGGCAAACATTTCGGCATGCTGAGAGCTTATGGATAGCACGCCAGACGTCAAGGTCATAAACATCATTTAATGCTGCAATTACTGTGGGGGGTTTGGCATATTTTCCTGTTATGACAAAACCACAATACCCAAACACATGCAAAATGACAATGCTGACATTGAGCCATGCTGTTAATTTGTTTGGCTTTTAATTAATTCTGCCTGTAAATGAGCAGCTTAAGCCAAATGGCCATCACTCAGGGATAATAAACTCACATTGTTTGAAATGTGCCAGAATGTCAAGAGAATTTCCATTTTGGAATCAATAAAATTTTAATGCAGACAATGAAAATAAACCAATGAAATGGAGAATCAATAGCATGCATCACTTCAGATGCAAATTTAGATGTTGTAGGTTCTGAGTTTTACTGCATGTGATTGAGCGGCCTGCAAACCCGCAAACCTAAAGCAGTCAGTCTTTTACCAACGACCATTTCAATTTTTGCATCATATCTGTATATGATGTGATCCCCAAAATCTTTATATCATCACATACACATACTAAGTTTATATGGCTAACTGGTGGAGCAATGCCTAAAATACCCATGAAGTGGTCAGACCTGTGAATCAGCATGAATAACCGTCTAGGAACATAACTGAGCAATCCTAATGACTTTGGTTACGCAGCCATTGAGATGCGCTGAAAGGCAGGAAATCGCTCATTTTATGAATGTGTATGTGATAAAATCCTTCTTGAGTTTCTATACTTTTCTTGATTTATGAATGTAATGGTTGCAATTCAAGGACCATAACAGGGTTGAAGGGAGGGCAGGGAGGCCATTGATCATACACAAGGGCTTAGGGCTGGAGACCAAGGAGCCAGATGGAAAGCAAAGAAGAAAAAAGAAGCTGTTCTGAATCAAAATCAGCCATAAGAAATTTGCATCCGTTAATCCAAAGCGAAATAAGAGACACCCGAATGACCAACATGAACACCCAAATGACCTACATGACTTAGGCACAGAAAGGAAAAGATGCCAATTACTTCAGAAATGATGTACTTACCCTCAGCAAACTGAACCATGAATCACTGATACATGTATATGACTATTGAAACTTGCTTGACATTTCACATATTTTAGTCATGCTGGTTTTCTCTTTTTTCATATTTATGAATAATTATGCTTAATGCTCTTCCCTTTTTCTATTCCAGGTAAGAAACAAAGAAATAAAAAATTAAAAAGATCCTTCTCTGCACAGATAAGTACATCTTTGTATCATAGCCAATAAGAAGTGAAAAAATTTAATAATATATAAATCACTGCTTTATTCTCATGATTGCACTTTGAGCCACTACAATTGAGATAGCTTTGTCTAATACTATCTTGTGGAAAATTATGCATGAACTTCAGTGTATTCACCATGCAAAAAATGAAATCTGTCTTTCTCTGTTTGTTAAAAAAGCTTTTAGAATTTGGATATCATTGTTCCAGAATGTGCTCTCTCTAAATTCATAGAGCTGTTGTATATCAGTGAAGTATTTTACCTGTATAGGCCCTGCATAGTCTATATAATCGTATCCAATATGATTCCTACAAGTGCTGAAATTGCTTAGCTATTGTTTTGTTGAGTCTACTGTAGTCCTACGAAGCAGAACAGTGTAAGCCTGAGTCGTCCTTATATTACACAGATGAAGAGGACTCGATCCTAATTCAGTCTTAATCACAGAAGTGGAGTGTAATCAAATCATGAGCCTGTCTAATGACTACGAAGATCATTCAAATTAGGTTTAAATCAGTCCTAATCAACAGAATTAAGCTGCTTTTCTTCTAAGGCCAAGATTCAAAGTTCTAAAAACACCCAATGACTGGAATATAGCAAGATTCAGTGACAAGTCAGACTATGAATTACAATATTCTAACTCAATTATGGATCAAATTCCCTCCAAATACAATGAAATAGACAGAATACTGAGATATACAGTATATCTCCTGATTATATGTTAAGATTTGAATTATTTTATCCAATTGTGAGCCAGATAATGTGTATTCCTTGCCTAATAAATTAATTGACAGTAGGTAGAATATGTCATTGTCTATTAGCATTTACAGCCTACTGGAAGCCAAAGCCTTAAAAAGTAATCCTCTGGGGTCTAAAACACGCCCCAACAAGGAAGCCCCTTTAGGGACCGTTCAGAATTTATGACTGGGGGGGTGGGAGTTTTGCTGGAACTTCCCGTCAAAAATTGATACCCCCCCCCTTGAGTTTCATGCAGATTTTTAGTACCCCACCCCTAGGTTTCACGCGTATTTTTAGTACCCCCCCCCCCTCGACATACAAAGCAATACACATATATATACTGATCATACACGATCACGCGTACAGATTCGCGTCATTTCGCAGACTTTCGAGCGTAAAAAAGTCCAAATAAAATGAGTTTATGCGTGTTTCTCAACATTTTTTCTTTGTTAAAATTTCTTACCCCCCCCTTGGAAGTGTTGTCAAAAATTAATACCCCCCCCTTGAAACACGTGTGAAAAGTAAGTACCCCCTCGGCCAAAACTCCCACCCCCCCAGTCGAAAATTCTGAATGGTCCCTTAGTAAAAAAAAAGTGGTGCGTCTTGATTGGTCGATCATCACATTCTCCACCCTTTGTCATTTATTTAATTGGCTATAGAATCAATGCATTAAGATGACCAAGAAGGTCAAGCCATTTTAAAAGTTTATGATCAGCCATGTATGTGTAAACATTTCTGTACATATAAGGATAGTTTAGGACAAACCTCAACAAGGCATAACTGTGAGTTGAGGGTAGTGAAGTTAGTCCACTTTCAGATATTGGTGTTGCTCTTCTTTTGTGAATAAGCTTTTATTCTAAAGTATGACATTGAGTGATTTAGTCTCTAGCCCTCTTGTCATAAATCTGTTTCTTGGCATAAAGCATCCTTCATGCCTTTTTGGACAACTCCTAAATCCTGCAGGAAATCATGCGCTTAATATATTAAAGTGTCACTCCTGCCAGACTCTTGCCAGACTTCATAATGCAAAGCAGGAATATGAGCTTGTCAAGAAAGAAATGAATTATGAGCTTATTGGTGGGCTTTATGACTGTAAGCTTGAGGAAAGTTCTCTCTGAAACGCCAAGAAATAAAATGCCCAGATGCATAGAATTGTTGAGTCAACTTCCATCTTCGGACTTAAAAGGTTTTTGATTTATTACATCATAATATATAGACTAGTGACAGTAACACAGATGCATTTACATGAATAGGTCATCTCTCGATTTGATATCGTGCTACTAACTACCTGGTGGTATTAAGGATATAATGTTATAGACAATAATCCTGACATGCTGACGGACTGAATGAACTTGTTCCATTTCCATGATTGTAATTAAATTTACATGCAATAAGACAAAGTTGAAAAAGATTATAAAGCATGAAAACAAATATGATTTGCATAAGGAAAATGGCTCTAACTTTAACCACCAATATTTATTATATCAAAGGAAAATGGTTGTCTTCTTTTGATAGATAATATTACACAGTGCAGACATGAGTCAAGATGTCTGCCATCTCTTGGTAGTCAGTGAGTGAACTAATAAGTATGAATGAATACAAGTTCTACCACTACCACTGCTTGCGCAACACGGCAATTCCTGCAGACCTAACTTTTTCTTAATCTGAGAACAAATATTTCCAGACATTTATCTTCAGCAGTATGTGACCAATTTGAAATGAAGTTATAGAAAAGGTCCTGGTGACTACAAACAGCTGCCCACCAAGGGTCACACATAACCGGAAATTTTGATAAAATTGTCTTTAATATATTGTATAGTGAACACACTGGAATGTGTAAGCACCTTTTGTCAGAGTTGCAAGTTATGCAAATATCATACCACACTGTGTGAGTAAACATCACGTAGTACTATTTGATAAGACACATTCGATACCACTCATAGAGATGCCCTCATTGCCTGGCTCCATCATTATTGATGACTCAGCATGTGGATCATTATGTGCACTGACATTCAATCGACTGCAATCAATCATAGAAACATATGACCAGCCAACATATTTATTGATCTTGGCCAGTTCTTCAATTACTCTGGGCATAAGTGGACCTTGGTTGAGCACGGTTCTGTATGAATGCAGGGTCATTTTGATTGATAGACTCTGGACAGGCTTTTAACTACTATGGGCTGTTGAATAACATTTTCAAGGACTCCTGATATCCACCAATGCCAAGAAGTGAGTGGGCGGTGACCTGACATATTTCATTTATATTAGTCTGTAAATGCTTGACAGTTACTTGTTTGCATTACCAACCATTAAATTTCTATGACAAAATACAGCTTAGACAGAGAATCCC